>CM060950.1:276850755-277033255 GCA_030765055.1 Mantis religiosa | reverse complement strand
CACTGCATCCATTCCAGTTGGCAAAATCGGAAGGCAAAATCGAGCATTAGCGTCCGTAATGCAACTGAAACAGTACAGGAAGTCTCCTAACTACCACTTCAATAAAGTTAGCTTACATGTTAAGTTACAAAATATTTGTATTAAGAAAATAAAAATAAGAGACAAAGGATTAATACCAATTAAATGACAAAAAGGGGAGGTCTTGTAGAACAATGGATTTGTGAGAGACAGTACTCAGGGCGCAGGGTGTCTCTGGCCGCCCCGTCGGTGCCACACGTATCCTCATGGGATTCGGCCAGCAGTTCATGCCGAGAATAAGTTGTTTTATTCTTAAAGCACATCCTCCACATATACCTCACATCAACTTCACCCTACCTGAGCCTGCAGCCCTAAAATATGAAGAAAGAAATGAGTTGAGTGAGAAGAAAATTACTGATAGCATATAATCCACTCCAGATTCATCTTCTATCGAGCATAAAAGAAAAAAAAAAATGTCATAGCAGCCGGTCCAGCGGACTCGAACATGGGATCTCTGTCAAAGGCGAACCTCAAATCCACCGTCTGAGCTAATCCTGCTTGACCAATTAATGTTGAACAATTGTATATGAGTCTAGCTATAAACAAAAGAAAAGTCTTAAAAATTGCATGAATAAAATTAAGAAATCCAAATCACTGATTAGGTAGTATTTGAAGTAGATATTGAGTACTTTCTGAATTGCGAATTCAGTGTTTACGAACCCTGCCAGTATCTCGCTGATCGCTGTTACGTCACGACATATGAAGTGAAGTGAGGAAGGAGGGGCAGATTCATTCATCACTACTGCACTTGGATGACCGTCAAACGTACGTGCCGAGTGTTGCAATCCCTTACTCATTTCATTCATAATAACAGCCTTGCTTTAGCAATGGAGGACATGTCCATGCTGAGAATCAACTCTTGAGTACCCACTGTCTGAACATTAGACGTCTGAGGCACGAGAGAGAGTTTGATATGTTAATCTACCCGAAATGTATGTATGTGAATCACCCATCCTGTCACTTCTAACACATGTACTGTGTTCCAGAATATGGCTACAGAGAATGTGTTTGAGTACAACAACTCTAGCGTTTTCTGAAAAACAACACATCATCAAGGCTTAGGCCTCTTAGAAAACATAGGCTCTTTTGTAATCAATGCTCAGGAATTAACCGTCGTGTCCGACGAAAGCGTTAACGTAGACGTTGTTATGCTAACAACTAGTTAGCTATTACTTCTGTAAATGTTATATGAAGTAACCATTATATTATATTCTACCATCCGCATTCCACAATTGTTGCTTTTCATGGCTCACACTACTTGTATTTACATTCACTTGTATTTGACCTTGTTCGTTGTAATTGCTCTAATTACAACACCCATACTCGGACCGTTCACGTAATCGACACTTCCACATACCTTCCAAAGAGCTACGTGGCCTTTGTTTTCGCTTTTACAGTAATTCTGAATGTGTGTACCGAAAACGAGAGAGAGAAACGGTGACAAAGATACAAATAAAGTGAACCCCATATAAAGCAAGAAATAAAGGAAGGCAGAGTAGGGCTCTTAGAAAGCAAGAGAAAAAAAGCTGGTATATATTAAAAGGAACGGAAAGAAGAACTAAGAAGAAAATAAAGAACTTGAATTAACTGCCTGATGAGCGTTGTTAGAGAGCCTTGCACGCTAATTTCCAGCACGGAGTAATGTGGGGTCCACTCCAACAACTCTGAGGGGTGTGGCAAATGGTCCCTAGATTGTTATAAAGTGTTACCAAGCAGATGGCACCAGTATCAGCTTCTACCCATTTGGAACAAGTGACTATTTACTATGGGATTCAGGACCCTTAGCCTTTCTAGTGCGCCCCCACAGCTCTGCTGGAGTAAAAGCATATTTTTAAATTGTTTATGAGCGGAGAGTTGCCATAAAGAATCAATTGTAGCTTTTTCCCCGCTCCTGGATCCTTAATGAATGAGCGGCAAGAAGGTTTGTTTATGCACGAGGGAGAAGATGCAATGTCTGTGAAGCGTTATACTCCGCCGAAAACCTTAGACGTATATTAAGGAGACCCCTCTGCCGTTTAATGTATATCCATTTGCCATCAAGGTCTAAGATGTGTACATTGAGAAACAGTCAGCCAGGATTGGAGAAACAGTAACCTTTCATTGTAACGCAATAAATTGTGTTCTTTGTGTGGTAGAGACTCTTAACGCAACCGGAAAGCGATTAAAGAGATTTTACATTGGCGCGTTTTCGATACGCTATAATCGTGTGTTACCCCATATCGTAAATAAAATAAAGACCTTTACCACTATACGGTTTTTGCTACCATCACCAAATACATCAGCATATCAGACTCACCGGAGGATCTGCTTTAGATTGCCGCAATTCAAGACATTGTAAATTATTGTTAAAGTATGCAATTATCTATCATAGTAATAGGAAAACAGTAACTCAGAAAACAGGTTTTAAAAGCTATAGTTTGGATTTAAACAACTTTATGGCTGCCTACAGTAAGTACTTCTCTTTCGAAAATCCGGATCTATAGAGACGTGATTTTGAGGTTATGGATTCACAAGAAGCCCTCATAGGAGATTTAGGGCCTCTCGCAGCTGGATAGAGCTCTTTAATTCTCTTGCACCATAACATTGACAAGAACAGCTACGAGGAAGTTATGTAACATATCAGAAAGTACTGTAGTCAGAATATCTGTACCACTAGAACGCTGATGATAGCAGATGCTAGTCAGTGAGAAATATACAGTGTACTCGATAGTCATGAAGTAGACATCCGACGAAGAGCAAATCCAAGATGGAAGTGCCAGCTAATATTATTAAAAAAGGTCGTTTTTAGGTGATAATGATATTAAAGCTTCCCGGAAGACATGCCTATATGGCGTATACAGTTGTTGAAATGGTGTCTAGGCTCTTAGGATTTACGGATTGAATAAATCACTTAAATCTGATTTAAATATGACCAGACGCAGTTATTCCATTTTATTGTTTTCTTTATTCCACCTTAAGCGCAGTTCCTACACTCAATTACACCTCCTGTGTAGGATTCCATCCTAAGCAACATGCGACGCTATAATATTCTCCGTAAATCTTCACCTAAATCACCAAAATTCACAATTATGTACTACGTTATTGGTGTTTTCGTTGTAGCAGAATTTCACATGGGGAGAACATCGGTCATTTAATTTTAGTGCCTTTGGCTGTGAAAAAAGCTTACTAATATCTCAGCTGTGTGTACTTTAAGTTAGGAGTGGTTACATTGGTGTGCATTAGTGGGCTGGAGCCCAATCTGTAGGACTTTTCGGGTGAAAACAAATATTGGATGAATATTTAAATATTAAGAAATCATATATGCTGCACTAACGAAAGTTCTAAAATTATGAAATACCTTTGTAATACACTTTTATAGAATGTATTTCCTTTAAGTCTTTGATTCTAGGAAAAGAACATTGTAAATATATAAGTTGAAGGGAAAGTAAATAAGTCACTGAAGAAATAGAAGCCATAAAATGTCGTAAGGCCCAAACTATAAAGGTACTGGCCATAACATAAAATTCTTGAAACTGCTCTCTTAACCGGTACTCGTTTTGATTTCAGTTTAATTTATACCTTTTTCGATCATGTTATGGCAGTTGGCTGTACCTTTCGCTCTTGGAATAATTGTTATTTTGCTAGGTATATCCTAAGGTACTTTCCACATTAAGATCGACTGTCCTTTCTTATTCGCTTTTTAAAATGAGAAAGTTTCGAAAAAGTTAGCTTTCATTTTATCCGCTGTAATATCATGAGAACCCGCCTTGAAATGCTTTGAATTTGAACCAATTAGAGTCGTCTATGTGGAAATTAAAATTTCCAGACCGAAAATTCATGACCGAAAGTTACTTTCTATGATTATTAATATTTTATTGACATATTATTCGATAGTTAACATTTTATTTATGTAAATTATAGACAATATTAAGAAGGGTTCCAAACCTCGATAAATTTGCGGATTACGATGTAGCAAGAGAATTTGCTTAGATGAATTGGAAATTAAAAGTACTATTTGCTAGGACTATTCACGAATTAAAGTAAGTAAACTGCCCAAAACTCATAATTATTAAAACAAAGGCATAAAACGTTTATATTTACGCGCAATGTACATGGCTTGCATTGAAAGCAAATCAGAGCAATGTGGTCGCACTTCATTTGATCAATGCAACCTGATTATTGAACAGGATTTATTTACTGCCATCTGTGAAACTATAAGTAGGTATGGAATACGTAAGGATGCAATAAATTATAGGTTATGATTTAGTTTACTGCAACAAACTTATTAAATCTACAGAATTTGGGAAGAGTTTGTTCATTGTTTGCTTTATTTCATTTATATGGGTACATGAAGTCATAGGTGTGTTGCTTCTTAATTTGTGTACAGTATCCGAATGACGTTTTTCATTGGTTGTAGTGCAAGATAACACTCTGGCCTGTTGAGAATATTAAAAGCTCTGATGTGTCGCCTTCATATGACTTTCTCTGCTCATGTACAAACTATTCTTACAAACGTTAGGTATTCCTCTATTTCACGTTAATGGAGATTTGCAATCAATCTGGCTGCCTCAGTTGTTAACCTACTGATCCCAAAGCAGCGGGCCTAAACTCCTCCAAGACTGGTGGTTTTTTAAGTGTGCTTTAAAGCGACAGCCACATGTCAGTAGTAGATTTAATGGAATGTTTAGAAACGCCTGTGAGATAAAATTCTGACACACTATCAATGCTGATATGATCCTGACAATTCACGGTCTCGTTACAAACAAGATATTAAATACATTGTTAACAACATTTGCCAAAATTATTTCATTGCTAATTTTCTTAGAGTTAGAGGGATATATGGGCATGCAGTAGGTTTAAGGCATAATCAATTTTAAGAGCTGTTCGCTATGTAGAATGGTTTTAATATTCTTGATGACTAAGACTTAAAAAAGAATAACATATACGATCCTCATATTTGAAGAAAACTATGTGTATTGGAAAATTCAACAAATAACAAAGAATGTCTCAGAAATGGTTCACATCGCAAAAAATTGCATTTGACATAAAGTTTTGTGTTTTAATGTAAACTTCATTTTTTTGTGTAGCAATATTTGTCTATCTCTTATGGTTTACCAGTTATGAAATTTAAATTTACTTTTTGTTTGTGGGTGCTCTTTAACTGCTGTTGTTCTCAGCGTACCATTCATTCTATATTGAGCGCGAAATATCCGTTAATTTTGCTCAGAGACCTCTTTATTAGGCTTGAGGTTCTTTTATATGCCGTAAATATACTGTAAGGGACCTCCGGCTTTACTCGCCTTCCAAAGGAAGCTATACTAGGGACTTTTACGCCCGAAAAAAAAATCCACCATCCTCCACCAGGGTTGAACCCACGAACTCGGGAACCAGAGGTTAGCACGTTACCCCTAAACCAAGAAGGACGACTTAAGGTCTTGTAAAAGTCACCTAATATGAAAAGTACATTTCTAGACATTTCAAAAATATACATTTAATTTCTAATGAAAGTAACTTAAACATACGGTAGTTTAATGAAAATCGTTAGAAACATTTCTGAAAAAAATTAAAAGTTTTAAAAAATGTCCATGAAACATGGGATGGGTGAATTTTCTTTAAAATATTCGTGTTGAAAGATGTTAAACTGAAATACGAAGTTTGGTATTTAACAGACTCATAGTTTTTAGTTAAACTTTTCACACACACACACACACACACACACACACACACACACACACACACACACACACACACACACACACACACACACACGCGCGTAATTTTGTTTTTCTAAAAGAAATTGGACTGAGGCCTTCAGAGAGTCTCAAAACAATGAACTGCCGATGACATTTCCGTATTGAATTTTTGAATGGAACATAATGTTTGCCCTAGTTTCTATACGCAGTAGAGACGATCGGTCATTTTATTTCGTTTGGAGCCATGAGTGGAATAGTCAAAATAAGTATAAAGTCGAGCAGTAAATTCACTCGACAGCTGCTAATATGATCGATCTTTTGCAAGGATAATTAAGGATTTCAGATTCCATCAAGTGTGCAGGCAGCTAAGAGAGGAAGTAAACTGGAAACTCGCGGCTACTATGAACGAGCCTCTAAGCAGCGTAAATGATGGCCTGGATGGACTGTTTTACGACTAGTGATCTCTGAAGCCAGGTGGTCCTTTAATTTCAACTCCGGTGGATTATTACCGAGCCTTTGTTTTCCTAAAAGCATCAGTATTCACGCTGGTTTTTATGCATCGTGTTTTATAACGTTTGGCGTACGGCCTTAGGGTGTGACGCTTTTCCAAGCCTTTGAAGTTCTTGCGAGAAAACGTAAACAAGACGTATAAGATTGGCCATTCCGCGTTTATTGCTGCCTGCCTGCTTGCACGAGGGCGTTAGGCAATTCCTCTGGTTGTCTACGGTCAGTGGCTCCGTCCTCTTTCTCCTTTCTCTAGCACCTACTTAGTAAATAGAGGACTATTGCACTCCACCCAAAAATTTGACAGTGCGTGTGAGCCGTAACTAAAAAACTAAAAGTCGGAAAAGATTTCTTATTTAAGTCAATCTTGCAAGAATGCGACACGAAAATTGTCAAGAAAATCCACTTGTCCCAAACTACATTTTACATGACACTTTTCATTTATTTTTGATTCTCTCAAAAATTGTTCAAACATGTGGAAACGTTGAGTCAGACTGAAAAATTCAATGCCATAGCCGGGATTTGAACCACGGATCTTCTGGTTTCCGTCCAGCCGCACTACCATTGTGCTACTATGGCCAACGTGCTGATATGGCATTAAATTCTCCAACCGACTCGTATTTTCCCGGTAAACCACTTAGCCATAGTAGCACAATGGTAGTGCGGCTGGACGGAAACCAGAAGATCCGTGGTTCAAATCCCGGCTATGGCATTGAATTTTTCAGTCTGACTCAACGTTTCCACAATTTAGCCTACACACGGCCAGTGTGAAAGAATAATTAATTTCCATTAATTGTTCAAACATGTTTATGAAAATACCAAATGTTTAAGGAGTTTGTATCAGAAATGAAATCGACCTACACCTCGATCTTTTTTTTTGGGGGGGGGCGGGGAGAGATTATGAAGTCCATTCTGTTATGCATCACTTTTATTTCATTTTGAATAAATTGTACGTAATGATTATATAATGACAGATACATCATAAGATATGGGCAGAAGCCTAATACGTGAAAATAATGTAGTTCTCGTTAAAACACAATTCATGTGATACAATGTGATTTAATATATAATGTTATTTAACATTTCCGAGATATTCCTTAATTTTGAAACAAAATATTTCTGAAGTGCTAAGTAGGCATTCAGATGTTTCTTGTGCCATTAGTAACTTAACATCTTTTAAATAGTTCTGATATGAAAATAGGAAATTAAGTAATTTCATTTCTAAGAAATGCTGCACGTGTGTCAAAACGTTTTGCAAAACTGCCTTGCTTTTTTAAACAGAGACTTACTTACGGTTTAGATATTCAAGCATTCTATTTGCATGTTATCTTTTAGGGAATAAATCACATATATCTTGTACTGAAATAAAAAAGTGCATGCAACTCTCTATTTAAGTACTTCACTAATTTATATGACCATAAAATACCAGTTTGTTTACATTTTAACAATCACAAATTATCACCTTCTCTAACATTCTCTTAGAGTAGGTAGAGTAGATATTCCATTCCACTCTTGATATTTCACCAGGAATACATATTTTTAATCCAAAAAGAGCATTATTGGATAAAGTTCCGCCCGCGTGTGTCACATGATCTTATGATCAGCATAACTCAAAAACGAAATGTCAGAAAAATACTGAATTTTCTCTTCTGGTTTCCAGTCTTCCATTAAGATGACAACGTTTTCAAGAAAATCCTCCCACCACAAACTACCGTTTACATAGATATGTTCGTAAAGTTTTACTTTTCCAAAATAGCTCAGAAGAACTTGATTCAAATACCTATAATTAATATATTTACATGAATAATAAAACCGTAGCCTAAATACCCTAACTTTTCTGGAGTAGTCGCCAATGCCCTTCCATTTTAAATAAGCTTAGTATAATTTTACATCAAGTGTGAGCCATAAGTTCTTGATAAATACTTACTACACAAAGTGTATATCTGTTTAAAAGACAATTTATTTTCGAAACCTTTTGCACCATCTGCCAGGTTACTTTTTATTTAAAATTGTCAGTACTTTTTCATTTTTTGAATTGTGACCACTCGATTACTTCTCGTGATGCCACGCAAGCAGTACGGAATTTCAACGCCAGCGTATGTGACCAGTGCTCTGTTTTATCCCACAGTCCTTCCAGCAAAATCTGTAAATAATGATACACTTTATGTCAAGCTTTATCTGAATTAAAATTAAGATGATGGAAACATAAGTTTTGGCAATAATATGTTGTAGAAGCTATAAAAATTGTTTCATTCACATGACTTTCTCTTTTCATTCAGGAAACCATTACTTGCTTCATGTTGATCAGAAAATTTGCAGAATTAACCTTATTGATTATTTCCTTGCAGGTGTATTGGGAATAGGATAATACAGTACGCTTAAGTGATAGTCAAATCTTTTAAGAGCTGGTTGCTACTTTATGGCTTTGATATTCTATTTATTCACTTTGCATTCCTAGGAGGAGGGGCGAACGCATCACTTCCCATTTGAAAACAGTATAAGAGTTAGAAAATTTAAATCAATAAAATATAGGAGTATCGTGCAAACTTTTAACCCCACAAAAGAATAAAAAAGATACAGTTTACATACTATGTGTCCTTTAACGAGATCTACATTTTTTTTTATTTCTAACGGTTTACCAGTTATGCAAAAGTCATAGAGAATGAAAAGGACTTCAGGGAGTATCCCCAGAAAATGACAGGTATACACTTAATTTGTCGTAAAATATATATTGAGCTTAATATTTTTAATGCTAAAGGTAGTTGGGGTGGAAATATTTCTCTTGACAATCTTTGTGTCTCATACTTGGAAGATGGAGAACTGAAATGCAATTTTGGTATTTAACTTACTCTTCGCTTTTGTTTATGTTGTTCATAGACACGCACAGCCAGACACACACAAGGGTCGTTTTGTAAAAATGTTTTCTTTTGGGTTCAGAGTTTTCGATAAAATCTCTATATACAATTTTTGGTTGGAATACAGTACATACTTTTCCTAATTAGTATACCTAGGTAGTACAGAACGTACAAACGCTAGTGACTAGAGAACGTCATATGAACGTCAACATAATTTCTTCTTCTCTCTACATCATGTATAACCGACAGTTCAGTTGGTGTTGAGCTACTCGACGATACTCTGTGAAGATTGGATGGCAAGGCTGGGTCGTGGTTCACAATTTAAACTGCTGCCTTAACCCATTTTCTCGTAGCGAAGAGTACGGGAGCCTCGTTATGTTGTCAAGGTTTCATCGCTCCTACCACAAGATTCCTTACTAAAATATAGCCCAGGCAGGTGACTGGTAGGTAGGCAGGTTTCCGGACCTTACTGCAGAGAACTTGTAATAAGGGAGAAGGGAGGATCCAGTTAAAACGACTCAACATAAATTCTACGTCACGAACAAAACTAATGGCACAATAATTGGATTTGGTTAAGAACGTACGCACTAAGGCGTGCTTCGAAATTTATTACATCAATTGTTGATTGTCCCAAGGAAATCTATTGGTTAGCCACGAACGAACAAGCTTCCCGTTAATTTCTTCTGATTTTCTCCCGTTTTGTAAAGAACAGTTCTCAGAAAACGAATATATATATATATATATGTATATATATATGTATATATATATAAAACTTAGTCACACGTCATATATACTCTACACATACCGCAAAGAAAACATTTCGTGTGAGAAAAGGTTTAATCAGTTGAGATATTCATGATATTGTTATTGTTCTAATATACGTAAAGTAGGAAACAAACAAGTCTAAATAGGTGAATAGGCTCTTCGATTACTTATCTCTACAATAACAGATGTTTACGACGGTAGAAATGCATTCAGGGTAATACATCCAGGCATTTTCAAAACATATGCACTGCCCATCTTTCCCCATTGCCTTGGGAAGCTGGGTCAGACGGAGGAGCCTTTAGTAAATGGAACATAGCATCCCATCGCACGATTGCTAAAAAGTGACCCCAAGAAGGAGGGGATGAAGGACCGCAAAGTGTGCTAACAAGGACGGGGTCCCTAACTGTTCCAATAAGGTCTTAATGCTGTTGCCAGATACCTGTACTTAAGCCATCGCCAACCTGAGATTCCCGAGGAATAAGGAGACAGCTCCCAGGAACGAAGGGGGCCCCGCAGTCCCTCGAAGCGCCAGAGAGAAATCTTAGCCAAAACGCCATCGTTTTACCGCAACATACCAACCGCCGTCATCTTCACCTGTAATCTTACCAGCGATTAGGGAAACGGATGAAGGTAGTGGGAATAGGAAATTTGTGGTAGAAGCGAAACCTCTTCAACCAAAACATCATATTTAGTGACCGGCTTGACGGGAATTGAATCCGAGACCTCCCGAATGCCAGCCTTACACGTTTCGTCAAGCTACCTGCTCATTGAGGAACACGCATAGAGGGCCACACTATTTACATACGCAGTATTAAAATAAGTCATTAGTTGTAAAATCTTTGCACATAAAGCGATGGGACCAATAATAAACAAAGCTGCAGAAGCATGGACCAAGACAATGCAGATGAAGAGACAAATGGTTTAAGGGACAGTCTGTGTACATTAAAATGTTAATGCAATTGCTATTCATATTATTACGTCATACTGAAATATGGTGTTTTTATTTCCTTTCAAAGGTCATAAATGAAGATTTAATATATAGCCTATCCCTACGGTTTCTAAACCTTTCTTTTTTTAACTCGAATTTCCTAATATTCTCAGACTGCTGTACTTAGTGACTGGCTCCATAAACGTTGCTCATTCGATATTCATTTTGCACTCAGTCGTCTCACTATGCGCCCCGAATTTCCTCATTATTCTCCATCTGGCAGTATCCCTCCCCAAACCTACAATTCTTTTGAAACTTCGCCCCCCCCCCCCCCCAGACACACACTTCTTTCATACATGGCATCGTGGATCCAACTGTTATTCCATGTAGTTCTCCAATAAGATATGTACGTATATCTGGAATTCGGCTATATATCAGGAGAGACTCAGCGAATGTGCTGCTTTTACTTCTGCATTGGTTTTAGTAACATCGGTATGCCTTGTCCTTTTTCCGTTCGTAATAGAACGTGAGTTCATGTGTCTTCCCTGTTATAGGTAAACCGAATTTGCTTTCTTGAAGTGTGCATTTTTTATTTCTATTTTTATCCTTTTGCTTCCTCTGTAACCTATCTAGCAGGCACAGAAACATTCTATTCCACCCTATATTAATAGGAAATATAGGTCTGAGACACTCTAAATAAAAAACGAAAAAGAACTAGTAGAAGAAGTTTGGATTACAAGTTCACTGCCTTCAAAGGACACGACAAAAAGATTTTCAAGAAAATCTCCTCATTTCATACTATCCTTTACATAAAATCAACCTGAAAAATGCAATACCATAGCCAGGATTTGATACCATACTCCAGTCTGCGTTCGGTTGTTCTAACCACAGAATTGCCATTGCAGCATGCCTGCACGACATTGGAGTTTCTAACTGACTCGCAGTTTTTCCGGTACACCTCTAGGAGATCTCAAATTAATACGAGATAACATACTCCAATGCTACGTACATTGTTGTAAGTCCTTTAAGCCCCGGCTTCCTAGTACATATAACCAACTAACTAGCCATTCAACTGCTTCAATGTGCTATAAAGCCATTTCTTCAAACGATTATCTTAATCAATCTAAGTGTATAAACGACTGAGTAGAGAAAGTCATGTAATATAACACATATTTTCCTTATACTGTTTGAGAAAAAGCTGAAATAAGAGATAAAATATATTATTATGTATTTCTCAGTAAGAATTTTCTGTGGCTTATTTCAAATTCATGACAGAAAAGCGTAGCTAATGAGCAACTAGCGCATTAATGTAGCTTTTCCCACGCTGTCGGCCATTCAAAGTAACTGCGTCATAAAATCAGTGCCAGTATAAGGAAAGGGGGAAAAAGAAAAGAAGGGAAGAAGGAAGATGAGCGGTCATAAATACGTAGGTCACAATGCAGCCATATTTCCATTCTGCTCCTCGGAGGATCTTTGGTGCCTGAACGTTTTAAAGTTAAAAGCATAATAGAAGCTGAGGAAGAAATAATTACACTCATAGATCATGAGTCCAGTCTTTCAGTTTATCACAGAATTACAGTATGGAAACAAGATATGTAAAACCTCTGTGCCCAATGGATTTTAATCGGTAGGGTAAGTGTATGCTCTTGACAGTTTCAAGCTATAACTAGCTCATTATCACTATAATAATAATAATAATAATAATAATAATAATAATAATAATAATAATAATAATAATAATAATAATAATAATAATAATAATAATAATAATAATAATAATAATAATAATAATAATAATAATAATAATAATAATAATAATAATAATAATAATAATAATAATAATAATAATAATAATAATAATAATAATAATAATAATAATAATAATAATAATAATAATAATAATAATAATAATAATAATAATAATAATAATAATAATAATAATAATAATAATAATAATAATAATAATAATAATAATAATAATAATAATAATAATAATAATAATAATAATAATAATAATAATAATAATAATAATAATAATAATAATAATAATCATCATCATCTTAGCAGCAGTGTATCCAGTTTAAAGAAGTACAGGATTGATTCTTCTATATGCTTACAAAATTATTATTATTATTATTATTATTATTATTATTATTATTATTATTATTATTATTATTAGTTTAACCATCTTATTACCTTATTTAAAATATGTTTACACAGAGAAATTTTGGATTGGCTAAGGAAATGTTCCTGTTTACAATGGATCGGTATACATGTGTTTTGAAACGACACCGAACGAATATATAAAAGTAGTTGCTCAGCTTATATATGACACATATAGATAGTTTTACTGCCAATAGAGCCGCATAAAAATGCTCCAGAATGAGTGTGCATTAGACAGTTACAGGAACAACGCCGCGTGCCTCACACTATCGAAGTTCGCAAGTAGGTGACACCGAAATTCGGACTAGTTAAGTCATAAATTATGAAACGGTTATATTCGTTGGGTGTCGCATCGAAACAACCTTTATAAAATGCTACATATTTGCGAATGATCAAGTAGCCATTGTACAAGAAAATGAAGATATGGAGACTATGGTGGGAAAAATGCTAGAGAAATATAACACATTGAGTCTAAAAGTAAAATTTTACATGAGATGTGAAACATAAATTTAAGATTTAGTTTTGGAAGGTTGTAAAGAATTTGAATACTTGGATGTACTGTCTATTCATACAGAAAATAGATGGGGCTAAGACAAAATGAATAGAATTAAAGGTAGAGTAGCAACAGCTATGACAGAAATATCATCTTAATATTACTCTTTTCCTTCTTCTTAACAAGGGTCAGTCCTTGTGCGAATTTTCCGGTCTACATAAAATTTTCCTGCCATTTCTCCATAGGGTGACCCAATGATCTTTTCTCTACTGGTCTGTAGCCCAAGTTCACTCTGGAGATCCTGCTTCTAGCATACACTAGACGTGCTGAAACCAATACTGTTGATATTGATTAATACACTGCATGGCAGCTTCATTTCCAGCTCTAGTACAATGTCTTCATTTCACTTATGGTCCGCTATTCGGCGAATATTTCATTGACAGTAATTCATTTTCATCATACTTTCGCACGGCTCAAACTCGCTACGGTAAAAAAGGATAGTTCTTGGCAAGATCTTGTACAGGATCTATCTTTTCTTTTCTTCTTTTTTGGCCAAAGAAGGTTGCTAACACTAGTAGATCTGTTGAATTTAAATATATTTTAAAATGTACAAGGTAAAAAGGAAAGTTTAAAACCAAAGTAATTAAATACATTACCCCTTTTTAAAATTTTTCCATGTATATAAATGTTGCTGTGCCCAATTGTTTGACACAGAACGTCATTACTTCTCTCTTCGCCGTGGATATTTTCATGTTATATTAGCTATTAATGTTAAATTATATGCCTACTGATATTGTAAATGGTCCTCTGAACTGGCTAACAATGCCAAAAATCATGTACGAAATCAAGGTACTGAGACATAAATGTCGGTTTATAGCTATACTCGTATGACCATGCCTTGCGTTTCCATATCCTCGAGTTATTGCATTCATATAAATCCTGGATAAGGAGGTGAGAGAGGACGAGTAAACCGAACGGGGTGGTGCGCATTCGGGAGGTCACGGGTTTGATTCCGCGGCAACATTCCTGACCCTGGTTTTTTCGGCAGTTTTCCCGGGTCACCAGATTAATGCTGGGAAATGTGAAATGTGTGGTGTTTTACGCCCGCTTTTACTACATACGGCACCACAGGCGATGACACTGAAGATACATGAGATGAAGATGGAGCACCGGTGGAATGAGATGGCGGGGGAAACCGGAGATCCCGGAGAAAACCCGCCCCAGCGCCGTGTTGTCAACCACAAATCTCACTTTGCGGTCGCCTGGGATCGAACCCGGACCGCCTTGGTGAGAGCCAAGCGGTCTAACCACTGAGCCACGGCGCGGCCAATGCATCCCCCTTTTCACTTCTTTTCATTTCATTCTTTCCATCTGATTTCTTCAGGAAGCAAAAGTCAGCGAGGTCGCAGGTAGGCGCCTCTGCGGTGGTGCTTGCGCTCTGGAAATAGTACTCTTTTGCTCGGAGAGAGGAGGCGATTGTGTTGCCGGCCACCCTTCCAAGATGATTCATTGATTGATCAGTCGTACCTGGCTGCTGGCGGGCTCTCTCTATGGCGACTTGTAATTCCGTCGAGTTGAAGAATTCGTACCTGTTACGGACCCGCCTTGGCCGTGGTGCCACTTATGATAAGCTCTGGATGCCTGTAGGGTACTTTATCTCATCCCTCCTCCCGGGGTCTGACGCACAATAAGGCGTCGGCTGGTGCCAGAATCCCCTCCATGATAAATAGATAGAACACTGGTGAAGTTTTAACAGCTCAGAGATTTTTCTCATCGATTTGAACAGAAATGAATGTTGGGACAGAAATATAATCTATGAAAGGGCAAAGTCAGATGAAAAATTCAATGCCATAGCCGGGATTTGGACCATTGATCTTCTGGCCTCGGTCCAGCTTAACTATTGAGCTACTATGGCCAACGTGCCAACTTGACATTAAATTCTTCAACTGACTCGTGTTTTTTCCCGGCATATTGAGCCATAGTAGCTCAATAGTTAAGAGTGGCTTTTATGTCAACCACTTCAATTAAAAACTCTGTTCTGCAGAAACTGTTTCTATTCGACTTCAATTTTATAAGGAAGGAGCTAACGGAATATATTTGACTTGGCAGAGAATTCGCTATAATATCACGTAAGAACGCGTTTACCTATGCGCCAAACGTTATTTGTCCCATAAACCGGCTATATCAACGAATAGGCTTTTAAGACAGATATTGAATATTATGCGTCATTTTAAGTTATAGATTGAAAATTATGCGATAGTATGTGTCTATAGTACCCATAAATTGCTAAAAAAAATCTAATGGTTTGGTCAATAAGTCAATAGGTGAAACTATTTCGTGCACAATAAAATGCTTTGCCAATGCGGTTTTTTTCACCATGTTGCATATTTTCCTAGAAATTCTGATACAAAACATTCATGTTTTAAATAAATATTCTGCAACATTAAGTCATATCGGACGATGAATGACATGGGTTAAGTGATGCTCAAATGAACCAAAGGTCCATGGAGCTTAGAGTTCCCTGACCTTCATATTTCAAGGTAAGGGCAAAATAAAACCTAATCTAGATAACTCATCCTGAGCGAAAGACGAATTTGGTGAACGTGATGCAGACACGCTACAGATGAGAATATTGTACGCTAAATCGTGTTAGTTGTATTTACAGCGCAACTACTCAAGCATATGCATATGGTATAGTGAAACTCGGCTCCCAACTATGATTCATTCTTTTGCCCTTTTACTTTCTCTCCTCAGATAGGGAAGGTATTGCACTCCACGAAAAAGTCCTACGGCGAAATGACCAAAGAAGTACAAGTTCTGTGGTCCCCGGAATAAAGAAGCATAATTGAAAAGTTGATTGAACATCAAACTTGGTTTTAAGTTTTACGTCTTCCAAGGATACAATTCCAAGATTTTCAGCATTCTCCGATTCAAACTACCCTTTAGAGTAAACATTCTTCGAACACTTTGAATTTCTCAAAAATGGCTCAAATGATTTTGATTAAGATATCATATATTCAAACATTTTTATGACAAACGAAATATGAATCTCGAATGTCCTGAGAATAGTTGCTAAAGTCCTCTTCATTCAAATTCTTGCATAACTAGCAAACCGTAGGAGGTAAAACACACACACACACACACACACACACACACACACACACACACACACACACACACACACACACACACACACACACACACACACACACACACACACACACACACACACACACACACACACACACACACAGTTGTAGATCTCGTTAAAGCACACAATTTATGTCAATTTTTGTGAAGTGAACCATTTCTGACATATTGCTCTTATTGGTTTTAAGTTTCGTTATTTATACTTTTCTCAAGTGGAAATTCGTTATACGTCCCCCCACCCACCTGGTCATGTAAATAACTTCTACATTGCCCCATTCACATTGCATATGCAAGGAAATATGGTAACAACATAAATTCTGCTCATGTTTCTCTCGATCAATATCACAAACCTAAAAGTATATTTGCTGAAATAAGAATGTAAAATGTAAAATTTAAAAATCAATCTTTGTTATAAAATAATTAATGTAATAAAGCTGCTATTTAAATTCTAAATGTTGGTTTGAAAAACAGCTTTATATAATAATACGTCAATTCACATTAACTTATCTGAATGTTTGTAACAGCAATTTGAATTAGAACTTGAGGATCTACTGTTTTAATTTTTTAGGTATTTTATACCACATGATAAATCTCACAGAAACCACAGTGCAATAGCTGACATTTTCTTCTTTTTTATAAATTTCTAATTTGAGTATTTATCAGATTATTCTCTCGTCAAAATGCAATGCTATAAAACACTAATGGTTAAGTTCGTGCTTACATGACTAGGAATATATAACACACACACACACACACACACACACATATATATATATATATATATATATATATATATATATATATATATATATATATATATATGTACGTGTAATTTGAATAACTGAAATATCTAAAACCATGATAAATGAATAGTGATCCTTAAGTTATGGGACGTTTACTTAATAAATTGCAAACATTAATGAAAACCAAACAAGAAAGTGTCTTAAGAAGCGACTTAAAGAATATATGCTGAACAATTCTTTGTTTTCTACTGATGATTTTATAGTAATTCGAATCAGCGTACCTAATTTTCTGGTTTAAAACGATTTCTAGATTGATAGTGATAGAAATGTATGAAAATTATTACTGACCATCCAATTACCATTATTATTAATTTCCCTACAAATTTAATGTTTTTTTCTCTTATGAGTTAACTGTTTACGCGCCTCCTGAAAATCTTCTACACCTCTACAGGGGATGCAAGCCCCAAATGTTTTGGGAATTTGGTTTTGCACAAGCTACAGCTGCAGCTGCAGCACTGCTCAGTCTTTCTAAAGATACAAACACTGGAGGTTCTAATTTATTTGGAACTTCTCTCTAACTATTTTGAAGTATGATGTCACTATTTAAGAGGAAGTGTAAATTGGCATAGTTAACTACTTAGTTCCAAGGAACTGATACGGAGTCCGAAGTAAGATTCCTCCAGCACAACTACCATTTCAAATGGGTGACGTACAAAACTGATCAAAACTGGCAATGTAAATAAAGAAAATAATGGTTTTGAAGAAAATTGAAAATCATATATTCGGCGAAATTCAGTTGAGTTTTTGGGACTGCTGAAGATATCATTTTATATGGATTTCTTATTAGCCACAAGATGCATTTCTTTTTAATCCTTAAAAAATAGAAACGTTAAACAATGCTAATTTTATTCAAAAACATTTCTATACCTCGATTCAACGGATTTACGCAAAATTTACAAAAAGCAGTTTTCAGCAGATCTTTAAAGAAGTTTACAAAGAAGAAAAAGCGTCTGTAATAGATAAATGTTCAACCCCAAAGAACCAAATTTACAATTACTGCTTTTAATTTACAGCAGATCTCCAATTTTAATTATTTAGTATGCAACTTTAAATATGGATATTGAGGGGTTCAGGAGCAGAAAGACAAACATTTCTCCAGATTTCTGTAAATCATAGAAACGATGAAATGAGTTCTGCTGAAAAGAGTTCAGAGGTAATATATATCTTACTCCATTTTTTTTCATGGAACAGAAAAGAAATGCTGAACTTTGTGAAGAACTATAAATATAAATCATGACATCGTTGCTTCTGCTAGTATCTGATGAGAGTACATTCAAACTGTACTCTAAAACGGATGTTTTGCTATCAAACAGTTGGTAGGAAATATCTGGCTACGCTCAAAAAGAGTCTGAGAGAACATTTTTTATTACCTGGAAATAGAACAGGCCTATACCATAAACCGTTTTAAGATAACTATTATGACCATTTTACTATCTTCTTCTCCGTAACAAAACAACTCATTCCTTATCAATGTGTCGTAAGAACGTTCGTGATCTTCCAGTAAAGTTGTTCGTTAAGATTTCGATGTTTATAGCGAGTCGTCTCCGTCCATCTCAGTGACGAGAGCACGAAAATGAGCTACCTAACCATGGTAAAATGAGGAAACGAATGCAATAATGTAATCTTGTCATAAGCAATTTGGTTTCAAAATAAATGGTAGTGTTTTCTGAAAAAAAAAAAAAAAAAAAAAAAAAAAAAAAAAAAAAAAAAGGCCAGATCACCTTAACTTCGAATATGTTCATTCTGTCTCCAAAACTTAGCTCCACTTTATAATTAGACTGACATCGACATTAAGGTGTTCATAACAGTAAAATGAAACCGTCTCCTATCACTGATTTACTCTACGTGGGGAAGATATAATTTCCCTTTACTGGCTGAAGTTCCCAATGAGTCGATCCGGCCGCATCCTTCATTGGTTGGGTAGAGTTCTTTGTTACCCCGTTTCCACCCAGTAGGAACCCATTCATATCT
This sequence comes from Mantis religiosa, assembly GCA_030765055.1. NCBI lineage: Eukaryota > Metazoa > Arthropoda > Insecta > Mantodea > Mantidae > Mantis > Mantis religiosa. The sequence continues at coordinate 277,013,873 of CM060950.1, read as the reverse complement.
AAATTTAGCCTATGTAAGGCATTAGAAGCGGCTTTCGCTTTACTGTTGTTATCATCTTAGTTGCAATGTCAGTCTAATCATAAAATGGACTTTACTTACCGACTGGATCACCCAGTTGCCAATCTTGAGCTTACAATAACATTGCAAAGCAAGATTCGCTCACTGCACTTACATCATAGGTTTAATCTTACATCTATTTTACTATGCTCTGCAGTAAAAGTGTGTGTGTGTGTGTGTGTGTGTGTGTGTGTGTGTGTGTGTGTGTGTGTGTGTCTGTATCTGTATCTCACGACCAGATGATACGCTAGTTCTAAACTTACAGTAAATAAGGGGTAAATAATCAACAGCAGGTGTATTGCTATTGCTATTTACCTTTATTTTCATTCAAGCATATACGAACAGTGAAGCTACGAGCTCCGTTAGTAAGATTCTGGAAGGGGCTCCAGGTCCTCAACTTATGATTCAGCTGGATGGGACATCTGGGTAACCATCTATGTCGAATTCATTATTAAGTGAAACAACACTGTTACACTGTAAAGTCGATCATGCTACTCAATCCCTACATTTTGTTATGTTTTTCTTTTATAGCATACATGATATAGTCGGGTCAGTTTTATTTTTCCTAATTGCTAGATGGTCAAGGTTTTCGAACTTTGGAAGCCTGGTAATGCAATTTGCCATCAAATTGTTCACAACGTACCTTTAACACGTACACTTTGAAGGTCTTGACAACCACACAATTTATGTTCCACCAAGTTTCTATTCCCATCAATACCGTTGTTTTGAAGCCACATTATAATATTCTTCCCCAAGGATTCGTTTGAGACATGCTATGATTACGTGACTTGTGTTTGCTTATGTCAACTACCATAACTAAACTGACGCAAAGTTGAACATTCTCCAGCAAAACAAATGGGTTGCGCTACGAATTGTTAATCATGATTGATTTTTCTGTTAATGCCACTTTTCCTAATTCCCTATTTATAACAACCCTTTCAAATTATTACAAAACTCTATATTTGCTTGAGAACATTTCTTAAGGTACAACGAATCAGAATGCAGACAACTGAAAAGCGTCCTTGTATTTGTGAGGATACGCTTCAACCAAAGGGAGATAAATAGTAGCACATGTGCACATGTGTGCACATTGATAAATTTGAACTCCTGTTGTAAAGTTATCCCACTTTCTAATTTTACCTTGCATCTTCTTTCCTCCCCTTTTTGTGATCTAAACCTCATGAACCACATGTTAATTTAATTTATTTCAAGACAAAATCATATAGCTTAAATATCATTCACAAAAGATATTTCTTCATACAGTGCACGCTAGATGCCTCTTTAAAATAATTAATAAACTTAACATTGCATAAATATGTATAATCTTTTACGGTAGTAAGAGATGAGCCACCTAATGCTCCTGGGAGCAACAACAGTAAATCGGTAGCCATGGGCTCGATTGCTCCCCAAACAGTTACATCGGTGAGTGTTCAAGGACTATACATATGGTAATTGTTTTTGTGACACATGACATAATATTTTTGAGAAGAGATATGAAAATCTAACGAAACATATTTAAGATGTTCCAACAAGAAAAAAGGCAAAAGAAACAAACAAAAGACAAACGAAGGGCGGCGGGGCTTGTGATTAAGATGGAATGTGATCAAGATGGCGGTCTAAGGACACGCTCGCTTCATTGACAGATGCGAGTCCCAGGGTTATCTTGAAACCGATCTTTCAGACGACAAGGTTCTATTTCGAGTTTCTTCGCCTTAATCTGCTTGTACACAACCGCTGTTGTAGCTCACTATCAGTTTGTTGTAAAAATAATTCGTGAATAGTTTCTGCCGAGGACATAACTTCAGTTGTCTGTTTTACATGAAGCAGGTCTTACTGAGAAATGAATAAAATACCTTGGAAACCCTAAGGAGTTCCAACATAAAGTATACTGTGTATTTTTGAAAGATTCAAAATTATGAATGATTACTACGCCACTGTCATCATCATTCTCATCATATGCTTACCGTAGTTCATCATTGGACTTTTTTTTTGTTCTAGAACAAACATGTTCATCCAAGAATTTAAGCGTTGATTAATATTTTTAAATATGACCTTCTAATTGACCTTCAATTCTACTCTGCTCTATGATAGGCAGAAAAAATATATATTTCATCTAAATATTCAGTAAGTTTTTAGTAATTTCTCCATAAGCATACATTTTGAACCTCAAAAAAAAAAAAAAAAAAAAAAAAAAAAAAAAGGTCTCTATGAATGTCTATATAAAAGGTAAAACATCGTTTAAGTGTAAAATTTGCTGCATAAAGCAGGAAGTTTTTAAAGCACGGAGATTTAATGGAATTTCTATCCCTCAAACTATTCACATAGAAAAGGTTTCTTATTTGTTATATTATTAACAATGACATATGCACAATAAAATGTTATAAAATAAGCATTTATTTAACAATCTTTCTCAAATTCTGATCTTGCCTTGCATTAAATTTAAGGAAAATGATATAAAATGTATTAATTGTTATTGAAAAAGCAGGAGTAATGAAGTAGAATTTTGCTATTACATAAATAATTTTATGCAATTAAATTAGAAAATATGTTTACCATAAGTAAATATTTTTCAAAGGCTATAAGTTTCAGTGCACGTTGTTTCATAAGTGAGTGCATGGTTTCAGGGAATTTCATAAGGTTAAATATAGTATATAAATAGAATAACTTTAATATCCTTAAGATTTCTTGCATTGACAGTGTGTGGACAGTCTTATTTATTATTATTATTACTATTATTATTATTATTATTATTATTATTATTATTATTATTATTATTATTATTATTATTATTATTATTATTATTATTATTATTATTATTATTATTATTATTATTATTATTATTATTATTATTATTATTATTATTATTATTATTATTATTATTATTATTATTATTATTATTATTATTATTATTATTATTATTATTATTATTATTATTATTATTATTATTATTATTATTATTATTATTATTATTATTATTATTATTATTATTATTACTATTATTATTATTATTATTATTACTATTATTATTATTATTATTATTATTATTATTATTATTATTATTATTATTATTATTATTATTATTATTATTATTATTATTATTATTATTATTATTATTATTATTACTATTATTATTATTATTATTATTATTATTATTATTATTAATCATCATCGCGGGCCCCCACAGCATTTATTATCCGATGAACTGTTATATAAGATTCATATAAACAACGGTAATTTAATTTTTAATAAATTATAAATGATATCTCGTAACCAATTTCGGTTTCTAAGCAAAACTTCATTTTAAATGTGTTGTTGCAGGAAATGATTCTAACCTTCAAAGTAAAGACCATTAGATTCTGTAGTCCCCGGCCAACTTTCTGCAAGATTTGTTATATCGCAATGGTACCGTTTCTTAATTTTTGATGCAAAGAATGCGTTGATACCAATTTGAATGGCCACTTTTCACTACATTTTGATGATAAATCTATCTTCCCAGGAATTAGCTATAAGCTAACGACAGATATCCACTCTGTGTTGAGCTAGACCAGGTGTCAATTTACATGGTACAATTTTACAGCTTCTGGGTGGTCTTTAAGTGTCTTTATGGTGATATATATGGTATCTTTTGAAACACCAAATTCTTCTGACAAGTTCTGAGTGCCTTTCTGTGGATTTTCTTCCAAAACTCTGCGTGTTTCTTAATATTCCATTACTTGGGTCTTCCAGAACGTTGTAAATCTTTAATATCGCCATCACTGAAAGGTTGGAACCAACGTTGTGCTGCTCTCTCTCTCTCTCTCTCTCTCTCTCTCTCTCTCTCTCTCTCTCTCTCTCTCTCTCTCTCTCTCTCTCTCTCTCTCTCTCTAATGACACCTTCACCTTCGACTTCATACATTCAGGTCGCGGCAGCAGCTTAATAATCTTGTTTCCAATAGTGCTTCAGAAGGACTCTAACCTCAAGATTTATTGCTGGCTACCAACATGTTAACAATACGTAACAATCATAGCATCCTATAAATAGTATTGAAGAAACTAAAATCATGCTTATATGTACCATATAAATTCAATTAAAAAACCTGCATTACTTATGATACAACCAGTATCAGAATAATTAGCAACATAAAATGTTTGAGTTGTGTAAGTATGAAAGACAAACATAGAGAAAGAAGTAGCACGAGAGCTATGTGATTAATAATTTCCTAATTTAAAGATTCACTAGTCAAAGAAATATTGTAAAACAAAATCTCGAGAAAAGAAATTTTAAAAGAGAAAGGTAGTGTTAAGTTATATATATATATATATATATATATATATATATATATATATATATATTGAGATTTTGTTTTACAATATTTCTTTGACTAGTGAATCTTTAAATTAGGAAATTATTAATCACATAGCTCTCGTGGAACTCTCTCACTCGATCATATTGTACAACAAAAACAGGGGCTAAAAGGTGTTACACCTTTATACCTTACGTTTGGTATCTGATTTGTTCCTTTTAATGACAGTAAACATACGTTGTGCATATTGACAACATCGCCCCAGTTCTGAGTTTTGCGCTAACCTATTAGACACTACTCTTAGAAAATAGCACATTGCACTATAATCAAGCAGACGCACAGAAGAGGACTGCATCTTACCACAGCCTGCTTGTTTTACCCTGGCATTGCCGTTTGCTCATGTATAGCCTGCACTCTCTAATCCTACTAATTTTAAGGAACCGAAATGGGGCGATAGGCGGTTATAAGGCAGTTTTAGGTTAAGGAACGAAAGATGGCAGCACTAAACGCAGTGTATTAAACAATTTCTTTTGCATCAACAATGATGACACAATGTAAACTCTTGCACTCAATATGGGAGGTAATTTCAATTTTAAACTTCATTGGAGTTTGTAAAAGTTTACCGAAACGCTATATATAATAGTTATGTTCATAATTATACGCAAGCAAATGTGTATAGCAATGGAGCTAAACCAACAATGTGTTCGCGTTGTTAGACTGAAGGAAAATTAACAAGTTTAAGAAGACACTATAATGAATTTATACGCAGAAGACATGTTTAAACCATGTAGAAGACACAAGAAGTAGAAGAATATCGAGAATTAGTATTATATTCTGAGGATTGCGAAAAACTCCGTAAGCTAGCATTAAATTTAACTGGGAAAGACTCCGAATGTAAATTATAACTAGGGCCCGGAAGTTAGCCAAAACAACAGGTTAGTATCACGGGGTTATGAGCCACCTGCTTCTCGTAAACATAGGGGAGGGGGTTGAGTGGCATGCAGTCGCGCACGCACTCATACAGCTAAGGTCACGGGCCACGGTAATCTATCAAATATAGTCACATGTACAAGTGTCATTAAATATATTGTACGTTTATTCATAAGTTACACAAAACAAACTTATACATACATACATACATACATACATACATACATACATACATACATACATACATACATACATACATACATACATACATACATACATACATACATACATACATACATACATACATACATACATACATACATACATACATACATACATACATACATACATACATACATACATACATACATACACACACACACACACACACACACACACACACACACACACACACACACACACACACACACACACACACACACACACACACACACACACACACACACACACACACACACACACACACACACACACACACACACACACACACACACACACACACACACACACACACACACACACACACACACACACACACACACACACACACACACACACACACACACACACACACACACACACACACACACACACACACACACACACACACACACACACACACACACACACACACACACACACACACACACACACACACACACACACACACACACATACATACATACATACATACATACATACATATTCAGGAGGCCGTGAACCGCACGACTAAATCGAGAAATACAAAGTTTAATCTTAATTGGAATGTTTCGTTTGAGTTAACAAGGAATAATAAACAAGAGATTTCAAAATGGTGGATGAAGTTAGTGAGGGTATTGAGAGTGCCTTTAGAATGCTCTTAAATGTTACGGAGGCTAGTAAAAACTTGCGTCAAGATTTGAAGCAGGATATTGTGAAGTCGGTAAGTAGTTTACGTAAATATTTTACAAAAATGAAAGACATCGTGAATCAGAAGGAAAATGAAACCGAAAGTTTACAAATGGCAGTGCAGAACTATCAGGAACAGTTGAGTGTTGGCAAGAGAGCGAGAATAGCATCACAAGTGACACCTGGGGTGATATCTTCCGAACGGGTTGTGGAGCAATTTGGGGTAGAAAGGAGTTATGCTTCGGTGTTGACTGGCGCTGCACGTACAGGGGACTCTAAGTGCTTTAAACTGCTTGTTCGGAGCAAGAATAATCAAAGTGTGGAATATATAAAGACACTGGTGAAAACTAAGGTTAATCCTGTAGAGATGAAGGTTGGTGTTCAGTCTGTAAAGGCATTGAGGAACGGACAAGTTCTAATACAATCGAACAATAAAGCTGAAGTAGATACTATTTGCAACAATATTAATAATAAGTGTGGAGAGGAGCTTGAGGCTACCGTCTCGAAGAAAAGAAATCCAAGAATAATTATTTTCAATATACCAGATGAGATAACAACGGAGAATGCTGTGGAGGTTTTAACAGCACAAAATACAGAGCTGGAGAATTTCAGCACAGAGATTCAGCCTAAATTTTCCTTTCATGATAGGAAAAAGAATTTGAATTTGGTTGTTGAAGTCACTTCAACTGTACGGAGGGAAATACTTGGCAAAAGGTTAAAAATAGGATGGAATATGTGTAACTGGGATGATTATGTCAAGGCTGGGCGTTGCTTCAATTGCTGTAAATATAATCATCGTGCGCAGGACTGTAAAGGACAGCAAACATGTCCATTTTGCGCAGAGAAGCATGCTCTAAAGGAATGTACTGCTAACAGAGCTGCATATAAATGCATTAATTGTGTAACGTATAATAAATATAACAGAGACAACAAAGTGTCAGAAAATCATTCTGCACTGGATACGAATTGCTCCTGTTATCAAGCAACACTTAGGCGGCTAAAAGACAATACCGACTATTAAAATGGATAGATACAGATTAACATGTTTTCAGGTTAACTTGAAACATTCAAGGATTGCGACTGCTAATTTGGTACAGCTTGTGAATGAAAAAGCTATAGATATAGTATTTATTCAGGAGCCCTACTTGATTAACAATAAACCAGCAGGTGTACCATTACATTTTAGAATATATACAGTTGGTACTACGGGTAAACGAGCAGCAATATTTATAAACAACAAAAATATTGACGTAACTACCATTGGTCAGCTTTCCGACAGTGATTGTGTCATTATACAGGTTGTATATAATAAGAAAACATTTTTTGCAGCTTGTATGTACTTTGATGGGCACTTGAATATAGAAGATGACATTAACAAGATTGAAAATATTCTCCAGCATATTAAAGGAAAGGGTCTGATAATACTAGCAGATAGTAACGCCAGAAACAAACTTTGGCATGATATAATAACTAATCAGCGTGGTAGAATATTTGAAGAATTCATTACAGCAACAAATTTACATATCATGAATGAAAACAACGGCTTGCCAACTTTTGAATCCCAAACTGGAAGGAGTTGGGTCGATTTGACTATCGTTAATGACAAACTCCTTAGAGATGTAAGGGAATGGACCGTTGGAGAGCAAGAAAGCTGCTCTGATCATAAGATAATATCGTTCACAATAGGAAATGCAATCAAAACCCAAACTCGTACATTAAAGGGAATTAAATATATAACTAGACCAGAAAATTATAAGACATTTGAGGAAACGTTGCCACGAAAGCTGACCAAAAATTTTAATTGTCTGGGCAATGGACAGAGTGTGGATGAACAGCTCGCCCTTAAAGTAAAAGAAAATAATGTTGAATATACAATTGAAATGTTCTACAATAGTATGGAAGCTGCATGCAGGGAAGCGTTTAGAGTAAGCAGGGGTAAGAAGCAGGCAATTAAAGGTAAATCAGTTCCCTGGTGGACCATTGAACTAACCATATTGAGGAAAAAGGTAAATGCATTAAGACGACGATATCAACGAACTATTAATAATGAGCAGTTAAGAGAAGAAAGAAGGAATCAGTACTTGGAAGGTAATCGGCAATACCAAAGGAAAATAAATGACGAAAAGTTTAAATCCTGGAGGGAATTTTGTAATGTAACTGATGGGACTAATCCTTGGACTGTAGTCTATAAGATCGCAGCCAATAAAATAAGATATCAGAATTCACTTACTACATTGCAAAGAGAAGATGGAACCTACACTGAAGATATACCAAGCACATTAAAGTATATGCTGGAGAACTTCATTCCGGAGGATAGGGTACAAGATGATACTGAACGACAAAAAGACCTAAGGAGGCTTGCAGAGGAAGTAATTAGTACCCCAGATGACAAGGAATTTACACCTAATGAAATTTGGGTTGTATTAAAAAATTTCAATCCAAAAAAGTCACCGGGAGAAGATGGAATATCTAGTGATATTCTGTTAAATGCTTTTAAAATGTTCCCATATTTCTTTACAGCAATATATAATCAATGTCTTATGGAAGGAATTTTTCCAGAAAGATGGAAGCGTTCATCTATAGTTCCTATAGTAAAGCCAGGCAAAGAAGATAGTGTAACGATAACAAAATATCGACCAATCAGCTTGTTGAACATATGCGGTAAAGTTTTAGAAAAGTTAATGATAAATAGGATTGAATATCATATTAACACGAGAAACCTTTACAGTACAAGACAATTTGGATTTAAAGCTCAGAAAAGCACGACAGATGCAGCAATGGCGCTGAAGGTATTCATTGAAGATGAGCTAAAATCTTTTGGTTATGTTGTTTTGGTGAGTTTGGACGTGAAAGGAGCTTTTGATGCATGTTGGTGGCCTAGTGTCTTAAATAACTTAAGAGAGATGAAGTGCCCAAGAAATTTGTACCAACTTACAAAGGATTATTTTAAAAATAGGAAAGCAACTCTCTCTACGAATGAATTCAGGACTGAAGTACAGGTCCAGCGAGGCTGTCCGCAAGGATCTTGTTGTGGGCCTGGACTTTGGAATATACTATATAACTCTTTGCTAAAATTGGAATTTACAACGCGGACAGAGGTAATAGCATTTGCTGATGATTTACTTGTCATGACAAAAGGAAAAAGTATATTAGATGCTGAAAATTTTTCAAATCAGGACATAAAGAAAATTGAGTTATGGGCTAAAGAAAATAAAATCCAGTTTAACGACTCAAAATCAAAAGTTTTGGTAATATCAAAGAAGAAAACTAATCATAATGAAGCAATCAGCATATATCTGAACAATAAAACTCTGGAACAAGTGGATGTTATTAAATATCTTGGTATTTACATTGATAGGAAGTTTAGCTTTGATCACCACATAGATCAAGTACATGACAAAGCACTACGACTTCTGCATAATCTTTCCAAGTGCGCAAAACTCACTTGGGGACTGGGAAATAAGGCGCTAGAAACTATTTATAAAGGCGCAATAGAACCTATTTTAACTTATGGTGCTCCTGTGTGGGGATTTGCCCTAGAAAAGCAGAAGAACATTAAAAAATTCGAGAGGATTCAGAGATTGTTCAATATAAAAACGACGAAGGCATATAGGACAATTTCTTATGATGCATCTTGTGTTATTGCCGGCATCCAGCCAATTGGTATAACAATACAAGGCAAAATAAAACTGTATAATGATATACACAGTGAACGTGACTATGATGCACCCCTACCACCAAGCGTCTGGAACCATCCAGCAGAACGACCTCATATAAAAGCAGTTGAGGATGATGGGGCATACGTCTTTCAAATTTTTACGGATGGGAGTAAATCAGATGAAAAAGTCGGGGCTGCTGTAGTTCTGTACAAGCACAATACTGTAATTCGACAACTGCAATTCAGGCTGGATGGAAGGTGTTCAAACAATCAGGCCGAACAACTGGCTATTTTGAAAGCACTTGAAGAGCTACAAAACATGGCAAATACGCTGAACAAAGAGAAGACTGTAGCCATATTTACAGATAGTCAGGTGGCACTATCCACCTTACAAAACAACAATAAACACAATTATATTCCTGAGGAGACACTTAATAGACTAGGAACTTTAGAAAGAAATCAGTGGACAATACACTTTAGTTGGGTGAAAGCACATGCAGGAGTTACTGGTAACGTGCTAGCAGACATATTAGCAAAATCAGCTGCTGAAGACATCGAAATAAAGACTATTTACAACAAGGTACCAAAATCTTCTTTGAAAACTGAAATAGAGAGGGCAGGACATCTACGGTGGCAACAGAGATGGAGCAGTACAAGTAAAGGAGCCCTTACCAAATCATTCTTCCCTTTGATAAAGGATCGTCTTAAGACAAAACTACCATTAACAGCGACATTCACTGCAATGGTATCAGGACATGGAAAAACTAAAGCTTACTTGTATAGATTTCATATCATAGATGATCCCCAATGCACCTGCAATAGCCCACAGCAGACCGCAAACCACCTCATTTATGAATGTAGAGACACAAAACATCAGAGGGACAAGTTGATTGAAGAAGTACACAAGAATGGAGGAAATTGGCCAGTGTCAAACCAAAACCTTATAAATAAACATTTGAAAGCTTTTTGTATATATGTTAATTCAATCGACTTGTAAACAATTTTTATTTTAAAACAATACGTGAATTGAACATTTAAATTCTAATATTTAAAAAACTATTGTAAAATAATATCAAAATGTGATTACTATTTATAATGTATCTATGTAATTAAATGCATGTAATGTTACTCCGTAACGGGGCATGCTGTTAAAGTTCAATAAAAAAAAAAAATACATACATACATACATACATACATACATACATACATACATACATACATACATACATACATACATACATACATACATACATACATACATACATACATACATACATACATACATACATACATACATACATACATACATACATACATACATACATACATACATACATACATACATACATACATACATACATACATACATACATACATACATACATACATACATACATACATACATACATACATACATACATACATACATACATACATACATACATACATACATACATACATACATACATACATACATACATACATACATACATACATACATACATACATACATACATACATACATACATACATACATACATACATACATACATACATACATACATACATACATACATACATACATACATACATACATACATACATACATACATACATACATACATACATACATACATACATACATACATACATACATACATACATACATACATACATACATACATACATACATACATACATACATACATACATACATACATACATACATACATACATACATACATACATACATACATACATACATACATACATACATACATACATACATACATACATACATACATACATACATACATACATACATACATACATACATACATACATACATACATACATACATACATACATACATACATACATACATACATACATACATACATACATACATACATACATACATACATACATACATACATACATACATACATACATACATACATACATACATACATACATACATACATACATACATACATACATACATACATACATACATACATACATACATACATACATACATACATACATACATACATACATACATACATACATACATACATACATACATACATACATACATACATACATACATACATACATACATACATACATACATACATACATACATACATACATACATACATACATACATACATACATACATACATACATACATACATACATACATACATACATACATACATACATACATACATACATACATACATACATACATACATACATACATACATACATACATACATACATACATACATACATACATACATACATACATACATACATACATACATACATACATACATACATACATACATACATACATACATACATACATACATACATACATACATACATACATACATACATACATACATACATACATACATACATACATACATACATACATACATACATACATACATACATACATACATACATACATACATACATACATACATACATACATACATACATACATACATACATACATACATACATACATACATACATACATACATACATACATACATACATACATACATACATACATACATACATACATACATACATACATACATACATACATACATACATACATACATACATACATACATACATACATACATACATACATACATACATACATACATACATACATACATACATACATACATACATACATACATACATACATACATACATACATACATACATACATACATACATACATACATACATACATACATACATACATACATACATACATACATACATACATACATACATACATACATACATACATACATACATACATACATACATACATACATACATACATACATACATACATACATACATACATACATACATACATACATACATACAAAAGAATCATTAATATTTACAATGTGCACAGAAAATGAAAAACCAATTCGTTGTGACAGTATTACATTATGTCTGTGCATATGTCTCAGTGTACTCAGTGTACCAACAATTACTACGCCACAGTCCTTCCCATACAATCTGTCGTTTGGTTTATGGAAATTCATATTCCGTTGTTGGACACTGAGTTTCTAATATCCTGAAGACGTCTTCGGAGCACAGTTTGAGGTATTCCTTGCGTATTGTGGAGTCGGACGGCAATATTTTTCCTGTATATTTTTCTATAAACTGCTTGAAATAACTATTTTCTGCTTTCCAGAACGGGATGTTTGCTCCCACCATCATGTTGCACAGATCATGACAAAAGCTACAGTGTCTGTCTGCATTAACGTTAAATGTTGAATGCCCATTTTCCACTCTCTTTCTCTGTTTACCAACAGAACGGGTAGATGACTAACTCAATTGACGATCTATACCTTGTGCACAACTAGCTTCACGAATTTTTTGCTAAACTTCCGGGCCCTAATTATAATTCACCGCCAAATAGTGTGCAGAGTGACCCTATTGCATTTCATAGAGTACTGATGAACAAGTGAGCAAAAACAATTATTTGGGGAAATGTCAGGGAAACAAAACCGAATAGCTAAGAGAAATTAATGGGAAACAAAATCAGCTACCTACTGAAGTAAACGAAACACAAGGACAGTGAGCAGCTGATACCACCATAACGCAAAGTCAGTTAGCTACTGAAATGACTGTAAAATAGAGCCAGTTAGCTACTGATATGAACAGTAAAGCAGAGGAAATGATATCTGAACTGGGTAAATTTCATACAGAAACAACTATAGAAATCAAGAATATGTTTTAAAATGAACTTAATGAAATTGGGTAAAATTGTGCAATCATAAATATCATAAGAATGAGAAACTAAAAACATATTGTGATACTTCAACCGAAAATTTCGCTAAAATTGCAAGTAGTTAGAGGAAACTTAGAAACTGTCACAACAGATATGTGTACAATAAAACTTGGTTACAAAAGTTGCAGATATCCAAAGTAAAATTAAGGAAGAAATTGATAAGCAATTGAAACTAGTGACAGAGAAACTACACCAAACAAATCCGTAAGTTACAAGAGGCTGTGGACACTTGACGTTCACAATATACCTATAATATACCGGATAATATAAATATAGGAATATAATAATAATAATAATAATAATAATAATAATAATAATAATAATAATAATAATAATAATAATAATAATAATAATAATAATAATAATAATAATAATAATAATAATAATAATAATAATAATAATAATAATAATAATAATAATAATAATAATAATAATAATAATAATAATAATAATAATAATAATAATAATAATAATAATAATAATAATAATAATAATAATAATAATAATAATAATAATAATAATAATAATAATAATAATAATAATAATAATAATAATAATAATAATAATAATAATAATAATAATAATAATAATAATAATAATAATAATAATAATAATAATAATAATAATAATAATAATAATAATAATAATAATAATAATAATAATAATAATAATAATATATTTACCAATGACCAGCAACATTTTCAGCTATAAATTTCCCCGAGGGCATAAATAGAAACAAAACACAATTTACTTGAAAGATTTAATGAAACAGAGACAGGAATAGTTGAACTACTTTTTCAACATATTCACCAGCGTAATTCAAATGTTTGTCATACCGTGGACAATAATGTGGGCGATTTAAACCCGGTGCAAAACGCAAGAAATCAAAGCCTCACAGAATTGTATAACCAAAATTCCCAAAAACAAAAATAAATATTGTATTACAAATAGGTATTTATATAGCTAAAACTATTATATGTTCCTCAAATAGAAATCGAGATAAACGATACCGCAATGCAAAGACGTAATCGATACCGGTGAACTGACATCAATACATTGTGAAAAGTGAATTATCGATTTATACTAATCCAACAGCACGTACAGTACATACCAGTGCATATAATGTAAAGTGTTGTACGACAGCAGTTGGAAAACGAAAAGAACACATTAAATACCAAGTAATATAAAATGCAAAAAATAAATAAAAATGGTTATTATAAATTTATTTCATTAGTATTATCAAGACAATAAAACAACAGTGATAATATTCTCGTGATCTATAACATTGGCAAGCCATACTAGACTTTGATGACCCAAGGTGCTTAAAGCCATTACGAAAAAAAGAAAGGTCCGACCCCGTCCTTCACTGTGGTGTAGTCGTTATTCTGCTTCCATCAGTAGGATTCGATTCATTTCTAACTTTAGCTAATCGTAGATATCAGAATAGCTTTTACACGTGGAGTGAGTCTTGTTAGAGAAGCAGTTTCGTTTTACTTCTGTGAATACCTTAGTTGCGATATCAGTATAAATATAAAATGGACAATACAATTGCTTCAGAATGTGGTGGCGTGTCACAAAGCTTAATTAATATAATTAAACACAGTTTACAGTTCGTATGCTCAATGTCCAAGAAGATCTTCACTATCTTCTACTTAATTTATATTTACAGCATATTTAATTCTGCAGCCGGTGGGAATAAAGCCTTGTTACGGTTCCAATTTGAATGGTACATTGCGTGAATCGTGTTCGAACAATCCTCGTCGTGCCACAAAAAGAAAAGGAAGTCTCCTTAAAGCTAAATGCGTGATGAGCTGGTAACGGCGATAATGATGGTGCCCAAGATGCACGCACCAGCATCTTATTAATGCATCGCGTGGAAAACAAGAGAGGACAGATATTTTAATTACCATAGAGAGCTTCAATTTAACACTTTCGCTGTGGAGACACTTTTTTCTGTGTTTTCCTAAGAGTAATGAAGCCATTCTTCACAGCAAATCAAATGAGTTATGAGGGCGTTATGATGACTTCATCAGCACAGGAGATCGAGGCACTGGATAAACTCTTGCTGGCTTCTTGTACCGAAAATAACACTTCGTGACAAAAACTTTTCTTCTTAGGCTTGCGGAAAACAACTTTTTCTATTACAGTGGTTTCTCAAACATTTTCTCACTTTTTGTGTACAGCGTATTATTATATGTAATTATTAAACGAATTAGATTCGTTTTTTACAAAGCTCAGCAGCCGACGATTGTACACATATATTAATTCTTCGTAATTAATACTAGTTTGTATGTATGCTTGCCAGGAAAGGCCCAATGCACTTGTCTGAACTCGTAATCCTCCTGACTTCCAGAAACACACATGAGTGGTACACAGTATATACATACACATGCATACACTATAGATATTTGCTTTCTGAATTAGTAATAAAATGAATATTTTGTCGTAGAAATAACAAGTTTCCGAAATGGCCAAGTTATCCTAGTTAAAAATCTGGAAGAGGGCACCCAAATATTTTTGCATACTAAAGAGCTAATATTATTTTGTGAAAATTACTCTGAAATGGTACAACATATTTAATTTGAGGTTTGAAGTTGGTTCTTATAGAAACGATGAAAATTATTAAAATACGTCGCTTCTCCCGTGTTTTTACTTCTGAGATTCTGCAACAAACTTAAGAAATAATTATTGTAAAGTATTTTCGCGATAGTAGTTTTAAAATGTAGGTATAATTTAGTTCTTAATATTTATGATATTGAGAGCTGACCTATGTTAACCAACGAGTTTCTTGAAGACGATTATAAATTTTAAAGGAGGTATCCGCATAGTAAATGTTGTTACACTAGTTAGCTTCCTAAAAATATTTTTGGATACAGTCCTAAAACCTCAAATTTTTTCAGCAGAAAAGACGTTTGAAATGGTTCTTAATTGAAGTCATATGGTGCTTATATACATTACATACAAAGAAGGTAGTAGTTATTCCTTACATTATATTTGCATCACCATATTACCATGTACTTATCTAGGCTGGCGACTGAATTCTTAAGATGATATTCCAATCATAGCGGACGTTTTCTGTAAGGACAAGAAAACACACTCTGGTGCAAAAAGTAAATTAATGAATTGGGTCTATTTAATGTATTCATTACTTCAAACCCAAGCCCTGTTTGTTTGGGCACTGTTAACTCGAATGTTATACTACCCCTATTTGGGAACGTGTAGTATCACGTCATCAAAACTTCCAATGCTTTCACACAATTGTTTAACTGTAATGAACACATAATATTAATGCTATAAATTCTTATCTACATGTTGCCAAGGAAATGGAACTGAAAAGTTAATTATAAACATTTACTTATGTATCTATATTGGGTAATTGGAACATGAATGATTCTTTTATGAAACTATAATATTAAAGAACGTTAAAACTACTAATAAATTCACCAATTTTAATGTTATTATATATCAGAAGTGAGATATGACGCAATATATGGCCCAATATGTTTGCTAAAGATATTTTTTTAACAAAATGGATGCAATTATATAAGTAAAACGAATTGTACCGATATTATGGATTGTGTTTCGATTGAGATTTTAAAGGAAACCAAGATTGGAGAAGATTCATTAATTTCACGGAAGTCAAAATATATTTTCGAAAAATAGTATTGAAAAATTCTGTAGTTGGACAAAAGACAAATGTATCAGTTGATTGCTTGCTTGTAGCTAGGTAACTACGTCATTGTGTTTTGGCACCAGTGCCAGGGTTAGGCCAATTGTACAACGAGTTATAGCTCATAATAAGCATGATTTGATACAAGGAGTGCATAACATGATTTTTCTTTATGCGTGCTTGAAAGTCTTAACTTTCAAAGAGAGCATTCCACAACAAGTTCCTAAGCCATAATAGTTTCCTCTCTTAAGAGAAACATAAGAAAGCATATATTTACTGTAGTAATCATACACATTATGCATAACCACTGTGTAATTAATAAAATATCTCAAGCATTACAATGGAAGTTGGGGAACAGAAAGATTATAAAATGACCCGGACTGACGATTTCTTGTTTGATATAAATAAATTGTGTTATTCTTCCTGGTTCAGAATTTATGATTTAAAATGTGCTTGGAGTACTTCATCTTAGATAAATACATTTAAACGAAATCCACAATCTTCAAATGTATACCATGTAACATACCTGGACATTTTTAGCATTTGCTCTTCTTTTAAACGAAAGA
This sequence comes from Mantis religiosa, assembly GCA_030765055.1. NCBI lineage: Eukaryota > Metazoa > Arthropoda > Insecta > Mantodea > Mantidae > Mantis > Mantis religiosa. Next base: position 276,995,956 of record CM060950.1, on the reverse strand, counting down.
TTTAATACATAGGTTATGCAACTAATTAGGACTCTGCGGAATGAACTAAAATAGATCATACTTCTTCAACTAATTTAATTTTTTAAGAATCTGCCTACCTCGTTAGCGTAGATCGTAGTGTGTCTTCCTCACGTTCAAGAGGTCCCTAGTTCGAATCTCATTCAGGGTGATAAGGTGGATAAGATTTTTCCGGGGTTTTCGCTTAACTCTGAAAGACGAATGCCAGATAACTCTAAGCTCTATGAACCCTGGGGTCATTTGAGCATCAATTCACCCATTTCATCTATCGTCCGACATGACTTAACGCTGGCGGACGTAAATTAAATAAATTACGAATCTTGCTCGCAATAGGTTTGCCATAAACACGTAGAAAAAAAAAACATTAAAAAATTCTATATATAGGTTAAAGTAAGTTGATTGAGCAGAGTATAAAGCGTATACAACAGTTGTATACAACAGCATTATAAATTGAATATGATTTGAATACAAAAATAGAAATTGCATTTCCTAAACACACGTGCGAGTATAATTTTCTTAAGACTATAAAAAGTTGAGAGCTGAAACATTCCAGAATACTTAACTGTTAAATACCATGCTTCAGAATAAAACTTCCTGCAGTTTCCTTATCTCAAAGCTTCCTCTTGGGGGTGTTAGCTATAAAAGACCTGTGTGAGGTCACGGAGCACGAGGTGTCCCTCTTTACATCGACCCTTTACTCTATAAATACAGGTTTCGGCTTTCGCCTTGATCTTGCAGAACACACTGAAGCGGTAATGGTGCTCAATGTTAAGTATTTTATCTTAAAAGTTTAGTCTAAATATTAAATGAATGTTCTATATACACAAAGGGAGGGAGAGTGGCAGAAAAAAAATTGTAGAACATTTGGGAATAGTTTACAACATTCTAGAACATTCAAGATTTTTCTGGAACTCAGTATTTTTAAATAGTCATAGAACTTTCTAAAGCATTCTTACAGTCTGATATGAAAAGAAAATTTAAGTTAGTCATGGTGTCAATTCAGTGGGGCAAAACTTCTTAAAACCAATGTAAGGGTTTGTGAAAGAATTATGACTTCTACTACCCTGGAATGAAAAAGAACTAATAAAATACAGCACATAGCTATAAAGTAATGTATCATCTTCCGAAAGACTGATTTCAGTAGTTAGCAAGCGAGCTTAATTTGTTCTGAAACTCGTTTTCTCTTTTGAAATATGATCTAGAAAATAGCGGGTCTTATTGGCTAGGATGGACAAAAACGCTTCTTTATCTATATAATGTACACAAAAGGGAGGAAAGATGGAAGATGATCTATTTATGATATTTTCAATAGTGATCACAGTTTTCAAATACTGGAAATAGATATTACTATCAGAAGCAAATACGCTAATGAAGCGTCTGGGATAGTCTTCACTGCTTCCCGGAAACCGTACGGTGACTCACCATTCAGTGTGATAGTATTTCCGACTGGGAACTTTGATTCAAATAGCAGCTATCACGAGCCCAACCCAATCCGATAGAAAACAGTCAAGATGTTCCACCGACGTATCTCTGGTCATGTCAAAAGTGCCTTAAGTTCTATGAGCACAGATTGTTGGCATGCATTAGATATAGAAGTCGAAACTAACCCTTTAAACGGCACAGTTTCAGCCCTCTCCGACTAGAGTTAGACAGGTAACGCCTTTACAATAGAGCTGCCAGCTCGCTATGCAATTCCTACTCACACATATATCCCTGGACTAATACATGGGTTAGGCACTAGGCGGGGGTGGTGGAGGTCATAAGGAGCAGCTGCTATCCACAAGGCCAGTGACCCTGACTTTCTGCTATATCAGTTCCTTTGATATTAGTCATAGAGAAAGCGTTTCCGGACACGTGTTTGTGTGAACTACTCTAGCTGGCTATGGTATGCAGCGTACTGCATGCGATAATGACCTCATTATAATTTATAGCCACCCTATTTAGTACATTCACACACTTGCGGCAAACAACAGCGCCACGTTTGCTTTCCTTTTTTTTTAATTTTTTTTTTTAATTTTTTAATTTTTTTTTTTATTCCGAGCGCCCTTTGAATGCTTGAAAACCTTTTTGCTTCTATACACATGGGAATCATTTTGCAGGAACAGAGATTGTCCTGAGTGAATTATTTCTAACTGTAATAAGAGTAGTAAGAAATTGTTTATAGCTTAGAAACTTATGCACGTTATGAATTTTATCCAAATAGTTCATAAGTTACGACAACTAGATGTAATAAGTTTGCGGCATGCTTACTTAATAATTAATAGAAGCAATATGTTTATCCGGGGCAGCCTGAATTTTGGGCGGTATTGCTAGACTTGTGCAATGGTGTCGTCATTTCGTAGCTAGTTATGTTACCTTCAGAAAGCCTAGTTGCCGCACATGTGTAGGTTCGCTGGAGTTTTCTTCAATTTAACTACTATTAGTGAAATTAAATCCAAATCAGCAGAACCCCAAACAAAGCAATACAATTAGGAGGCACTGCTTGTACGGTACATACGAATCTTCTTGGCTTCGTTCAAGGCTCCCATGCTAAGGATCCGTGGTTTGATTCTCTTCTTCAGGATTCTTCACCTCTGACTACCTCATTTGAATTATACGTAAGGCCCATGGCTCATTCCTTCGCCATTCCTCTCCTCATGGCCACTGCCTGATCGTGCTCCATTGTGTAGGGTCGTGGGCTCTAGTCCTGTCTCCCTTTTATGCAGTGGTGACTCTGGGGTTAGGGCCTCCCTGCCATGGCACTGTATTGAAAAAAGGAAGGAATACTTATTTTAAATAGTTTGTACTTCCCACGATTAGGCGAACAATGCATTCATGCCTGTTTTCTTCAGGTCACAATGAAAAACCTTGCCTAACAATAGAAAGTGACTACAAGTTATAACTTTGCAACATTTTTATATTATGGATCCTTGCCTCTTCAAATCAGGCACAGTTCCAGAGCATTCTGATCTTTAGGTCTAGACTCCAGTTGGGAATGGAGGGGCTAGAGATTAGCCCACATTCTTGACAGTGCATTTGCGAATCTAAAGTACCAACCTATTATCACACACCTAAGATCATGTATGCTATCCTGAGAAATGAGAAATGAGGTACTAATCACTACTTTCCCGTGTAACATTTAGCGGAAAATCGTATTTTGTTATAATTAATTTTCCGCTACTTACAATTAAAATTAAATTAATCACAGCTTTCCAATGATGCTGCCTGCATTGTCAGATATCCGGTAGCCGATTAAAAGGTATACATGCTATGAACACTAAAAAACTGTTGAGTTTGTGGTGTGTCTGTTTTGCACACTTAAGTAACACCAATAAAACAGGCCCTTTAACAAATAGCCCATTTTCTACATTGTTGTTGAAAGTTAAATAGATGGGAAAACCTACTCCTAATCTTCATATAAATAAAAAAAAGGCGAATGAAACATTTAATTGCGCATATTATTTAACAGGGACATTTACACACAAAAAATGAATTTGTGGATGTCAAGATAAACATTCTTTATTCTGCTTTCTATGCGTTCTGTTGAGTGGCGATAATTGCTGATTAGAAAAAGTTTTGGTGGATTTGCTTTACGTGCACGAGAAAATTAAGGTACGCGGGTAACTTTACTGATATGCTCTTGATAACCTATTTCTAACATTTACGGTAGCTCGAAACTTGATCGTTTGCTTGAGAAAAAGCTACTAATCCATATTGCATCATATAAAAAACAATTTTGGAGAAGTAATGCTGCCACTACTAGTGCATTCACTTCAGCCGTAACGTGAGATCGAGTAAATGAAAAATTGATTAGAATCACAAATCCCCAGATGAAGGAACCCCCATCACTTCCATATAATCTATGAGGACGGAAATCCAACCAGAAATGCAAATTAACATTAAGTAGAGCAATGACATAAAATAATTCGTTAGTTTAAACTATGACAGGGAAAACAATGCCACTGTAGTAAACCTAGAAGGTCTGAATAGGCACAAAATCTGGATGCGTTAGATTGCCCGGATAAGCTTTTCTTGTCGAGTTACCTTACAAGACAAAATGAGAGACAAATTTGAACACACTGAGCCCCGGGCTCATTTCAGTGTCTTTCCACTCGTAGCAGACTGAAACAGGCAAAAAATGCGTTAAACAATTTAAAAAGTTGAATTATTAAATTATAATTCTAACCAAGGATATACATAGCTTAACCAATGGCAACTTTTAATCAATGTATGCCCATTAAAACATGCACAAATTTCGTTGAATAGAGGCTTTTCAATAGAGATGGGACACATTTAAAAGACAAGAGCTGTGCTTTTAAACAATTATTTATTTATTTATTCATTTATTTATTCATTTTTATTAATTTATTATTTATTTATTTATTTATTTATTTATTTATTTATTTATTTATTTATTTATTTATTTATTTATTTATTTATTCATTTATTTATTCATTTTTATTAATTTATTATTTATTTATTTATTTATTTATTTATTTATTTATTTATTTATTTATTTATTTATTTATTTATTTATTTATTTATTTATTTATTTATTTATTTATTTATTTATTTATTTATTTATTTATTTATTTATTTATTTATTTATTTATTTATTTATTTATTTATTTATTTATTTATTTATTTATTTATTTATTTATTTATTTATTTATTTATTTATTTATTTATTTATTTATTTAATTTTGTTAGCTTTAAGATCACAGATTGCGAAAAATAATTTTTATACCTGAAAAAGTATACAAAATTAAATACACGTTCTATAATAATAATAATAATAATAATAATAATAATAATAATAATAATAATAATAATAATAATAATAATAATAATAATAATAATAATAATAATAATAATAATAATAATAATAATAATAATAATAATAATAATAATAATAATAATAATAATAATAATAATAATAATAATAATAATAATAATAATAATAATAATAATAATAATAATAATAATAATAATAATAATAATAATAATAATAATAATAATAATAATAATAATAATAATAATAATAATAATAATAATAATAATAATAATAATAATAATAATAATAATAATAATAATAATAATAATAATAATAATAATAATAATAATAATAATAATAATAATAATAATAATAATAATAATAATAATAATAATAATAATAATAATAATAATAATAATAATAATAATGTGAAATATATTATATGAAATATATTGAAAGTCGCGAGAACAGATACATTAACTCCAATAACGCTAGCTCTTTCTGTATACTAGAATTCTTGAGTTTCTCTTGGTTAATTTGGCAGCTAGAACTATTTAAAATGTTCTGGCGTAACTGTATATTATCGGTAACTTCCAGCTCTATGGATTCCGGGCTCAGTTTGGCCTTCATTCATTGTCGGATATGACAATCCCAATTAAAGGAAGTTCCACTTACACTTGGGCACTTTGTATCAGTAGATTAATGAAAAGCAAAAGAAAAGAGATCTGTGAACTGCGAGGGAGGAATTGAAAGAAAATCCAAAAAGAAAGGGAAGGCAAAAATCTTAAGATAACAAGAAAAAGAAAAGACCTCAGAGATGAAACAAAAGCTACAAATAAAAATGCCGAGGACGCGATTAAGTGACTCATTCTAAGGAATAAGGAAGAAGTTGGATGACAAAGGCGACACACATTCAGACGGCTGGGAGGATCGCGGCAGACCGCGGCGCGCCAGTTTGTGTGACGTCACACTTACTTAATTGCTTGCCAGCTCTGTCTAGGTCAGGAGGTCGGGGGCGTGAGAGTGCAGCACTGTCCACAACAAGAAGTTCTGGAAAGATATCGTGCCACAGTTCATTACCAGTTACCGTCCTGTAAATATCCAGAGTTCCCATATAGAAGAGTCCGATGCTCGACATTACTATGTTTTATAAGCTGGCTGGTCCGCTAGTGTGACATTCTTTGAAATGTTCCTCATTTAGCATTTTTCAGTGACCTAATGAGTTATATGAGAACGGGACACAAGATTGCATTCCCATACGTTGGGTTATAGCTAAAAGCAAGTAATCTAAAAAGAGGTTGTGTAATTCCGAGAAAAAAATTGCAATCGGTTCCAAATGGTAATTTTCTATAAGAACACAACTTCGAGTTGGATTTGGTTTGACTATTTTAACCAATAATACCACAGCAGAAAATAAAAATATGTATAAGCACTATCTACTTACAAAATATATTAAATGACCTTATTTATGTTGTCCTCAGTGGTCTAGGGGTAACATGTTAGCCTGCGGTTCCAAAAGTCGTGGGTTTAAACCCGGTGGAGAGCGATGGATTTATGTTTGTTTTCAGGGCTTACAATTAAAAAAAAACACATCTGAACAAAATTAAACGGTCTTTCATGCACATTGTGAAAAGGGACACCGAGAACCAAAGTAGTTAAAGAGTGTCCATAAATTAGAAAGTAAAAAAATAAAATAGAACACTTAGCAGTGTTTTTGCTATGCAGGGCCCTCTAAAGTTAACTGAATTATTACTAACAGATCTCTTATAAACATCCTTGTAACTATACAAAACATTTTGTATGCAAAGCGTAGTTTAGGATGGGACATTTTCCCTGAAAAGATTCATGTTTCATTGCTAAGTTTGTTGTTTAACTCATTTCCTTTTTGCGTATATTGTTCACACACACGAACTTTTCCCTACACTTTTATTCCGGGGCTTTCAAAACATGCATTTCCAGTGAAATCTCCATATTAAGTTTTTGAGTGGAGTACATCACGTAAAAACGGCTAATGCAACCAAACTATTATTTGATATAAGTTATATATTTTGTGCAGTAAAGTTCCGTTTATGTCTTAGGATTTATTACGTATATAAAGTTGTATCTTCATTTACAATGAAGAAGATTTCACAGGACAGGGACTGAAAATTCAAGACGTACATTTTATTAATCATACAAATATCAAACATCTGATAGTTTAATGAAATTGTTAGAGCCATTTATGAGAAAATTAAAAATAAAGAACGACATTTTTGGTCGTTAAAAGGGTTAATTTTAGTTGAATATTTTTTTGTTTTTGAATTATGCTTTTGACGTAGAGAAGCTAGGATCCTTTCCTAAAAATGTTTTTGAGGGATGTGTTTACAGCATGAGCTGTTTGTAATAAGCCAAACAGAGAATAACAATTACAGAAGAAACTTAAATACTGATGAATTAATTGGTGCATCATCTTTGACAATTTCATTCTGTGATGAATCTGCTGCCAGTTGCTCCATTGGTGAATTACGATATTTTTTTTCTCATGGTATGCTTGAGTGGTGAAAATGGACAGTACCAGTTAAGTTGGCTGATAAATTTAATGGAGACTAGTGGTGAACTGTTTGAAGCGAGCTGCCAACTCGTTGAAGCTGAATTAAATTGTATCTCCGTCTTATTCGAAATTGTTACTACTGAATTATATCTGCTAACTTTGGTCATATCCAGACGTTATGCTTTAGAAATAACTGTCTCTGTAATAATAATGTGGAACGTACGTTGCCGTGAGTCGCACAGATGCTAAGCGGAACGCTCTGGCGATGACCACTATCTACTGTTTTGCCCAGGACAAAGAGGTAAGCTAGAGGAAAGTGTAACGTAATCACTTTTGATGTCCCCACGGTGTTTATGCTCGCCTTCCGAGTATAACAAGGATGGAAGGTTCGTTTAAAATACACAAGTGTTGTCACATAACTCACCTATACATAATACCTCTCACTACAGTTACTGCAACAAACATTAGATCTGGCAACATGGGTGATACACACATGCACTAGTAACCTGATCCACTAAAAGAGCAGATAAACAGTTCATACATCTCTCCCCTTCATTGGTCTCTTGCCTTTTTGTGGTGGGTAGACAGTGTATAACGCGAGAGCTGCGGATGCCGATAATCGATCACATTAAACACTTCAAGAAGATTGTAAAACACAAACGGAAAGGGTGAATAGTTTAGAAATACACGCTCTTTTATTAATTTAAACCCTGCATACTCATCAGTAGTCCGTACAAATGTTCCTATTTAACTTTGTTTAAATCAAGCTTCTAATTTGCCTATGAAATCCTTAGTGTTACTCGTTCGCTCCTAAGAATATAACTGATTTTGACAAATGCCTTGAGCCTACCTCTCTATTGTGGTTGTAGCGTTTCTGCCTCACATTCAAGAGGTACCAAATTCGAATCTCGGTCAGGATGAGTTATCTGGATGTGCTTTCTTCCAGGAGTTTTCGTTTAGCCTGAAATATGAATGTCTGGTAAGTCTGAACTCTATGGGACCTGGGCTCATTTGAACATCATTTCACTCATTTCATTTATCGTCCGATATGACTTACGTTGGAGGACGTTAAGAAAAGTTAAAAATAAAAAACACACGCCTTCAGCTAATTGCCTTCGCTTTAGGGCCTTTACCTCAACTCCTAAATTGCTTCACTAATGACTCTCTCATGACAAACTCTTAACTTAGTGCTCATTTCATTTAACACAAGGAAATTGTTATTGCAATTATTCATCTACCTCCATATCATTTATTTATTAAATTAATTATTTATCTTACTCAGAGACCACAATAGATATTTCCCATAGAATTTTGAAGAAACAGCTGCGAAAGTGATTAGTGAAAAGGGACATTATAAAACGGGGCTTAATACACGAGTAGTAGGAGAACCGCTTGACAGAGAAAATCCGATTGGAAACGTATGAAATGTGGATAGGGACAGAAATGGAGAGTGTTAAACAGATATACAGAATAATGAATGAAGAAGCTGTATGGAATGAATGATCGGAAGAGGAATGTTGAAATATCAGGAAAAGGATCAAGATTGTCTAGAATGCGGCATGTAAAGAAATCACTTGCTAAAGGTGTACTGGTAGTAATGGCGAATAGTGAGAGTATAGAATATAAAAATGACTGGATGCTTTTTAGTAGTGATTAACGTCCATTCTTCAGCATATGACACACATTAATGCTGGTAACATATGAATTTAAACGATAGGTGGGAAGGTAACGCTTCAGAAATTTGCCATTTGTGAGGATTGAAGAAAACCCGAGAGAAATCTAAGCCAGGAAGGACGATACTCAACCGACCCCCCATGTCTGTATGCCATATGAAAGTATAAATTTGTTTAAATAATTTAATTGCGGATACTAAACACTGGTTAACAATGACCTGAACGAGAAAGATGAAGTTAAAATAAGCGTATTGTGATGTGAGGTTTTACAATAAACGGGGAACTTTCCTGGGTCCCGGGAAGAGAGAAAGAAGACTTGGTCAAATTTTAACTTTGTGGTTCTCGTTCCGCGCGCAACGCATATTAGGTCCATAATGTGCACATTAGATTCTTCACTGTAGAAATATTGAAAGCGGCCTGACGTGAAGTAACCGCTAGAACTCTTAGAACTAGTCACAAACTGGGAAAATGAAACGGCAAGGATTTCCAGCAAATATGCGTCCTAACCACAGATCCTGACTTCATATGTAGTTTGTGTATGTGCAATTCAAAACTCTCTATTGCTTCAAAAAATAGCAAAAGCTATAAAAACGAGAAAAACTGGTATAGGTTAATAACAGCAACATACAACTTTAATTTGCGGTATTTATGCAGAAATAGATCTTGGAACGAGTAGAAGAATCGGAAACAGTGAGACAGTGCAAAATCGATTTTCCAATTTGCTATCGATATAGTCATCTATTTACATTCACGATTCACTACTGAGGTATTGTTATCCAAAGTGCTGTACGCTGATTATCTTCCCGTTATTGTTTCCGTTTTCTGAAAGAAAAGGTTACTGTGAAATAGCTTGAATGGAAAGATGGGGAAATATGCTTTTGTACAGAAAACTATTCTTTTAAGCAGAAGGCTATGACAGACTGATAGTTGATTGATGCTTCATTGATTGACTGAGTGGGTGAATGATTAATTGTTTGATTCATCCATTCATTGACGAAACGAAACCCCGAGGACGGTGGAAGTCTGAAGTACAGTGGATGGAATCATAGAGAAGGATGATATTAAGATCGAAGCTATATTTTAATAGGCCTGGTCTCCATGCCTCTAATGTATAATCCAGATAGCACCGTCATGTTCATGAGACGTCGCATAATAAAGCGGCTGGAGCTTCTTCCCATACCATCATCAAAGAGGTCAACACGAGAATAAAGGAGAACATTAAAAGCCACAAATGCCGCTGCGAGGCTTGAAACCGTGACCCAGTGGTTGCCAACACGCTGTGGTTCGGTTTGGGAGATGTTCCTTGAGCGAAAGTGTTTTTCCCTCCAATTTTCACTCCTCAGATCAGTCGTTACCATTGTTTGTGCCAGTGGCAAATCAGCCTCTTGCCTTCATTGCTGATGGATATTTATGTTTCAAGACATGAGGCATTATAAACTGTAAACAGACCAGTAACGTGAACATCATAGTGTGTATTAAAACTGCACTGAATTTACTAATGACGTGAGAGATACGTTACAAGTATATATAAGAACTAACGTAGCAATAGTTCCGGTATTTTTTCATCCATGTCACAAATTGTTCAAACTCTTTGTTCTAGTTTTCACAATATTTATATGCACTTCTTACTGGTTTCGAAAATGTTCTTTTAGGTAGGAAGGTACTATAGAAATTGGTCCTTCAATACGAATAAGGTCATGAGTAGATAAGAGGCATTTATCCCCCCCCCCCTGAAATTGAACTCTTGTTATATCGAAGATATATTTTTCCATTCCATTTTACCATTCTCCTATGAAGGTCTTACATCCCGCCCCCTTCAAAAGTAGATACCTGGAGTCAGATGTCTTTCAAGGAGCAGAAGAACTCTGGTTATGACAAAATATCCGGGATAGGGGATCAGCCCGCTACTGGGAGAACAGATATAGAACTTATAAAATGATCGTGCAATGGAAGATAGGAAAGGTGATTACAGAGTAGCTCGCGTAATGGATGGAGTGCGAAACCAGAGAGAACCTGCCAAAATGCCGCTTCGTCCACCAAAATTTCCACATCCGGTCCCTTGGAAACGAATCCGGGCTGCCTTGGTGGGAGGCGAGCGATTAAACCACTCGGCCATGGCGTCGCATCTATCCAAGATATTTAGGAGTAGGTAACTTATTAATTGAAGGAAATCAATTGTTCTTTCACACTGGCCGCGTGTAGGCTAAACTTATTATTTGTTTTTTATAACGCTGGCACACAAACCAGCGCGAAACTTGGCTATAATGTTATATTATTTCTTCCATTTGGGAACATTAGGCAAATCAGTTTTTTCGCTCCTTGAAGATAAAGTTAACGCGAGAAAGCATCTTTTGCTACATATAGAATATGTCAGTTTGCTAAATATACTACAATTGCAATAGGACTTAGATTTTTTTAAGGATATCTACGCTGCAGGGTGGTGTAAGTAAACTTAAGGGTAAGCGAGCATCTCTCTGTTCGTAATCAGTAAAACATTAGAATACTATATATTATCATAATATATTATATAATATATTCCCAAATCATATCGTTTTGTATCTTTTTGTGCAGGTCAGGGAGGGATTTGCAATAAATGAGGGGCCATCCAACGTAGGTGTAGGTATTTGATTTTATGATTAAGCTAACACAGCCACTAAGGTGTTCACAGCGATAAAGCAAAACCAGCTATCATATGATTTACTCCACGTGGAGAAGATATTATGATGTCTCTGATTGGCTAAAGTTAAGTATAAATCGATTCTTACTGGTTGCGACCACATTTTTCTTTGGATGGAGTAAAATTTGTTACTAACCCGCTTCCATTCAGTAAGGAATCGATTCATATGTAATTTATAAAATGGACTATACCGACATGGGTTGCCGAATTACGCAGTCGTGAACGAGAACCTCGTACTATTTTTATCGATAAAATATATAACTCCGTTTATTTTACTGTCTGCTATTATTTCACACCTATACACTATACATATAAACACACATGCCCAAGGCGGGACTCGAACCCGCGACCCTCTACGCGATGGAACGCCAGAGACGAGGGCCGACATTAGGTTAGGTTAATTTTAAATCCAGGACTGTTCTCCATTAGTGACTTTTTCTTCAGGGTTTTCTCACTCATCACGATTGAAAATCCCGTGGAGTTACCCTAAACTTAAGTCTAGAACGTTTCCTTTCCGAATTTCCTTTCCTGCTTAATCATTTTGAAACGGAATTGTTTCATCTCTCGGGGTGCAGAGTTGGTCGTGATGCAATGGTGCACCACGTTGATTATCTCAAAGCTGGATTTTGGAACTTACCACAGCTGCTCTCGTGTTAGCATGAAGATCTATTTTCAGGGTGTGGTGGCAGATGAAAAGCGATGATGGATTTGTAGGAAGATTAAATAATTTGTATAGCTTTCTTTTCCAAAACTATATTTTAATTTAATTAGACCATTAAATCATCTCTTTGAAACACTGAATAAATAATCACTTTTGTGAACGTCCATATTGCTTATTTTTAAACACAACCGTTTTATTTATACAACGCTTTCTCCACCGCGTTCTTCCGTAAGGACTGACTAAAACACGCGTCCGATCTCTACGTTGGCTAAAAGCAGAAAGTTTGCTTCGGCCAATTTCAAGTTATTGGTCCTGCCGTTGCTATGGCAACTGAACATATTTCTATTGGTCCACGTCAAATCCAATTATAACAATGGTCGTTGTAATATTTAATAACACTTTTTATAATTTTTCTTTTAAATGATTTTTTCACACTATTTAACACTAAAATTTACAATAATGTTGTTATTAAAATCATGATTAATATTCAGTTTCCGTTTCTTCTATCTAGCTGATCACTTTCAATTGTTATCTTTAATCTCGTTCCTTATCCACTACAATCACAAATAATTTTAAATAAAATTAAATCTAAAATAACTGTTTCAATTTCATTCCATGTATCATTAGTGTCAGGGCCTGTGTTATCGTATACAGTAAAACCTGTGGTCTTCAAGGGTCCCGAAATTTATGAGTGGTCTTGGATCTGCTAAATGCATATTGACAAAATGGGAAATGTTTCTAATGCTATGTTACGCAATACAAGCACATTTCGGAAAGACAGTGAACAGTTACGGTAAAATACTAGATCCATCAGTATAGTGCATAGACTGGAAGACGAAGCGTGATGTAGTTGCCGCTTAAGGCAGTGTATATTCCAGATGCAACATTTATTTCTCTAATATTTTCTCTGTTTAACGACAATGTACTGAAGTTCCGTATTTCATGCAATATAATACCCCTACTTTTAGTTTTTATATATAAAGCTGTTTCATTCATTTTTCATAAAACAACCTTCCCAACTTTAAAACCATTATCATCATTGTTGAGGTAAATATACCAAAACAGATCTAGACCCAAATTCTGACTCCACTAATAGCTCCGAGGACTTTTATGTCGTCGAAAACCAAGGTGTACTGAAATTCGACCCAAAGACAGTGAAATTCCAAATAAATCTTCAAATCATAAAATCACTACTTGCATTACGTAAAGCTTAACTCACACTATTTGGTGATAAGACTTTTGTGTATGACGAACATGCGTAAGGATCAGTGTTTAAGTGGTGCTGGAAGGTACAATCTTGCTACTCAAAAGATTATCCTGGCCTTATCTTTGCTAATAGAAACCTCTAGGATAACGCACTGATTGCTCCACGTGGAGATAACATCTATCTGTCATTTGTGATTCCTGCGTATTCCAATGGCTGAAGTGATGCGTTCGTTAGTACTTAGCAAACATCCGGAGAGGCGCACCAGTATCTCTCTCACTCTTACAAGAATAATCAGTGCGTTATCTAAGAGGTTTCTATTAACAAAGATAAAGCATAGGTAACGTTTTGAGCAACGTGATCATACCTGATAAGACTGCGAGTTGCTTACTGGTCAACGTAAAAACGCTCCCGTCAATGATTCATACACCATATCAATCTGAAGCTGGTTATTTTGGGCGGGCTTTTGAAATATTAATGCTCTAACTGATTACGGCGGATAATTCTTCTCTTCGATACTCATCTGCGATTCCATTTGCTTTCTTTTTCCTTCCTGACATATGTTTGCTCTCTGTGTTCTGAAATACCTGTATTTACAATTTTGACTACACTTTGGCTTGTATATTGCCATGGGTTTAACTCTTAAATACTGTTATTTGCGCTGCAAAGAACGTACTTTCTTGTATTTTGCTGGCATAACTTCTGTTGCATTTCTGTAAATGTAGAATGAAACAAAACAGCATATGCATGAGCAGATATTTAGGGAATGAATAACAAAAGCCTGAGCTCTGAAACAGCCGAAAATCAGTCAGCACATGGCAGGGTTAGGTCTTTAAGCGTAAAAAAGAGAGTTGTCTACATTACAGCAAAAGACGAGTCAATTAATCGTAATGAAAGTTATAAATGTAAAATATACGTATAAAATTCTCCAAAATGTATGTATTTACTGTTCATATCTTACAACCAAGAACAGGAAACTATTGCTGTACAGTTACTGCTTGCATTTGGTAATGATTTTAAACATTGTATCAGCTAACAGCTTATCTAATACGTAGTGTACTTGGAGAAATGTCAATAAGTGGTGACCGTTAATGCTTTAAAGATAAATCGTTTCATGAAGTCACTATTGACATGGGGATCCAAGCTCTTCCTTCTCTTCAGAAACAAGAAAAAGAATCCCGAGTTATTTTGCGAAATAATCTAGTATCTGCTTACTAAGGTCTCCCCTTCAGAAGTTTGCACTATGAAGTGTCAGAGAACCTTCTTTCCGAGAACTGACAATGAGAGGTATGGATACAGTTTCTGACTAAGGAGATCTTAACCAGTATTAATGTATGTCTTTTTTCTAAGTGGATAAAACATCTAATCATGAATTGAGGTGGCATATTAATTACGTATGTAATTGTGGCAGATTTGACTAAAAAATGCTGAACATACCAGCCTCGTATGCAAAACTGGAAAAGGTGTTTTCCAACTTGTCTTTTGTACATAATGTTAACAAGAATCGTCGTTCATTTGGTAACTTGAAAGAGCTAGTACTTCTTTATTACTCACATAAACAAGCAGGTGTGTGATGATTGATAGACATTCCATATGTGAAGTCTTCTGCTAACTATATTTGTTACTATTACTTTTAATTTATACATATAGAATGCTGGAGTTCAGGTGACATTTATATAAAAAATGTGTTTTGAAATCCATTAAGGACCTAATTCTTATGTGATCTTTTGTGTCAAGGGAATTAGTTTTTGTTATTAAAACCAAATCAGAAAATAACAGTAATTTGCTAGAACGAATAAAGTAGGTAGGTGGTTTTATTACACACCGAGATATAAATGTTTTTTCACATTATACCATTTTGAAGTAAATATAATGGTTCCTAAATTATTACTATTAAGAACTCATTTAATGTGATAATGTTCCAAATTTGGTTCCCCTAGTGAACAATCATCAAAGATTTGAGAAGAATGGCTTAGTAGAATTGTGTTAAGAGCATTCATAAATTAAAAGGAATGAAGTAATAAAATCACATGTTAAGTTTTAGTTTGTTTTTATTTTACTTCGTGCAGAAACAGCTTACGACATTCAAATGTAAAATATGTAATTTACATGTAAAACATATAGGGTGATTCGCCAAAGCCTGGCTGATGTAGGGTAAACAAAGCCAGTGCTATGGAGTCAGCACCAGCCAGCCATGCTTGGGCGAATACGTTGTTGTCAAAAGGTTAAATACCTACACAAAACTAAAGACCACGATATATGTATGGCCAAAACTGATTTCAACGCTTAGATATTCTCTACTCACCATTATACTTAAGTACTTTAACATTGGTATTCTGTATTGTTTCAGCCCGTAAGACATCGCCATCATGGAAGACACAAACGTCAACATGCACACAACAGTTACCTACCAGGAAGTTTTGTGGTAGTAGGAGGATCTGGTGGGGAGGATTCGGGAGATTGGGGTCCTTGGTCAGAGCCCAGTGACTGCTCACGTTCATGCGGCGGTGGTATTGCCTACCAGACGAGGAGATGCCGGCAAATCGGGTAAATATCTCTAACATACTCTCCCTGAACTCAACTTAAAGAAATTTTAATTTTCAATGCAAACTAACATATAACGAATTCACTGTCTGATGAGTAAATAACCGTACGTTTAAACACATTGTAACATTAAAATAAAGTAGACCAACAGTATTAGGCAACCGAAGTCAATGCTCGAACTGCAAAATTGGTTGCATTTCGCATCTAGGAGTAAGAGAACATTTTTTGTATGGTTTGACCCTTCAGAGAACAGAAGTAATCGTCCGCCTAAATTTAAATTAAATGACAGCAACCAATGGATGTTAAAAGCAATCAGTACCACCTCCAGGCTTCCACTTTAAACACCTCTTTAGGTGCAGTTCTAATATATGTATAGAACTATGGCATGTATATAGCTAGCTATGTACAAAGCCTGTTATGATATAATGAAAAATTCACAGATGTCACAGAAGGGAATTTGTCTCCCTCCACGTTTGACATTCGTAACACCATCTACTAAATAGAAGAAGTAATAACATTTATTCTAGATGTTTTGCAATACATCAAAGTGATATCGTCCGTGCTGTTGTCACCACTATGCAATCTTACGCACCTAACGTAAAAAAGGACAGCATGTACCTGGCTACAGTGCAGAGAGAAAAATCGGCCAATCTAATTTTAGGATGATGCCATTTGGACCGTTGGACCATATGGTATGCATCCTCAAGGGTAAACGAGCATGGTGAGAATAAAGTGGTTTAGCCCCACGTGCAGCAGACCATGCTAGTGGTGAGTAATTTCTTGTAAAATGAGTAACATCGTGCAGTCAATAAACCTGATAGGCTGGCTCTGGGTCAGTGGGCCATGAGATAACGTTGACCTTGACAAGAAAGAGAGTGAGTGGGAGTGGGGGCCGCTGTGTTTATTCTCCGACCACTTTCATCCTCAGATGGTTATCGTCTTCCTTAATATCAGATGGCAGGGATGCGTGAAGGTGTTACCTCATCGCCCTGTGTGAGTAAATTGCGGGTTATAACAGGCCTAATGTCTAACTCCAGATAGCGTGGAGAGAGCACATGAGCCCCGGCACGCACCTCATGAAGGGCTTCTAACGATCCATCATCCTTCCCATTTCTAATCAAATTTATTCTTCCTTCGTATTCGGGGAATTTTAAACTTAGTCCGACAATGCCTTTGCGCACATTGTTCACTTTGTCCGGTCTACTTGGATTAAGTCAATCCACATATTCATTTCTCTTTACTTACGTGTGTCAGGATTGATTTTTAAATGGACCACAATTCAATTGCCTAAGATAATTTTTGGACCACATTAAGGCTTCTACATTTAGTTAACATAGAAATAAAATAAACATAGACCGGACAAAGTGAACAATGTGCGCAAAGGCATTGTTTGACTAAGAGTATCAAACACACACACACACACACACACACACACACACACACACACATATATATATATATATATATATATATATATATAATGCACGATATTCTACATGAATGGAAATTTAAACTAAAGAATGACATTAACATAGGAAAAAGGACATTAAATATATTAATGTTTGCTAAGATGCAGTTTTAATTTTGGACAATGAAGATAGAATGCAAAAAACAACAGCAATGTAAGAATTATATAAAATTAGTAAAGTATATAATATGAACATTTCAAGTTAAAAAGAACATTACAAAGTAATGAATGGTAGTCCACAGCAAATACCCAGTAAGAACAACAATTTTAATTGAGAATAATATCATTGAACATGTGTACCGCTTTAAGTATCTTAGATGTGATTTGGTTTATAAAGTAGATCAAGATATAAAACAGAACGTTAGTACGTTTCAAGTAATAAATGCCACAATCAAAATAACATTTAAATGTACAAGAAGAGATCCATAATTAACATTTTATTCTGTCATTCCACTTCCTGTCTTATTATATGGGAGAGAGGCATGGACATTAAGAAGCAAAGATTTAAGTAAAACAGAAGCAGTGGAAATGTGCTTCCTAAGATCTGTCAAAGGATGTACAATAGAAGGCAATTTATAAACAAAGACATTAGAAATGAATTAAACATCGATCCTGTTTTAACAAAATTATTGGACAAAATTAGCTTCAACATTTAGAAAGAATGACTACCGAGAGAGTTTCCAGACAAATAATGGGATATAAACCAAGAGGAACGGAGACCAATAGGGGGACCTAGGAAACGCTGGATTGATATGAGATCGGAACAGGCAGTAACCTAATGCATCATTGTAGAAGAAGAAGAAGAAGAAGAAGAAGAAGAAGAAGAAGAAGAAGAAGAAGAAGAAGAAGAAGAAGAAGAAGAAGAAGAAGAAGAAGAAGAAGAAGAAGAAGAAGAAGAAGAAGAAGAAGAAGAAGAAGAAGAAGAAGAAGAAGAAGAAGAAGAAGAAGAAGAAGAAGAAGAAGAAGAAGAAGAAGAAGAACTTTTGGGCACTCACTCTTCATTTATAAATGTTTACCTTCTCTAATTCTTATTTAGGCAGAGAAACTCCTGTATTTGTCTAAGATCAAAATTTCTGCTTCGGTGCACGTTTTGAGTCCTCCTAAATTAAAAAAGAAATCTGGTTTAAAAGGTATATTTGTGTTTGTGGAAATCATTTCATAGAATCCTCCTTAACAACCCTTTGTATGAACGTTTCGTTACTTTTTGTTTTCAAAAATTGGACTGACAGATTTTATTATTTGCAGGTTTTGTTATTTTATTTTATTTTCGCGTCAGCTTATTGCTAACAAAATTAATTTTATGATAAATAATTGAGAGGTTCGCCATATAATACTGTAAAAAACGATATTACTAGAAAGGGAATAGTGGAAAAAGATTGTGTTTAATATAGTGTGACAAAAAGCATTCAGCGCCGTCACAAACTGAATATTAGTTTCATGATGGTAAGCATTTGCAGATGTCTCCAACGCTAGAGAATGTAGTGGTGAGAACCTGTCTACAGTGCCTACAGACCCAATCTGTTCCAAACTAGAGCAATTCTGTTGTAAACATATGGCGCAAAAGATAGAGACGGGCGGTTTCCGCTCTATAAACATTTATAAATTTCCTTCTCCAATTAAGCAGGCTAAGAATCTTCCCTTACAGCACCTGTGACTCCCTTTCTCCCCTTCCAAATGTTTACAATAGGATTTAGTTTTAGACAGATTATATAACAGTATTAATTCTCCGAGGCACTTTTGGATTCCGGAAAAGTTTTGAAGTCTGATATTGTGAATATTTGTAAATTTATTTAAACTGATAATGTATTAAGTTATCTTCAGGGGCTGAATGATTTAAGAAAATGAACTAGTTCTTATTACTCGCAGTTTTCTATAAAAGCAGAATAACTAGAATAACAGAACTTCCTGTTCCCCTTATTTTTGGAAACTGTACAAATTAGGTAACCCTTTGAGTTACATTTTTAATACTTCTAGTTGTGAAGGCATCTAAACAACAATAAAAATAATATTAATGATAATAACTAAAATAAAATGGATCTGATTATAAAGGGTTTAGACTCAAATGACTGCGTCAGCGATCATATCAAGCACTTTTAGGTGATGAATGGGTTTTCTTTCAAGGACACGATTACCTAAAGCAATACGCCCCGGTATTCTGTTTCTTAACGTTTCCTGTTCATTTGTTTTCTTTAATCTTCCGTTTGTTGATGTTAAACCTGCTTGTTAATGCAAGCCGC
This sequence comes from Mantis religiosa, assembly GCA_030765055.1. Lineage (NCBI taxonomy): Eukaryota > Metazoa > Arthropoda > Insecta > Mantodea > Mantidae > Mantis > Mantis religiosa. The sequence continues at coordinate 276,976,191 of CM060950.1, read as the reverse complement.
AAACCAGTTCTATAAAACAAATGAGGGGAACACGGGAAACGCAAAAATAAGAAGAGGAATGTGAGTCATGCTAACCTATCTTTGTGCACAAATCTGCGGCTCTCTCACCGCAAACTAAATGCCTTTCTGCACAACTCATAATAACGTTCAACAGTAATGATCCGTGAAACACGTAACTAATTCCGCCAATATTGCATCCCATTTAATCTCTACTTAATGCATTGCCGCCCTGCACGAGCTTAGGAATGAAGCGTGAAAAATATACCACTTAAACAAATGTAAATGTAAACCAGGCATACGAAATACAAAATGACCATTTCTCTTTTTACTTGCTCTGCCAATTACCTATAATAAGCAGAAATGTTGCATTCCACCAGGAACAAATCGATGTAGAAATTGAGAATGGATACGTGTGTAAGTGATCTAAGAGAGTAAGAGAGAGTTAGTAGATGAAATTTCGCTACTAGTTTTTCAATGGAAAACAATATTTCCTCTGTCTAGTATGGGGAGTTGCTGGGGCAAGTGCTGTGTGAATCAAATATTTCACATTATCATTTTGTATTTTAAGAAAACATGGACACAAGTTAAGAAGTTCGTAGAGCCGAATTTTGAAATTGGGTTTATTATAATGATGATTAGATTGATTGGTATGTGTACATGATATTTTCAAAAATATTAGAACAATGATAAGGTGAGAAAAATTTTGAGTTCTTCGGTTTTAAGCTGATGAAAATTCCAATTGGCCCACAAAACTCTTACTGCAATAAGAAGCCCTTCAGAAGTTGGTGCGGTGTTTCGTACGTTCGGGTGTGATGTTGATGGTAAAGATGATACGTGTTGATGTCCTCGAAGCCCTGCGTTGCGGCGACCATATATAACAGAAATTCGTACGTATGTACATGTAGTGGATGTGGGAATGCTGCGATTCTGCGATAAAAGATGCTGTTGCTGCGTCTTGTCCATAGGGATGGTGCCGATGTTGCAAGTCTCGCAGTCGTTTTAATCTGAGTTTCTGCTCAGGTCCGGCGTCTCAGGATGAGCAATTCCTATAGATGTTATCCACGGCTGCTGCTCCAGTCGTTTCATGAGAAAAACACCTTGAATTCAAGGCGTGGTCTCGAGCAAGGGAATTAACTTTTCATCTTTTGAGGAAATAATTCCATTTTTCTTTTTAAATCAATATAATTTAAATCTTTTAATTTTGAGTAACAAATTTACAGAATACATCGTAACATGATGATGATGATTATTATTATTTCAAAGGGGTAGTGAAAGCCTTGCGACTTCTCAGCTATGCAACCTAATAGATCTATTGTGCATTACCCTAATCTACAAGTTCCAGCTTATATTAAGGCTATTAAACAAAGCCTATAAGTTTTTGGGGTGCTAATATGGCAATCTGTCCTGGAGTTGGAAAACCCGACTCCAGATGCCCTAATCTTCTCCATGCAATGGCTTCACACTCAAAGAATATGTCTTGTCGTTTCTTTTTATTCTTTATAGAATCTACAAATATTTGTCCCAATCTTACCCATCTTATAGAGATGATCCCTTAGAGGGCAGTGTCCAGTTAGAAGGCCAATTATTAGCCTTAACTCCTGTTTGTTGAGAGTGAAGATCCTCTTGGATCTCTTTGCCGAGCGTTCAATGAACTCCTTTGCATGATCCTGCTTTGGAACATTTCCCCAATAGCGATTGACTTCCTTGATTTCCCAGGCCTTTATCTTATCTTTGATGTAGCCACTTGGTACACCACAGAAAGGTTGAGGGCCAGTAAACGGGGTATTAGCACCTTCTTTGGCAATACGACCAGCAATTTCATTGCCTTCGATTCCTTCACGTCCTGGCACCCACACAAGGGTAACCTTATTGTGTTTTGCCAGCTGATTTAAAATCCTCACACAGTCCTTTACAAGCTTTGACTCAATGGTGCAAGCACCAAGGGCCTTTAATGCAGCTTGATTGATAAAATATAGACATTAGCACCACGAATGCCTCTTCTGACATTCTCATGGGTACTGATTTCTATGGCATGAACTTCCGCTTGGAAGTTGAGCCATTCGTATACCATACGGATGACTTATTCTCATATATGAATCAACCGTTCAGGAAACCTAACAGTAAAGGAGAGATCCGAACTACGTCGGGTAACATCCAGTCCCCTAACGTTATGATATTTTCCTCCTTGATTTCCCGGAGAATTTCCATGTGACCTAGTAGGTCACTGGCTTTAAAAACCATACTTCTTTGCAGCTGAAAGGCACTGCTTAAGGCCATCCTTTCAACCTTAATATGCAGAGGCGTTAGACCTATAAGTGCCTCCATGGCGGCAGTAGGACAAGTGCTAATAGCACCAGTTATGCATAAACAGACCAGCCTTTACACTTTCTGCAAACGGGCTATAGTTGTTCTGCTCTACTTTTGGCCACAATACCAAAGAGGCATATGTGACCATAGGTCTTATTATAGCCATATACACCGAAAGGATCATATGAGACTTAAAACCCCATGTTTTGCCAAAAAGGCTGCAGCAAGTTCTGATTGCCGCACGAGCCCTCCCACAGACTATTTCTAACTGGGGATTCCAAGTCAATCTGCTGACCAGAATTAGGCCCAGATATTTGACTTGTTGCTGCAGTTCAAGTGTTACACCATCGAGATTTGGGGCTGTGAAGAATAGCCTTTACTTCCTCGTGAATGGTATAATGACTGTTTTGTTGGGGTTCACGGACAAACCTTCCCCTTTACACCAGTCATTTACAAATTTGAAGGCATTTTGGAGGAGCTCCATCAAAATGGTCTCATCCCTCCCTCTAATCCATCACCAAAGTCCATAACAGGGGCGAGAGCACCCCTCCTTGGGGCCACCCCTTGTTGGACCTTATGTTGATTTCTGCACTTCCAAGATTGGCTGTAATATTGCGGCATTGTAACATGGTTAATATCCTTTTGATTATGGCAGGATCAATTTCCTTTGCTTCTGCAGCCTTTTTAACGGATTCATACGTGGTAGTATCAAAAGCCCCTTGAATATCCAGAAAGGTGCAGAGGGCTATTTGCTTATACCTAAGCCCCTTTTCAATCTTCGTAACAAGTTTGTTAAGGGCCGATACTGTTGATTTGCCTGTTTGATAGGCAAATTGTGTTTTTTGAAGAGTCCCATTGATTAAGGTTTCGCTTCTAATATAATAGTCTGAGATCTTCTCCATACTATTAAGTATAAAGGAACTTAGACTAATAGTACGGTATGCATTAGGCTTTGTGGAATCACTCCTCCCTGGCTTTGATATGAATGCCACCCTAGCCGTCCTCCATATTTGAGGAATATAATTTAGTCTGAGGCTTGCGTGAAAAAGTCTTCCCAAAATTGGGAAGAACTTCTTGACCTCTCTGTAGCAAAGCTGGGAAGATCCCATCCCCTCCTGCTGCTTTGTACGACTTCAATAAGTTTAACGCCCATTTAATATGACTAGAGCTGAAGATATGGCCAGCTAGGCTCATGATCCTATTGCTGCATCCTTGAGAAGAAGGTCCTAATTCGTGAACCTTTTCTTCCTTTTTTGTTATTTACGTCCTCCAACGTTAAGTCATATCGGACGACGAATGGAATGGATGAAATGATGCTCAAATGAGTCCGGGGTCCATGGAGCGTAGAGTAGCCCGACATTCGTCTTTACAGGATAAGGGAAACCCCCGGAAAAACCTTATCCAGGCAACTCACCCTGACCGAGATTCGAACTCGGGACCTCTTGAACGTGATGCAGACATGCTACCACCACGCTACCAAGGCGGGCTTCCTTTTCTTCCTCTTCAACTATATGAGAGTCAGGGAAGTGAGTCTTCATAAGAAAATCCAGAGTTTCCTTTTGACTCTTAGTGTATTCCCCATCCGTTCTGTAGTGTATAGTGTGTAGTGTAGTGTTTAACGCCCACTTTTACTACATACGGCACCGCAGGCGATGACACTGATGATACATGAAATGAAGATGGAGCACCGGTGGAATGAGGTGGCTTAGGGAAACCGGAGATCCCGGAGAAAACCCGCCCCAGCGCCGTGTTGTCCACCAAAAATCTCACTTTGCGGTCGCCTGGGATCGAACCCGGGCCACCTTGGTGAGAGCCAAGCAGTCTAACCACTGAGCCACGGCGCGGCCGCCATCCGTTCTTCTTAAATATTGGCATGGTTCTTTGAGAGGACTTTATGTGAACTGTAGTGGGTATTTCATTAATACCCTCACAGAAGCTCTTCCATGTTTTCCTCTTTGGTATTCTGAATTCTTTATTGTAATTTGTTAGCGCTTCCTTATACTCATACCAATTACCTGTAATTTTTGCCCTATTGAAGAGTCTTCTGACCTTGATTCTTTGCTCGGCAGGTTGCTTGTTCCACCATGGGACATCCCGATGTCCTTTTTTGATGGTACCAGGACAACACTGTTCGTAAGATGAAATAATGAGGCTACTGAGTTGGGTTGCCACATACTCCAATTCACAGATCGACTTAATAGGTGTGTCAAAATTCTCCCCTTCCAACCTAAGGAGTTCCGGATAAACTTCCCAGTCAGTTAATTGTGGGATTCTGACTTCCTTTCTATCAACATGACTCGCCTCTATTTCAAATCTCAGATGCCTGTGATCTGCAGCCGAGACTTCATTTGAGACATGCCAATTTTTAATTGCTTTACTTATCAGGTGGCTAGCCAAGGTTAAATCTAAAACCTCTTGCCACCTAGTATTTACAAAAGTAGGCTCATTGCCCCTATTGATAATGTCAACATTGTTGTTTAACAAATATTCCAAGAGCGACTCACCTCTTATGTTAGTATTCCTGCTGCCCCATACAGTGTGGTGGGCATTTCCATCCCAGCAGATAATAAGTTGCTTCTTTCTTTTCTTGCAGTAGGATATCAGCTCCTTAACCAAAGGAGGAGGTATATCATCCACATCACCAGGGAAATAGGCTGAGGCAATCTTGCTTTCAAACCTTCAAGGTTGAGGCAATCAAACCTCTTGCCTTCCCCTCTATGACGGTACCTCTATTACTGCTGTGGCTATATCTCTGGAGAGATATTCTGGAACAGGGAGGAATTTTAAATTCTAACTAAATGCAATTGCAGCCCTTGGAATTTAATGTTCAGTACTATACAGTAACTTACATGTGTTTGTTGGGTCGTTAAAATCCATGTCTCCTGTATAAATGCTATGTCAAGGCGCATCCCGACAAAACCCCAGCTGAGCACCTGCGCGGCTGCTTTAGACTGCTGGAGATTTGCCTGGATGCAGCTGAAATCTCTGCCTGTAGGTGCTGGAATAATGGCTTACTTAGACAGACTACTACCCTTATCCTTATTGCCGCTTCTTTTACTCCTCTTCTTCTGTTCCTTAAGCCATAAGGTCTTATGAGTAGAAATGGAGCCAGCATTGCTTGTTGTTGGTTCAACACTGGCCTCAAAAGTGGCCTTGTCTCCTTCCTTCAAGCCAGTGATCTTGGGCTTATCCTCAATCAGAGACTGAGTCTTTCCTGTAGAGGTCCCAGAGGGCCCTTCTGAAGACTTTTGCTGTCTTTCTCGAGGAGCCCCTTTTTTAAGGATCCCCTCGGATTCATTTAAAAGCTGCCCTTTTGGCCGAAGTTGTACTTGGCCAAATTTGTAGCTTATTCTAAGAGCTCTCTCTTCAAGCTTTTTTTGCAGATAGGTGATCTACGGAGAAAGTAAGTTGAATTGCTTCCCCTTCGGTAGCCCTTCTAAGCACCCTCCACTCATTCACCGTTAGGTCTTCATTTTGTGCTGTATTGAAGCTTAGAATTTTTTCTATTGTGTCCTTAAGGCTATTGCGAAAGTAGCCAACCAAGAGCATAGTACGAGGAATCTGACTTTCCTCCACGGCATTCAAGTTAGCCCCCTCCCATGGCCTGAGCTCTCCTGCAAAGCTTCGAAGCCATCTAGCCGTGGCTTCCCCATCGTAGGCAAGCACAAGCCAGCCAGGTTTGTAACTGGAATTAAGAAACTTGGGTTTCAAACCCTTCTCTTTTTGTTGCAGTATTTTATCCAAAATAGATTCCTGGATAGCATTTATTTGTTCTTGATTTAGTAGGGTTTGGGGAAAGACAGCTGACAATATCCCCACCTGAACACAGCTGGCAATCTGCCTATATGTCCGTGCAGGTGCAACCCCAGTTCTCAAAGGCAGCTTCTTTTGCCCGCTGGGCTCCCCTTCCCTTTTCTTAGCTTTCTTGGGCTCAAGTTCCGGAGTGGTCTCCTCAGACCTAGCCATCTTGGTACTGCTCGTCATTTCTTTAATTGACTCCAAGGCCATGGTACGAGTTTCCTCTGGCTTGTGGCCTTGTTTAATTAGCCACTAGAAGAGTTTCCTAGCCGCTCCTCCCAGTTTTGCAAATTTGGTTTTAAGTTGGAGCTTTTTGAGAGACTCCGAAGGGTCCGGAGGCATTCAGCCTCCTGTGTTCCTTCCTCCTGTCTGCCAATTAGGTCTTTGAGTGGGCTTTTGAGTAGCTCTTCCTCCATAAACCTTTCGTGTCCAGCAGGAGAATAGGGCACAGATGCCTCTTGGTTTGATGCGAATGAGGGCGCATCCCCTTTTTCAATAATTTTAAACCTTATATTGAGCTATAAATATTGGTATACAGATGGTCACCTGCAGTTTTTCAAGCTACAGGAAGGCTTACTTAAAACCAGAGGGTGCCTGGTATCCGGAGTTCGCATTTAAACGACCAAGCTCCCGCTTGGCCATGCAGCCATCGGTATATGCTGTTCCACCTTGGCTTGGGTTTGTCAGAGCTTTTTCTGCCGATTTTCGGAGTTCCTCATAGGCCTTCTTGGCAGCCGTATCGGTCGTAGTGCACACCACGTCCCTGCCATATATCGCCCTACCAGGCACACCCTTACTCACCGTTGCCCACGCCTCGGGACGTGGACCGCAGAGGTTGGACATTGAGGGGCACGTCGTAAGCTACATATACAATAAACTTGATCAATGTAATTGAATTTACACAGAAATTGTGAATATAGTTTATAATCTCTATAGCTTTTCTTCTACACGCCGTTCTGACTCAGAATTATGCGCCTGTTCCCTTCGGCAAAACCAAATAAAAAGACTTCTGATACCTTCGGCGTAACACAATCAAAAGATCCCTGATCCCTTCGACGTTACACAATCAAAGGACCTCTGTTCCCCTCGACGTACACAATCAAAAGACCTCTGTTCCCTTTGACGTTACACGATCAAAGGACCTCTGTTCCCTTCGATGCTAGACAATCAAAAGGCCTCTGTTCCCTTCGACGTTACACGATCAAAACACCTCTATTCCCTTCGACGTTACACAATCAAAGGACCTCTGTTCCCTTTGACGTTACACGATCAAATGACCTCTGTTCCCTTCGACGTTACACAATCAAAAGACCTCTGTTCCCTTTGACGTTACACAATCAAAAGACCCCTGACTCCTTCGACGTTACACAGTCAAAGGACCTCTGTTCCCTTCGACGTTACACGATCAAGGGACCTCTGTTCCCCTCAATGTTCCACAATCAAAAGACGTCTGTTCCCTTCGACGTTACACGATCAAAAGATCTCTATTCCCTTCGACGTTACACTATCAAAGGACACCTGTTCCCTTCGATGCTACACAATTGTAGGACCTCTGTTGCCTTCGACGTTACACGATCAAAGGACCTCTGTTCCCTTCGAAGTTACACCATCAAAAGACCTCTGTTACCTTCGACGTTACGCGATCAAAAGACCCCTATTCCCTTAAACGTTACACGATCAAAGGAACTCAGTTCCGTTCGACATTACACAATCAAAAGGCCTCTGTTCCCTTCGACGTTACACCATCAAAAGGCCCCTGATCCCTTCGACATTACACAATCAAAAGACCTCTGTTCCCTTCGACGTTAGACGATCAAAAGACCCCTGATCCCTTCGACGTTACATAATCAAAAGACCTCTGTTCCCTTCGACGTTACACGATCAAAAGACCTCCTTTCCCTTTGACGTTACACAATCAAAAGACCTCTGTTCCCTTCGACGTTACACGATCAATGACCTCTGCTCCCGTCAGCATTAAACCATCAAAAGATCTCTGTTCCCTTTGACGTTAAGCAATCAAAAGATCTCTGTTCCCTTCGACGTTACACAATCAAAAGAACCCTGATACCTTGGACGTTACACGATCAAAGGAACTCAGTACCGTTCGACATTACACATTCAAGGGAACTCTGTCCCGATCGACGTTACACAATCAAAAGGCCTCCGTTCCCTTCGACGTTACACGATAAAAAGGCCCCTGATACCTTCGACGTTACAAAATCAAAAGACGCCTGATCCCTTTGACGTTACACAATCAAAAGACCTCGGTTCCCTTCAACGTTACACGATCAAAAGACCTCTAATCCCTTAAACGTTACACGATCCTAGGACCTCAGTTCCCTTGGTGCCACGCAAACAAAAGGCCTCCCTTCCCTTCGACGTTACACAATCAAAGACCTGTGTTCCTTCGACGTTACACGACCAAAAGACCTCTGTTCCGTTCGACGTTACACAATCAAAAGACCTCTGTTCCCTTCGACGTTACACAGTCAAAAGCCCCTATTCCCTTCGATGTACACGATCAAAGGACCTCTGATCCCTTCAACGTACACAATCAAAGGAACTCCGTTCCCTTCGGCGTTACACAATCAAAAGAACACTGTTCCCTTCGACGTTACACAATCAAAAGACCTCTGTTCCCTTCGACGTTACACAATCAAAGGAACCCTGATCTCTTCGACGTTACACAAGCAAAAGCCCCCTGATCCCTTCGACGTTACACAATCAAAAGACCCCTGATACCTTGGACCTTACACAAACAAAAGACCTCTGTTCACTTCGAAGTTACAGGACCAAAAGGCCTCTGTTCCCTTCGACGCTACACAATCAAAGGAACTCCGTTCCCTTCGACGTTACACGATTAAAAGACCTCTGCTCTCCTCAACAATAAACGATGAAAAGATATCTGTTCCCTTCGACGTTACACAATGAAAAGATCTCTGTTCCCTTCGACGTTACACAATCAAAAGATCTCTGTTTCCTTCGACGTTACACAATCAAAAGATTTCTGTTCCCTTCGGCGTTACACAATCAAAGGAACTCTGTTCCCTTCGGCGTTACACAATCAAAAGGACTCTGTTCCCTTCGACGTAACACAATCAAAGGACCACTGATCCCTTCGAGGATACACAATCAAAGGAACTCTGATCTCTTCGACGTTACACAAAAAAAGCCCCCTGATCCCTTCGACGTTACACAAACAAAAGACCCCTGATTCCTTCGACGTTAAACAATCAAAGGAGTTGATCCCTTCGACGTTACACAATGTAAAGACCTCTGTTCCGTTCGAAATTACATAATCAAAGGAACTCTGTTCCCATCGACGTTACACAATCGAAAGGCCGCTGTTCCATTCGACGTTAAACAATCAAAGGGTCCTTGATCCCTTGGACGTTAAACAATCAAAGGAGCTCTTTTCCCTTTGACGTTACACAATCAAAAGTTCTCTGTTCCGTTCGACGTTACGCAAACAAGGGAACCCTGTTTCCTTTGTCGTTACACAATCAAAGGACCCCTGTTCCCCTGGACGTTGCACAAACAAGGAACTCTGTTACCTTCGACGTTCCACAATCAAATGGTCGCTGTTCCGTTCGACATTACACGATCAAAGGAACTGTGTTCCCTTCGACGTTACACAATCAAAAGGTCTCTGTTTCCTTCGACGTTAAACAAACAAAAGCCCCCTGATACCTTGGACGTTACACGGTTAAAGGAACTCTCTTCCCTTCGACGTTACGCAACCAAAAGATCTCTGTTCCCTTCGATCACACAATCAAAAGAACCCTGATACCTTGGACGTTACACGATCAAAGGAACTCAGTTCCGTTCGACTTTACACCATCAAGGGAACTCTGTTCCCATCGTCGTTACACAATCAAAAGGCCTCTTTGCCCTTCGCCGTTACACGATAAAAAGGCCCCTGATTTCTCCGACGTTACACAATCAAAAGACCCCTGATCCCTTGGAGATTACACAGTCAAAAGACCTCTGTTCCCTTCGACGTTACACGGTCACAAGACCTCCATTCTCTTCGACGTTACTCAATCAAAGGACCTCTTATCCCTTTGACGTTACACGGTCAAAAGACCTCTGTTCCCTTCGACGTAAAACGATCAAAAGACCCCTGATCCCCTCGACGTTACACAATCAAAAGACCACTGTTCCCTTTGACGTTACACGGTCAAAAGACCTCTATTCCCTTCGACGTTACTCAATCAAAGGACCTCTGTTCCCTTTGACGTTACACGATCAAATGACCTCTGTTCTCTTCGACGTTACACGATCAAAAGACCTCTGTTCCCTTTGACGTTACTCAATCAAAAGGCTTCTGTTCCCTTCGAAGTTACACAATCAAAGGAACTCTGTTTCCTTCGGCGTTACACAATCAAAAGATCTCTGTTTCCTTCGACGTTACACAATCAAAAGATCTCTGTTCCCTTCGGCGTTACACAATCAAAAGAGCTCTGATCCCTTGGACGTTACTCAATCAAAAGCCCCCTGAACCATTCGACGATACGCAATCAAAGGAACTCTGATCTCTTCGACGTTACATAATCAAAAGACCCCTAATCCTTTGGACGTTACTCAAATAAAAGCCCCCTGATCCCTTCGACGTTACACAACCAAAGGAGCTCTAATCCCTTCGACGTTACACAATCAAAAGACCTCTGATCCCTTCGACGTTACACAATCAATAGCCCCCTGATCCCTTGGATGTTACACGGTCAAAGGAACTCTGTTCCCTTCGACGTCACGAAATCAAAGGATCTCTGTTCCCTTCTACGTTACACAATCAAAAGAACCCTGCTACCTTGGACGCTACACGATCAAAGGAACTCAGTTCCGTTCGACATTACACAATCAAAGGAACTCTGTTCAAATCGACATTACACAATCAAAAGACCTCTCTTACTCTCGACGTCAGACGATCAAAAGACCCCTGATCCCTTCGGCGTTACATAATCAAAAGACCTCTGTTCCCTTCGAAGTTAAACGATCTGAATACCCCTGATGCCTTCGACGTGACATAATCAAAAGCCCTCTGTTCCCTTCGACGTTACAAAATCAAATGACCTCTGATCCCTTCGACATTACACAATCAAAAGACCTCTGTTCCCTTCGACGTTAGACGAATAAAAGACCCCTGATTCCTTCGGCGTTAGACGATCAAAAGACGCCTGATCCCTTCGACGTTACACAATCAAAAGACCTCTGTTCCCTTCGACGTTAGACGTTCAAAAGACCCCTGATCCCTTTGACGTTACACAACCAAAGACCTCTGTTACCTTCGACGTTAGGTGATCAAAAAACCCCTGATCCCTTCGACGTTACATAATCAAAAGACCTCTGTTCCCTTCGACGTTACACGATCAAAAGACCTCCATTCCCTTCGACGTTACAGAATCTAAAGACCTCTCTTCCCTTTGACGTTACACGATCAAAACAACTCTGTTCCCTTCGACCTTACACAATCAAAGGAACTCCGTTCTCTTCAGCGTTGCACAATCAAAACACCTCTGTTCCATTCGTCGTTACACAATTAAAAGAGCTCCGTTCCCTTCAACGTTACACAATGAAAAGAGCTCCGTTCCCTTCGACGTTACACAATGAAAAGACCTCCGTTCCCTTCGACGTTACACAATTAAAAGACCTCAGTTCCCTTCGACGTTACACAATGAAATGAGCTCTGTTCCCTTCGACGTTACACAATTAAAAGACCTCCGTTCCCTTCGACGTAACACAATGGAAAGACCTCTGTTCTCTTCAACTTTAAACAACCAAAAGATCTCTTTTCCCTTCGATGTTACACAATCAAAAGGTCTCCGTTCCCTTCGAAGTTACACAATCAAAAGGACTCTGTTCCCTTCGGCGTTGCACAATCAAAAGACCTCTGTTCCACTCGACTTTACACAATTAAAAGACCTCCGTTCCCTTCGAGGGAACACAATGAAAAGATCTCTGTTCCCTTCGACGTTACACAATCAAAAGATCTCTGTTCCCTTTGACTTTACACAATCAAAAGATCTCTGTTGCCTTTTAAGTTACACAATCAGAAGACCTCTGTTCCCTTCGACGTTACACAATCAAAGGAACTCTGTTCACTTCGACGTTAGAAAATCAAAAGACCACTGTTCACTTCGACGTTACACAATCAAAAGATCTCTTTTCCCTTCGACGTTACACAATCAAAAGATCTCAATTTCCTTCGACGTGACACAATCAAAAGACCTCTGTTCCCATCGACGATACACAATCAATGGAACTCTGTTCCCTTCGGCGTTACACAATCAAAAGACCTCTGATACCTTCGACGTTACACAATCAAAAGACCCCTGTTCCCTTCGACGTCACACAGTCAAAACTCCCTGATACCTTCGACCTTACACAATTAAAGGGGCTCTGATCTATTCGACGTTACACAATCAAAATACCCCTGATCCCTTCGACGTTACACAATCAAAAGACCCCTGATCCCCTGGACGTTACACAATCAAAAGACCCCTGATCTCCTGGACGTTACACTATCAAAGGAACTCAGTTCCGTTCGACATTACACAATCAACAGGCCTCTGTGCCCTTCGACGTTAAACAATCAAAAGACCCCTGATCCCTTCGACATTACACAATCTAAAGACCTCTGTTCCCTTCGACGTTAGACTATCAAAATACCGCTGATCCCTTCGACGGTACACAATCAAAAGACCTCTGTTCCCTTCAACGGCACACGGTCAAAAGACCTCCATTCCCTTCAACGTTACACAATCAAAAGACCTCTGTTCCCTTCGACGTTTAACGATCAACGGTCCTCTGATCCCTTCGACGTTACACTATCCAAAGAACTCTGTTCCCTTCGGCGTTACACAATCAAAAGGCCACTGTTCCCTTCGACGTTACACAATCAAACGACCTCCTTTCCCTTCGAAGTTACACAATGAAAAGAGCTCTGTTCCCTTCGACGTTACACAACCAAAAAATTTCTGTTCCCTTTGACGTTGCACAATCAAAAGACCTCTGTTCCCTTCGACGTTACACAATCAAAGTAACTCTGTTCACTTCGACGTTACACAATCAAAGGACCACTGTTCCCTTCGACGTTACACAATCAAAGTAACTCTGTTCACTTCGACGTTACACAATCAAAAGACCTCTGTTGCCTTCGACGTTACGCAATCAAAGTAACTCTGTTCTCATCGGCCTTACACAATCAAAAGACACTACACGATCAAAAGATCTCTGTTCCCTTCGACGTTACAGAATCAAAAGGTATCTGTTCCCATCGAAGTTACACAGTCAACGGAACTCATTTCCCTTCGACGTTACACGATCAATGACCTCTGCTCCCGTCAACGTTAAACGATCAAAAGGTCCTTGTTCCCTTTGACGTTACGCAAGCAAAAGGTCTCTGTTCCCTTCGACGTTACACAATAAAAAAACCCTGGTACCTTTGATGTTACATGATCAAAGGAACTCAGTTCCGCTCGAAATTACACTATCAAAAGGCCTCGGTTCCCTTCGACGTTAAACGATCAAAAGACGTCTGTTCACTTCGATGTTACACAGTCAAAAGGTCTCTGTTCCCTTCGACGTTACACAATCAAAATATCTCTGTTTCCTTCGACGTGACACAATCAAAAGACCTCTGATCCCTTCGACGATACACAATCAATGGAACTCTGTTCCCTTCGGCGTTACACAATCAAAAGACCTCTGATCCCTTCGACGTTACACGATAGAAAGACCTCTATTCCCTTCGACGTCACACAATCAAAAATCCCTGATCCCTTATACGTTACACAATTAAAGGAACTCTGATCTATTCGACGTTACACAATCAAAAGACCCCTAATCCCTTCGACGTTACACAATCAAAAGAGCCCTGATCCCTTGGACGTTACACAATCAAAGGACCCCTGATCTCCTGGACGTTACACAATAAATGGACCTCCGTTCTCTTCGACGTCACACAATCAAAAGAACGCTGTTCCCTTCGGCGATACACAATCAATAAGGCCTCCGTTCCCTTCGACGTTACATAATCAAAAGACCTCCGTTCCCTTTGACGTTAGACGATCGAAAGACCCCTGATCCCTTCGACGTTACACAATCAAAAGACCTCTGTTCCCTTCGACGTTACACAATCAAATGACCCCTGATCCCTTCGACGTTACACAATCAAAAGACCTTGTTCCTTCGACGTTAGACGATCAAAAGACCCCTGATTCCTTCGACGGTAGACGATCAAAAGACCCCTGATACCTTCTACGTTACACAATCAAAAGACCTCTGTTCCCTTCGCGGTTAGACGATCAAAAGACCCCTGATCCCTTAGACGTTTCACAATCAAAAGACCTCTGTTCCCTTCGACGTTACACGATCAAAACAACTTTGTTCCCTTCGACGATACACAATCAAAGGAACTCTGATCTCTTCGACGTTACACAATCAAAAGGCCCCTGATCCTTTTGACGTTACTCAAATAAAAGCCCCCTGATCCCTTCGACGTTACACAACCAAAGGAGCTCTAATCCCTTCGACGTTGCACAATCAAAAGACCCCTGACCACTTCGACGTTACACAATCAAAGGCCCTCTGATCCCTTGGATGTTACACGGTCAAAGGAACTCTGTTCCCTTCGACGTCACTAAATCAAAAGATCTCTGTTCCCTTCTACGTTTCACAATCAAAAGAACCCTGCTACCTTGGACGTTACACGATCAAAGGAACTCAATTCCGTTCGACATTACACAATCAAAGGAACTCTGTTCAAATCGACATTACACAATCAAAAGACCTCTGTTCCTCTCGACGTCAGACGATCAAAAGATCCCTGATTCCTACGGCGTTACATAATCAAAAGACATCTGTTCCCTTCGAAGTTAGACAATCAAAATACCCCTGATGCCTTCGACGTTACACAATCAAAAGACCTCTGTTCTCTTCGACGTTACACAATCAAATGACCCCTGATCCCCTCGCCATTACACAATCAAAAGACCTCTGTTCTCTTCGACGTTTCACAATCAAAAGACCCCGGTCCTCTTCGACGTTTGACGATCAAAAGACCCCTGTTCTCTTCGACGTTTCACAATCAAAAGACCCCTGTTCTCTTCGACGTTACACGATCAAAAGGCCTCTGTTCTCTTCGACGTTTCACAATCAAAAGACCACTGTCCTCTTCGACGTTTCACAATCAAAAGACCCCTGTTCTCTTCGACGTTTCACAATCAAAAGTCCCTGTTCTCTTCGACGTTACACGACCAAAAGGCCTCAGTTCTCTTCGACGTTTCACAATCAAAAGACCCCTGTCCTCTTCGACGTTACACGATCAAAAAACCCCTGTTCTCTTCGACGTTTCACCATCAAAAGACCCCTGTTCTCTTCGACGTTTCACAATCAAAAGACCCCTGTTCTCTTCGACGTTTCACAATCAAAAGACCCCTGTTCTCTTCGACGTTTCACAATCAAAAGACCCCTGTTCTCTTCGACGTTTCACAATCAAAAGACCCCTGTTCTCTTCGACGTTACACGATCAAAAGGCCTCTGTTCTCTTCGACGTTTCACAATCAAAAGACCCCTGTCCTCTTCGACGTTACACGATCAAAAGACCCCTGTTCTCTTCGACGTTTCACAATCAAAAGACCCCTGTTCTCTTCGACGTTTCACAATCAAAAGACCCCTGTTCTCTTCGACGTTTCTCAATCAAAAGACCCCTGTTCTCTTCGACGTTTCACGATTAAAAGACCCCTTTTCTCTTCGACGTTTCACAATCAAAAGACCCCTGTTCTCTTCGACGTTTCACAATCAAAAGACCCCTGTTCTCTTCAACGTTACACGATCAAAAGGCCTCTGTTCTCTTCGACGTTTCACAATCAAAAGACCCCTGTCCTCTTCGACGTTTCACGATCAAAAGACCCCTGTTCTCTTCGACGTTTCACAATCAAAAGACCCCTGTTCCCTTCGACGTTACACAATCAAAAGACCCCTGTTCCCTTCGATGTTACACAATAAAAAGGCCTCTGTTCTCTTCGACGTTCCACGATTAAAAGACCCCTGTTCTCTTCGACGTTACACGATCAAAAGGCCTCTGTTCCCTTCGACGTTACACAATTAAAAGACCCCTGTTCCCTTCGACGTTTCACAATCAAAAGACCTCTGTTCCCTTTCGACGTTTCACAATCAAAGGACCCCTGTTCCCTTCGACGTTACACAATCAAAGGACCCCTGTTCCCTTCGACATTACACAATCAAAGGACCCCTGTTCCCTTCGACGTTACACAATCAAAAGACCCCTGTTCTCTTCGACGTTTCACAATCAAAAGACCCCTGTTCCCTTCGACATTACACAATCAAAGGACCCCTGTTCCCTTCGACGTTACACAATCAAAAGACCCCTGTTCTCTTCGACGTTTCACAATCAAAGGACCCCTGTTCCCTTCGACGTTACACAATCCAAGGACCCCTGTTCCCTTCGACGTTACACAATCAAAAGACCCCTGTTCCCTTCGACGTTACACAATTAAAAGACCCCTGTTCCCTTCGATGTTACACAATCAAAAGACCCCTGTTCCCTTCGACGTTTCACAATTAAGAGACCCCTGTTCCGTTCGACGTTACACAATTAAAACACCCCTGTTCCCTTTCGACGTTTCACAATCAAAGGACCCCTGTTCCCTTCAACGTTACACAATCAAAAGACCCCTGTTCTCTTCGATGTTACACAATCAAAAGACCCCTGTTCCCTTCGACGTTTCACAATTAAGAGATCCCTGTTCCCTTCGATGTTACACAATCAAAAGACTCCTGTTCCCTTCGACGTTTCATAATTAAGAGACCCCTGTTCCCTTCGACGTTACACAATTAAAAGACCTCTGTTCCCTTTCGACGTTTCACATTCAAAGGACCCCTGTTCCCTTCGACGTTACACAATCAAAAGACCCCTGTTCTCTTCGACGTTTCACAATCAAAAGACCCCTGTTCCCTTCGATGTTACACAATTAAAAGACCCCTGTTCCCTTCGAGTTTACAGAATCAAAAGACACCTGTTCCCTTCGACGTTTCACAATTAAGAGACCCCTGTTCCCTTCGACGTTACACAATTAAAAGGCCCCTGTTCCCTTTCGACGTTTCACAATCAAAGGACCCCTGTTCCCTGCGATGTTACACAATCAAAAGACCCCTGTTCCCTTTCGACGTTTCACAATTAAGAGACTCCTGTTCCCTTCGATGTTACACAATCAAAAGACCCCTGTTCCCTTCGACGTTTCACAATTAAGAGACCCCTGTTCCCTTCGACGTTACACAATTAAAATACCTCTGTTCCCTTTCGACGTTTCACAATCAAAGGACCCCTATTCCCTTCGACGTTACACAATCAAAAGACCCCTGTTCCCTTCGACGTTTCACAGTTAAGAGACCCCTGTTCCCTTCGACGTTACACAATTAAAAGACCTCTGTTCCCTTTCGACGTTTCACAATCAAAGGACCCCTGTTCCCTTCGACGTTACACAATCAAAAGACCCCTGTTCTCTTCGACGTTTCACAATCAAAAGACCCCTGTTCCCTTCGATGTTACACAATCAAAGGACCCCTGTTCCCTTCGATGTTACACAATCAAAACTCCCCTGTTCCCTTCGATGTTACACAATCAAAGGACCTCTGTTCTCTTCGACATTACACGATCAAAAGACCCCCGTTCCCTTCGACGTTACACAATCAAAAGACCCCTGTTCCCTTCGACGTTACACAATTAAAAGACCCCTGTTCCCTTCGACGTTACACGATCAAAAGACCCCTGTTCCCTTCGACGTTACACAATCAAAAGACCCCTGTTCCCTTCGATGTTACACAATCAAAAGACCCCTGTTCCCTTCGATGTTACACAATCAAAGGACCTCTGTTCTCTTCGACGTTACACGATCAAAAGACTTCTGTTCCCTTCGTTGTCACACAATTAAAAGACCCCCGTTCTCTTCGACGTTACACAATTAAAAGACCCCTGTTCTCTTCGACGTTACACGATCAAAAGGCCTCCGTTCTCTTCGACGTTACACAATTAAAAGACCCCTGTTCTCTTTGACGTTACACAATCAAAATACCCCTGTTCTCTTCGACGTTATACAATCAAAAGGCCTCTGTTCTCTTCGACGTTACACAATTAAAAGACCCCTGTTCTCTTCGACGTTACACAATCAAAAGACCTCTGTTCCCTTCGACGTTACACAATCAAAAGACCCCTGCTCTCTTTGACGTTACACAATCAAAAGGCCTCCGTTCTCTTCGACGTTACACAATTAAAAGACCCCTGTTCTCTTCGACGTTACACGATCAAAAGGCCTCTGTTCTCATCGACGTTACACAATTAAAAGACTCCTGTTCTCTTCGACGTTACACAATTAAAAGACCCCTGTTCCCTTCGACGTTACACAATTAAAAGACCCCTGTTCTCTTCGACGTTACAGGATCAAAAGGCCTCTGTTCTCTTCGACGTTACACAATTAAAAGACCCCTGTTCTCTTCGACGTTACACAATTAAAAGACCCCTGTTCCGTTCGACGTTACACAATTAAAAGACCCCTGTTCTCTTCGACGTTACACGATCAAAAGGCCTCTGTTCCCTTCGATGTTACACAATCAAACGACCCCTGTTCCCTTCGATGTTAGACGATCAAAAGGCCTCTGTTCCCTTCGACGTTACACAATTAAAAGACCTCTGGTCTCTTCGACGTTACACAATTAGAAGACCCATGTTCCCTTCAACGTTACACAATTAAAAGACCCCTGTTCCCTTCCACGTTACACAATTAAAAGACACCTGTTCCCTTCGACGTTACACAATTAAAAGACCTCTGTTCCCTTCGACGTTACACATTGAAAAGGCCTCTGTTCTCTTCGACGTTACACAATTAAAAGACCCCTGTTCCCTTCGACGTTACACATTGAAAAGGCCTCTGTTCTCTTCGATGTTACACAATTAAAAGACCTCTGTTCCCTTCGACGTTACACATTGAAAAGGCCTCTGTTCTCTTCGATGTTACACAATTAAAAGACCTCTGTTCCCTTCGACGTTACACATTGAAAAGGCCTCTGTTCTCTTCGACGTTACACAATTAAAAGACCTCTGTTCCCTTCGACGTTACACATTGAAAAGGCCTCTGTTCTCTTCGATGTTACACAATTAAAAGACCCCTGTTCCCTTCGACGTTTCACAATCAAAAGACCCCTGTTCCCTTCGACGTTACACAATTAAAAGACCCCTGTTCTCTTCGACGTTACACAATTAAAAGACCCCTGTTCCCTTCGACGTTTCACAATCAAAAGACCCCTGTTCCCTTCGACGTTACACAATTAAAAGACCCCTGTTCCCTTCGACGTTACACAATTAAAAGACCCCTGTTCTCTTCGACGTTACACAATCAAAAGACCCCTGTTCCCTTCGACGTTACACAATTAAAAGACCCCTGTTCTCTTCGACGTTACACAATTAAAAGACCCCTGTTCTCTTCGACGTTACACAATTAAAAGACCCCTGTTCCCTTCGACGTTACACAATTAAAAGACCCCTGTTCCCTTCGACGTTTCACAATCAAAGGACCCCTGTTCCCTTCGATGTTACACAATCAAAGGCCCCTGTTCCCTTCGACGTTACACAATTAAAAGACCCCTGTTCTCTTCGACGTTACACAATTAAAACACCCCTGTTCCCTTCGACGTTACACAATTAAAAGACCCCTGTTCTCTTCGACGTTACACAATTAAAAGACCCCTGTTCCCTTCGATGTTACACAATCAAAAGACCCCTGTTCCCTTCGATGTTACACAATTAAAACACCCCTGTTCTCTTCGACGTTACACAATTAAAACACCCCTGTTCTCTTCGACGTTACACAATTAAAAGACCCCTGTTCTCTTCGACGTTACACAATTAAAAGACCCCTGTTCCCTTCGATGTTACACAATCAAAAGACCCCTGTTCCCTTCGACGTTACACAATTAAAAGACCCCCGTTCTCTTCGACGTTACACAATCAAAAGACCCCTGTTCCCTTCGACGTTACACAATTAAAAGACCCCTGTTCTCTTCGACGTTACACAATTAAAAGACCCCTGTTCTCTTCGACGTTACACAATTAAAAGACCCCTGTTCCCTTCGACGTTACACAATTAAAAGACCCCTGTTCCCTTCGACGTTTCACAATCAAAGGACCCCTGTTCCCTTCGATGTTACACAATCAAAGGCCCCTGTTCCCTTCGACGTTACACAATTAAAAGACCCCTGTTCTCTTCGACGTTACACGATCAAAAGGGCTCTGTTCCCTTCAATGTTACACAATCAAAAGACCCCTGTTCCCTTCGACGTTTCACAATCAAAAGACCCCTGTTCCCTTCGATGTTACACGATCAAAAGACCCCTGTTCCCTTCGATGTTACACGATCAAAAGGCCTCTGTTCCCTTCGACGTTACACAATTAAAAGACCTCTGTTCTCTTCGACGTTACACAATTAAAAGACCCCTGTTCTCTTCGACGTTGCACGATCAAAAGGCCTCTGTTCCCTTCGACGTTACACAATTAAAAGGCCCCTGTTCTTCTCGGCGTTACACAATTAGGAGACCCCTGTTCCCTTCGACGTGACACAATTAAAAGACCCCTGTTCCCTTCGACGTTTCACAATCAAAAGAACCCTGTTCCCTTCGATGTTACACTATCAAAAGACCCCTGTTCCCTTCGATGTTACACGATAAAAAGACCCCTGTTCCCTTCGATTTTACACGATCAAAAGACCCCTGTCCCCTTCGATGTTACACGATCAAAACACCCCTGTTCCCGTCGACGTGACACGATCAAAAGACCTCTGTTCCCTTCGACGTGACACAATTAAAAGACCCCTGTTCCCTTCGATGTTACACGATCAAAAGGCCTCTGTTCCCTTCGATGTTACACGATCAAAAGGCCTCTGTTCCCTTCGATGTTACACGATCAAAAGACCCCTGTTCCCTTTGATGTTTCACAATCAAAAGACCTCTGTTCCCTTCCACGTTTCACGATCAAAAGACCCCTGTTCCCTTCGATGTTACACGATCAATAGACCGCTGTTCCCTTCGATGTTACACGATCAATAGACCCCTGTTCCCTTCGACGTTTCACAATCAAAATACCCCTGTTCCCTTCGATGTTACACGATCAAAAGGCCTCTGTTCCCTTAGACGTTACACAATCAAATGACCCCTGATCCCCTCGCCATTACACAATCAAAAGACCTCTGTTCTCTTCGACGTTTCACAATCAACAGACCCCGGTCCTCTTCGACGTTTGACGATCAAAAGACCCCTGTTCTCTTCGACGTTTCACAATCAAAAGACCCCTTTCCTCTTCGACGTTACACGATCAAAAGGCCTCTGTTCTCTTCGACGTTTCACAATCAAAAGACCCCTGTTCTCTTCGACGTTTCACGATCAAAAGACCCCTGTTCTCTTCGACGATTCACAATCAAAAGACCCCTGTTCTCTTCCACGTTTCACAATCAAAAGTACCCTGTTCTCTTCGACGTTACACGATCAAAAGGCCTCTGTTCTCTTCGACGTTTCACATACAAAAGACCCCTGTCCTCTTCGACGTTACACGATCAAAAGGCTCTGTTCTCTTCGACGTTTCACAATCAAAAGACCCCAGTTCTCTTCGACGTTTAGAAATCAAAAGACCCCTGTTCTCTTCGACGTTTCACAATCAAAAGTCCCTGTTCTCTTCGACGTTACACGTTCAAAAAACCCCTGTTCTCTTCGACGTTTCACAATCAAAAGACCCCTGTTCTCTTCGACGTTTCACAATCAAAAGACCCCTGTTCTCTTCGACGTTTCACAATCAAAAGAACCCTGTTCTCTTCGACGTTTCACAATCAAAAGACCCCTGTTCTCTTCGACGTTTCACAATCAAAAGACCCCTGTTCCCTTCGACGTTACACGACCAAAAGGCCTCTGTTCTCTTCGACGTTTCACAATCAAAAGACCCCTGTCCTCTTCGACGTTACACGATCAAAAGACCCCTGTTCTCTTCGACGTTTCGCAATCAAAAGACCCCTGTTCTCTTCGACGTTTCACAATCAAAAGACCCCTGTTCTCTTCGACGTTTATCGATCAAAAGACCCCTGTTCTCTTCGACGTTTTACAATCAAAAGACCCCTGTTCTCTTCGACGTTTCACAATCAAAAGACCCCTGTTCTCTTCGACGTTTCACGATCAAAAGGCGTCTGTTCCCTTCGACGTTTCACAATCAAAAGACCCCTGTCCTCATCGACGTTTCACGATCAAAAGACCCCTGTTCTCTTCGACGTTTCACAATCAAAAGACCCCTGTTCCCTTCGACGTTACACAATCAAAAGACCCCTGTTCCCTTCGATGTTACACAATTAAAAGACCTCTGTTCTCTTCGACGTTACACGATTAAAAGACCCCTGTTCTCTTCGACGTTACACGATCAAAAGGCCTCTGTTCCCTTCGACGTTTCACAATTAAAAGACCCCTGTTCCCTTCGACGATTCACAATCAAAACACCTCTGTTCCCTTTCGACGTTTCACAATCAAAGGACCCCTGTTCCCTTCGACGTTACACAATCAAAGGACCCCTGTTCTCTTCGACGTTTCACAATCAAAAGACCCCTGTTCCCTTCGACGTTACACAATCAAAGGAACCCTGTTCCCTTCGACGTTACACAATCAAAAGAACCCTGTTCCCTTCGACGTTACACAATCAAAGGACCCCTGTGCCCTTCGTCGTTACACAATCAAAAGACCCCTGTTCTCTTAGACGTTTCACAATCAAAGGACCCCTGTTCCCTTCGACGTTACACAATCAAAGCACCCCTGTTCCCTTCGACGTTACACAATCAAAAGACCCCTGTTCCCTTCGACGTTACACAATTAAAAGACCCCTGTTCCCTTCGATGTTACACAATTAAAAGACCCCTGTTCTCTTCGATGTTACACAGTCAAAAGACCCCTGTTCCCTTCGACGTTTCACAATTAAGAGACCCCTGTTCCCTTCGACGTTACACAATTAAAAGACCCCTGTTCCCTTTCGACGTTTCACAATCAAAGGACCCCTGTTCCCTTAAACGTTACACAATCAAAAGACCCCTGTTCCCTTCGATGTTACACGATCAATAGACCCCTGTTCCCTTCGACGTTTCACAATCAAAAGACCCCTGTTCCCTTCGATGTTACACGATCAAAAGGCCTGTGTTCCCTTCGACGTTACACAATCAAATGACCCCTGATCCCCTCACCATTACACAATCAAAAGACCTCTGTTCTCTTTGACGTTTCACAATCAAAAGACCCCGGTCCTCTTCGACGTTTGGCGATCAAAAGACCCCTGTTCTCTTCGACATTTCACAATCAAAAGACCCCGGTCCTCTTCGACGTTACACGATCAAAAGGCCTCTGTTCTCTTCGACGTTTCACAATCAAAAGACCCCTGTTCTCTTCGACGTTTCACGATCAAAAGGCCTCTGTTCTCTACGACGTTTCACAATCAAAAGACCCCTGTCCTCTTCGACGTTTCACGATCAAAAGACCCCTGTTCTCTTCGACGTTTCACAATCAAAAGACCCCTGTTCCCTTCGACGTTACACAATCAAAAGACCCCTGTTCCCTTCGATGTTACACAATTAAAAGACCTCTGTTCTCTTCGACGTTACACGATTAAAAGACCCCTGTTCTCTTCGACGTTACACGATTAAAAGCCTCTGTTCCCTTCGACGTTACACAATTAAAAGACCCCTGTTCCCTTCGACGTTTCACAATCAAAAGAGCTCTGTTCCCTTTCGACGTTTCACAATCAAAGGACCCCTGTTCCCTTCGACGTTACACAATCAAAAGACCCCTGTTCTCTTCGACGTTTCACAATCAAAAGACCCTGTTCCCTTCGACGTTACACAATCAAAGGGCCCCTGTTCCCTTCGACGTTACACAATCAAAGGACCTCTGTTCCCTTCGACGTTACACAATCAAAAGACCCCTGTTCTCTTCGACGTTTCACAATCAAAAGAACCCTGTTCCCTTCGACGTTACACAATCAAAGGACCCCTGCTCCCTTCGACGTTACACAATCAAAAGACCCCTGTTCTCTTCGACGTTTCACAATCAAAGGACCCCTGTTCCCTTCGACGTTACACAATCAAAGGACCCCTGTTCCCTTCGACGTTACACAATCAAAAGACCCCTGTTCCCTTCGACGTTACACAATTAAAAGATCCGGTTCTCTTCGATGTTACACAATCAAAAGACCCCTGTTCCCTTCGACGTTTCACAATTAAGAGACCCCTGTTCCCTTCGACGTTACACAATTAAAAGACCCCTGTTCCCTTTCGACGTTTCACAATCAAAGGACCCCTGTTCCCTTCAACGTTACACAATCAAAAGACCCCTGTTCCCTTCGATGTTACACGATCAATAGACCCCTGTTCCCTTCGACGTTTCACAATCAAAAGACCCCTGTTCCCTTCGATGTTACACGATCAAAAGGCCTGTGTTCCCTTCGACGTTACACAATCAAATGACCCCTGATCCCCTCGCCATTAGACAATCAAAAGACCTCTGTTCTCTTCGACGTTTCACAATCAAAAGACCCCGGTCCTCTTCGACGTTTGACGATCAAAAGACCCCTGTTCTCTTCGACGTTTCACAATCAAAAGACCCCTGTCCTCTTCGACGTTACACGATCAAAAGGCCTCTGTTCTCTTCGACGTTTCACAATCAAAAGACCCCTGTTCTCTTTGACGTTTCACGATCAAAAGACCCCTGTTCTCTTCGACGTTTCACAATCAAAAGACCCCTGTTCTCTTCGACGTTTCACAATCAAAAGACCCCTGTTCTCTTCGACGTTTCACGATCAAAAGACCCCTATTCTCTTCGACGTTTTACAATCAAAAGACCCCTGTTCTCGTCGACGTTTCACAGTCAAAAGACCCCAGTTCTCTTCGACGTTTCACGATCAAAAGGCCTCTGTTCTCTTCGACGTTTCACAATCAAAAGACCCCTGTTCTCTTCGACGTTTCACGATCAAAAGACCCCTGTTCTCTTCGACGTTTCACAATCAAAAGACTCCTGTTCCCTTCGACGTTACACAATCAAAAGACCCCTGTTCTCTTCGATGTTACACAATTAAAAGACCTCTGTTCTCTTCGACGTTACACGATTAAAAGACCCCTGTTCTCTTCGACGTTGCACGATCAAAAGGCCTCTGTTCCCTTCGACGTTACACAATTAAAAGACCCCTGTTCCCTTCGACGTTTCACAATCAAAAGACCTCTGTTCCCTTTCGACGTTTCACAATCAATGGACCCCTGTTCCCTTCGACGTTACACAATCAAAAGACCCCTGTTCTCTTCGACGTTTCACAATCAAAAGACCCCAGTTCCCTTCGACGTTACACAATCAAAGGACCCCTGTTCCCTTCGACTTTACACAATCAAAGGACCTCTGTTCCCTTCAACGTTACACAAACAAAAGACCCCTGTTCTCTTCGACGTTTCACAATCAAAAGAACCCCGTTCCCTTCGACGTTACACAATCAAAGGACCCCTGTTCCCTTCGACGTTACACAATCAAAAGACCCCTGTTCTCTTCGACGTTTTACAATCAAAGGACCCCTGTTCCCTTCGACGTTACACAATCAAAGGACCCCTGTTCCCTTCGACGTTACACAATCAAAAGACCCCTGTTCCCTTCGACGTTACACAATTAAAAGACCCCTGTTCCCTTCGATGTTACACAATTAAAAGACCCCTGTTCTCTTCGATGTTACACAATCAAAAGACCCCTGTTCCCTTCGACGTTTCACAATTAAGAGACCCCCGTTCCCTTCGACGTTACACAATTAAAAGACCCCTGTTCCCTTTCGACGTTTCACAATCAAAGGACCCCTGTTCCCTTCAACGTTACACAGTCAAAAGACGCCTGTTCCCTTCGATGTTACACGATCAATAGACCCCTGTTCCCTTCGACGTTTCACAATCAAAAGACCCCTGTTCCCTTCGATGTTACACGATCAAAAGGCCTGTGTTCCCTTCGACGTTACACAATCAAATGACCCCTGATCCCCTCGCCATTACACAATCAAAAGACCTCTGTTCTCTTCTACGTTTCACAATCAAAAGACCCCGGTCCTCTTCGACGTTTGACGATCAAAAGACCTCGGTTCTCTTCGACGTTTCACAATCAAAAGACCCCTGTCCTCTTCAACTTTACACGATCAAAAGGCCTCTGTTCTCTTCAACGTTTCACAATCAAAAGACCCCTGTTCTCTTTGACGTTTCACGATCAAAAGACCCCTGTTCTCTTCGACGTTTCACAATCAAAAGGCCCCTGTTCTCTTCGACGTTTCACAATCAAAAGACCCCTGTGCTCTTCGACGTTACATGATCAAAAGGCCTCTGTTCTCTTCGACGTTTCACAATCAAAAGACCCCTGTCCTCTGCGACGTTACACGATCAAAAGGCCTCTGTTCTCTTCGACGTTTCACAATCAAAAGACCCCAGTTCTCTTCGACGTTTCACAATCAAAAGACCCCTGTTCTCTTCGACGTTTCACAATCAAAAGTCCCTGTTCTCTTCGACGTTACACGACCAAAAGGCCTCTGTTCTCTTCGACGTTTCACAATCAAAAGACCCCTGTCCTCTTCGACGTTACACGTTCAAAAACCCCTGTTCTCTTCGACGTTTCACAATCAAAAGACCCCTGTTCTCTTCGACGTTTCACAATCAAAAGACCCCTGTCCTCTTCAACTTTACACTATCAAAAGGCCTCTGTTCTCTTCAACGTTTCACAATCAAAAGACCCCTGTTCTCTTCGACGTTTCACAATCAAAAGACCCCTGTTCTCTTCGACGTTTCACAATCAAAAGACCCCTGTCCTCTTCGACGTTACACGATCAAAAGACCCCTGTTCTCCTCGACGTTTCACAATCAAAAGACCCCTGTTCTCTTCGACGTTTCACAATCAAAAGACCCCTGTTCTCTTCGACGTTTCACAATCAAAGGACCCCTGTTCTCTTCGACGTTTCACCATCAAAAGACCCCTGTTCTCTTCGACGTTTCACAATCAAAAGACCCCTGTTCTCTTCGACGTTTCACAATCAAAAGACCCCTGTTCTCTTCGACGTTTCACGATCAAAAGGCCTCTGTGCTCTTCCACGTTTCACAATCAAAAGACCCCTGTCCTCTTCGACGTTTCACGATCAAAAGACCCCTGTTCTCTTCGACGTTTCACAATCAAAAGACCCCTGTTCCCTTCGACGTTACACAATCAAAAGACCCCTGTGCCCTTCGATGTTACACAATTAAAAGACCTCTGTTCTCTTCGACATTACAGGATTAAAAGACCCCTGTTCTCTTCGACGTTACACGATCAAAAGGCCTCTGTTCCCTTCGAAGTTACACAATCAAAAGACCCCTGTTCTCTTCGACGTTTCACAATCAAAAGACCCCTGTTCCCTTCGACGTTACACAATCAAGGGACCCCTGTTCCCTTCGACGTTACACAATCAAAGGACCCCTGTTCCCTTCGACGTTACACAATCAAAAGACCCCTCTTCTCTTCGACGTTTCACAATCAAAAGACCCCTGTCCCTTCGACGTTACACAATCAAAGGACCCCTGTTCCCTTCGACGTTACACAATCAAAAGACCCCTGTTCTCTTCGACGTTTCGCAATCAAAGGACCCCTGTTCCCTTCGACGTTACACAATCAAAGGACCCCTGTTCTCTTCGACGTTACACAATCAAAAGACCCCTGTTCCCTTCGACGTTACACAATTTAAAGACCCCTGTTCCCTTCGATGTTACACAATTAAGAGACCCCTGTTCTCTTCGATGTTACACAATCAAAAGACCCCTGTTCCCTTCGACGTTTCACAATTAAGAGACCCCTGTTCCCTTCGACGTTACACAATTAAAAGACCCCTGTTCCCTTTCGACGTTTCACAATCAAAGGACCCCTGCTCCCTTCGATGTTACACAATCAAAAGACCCCTGTTCTCTTCGATGTTACACAATCAAAAGACCCCTGTTCCCTTCGACGTTTCACAATTAAGAGACCCCTGTTCCCTTCGATGTTTCACAATCAAAAGACCCCTGTTCCCTTCGACGTTTCACAATTAAGGGACCCCTGTTCCCTTCGACGTTACACAATTAAAAGACCTCTGTTCCCTTTCGACGTTTCACAATCAAAGGACCCCTGTTCCCTTCGACGTTACACAATCAAGAGACCCCTGTTCTCTTCGACGTTTCACAATCAAAAGACCCCTGTTCCCTTCGATGTTACACAATTAAAAGACCCCTGTTCTCTTCGACGTTACACAATCAAAAGACCCCTGTTCTCTTCGATGTTTCACAATTAAGAGACCCCTGTTCCCTTCGACGTTACACAATCAAAAGACCCCTGTTCCCTTCGACGTTTCACAATTAAGAGACCCCTGTTCCCTTCGACGTTACACAATTAAAAGACCCCTGTTCCCTTTCGACGTTTCACAATCAAAGACCCCTGTTGCCTTCGATGTTACACAATCAAAAGACCCCTGTTCCCT
Source organism: Mantis religiosa (assembly GCA_030765055.1). NCBI lineage: Eukaryota > Metazoa > Arthropoda > Insecta > Mantodea > Mantidae > Mantis > Mantis religiosa. The sequence goes on along the minus strand of CM060950.1, from coordinate 276,947,510 downwards.
TTCGACGTTTCATATTTAAGAGCCCCCTGTTCCCTTCGACGTTACACAATCAAAAGACCCCTGTTCCTTTCGACGTTTCACAATTAAGAGACCCCTGTTCCCTTCGACGTTTCACAATTAAGAGACCCCTGTTCCCTTCGACGTTACACAATCAAAAGACCCCTGTTCCCTTCGACGTTTCACAATTAAGAGACCCTTGTTCCCTTAGACGTTACACAATTAAAGACCCCTGTTTCTTTTCGACGTTTCACAATTAAGAGACCCCTGATCCCTTCGACCATACACAATTAAAAGACCCCTGTTTCCTTTCGACGTTTCACAATTAAGAGACCCCTGTTCCCTTCGACGTTACACAATCAAAAGATCCCTGTTTCCTTTCGACGTTTCACAATTAAGAGACCCCTGTTGCCTTCGACGTTACACAATCAAAAGACCCCTGTTTCCTTTCGACGTTTCACAATTAAGAGACCCCTGTTCCCTTCGACGTTACACAATCAAAAGACCCCTGTTCCCTTTCGACGTTTCACAATCACAAGGCCCCTGTTCCCTTCGATGTTTCACAATTAAAAGACCCCTGTTCTCTTCGATGTTACACAATCAAAAGACCCCTGTTCCCATCGACGTTTCACAATTAAGAGACCCCTGTTCCCTTCGACGTTACACAATTAAAATACCTCTGTTCCCTTTCGACGTTTCACAATCAAAGGACCCCAGTTCCCTTCGACGTTACACAATCAAAAGACCCCTGTCCTCTTCGACGTTTCACAATCAAAAGACCCCTGTTCCCTTCGACATTTCACAATTAAGAGACCCCTGTTCCCTTCGACGTTACACAATTAAAAGACCTCTGTTCCCTTTCGACGTTTCACAATCAAAGGACCCCTGTTCCCTTCGACGTTACACAATCAAAAGACCCCTGTTCTCTTCGACGTTTCACAATCAAAAGACCCCTGTTCCTTTCGATGTTCCACAATCAAAGGACCCCTGTTCCCTTCGATGTTACACAATCAAAAGACCCCTGTTCCCTTCGAAGTTACACAATCAAAGGACCTCTGTTCTCTTCGACGTTACACGATCAAAAGACCCCTGTTCCCTTCGACGTTACACAATCAAAAGACCCCTGTTCCCTTCGACGTTACACAATTAAAAGACCCCTGTTCCCTTCGACGTTACACGATCAAAAGACCCCTGTTCCCTTCGACGTTACACAATCAAAAGACCCCTGTTCCCTTCGATGTTACACAATCAAAAGACCCCTGTTCCCTTCGATGTTACACAATCAAAGGACCTCTGTTCTCTTCGACGTTACACGATCAAAAGGCCTCTGTTCCCTTCGACGTTACACAATTAAAAGACCCCTGTTCCCTTCGACGTTTCACAATCAAAAGATCTCTGTTCCCTTTCGACGTTTCACAATCAAAGGACCCCTGTTCCCTTCGACGTTACACAATCAAAAGACCCCTGTTCTCTTCGACGTTTCACAATCAAAAGACCCCTGTTCCCTTCGACGTTACACAATCAAAGGACCCCTGTTCCCTTCGACGTTACACAATCAAAGGACCCCTGTTCCCTTCGACGTTACACGATCAAAAGGCCTCTGTTCTCTTAGACGTTACACAATTAAAAGACCCCTGTTCTCTTCGACGTTACACAATTAAAAGACCCCTGTTCCCTTCGACGTTACACAATTAAAAGACCCCTGTTCTCTTCGACGTTACACGATCAAAAGGCCTCTGTTCCCTTCGATGTTACACAGTCAAAAGACCCCTGTTCCCTTCGATGTTACACGATCAAAAGGCCTCTGTTCCCTTCGACGTTACACAATTAAAAGACCTCTGTTCTCTTCGACGTTACACAATTAGAAGACCCCTGTTCCCTTCTACGCTACACAATTAATTGACCCCTGTTCCCTTCGACGTTACACAATTAAAAGACCCCTGTTACCTTCGACGTTACACAATTAAAAGACCTCTGTTCCCTTCGACGTTACACAATCCAAAGGCCTCTGAACTCTTCGACGTTACACAATTAAAAGACCCCTGTTCCCTTCGACGTTTCACAATCAAAAGACCCCTGTTCCCTTCGACGTTACACAATTAAAAGCCCCCTGTTCTCTTCGACGTTACACAATTAAAAGACCCCTGTTCCCTTCGACGTTTCACAATCAAAAGACCCCTGTTCCCTTCTACGTTACACAATTAGAAGACCCCTGTTCTCTTCGACGTTACACAATCAAAAGACCCCTGTTCTCTTCGACGTTACACGATCAAAAGGGCTCTATTCCCTTCGATGTTACACAATCAAAAGACCCCTGTTCTCTTCGACGTTTCACAATCAAAAGACCCCTGTTCTCTTCGAAGTTACACGATCAAAAGACCCCTGTTCCCTTCGACGTTTCACAATCAAAAGACCCCTGTTCCCTTCGACGTTACACAATTAAAAGACCCCTGTTCCCTTTGACGTTTCACAATCAAAAGACCCCTGTTCCCTTCGATGTTACACAATCAAAAGACCCTTGTTCCCTTCGACGTTTCACAATCAAAAGACCCCTGTTCTCTTCGACGTTACACAATTAAAAGTCCCCTGTTCTCTTCGACGTTACACGATCAAAAGGCCTCTGTTCCCTTCGATGTTACACGATCAAAAGGCCTCTGTTCCCTTCGACGTTACACAATTAAAAGACCCCTGTTCCCTTCGACGTTACACGATCAAAAGACCTCTGTTCCCTTCGATGTTACACGATCAGAAGACCTCTGTTCTCTTCGACGTTACACAATTAAAAGACCCCTGTTCTCTTCGACGTTACACGACTAAAAGGCCTCTGATCTCTTCGACGTTACACAATTAAAAGACCCCTGTTCTCTTTGACGTTACACGATCAAAAGGCCTCTGTTCCCTTCGATGTTATACGATCAAAAGGCCTCTGTTCCCTTCGACGTTACACAATTAAAAGACCTCTGTTCTCTTCGACGTTACACAATTGAAAGACCCCTGTTCTCTTCGACGTTACACGATCAAAAGGCCTCTGTTCCCTTCGACGTTACACAATTAAAAGGCCCCTGTTCTTCTCGACGTTACACAATTAGAAGACCCCTGTTCCCTTCGAAGTGACACAATTGAAAGACCCCTGTTCCCTTCGACGTATCACAATCAAAAGACCCCTGTTCCCTTCGATGTTACACGATCAAAAGACCCCTCTTCCCTTCGATGTTACACGATCAAAGGACCCCTGTTCCCTTCGATGTTACACGATCAAAAGACCCCTGTTCCCTTCGATGTTACACGATCAAAAGACCCCTGTTCCCTTCGATGTTACACGATCAAAAAACCCCTGTTCCCTTCGACGTGAGACGATCAAAAGACCTCTGTTCCCTTCGACGTGACACAATTAAAAGACCCCTGTTCCCTTCGATGTTTCACGATCAAAAGGCCTCCGTTCCCTTCGATGTTACACGATAAAAAGGCCTCTGTTCCCTTCGATGTTACACGATCAAAAGACCCCTGTTCCCTTTGATGTTTCACAATCAAAAGACCTCTGTTCCCTTCCACGTTTCACGATCAAAAGACCCCTGTTCCCTTCGATGTTACACGTTCAATAGACCCCTGTTCCCTTCGATGTTACACGATCAATAGACCCCTGTTCCCTTCGACGTTACACAATCAAAAGACCCCTGTTCCCTTCGATGTTACACGATCAAAAGTCCTCTGTTCCCTTCGACGTTACACAATTAAAAGACCCATGTTCTCTTCGACGTTACACAATTAAAAGACCCCTGTTCTCTTCGACGTTCCACGATCAAAGGACCCCTGTTCCCTTCGATGTTACACAATCAAAAGACCCCTGTTCCCTTTGGACGTTTCACAATTAAGAGACCCCTGTTCCCTTCGACGTTACACAATCAAAAGACCCCTGTTCCCTTCGACGTTTCACAATTAAGAGACCCCTGTTCCCTTCGACGTTACACAATCAAAAGACCCCTGTTCCCTTTCGACGTTTCACAATTAAGAGACCCCTGTTCCCTTCGACGTTACACAATTAAAAGACCCCTGTTCCCTTTCGACGTTTCACAATCAAAGGACCCATGTTCCCTCCGATGTTACACAATCAAAAGACCCCTGTTCCCTTCGATGTTACACAATCAAAAGACCCCTGTTCCCTTCGACGTTTCACAATTAAGTGACCCTTGTTCCCTTCGACGTTACACAATTAAAGACCTCTGTTTCCTTTCGACGTTTCACAATTAAGAGACCCCTGTTCCCTTCGACGTTACACAATTAAAATACCCCTGTTTCCTTTCGACGTTTCACAATTAAGAGACCCCTGTTCCCTTCGACGTTACACAATCAAAAGACCCCTGTTTCCTTTCGACGTTTCACAATTAAGAGACCCCTGTTGCCTTCGACGTTACACAATCAAAAGACCCCTGTTTCCTTTCGACGTTTCACAATTAAGAGACCCCTGTTCCCTTCGACGTTACACAATCAAAAGACCCCTGTTCCCTTTCGACGTTTCACAATCACAAGACCCCTGTTCCCTTCGATGTTTCACAATTAAAAGACCCCTGTTCTCTTCGATGTTTCACAATCAAAAGACCCCTGTTCCCTTCGACGTTTCACAATTAAGAGACCCCTGTTCCCTTCGACGTTACACAATTAAAATACCTCTGTTCCCTTTCGACGTTTCACAATCAAAGGACCCCTGTTCCCTTCGACGTTACACAATCAAAAGGCCCCTGTCCTCTTCGACGTTTCACAATCAAAAGACCCCTGTTCCCTTCGACATTTCACAATTAAGAGACCCCTGTTCCCTTCGACGTTACACAATTAAAAGGCCTCTGTTCCCTTTCGACGTTTCACAATCAAAGGACCCCTGTTCCCTTCGACGTTACACAATCAAAAGACCCCTATTCTCTTCGACGTTTCACAATCAAAAGACCCCTGTTCCCTTCGATGTTACACAATCAAAGGACCCCTGTTCCCTTCGAGGTTACACAATCACAAGACCCCTGTTCCCTTCGATGTTACACAATCAAAGGACCTCTGTTCTCTTCGACGTTACACGATCAAAAGACCCCTGTTCCCTTCGACGTTACACAATCAAAAGACCCATGTTCCCATCGACGTTACACAATTAAAAGACCCCTGTTCCCTTCGACGTTACACGATCAAAATACCCCTGTTCCCTTCGACGTTACACAATCAAAAGACCCCTGTTCCCTTCGATGTTACACAATCAAAAGACCCCTGTTCCCTTCGATGTTACACAATCAAAGGACCTCGGTTCTCTTCGACGTTACACGATCAAAAGACCCCTGTTCCCTTCGTCGTTACACAATTAAAAGACCCCTGTTCTCTTCGACGTGACACGATTAAAAGACCCCTGTTCTCTTCGACGTTACACGATCAAAAGGCCTCCGTTCCCTTCGACGTTACACAATTAAAAGACCCCTGTTCCCTTCGACGTTTCACAATCAAAAGACCTCTGTTCCCTTTCGACATTTCACAATCAAAGGACCCCTGTTCCCTTCGACGTTTCACAATCAAAAGATCTCTGTTCCCTTTCGACGTTTCACAATCAAAGGACCCCTGTTCCCTTCGACGTTACACAATCAAAAGACCCCTGTTCCCTTCGACGTTTCACAATCAAAAGACCCCTGTTCCCTTCGACGTTACACAATCAAAGGACCCCTGTTCCCTTCGACGTTACACAATCAAAGGACCCCTGTTCCCTTCGACGTTACACGATCAAAAGTCCTCTGTTCTCTTAGACGTTACACAATTAAAAGACCCCTGTTCTCTTCGACGTTACACAATTAAAAGACCCCTGTTCCCTTCGACGTTACACAATTAAAAGACCCCTGTTCTCTTCGACGTTACACGATCAAAAGGCCTCTGTTCCCTTCGATGTTACACAGTCAAAAGACCCCTGTTCCCTTCGATGTTACACGATCAAAAGGCCTCTGTTCCCTTCGACGTTACACAATTAAAAGACCTCTGTTCTCTTCGACGTTACACAATTAGAAGACCCCTGTTCCCTTCTACGCTACACAATTAAATGACCCCTGTTCCCTTCGACGTTACACAATTAAAAGACCCCTGTTACCTTCGACGTTACACAATTAAAAGACCTCTGTTCCCTTCGACGTTACACAATCCAAAGGCCTCTGTTCTCTTCGACGTTACACAATTAAAAGACCCCTGTTCCCTTCGACGTTTCACAATCAAAAGACCCCTGTTCCCTTCGACGTTACACAATTAAGAGCCCCCTGTTCTCTTCGACGTTACACAATTAAAAGACCCCTGTTCCCTTCGACGTTTCACAATCAAAAGACCCCTGTTCCCTTCTACGTTACACAATTAGAAGACCCCTGTTCTCTTCGACGTTACACAATCAAAAGACCCCTGTTCTCTTCGACGTTACACGATCAAAAGGGCTCTGTTCCCTTCGATGTTACACAATCAAAAGACCCCTGTTCCCTTCGACGTTTCACAATCAAAAGTTCCCTGTTCTCTTCGAAGTTACACGATCAAAAGACCCCTGTTCCCTTCGACGTTTCACAATCAAAAGACCCCTGTTCCCTTCGACGTTACACAATTAAAAGACCCCTGTTCCCTTTGACGTTTCACAATCAAAAGACCCCTGTTCCCTTCGATGTTACACAATCAAAAGACCCTTGTTCCCTTCGACGTTTCACAATCAAAAGACCCCTGTTCTCTTCGACGTTACACAATTAAAAGTCCCCTGTTCTCTTCGACGTTACACGATCAAAAGGCCTCTGTTCCCTTCGATGTTACACGATCAAAAGGCCTCTGTTCCCTTCGACGTTACACAATTAAAAGACCCCTGTTCCCTTCGACGTTACACGATCAAAAGACCTCTGTTCCCTTCGATGTTACACGATCAAAAGACCTCTGTTCTCTTCGACGTTACACAATTAAAAGACCCCTGTTCTCTTCGACGTTACACGACTAAAAGACCTCTGTTCTCTTCGACGTTACACAATTAAAAGACCCCTGTTCTCTTTGACGTTACACGATCAAAAGGCCTCTGTTCCCTTCGACGTTACACAATTTAAAGACCCCTGTTCTCTTCGACGTTACACAATTAAAAGACCCCTGTTCTCTTCGACGTTACACGATCAAAAGGCCTCTGTTCCCTTCGATGTTACACGATCAAAAGGCCTCTGTTCCCTTCGACGTTACACAATTAAAAGACCTCTGTTCTCTTCGACGTTACACAATTGAAAGACCCCTGTTCTCTTCGACGTTACACGATCAAAAGGCCTCTGTTCCCTTCGACGTTACACAATTAAAAGGCCCCTGTTCTTCTCGACGTTACACAATTAGAAGACCCCTGTTCCCTTCGAAGTGACACAATTGAAAGACCCCTGTTCCCTTCGACGTATCACAATCAAAAGACCCCTGTTCCCTTCGATGTTACACGATCAAAAGACCCCTGTTCCCTTCGATGTTACACGATCAAAAGACCCCTGTTCCCTTCGATGTTACACGATCAAAACACCCCTGTGCCCTTCGATGTTACACGATCAAAAGACCCCTGTTCCCTTCGATGTTACACGATCAAAAAACCCCTGTTCCCCTCGACGTGAGACGATCAAAAGACCTCTGTTCCCTTCGACGTGACACAATTAAAAGACCCCTGTTCCCTTCGATGTTTCACGATCAAAAGGCCTCCGTTCCCTTCGATGTTACACGATCAAAAGGCCTCTGTTCCCTTCGATGTTACACGATCAAAAGACCCCTGTTCCCTTTGATGTTTCACAATCAAAAGACCTCTGTTCCCTTCCACGTTTCACGATCAAAAGACCCCTGTTCCCTTCGATGTTACACGTTCAATAGACCCCTGTTCCCTTCGATGTTACACGATCAATAGACCCCTGTTCCCTTCGACGTTTCACAATCAAAAGACCCCTGTTCCCTTCGATGTTAGACGATCAAAAGTCCTCTGTTCCCTTCGACGTTACACAATTAAAAGACCCCTGTTCTCTTCGACGTTACACAATTAAAAGACCCCTGTTCTCTTCGACGTTCCACGATCAAAGGACCCCTGTTCCCTTCGATGTTACACAATCAAAAGACCCCTGTTCCCTTTGGACGTTTCACAATTAAGAGACCCCTGTTCCCTTCGACGTTACACAATCAAAAGACCCCTGTTCCCTTCGACGTTTCACAATTAAGAGACCCCTGTTCCCTTCGACGTTACACAATCAAAGGACCCCTGTTCCCTTTCGACGTTTTACAATTAAGAGACCCCTGTTCCCTTCGACGTTACACAATTAAAAGACCCCTGTTCCCTTTCGACGTTTCACAATCAAAGGACCCATGTTCCCTCCGATGTTACACAATCAAAAGACCCCTGTTCCCTTCGATGTTACACAATCAAAAGACCCCTGTTCCCTTCGACGTTTCACAATTAAGTGACCCTTGTTCCCTTCGACGTTACACAATTAAAGACCCCTGTTTCCTTTCGACGTTTCACAATTAAGAGACCCCTGTTCCCTTCGACGTTACACAATTAAAATACCCCTGTTTCCTTTCGACGTTTCACAATTAAGAGACCCCTGTTCCCTTCGACGTTACACAATCAAAAGACCCCTGTTTCCTTTCGACGTTTCACAATTAAGAGACCCCTGTTGCGTTCGACGTTACACAATCAAAAGACCCCTGTTTCCTTTCGACGTTTCACAATTAAGAGACCCCTGTTCCCTTCGACGTTACACAATCAAAAGACCCCTGTTCCCTTTCGACGTTTCACAATCACAAGACCCCTGTTCCCTTCGATGTTTCACAATTAAAAGACCCCTGTTCTCTTCGATGTTTCACAATCAAAAGACCCCTGTTCCCTTCGACGTTTCACAATTAAGAGACCCCTGTTCCCTTCGACGTTACACAATTAAAATACCTCTGTTCCCTTTCGACGTTTCACAATCAAAGGACCCCTGTTCCCTTCGACGTTACACAATCAAAAGACCCCTGTCCTCTTCGACGTTTCACAATCAAAAGACCCCTGTTCCCTTCGTGATTTCACAATTAAGAGACCCCTGTTCCCTTCGACGTTACACAATTAAAAGGCCTCTGTTCCCTTTCGACGTTTCACAATCAAAGGACCCCTGTTCCCTTCGACGTTACACAATCAAAAGACCCCTGTTCTCTTCGACGTTTCACAATCAAAAGACCCCTGTTCCCTTCGATGTTACACAATCAAAGGACCCCTGTTCCCTTCGAGGTTACACAATCAAAAGACCCCTGTTCCCTTCGATGTTACACAATCAAAGGGCCTCTGTTCTCTTCGACGTTACACGATCAAAAGACCCCTGTTCCCTTCGACGTTACACAATGAAAAGACCCATGTTCCCATCGACGTTACACAATTAAAAGACCCCTGTTCCCTTCGACGTTACACGATCAAAAGACCCCTGTTCCCTTCGATGTTACACAATCAAAAGACCCCTGTTCCCTTCGATGTTACACAATCAAAAGACCCCTGTTCCCTTCGATGTTACACAATCAAAGGACCTCGGTTCTCTTCGACGTTACACGATCAAAAGACCCCTGTTCCCTTCGTCGTTACACAATTAAAAGACCCCTGTTCTCTTCGACGTGACACGATTAAAAGACCCCTGTTCTCTTCGACGTTACACGATCAAAAGGCCTCTGTTCCCTTCGACGTTACACAATTAAAAGACCCCTGTTCCCTTCGACGTTTCACAATCAAAAGACCTCTGTTCCCTTTCGACATTTCACAATCAAAGGACCCCTGTTCCCTTCGACGTTACACAATCAAAAGACCCCTGTTCTCTTCGACGTTACACAATTAAAAGACCCTTGTTCCCTTCGACGTTTCACAATCAAAAGACCCCTGTTCCCTTCGACGTTACACAATTAGAAGACCCCTGTTCTCTTCGACGTTACACAATCAAAAGACCCCTGTTCTCTTCGACGTTACACGATCAAAAGGGCTCTGTTCCCTTCGATGTTACACAATCAACAGACCCCTGTTCCCTTCGACGTTTCACAATCAAAAGACCCCTGTTCTCTTCGAAGTTACACGATCAAAAGACCCCTGTTCCCTTCGACGTTTCACAATCAAAAGACCCCTGTTCCCTTCGACGTTACACAATTAAAAGACCCCTGTTCCCTTCGACGTTACACGATCAAAAGACCCCTGTTCCCTTCGGCGTTACACAATCAAAAGACCCCTGTTCCCTTCGACGTTACACAATCAAAAGACCCCTGTTCTCTTCGAAGTTACACGATCAAAAGACCCCTGTTCCCTTCGACGTTACACAATCAAAAGACCCCTGTTCCCTTCGACGTTTCACAATCAAAAGACCCATGTTCCCTTCGATGTTACACAATCAAAAGACCCTTGTTCCCTTCGACGTTTCACAATCAAAAGACCCCTGTTCTCTTCGACGTTACACAATTAAAAGTCCCCTGTTCTCTTCGACGTTACACGATCAAAAGGCCTCTGTTCCCTTCGATGTTACACGATCAAAAGGCCTCTGTTCCCTTCGACGTCACACAATTAAAAGACCCCTGTTCCCTTCGACGTTACACAATTAAAAGACTCCTGTTCTCTTCGACGTTACACGATTAAAAGGCCTCTGTTCTCTTCGACGTTACACAATTAAAAGACCCCTGTTCTCTTTGACGTTACACGATCAAAAGGCCTCTGTTCCCTTCGACGTTACACAATTAAAAGACCCCTGTTCTCTTCGACGTTACACAATTAAAAGACCCCTGTTCTCTTCGACGTTACACGATCAAAAGGCCTCTGTTCCCTTCGACGTTACACAATTAAAAGACCTCTGTTCTCTTCGACGTTACACAATTGAAAGACCCCTGTTCTCTTCGACGTTACACGATCAAAAGGCCTCTGTTCCCTTCGACGTTACACAATTAAAAGGCCCCTGTTCTTCTCGACGTTACACAATTAGAAGACCCCTGTTCCCTTCGAAGTGACACAATTAAAAGACCCCTGTTCCCTTCGACGTATCACAATCAAAAGACCCCTGTTCCCTTCGATGTTACACGATCAAAAGACCCCTGTTCCCTTCGATGATACACGATCAAAAGACCCCTGTTCCCTTCGATGTTACACGATCAAAAGACCCCTGTTCCCTTCGATGTTACACGATCAAAAAACCCCTGTTCCCTTCGACGTGACACGATCAAAAGACCTCTGTTCCCTTCGACGTGACACAATTAAAAGACCCCTGTTCCCTTCGATGTTTCACGATCAAAAGGCCTCTGTTCCCTTCGATGTTACACGATCAAAAGGCCTCTGTTCCCTTCGATGTTACACGATCAAAAGACCCCTGTTCCCTTTGATGTTTCACAATCAAAAGACCTCTGTTCCCTTCCACGTTTCACGATCAAAAGACCCCTGTTCCCTTCGATGTTACACGATCAATAGACCCCTGTTCACTTCGATGTTACACGATCAATAGACCCCTGTTCCCTTCGACGTTTCACAATCAAAAGACCCCTGTTCCCTTCGATGTTACACGATCAAAAGTCCTCTGTTCCCTTCGACGTTACACAATTAAAAGACCCCTGTTCTCTTCGACGTTACACAATTAAAAGACCCCTGTTCCCTTCGACGTTTCACAATCAAAAGACCCCTGTTCCCTTCGATGTTACACGATCAAAAGACCCCTGTTCCCTTCGATGTTACACGATCAAAAGACCCCTGTTCCCTTCGATGTTACACGATCAAAAGACCCCTGTTCCCTTCGATGTTACACGATCAAAAGACCCCTGTTCCCTTCGATGTTACACGATCAAAAGACCCCTGTTCCCTTCGACGTGACACGATCAAAAGACCTCTGTTCCCTTCGACGTGACACAATTAAAAGACCCCTGTTCCCTTCGATGTTACACGATCAAAAGGCCTCTGTTCCCTTCGATGTTACACGATCAAAAGGCCTCTGTTCCCTTCGATGTTACACGATCAAAAGACCCCTGTTCCCTTTGATGTTTCACAATCGAAAGACCTCTGTTCCCTTCCACGTTTCACGATCAAAAGACCCCTGTTCCCTTCGATGTTACACGATCAATAGACCCCTGTTCCCTTCGATGTTACACGATCAATAGACCCCTGTTCCCTTCGACGTTTCACAATCAAAAGACCCCTGTTCCCTTCGATGTTACACGATCAAAAGACCCCTGTTCCCTTTGATGTTTCACAATCAAAAGGCCTCTGTTCCCTTCCACGTTTTTACGATCAAAAGACCCCTGTTCCCTTCGATGTTACACGATCAAAAGACCCCTGTTCCCTTCGATGTTACACGATCAATAGACCCCTGTTCCCTTCGATGTTACACTATCAAAAGACCCCTGTTCCCTTCGATGTTACACGATCAAAAGACCCCTGTTCTCTTCCACGTTTCACAATCAAAAGACCCCTGTTTCTTTCGACGTTACACGATCAATAGACCCCTGTTCCTTTCGATGTTACACGATCAATAGACCCCTGTTCCCTTCGATGTTGCACTATTGAAAGACCCCTGTTCCCTTCGACGTTTCACAATCAAAAGACCCATGTTCCCTTCGATGTTACACGATCAAAAGACCCCTGTTCTCTTCCACGTTTCACAATCAAAAGACCTCTGTTCCCTTTGACGTTGCACGATCAAAAGACCCTATCTCTGCTAGATTCTTGTTCAAGATTATTGATTTTTGTCCCTTTTGCAGCGCTGAATACCCTCCAATCTTCTTTTTCAGTGATCCACATCAACACATTATGTCATATCAGTTTTGTAACCACCAATTGTGGGCTCATTAGCCGAGATGGAATATCGCCTTTCTTCCAAATAATCAACTTCCGAATTTATCCTTTTCCCACTTCAAGGAACTGTTGATATTCGAATTGTGGTTATTTTCTCTTCTAAGGGATGATCTGTGTGCTATTATGACGTTAGCTTGTCCTTTTACTTCTATCTTGTTACTTTCAGTTTGATCTGTTATCTACTTCATGCTCATTTACGTTGACTCTATATTTTGGTTATAACTTACCTTTGGTATCTGACAATTTTTCTTAGGATTATCATTTCGGCTGATTGTATAAGTCGTGTAAATCTATGTGTTAAAGTCCGGGTTTCACTATACGTATGCTAATAGGACTGGATCTTGTATACTTTAATGCATCATTCTTTTCTACTTTATTGCGTAGTATTGCATTAGTCGATTTGTGTAAATCGACTAATTTTATTTTTGTATTGATCTCGTAAATGAGTTACATGCACCTTGTATTATTAAAGTGCAAAACGCATGTTATTTTATTATTTAAAGCTATTTAAGTTCTGCATTCTGATGTTCTCTGTTACTAGGCGTTCATTTTAAAATTTTAAAATGGTAGCTACTTCAACGAAAAATCAACATGGCATCGAAGCTCAGTTAACATTGGAAAGATAGAATCAAACTAAAAAATGCAATACCAGAGTTAAAATTTAAATATGTATCTTCAGGTTTCCGTCCACAAAACGCCGCTATTATATTCTCCAACTGACCGATAACTTAAGCTTACACACAGCATACGTGAAAGAAGAATTAAGTATCGAATGATAGTTTTATACTATAACTGGTTTTAATTATATATACCTATTTGATAGACAAACATTATTTGCAAATATATCGTATGTGCTAGAAAATAAAAAGAGGGGACGCATTTATGGGTCCTCAATTGTATTTTATTTTATTGTATTTCAAAAAGGAGTTGTAAATGTGATGTTTCATATTTGGCCTTACTCGGAGCTTTCTTGTCTTTTAAGCATTAGTGAAAGTTAAATTAATCTTTGTTCGCACGTTGTGTTGTAGAATTTTTGTTTTTAAGTTGTCAGTTTTAAAATGACCTTCAGATTACCCACATGCATTGCACTACGTTAGGCATGCGACATATAGGTATTATAATTGTTGTATTTTCTCAAATATTTAATAATAATATTCTGACGCAGCCACTATAGCCCAAGGTTATTAGAACGTAGATGCCGGGCAGTCGGAACTGTAACCAGATAAGCCGCGAGCGAGATCACCCAGGGTAAACACGATAAGTACTATAGCCAAATAAGTACAACCTTCTGGATGTTTCTTAGTTTCGAATATTCTAGAATCTTCCAACTGTTACAAAAGCTAGCGCTGCCGCAAGTAAGATGTGTTTGAAGTCTCACGAAGTAAAGTACGTAAGCTAGTGAGCCAGCACGAATCTAGGCATTCGGTTTTTGTACCTTCCAAACTTTCTGTTTGCTATTCCAATCATCTTGAGGTAAAGTCAAATGCAATGTCATCCTTCTACAGATTATTACATTGATATTGCACGTAAAACTAAATGAAAGAAATAGTCACATAGACTGAGAGAGTTCTCTCCTTCTAACTTAGAGCATTGTAATATATACATAGCTAGTCTAAAATGGCGTTGCAAACAATGAAATAGATGTCATCAGAGCGCCCGCTGCAACTGGGGCCTTTGTCAACAAACTTCTCAAACTGGCGATACAAAAAGTGACTACACAACTAAGGTCACCTCTTTTTACATTGACTCATGAGTAGCACTCGGGAGGTCAGGGTTATAATTCCTGCCTACCGGCCATTCTGAACTTTAGGTTTCTTTTCGCGGTTTTTCGTTGGTTGGTAGGTGAATATTGGGTTGGATTATACAATTCTAGGAATTTTGTTCATCTCCATTTCATTTCATTTCCTTATCATATTTCGGGGTTGAAGGATCAGACGAGTGGACGGCGGGTGAGGCGTGTGGCGATGTAGTTTGCTTTGTGGAACTGTCTGTCCTGACTTTCGGTGTGGGACGGGTCCTTAGCGATACCTCTTCATAGAGACGGGGGCCCTATATGACGTCCCTCCCGACGTAAGGATGTAATATCTGGAGACGTTAGGGACCCCGCCTCTGTACGAGTCTGCCATCCCAGCTCTAGTCACCCTCTCTCTCTCTCTCCTTCATTTCACTCGTTCCTCCTAGAGGTTATCAGAAGCACATAGGTGTGTGTAGGCATAAGTAGTGAAATCCACCTTCCACTACTTGAAATCCATAAGGATATATCTACATGCAAATGCGCAATTTATCCCACATTTGAGCGACCATAAACAAGCAAGATAAAAAGGTTTTAATAATTTTGGCTTAAGTGTAGGCACACACGTGAACATAAATACACTGCTGATCGAGGTGGGGGATGACTATATCATAAACGTTACTTCTATTCACTGAACGAGATGAAGCTTCCAGTGCAGAGGTACACTGTACACAACTTTGAAATGTCACTAGGAAATTCATTCTTTCCAAGCTGTGTCATGTCAGAGCACCAAAACCTAAATAGTTGTTTCCATTAATCATCCATTTATCTCAATTCGTTGCTGTCAAAAACGGACATTGCACTTCAACAAAACAAATAGCTTACTTTTTGCCTTGTGCCGCTGAGTTTTTCTTTTGCGCTGCGCTGCGGTGACCCTGGCCCCAATCCTTAAGGGAAATTCTTGGTAACTTAGAGGTCATGGGCTTGGAACCCTAATCATGGGACTGGGTGTATTTTAATGTATTCGTCAGTTGCCTCATCCTTTTTAAGCCACACCAAACCAGCCGCTGTTTTGAGCTACACGCAATTCCAGTATTCTTCCAAGTACCATCAATTGTTTTATTGCAACTGAAGAACATGGTACTGATTCACAAAAAATTATCTGCTGTTTTTTTTTTAAATCAACGATTAATGTATATTCTTTCCTTTTATTAACAATAAGTTATCGTCTGGTCAATGTCTTTCTTTGAGTAACAGGCAGAAACTTGATCCACCATTTCTTTTCATACCTGTTTTAAGGAGAAAAAGTTGGTTGTTATATATATACACGTGTGTGTAACCTTAGGCCTGTGCTAATGTTGGATGTATTTTATATACCAGTTTGGAGGTACTCTAAATTACGTTACATTTAAATGCCTGTGCTCATGGTTTTTAAAATCATTTTTTCAGGCTAATTTTTTACCGCGTTTACTTGCATTAAAATGATAAAGTTGCTGAGTTTTCATATTTATAATCTGAAAAATATTCTGATGTTTTGAAACCTAACGTCAAATAGCTACCTTCTAAGTCTTGTTTTGGATGAAGTAATATGTTTTAGACTTAAAAGTACAACTTGTCATCTCGAAATTATAAATTATTAATATTTATTAAATCTACTGCATTAATGTTGCTCATAATTTTAATACACATCATATTAAAAAATTCCTGTTTTTAAATTACATACATATCAAATATTTCATGCAGTCAGTAGTTCAAAACTTTTTAAACTCATATCGAATAAACTTGATGCGTCAATGCCTCGAACAAGACGTTTCTTAATGTTAGAATTCTAAATTAAAAATGTAAAAACTTTCTATTTTCCTCCATGACCAACTTTGGAATCAAAAATGGTCTGTAGTAGTGTTGTAATTAACTCCAATTATAAATTACTTAAAACTAATTTTAAAATTTAAAAGAATTCACGTTCAGCAAAATTTAAAAAATTAGTTTCTCCAAGTTGTTTTTATTTTCTCTAATACACATAGTAAGTAGGGGAAGTATTGCATTTCAACCAAAAGTTCAATATGAATATTCTACCGGAAATATAAGTTTTAATATCCCCTGAATCTAAAAAGAAACCTTATTTAGAAAACCATCCGTTGTGTGTGTGTGTGTGTGTGTGTGTGTGTGTGTGTGTGTGTGTGTGTGTGTGTGTGTGTGTGTGTGTGTGTGTGTGTGTGTGTGTGTGTGTGTGTGTGTGTGTGTGTGTGTGTGTGTGTGTGTGTGTGAACAAGGTAGCTTAAAAAAACAGAAGTTGGTTAAACATCAAATTTGGTGTTTGCGTTCAGCATCTCCCTAGGATGCGATACGAAGATTTTAATAAAAGTCACCTCACCGCAGAACCCTTTACCTGGAACATTTTTAGCCAATGTTAGTTTTCTCAGAAACAGCTCTAACTATTTTGATTAAAATGCCACATGTTTAAGATATACTCATGCGAAATGAACGTGTATCTTGAATTTTCTGGGAAGGTCCTTAAAATCCCTCTTCATCCTGGATGACTTTTTAATATCCGGTAAACCGTAAGAGACTGAGAAAATATTACCGCACAAAAAGTGTCTCGTTAAAACGTACAATTTTATGTGAAATAAATTTTTCCTGGAGTGAACCATTTCCAGGATATTTCTTATTACTTGCTTCAATATTCCAAAACTTATACTTTTCTCGAATGGGAAATGATTATTAATTTTCTATGTCCTGTAAATACTAAGATAGAATGTGACACTCTCACATAGCGACCAGCTCTTAAAAATTTGTTTATCGCTTAAGGATACTGTATTCTCATATACCCATTTTATCTTAAAGAAAATATAATAACTTCATTTCTACAAACGATATCTGGATTAACAGGAAGTAAGTAGAGGAACTGGCGTTTTTGAAAATATATTGTACGAGAGTGAGTAGAGAAAGGAATGTGACATCACTTCAGATGGTTTTCAGCACTTCTCAGTACATAAGTTACTTCTTGCGCTGGTGTTTCACTTTAATTTTAAACAAACATCTAGATAATTAAAATTATTACCGAGCAGGATGGCTCAGGCGGTTTCGTCTGTGGCCCACATTCGGGAGGTCCGGGTTCGACTCCCGTGGCCAACCTACCTGACCCATGGTGTTTGTCGGGGGTTTGCCGGATCGCTAGGCGAATGTTGGGTAGATTCATTACATCCCCCGAATTTCCTGCCCTTCCATTTCATCTGCATTATCATTTCATATCATTTCTCATCTGGTGGTCTCTTTCAGGATAGAAGTGTCGGTGGGAGTCTCGGCAGTGCATGGCAGGATCATATGCTCTGAGTGAACCACTTCCCCCTCCGGTAGGTCAGTTGCCGGTCTGCGAACCGGCTGCTGGGACCTTCTCCGGATCACAATACGGGGGAATGTCCGTTGTCCTGACCTGCTGGGGGAGATTTCCTTCTAAGTAAAGTTTAGGGACCCCGTCCTCTGCACTGTTGTGGCTCTTTGGGACAGACGCCCTGTGTCTCCTCTCGCCTCATCCTTCATGCGCCACTTAGGGGCATAAGGTACAATAGACCAAGACTGGCCGCAGTGCCGAATCCCCTCCGAAAAGGAAATAAAATTATTTCACTTTGCACAATAATTATATTAATTGTTAATGCCCTTTTACTTGTATTGTTTACTAAAATGTGCATTTTTACTACTAAAAATAACATTATAAACCCATTTTTACAAACCATTTTCTCTCTACTATAGATAGAAAGAAGAAGCCACAGAGCTGCAAAATTTGATAAACAATTAAAATGCTAAGAATTTTCATTTCATAATTATTGATGATAAAACAATGATATTTTAACATTGATTTCACTCGAGACTTTGAAATACAAGTGAACTACCCAAGGATATTGGGACATTATAGTGTCATCCAAATTTTCATGACCGTGCTGAATTTACGAGTGTTTTAGGTTAGTGGTCATTTATTCATAATGCCCAGCATCCAAGTGGACTTCCATTAAACTGTTCTTTGAAAGGTCCGAATCGTGTTTCTAATAAGTTGTGTTTCTTGTCTCTTTACAGTGATTCGGGACAACCTCTCTGCAATGGCGGTACCAAGAGGTATTTCTCCTGTAACATTCAGGTTGGTGATGGTCTTCCTGTTTTCTTTACACTAAACAAAGGTGATAATATTACTAGTGGATGGAGTTTGTACAGTTTACAAAAGCGTCTCGCTAGAAACGCCTTCATAAACCATCATATATTTATTAAGACTCTGATAGCTGAATGACGATGAGAAAATTCCACAACGCTTTAAAGATGCGACGTAGTTAAATATAACTGTTTTAAACGCAACTCTACGATATTGGATTGCATTCTATCTTATTTTAAGAAATAAGTTGTAGGGTATTTAGAATAAGATTTAGGACACCTTTTACGACAGAATTTCTCATAATTCATATTTCACTAAAATTGAGATAAAATGAGTTTGCCACATTCTGATATACATATGAAACATTTTGTCATCTTCAAGGTAAGTGTGTATATGTTTGCAAATTTATGTTCAAAATTAATTTTTTTCAGTCAACATTATATTCACATGCTCAAGTATCACTCATTTTAGACATAAAAGTGCTAATTGAGGACAAATACTGACCATAATTCATTCTGATCGCCCCCCCCCCCCCCGGATTCAGCTACAGTAGAAGTTATGTTCCACAGAATTTCCAAAACTATTCATAAATTGAGATATTAGTTTGAAAATATTTTCCAACATATTCGAGGATGCTGTTTTGTAGAAATAGTACTTCTGTAATAATACTTGTGTAATAATATGTTGCAAGCACTGCCTTAAATAAAATGTAAATAAAATCAAAGAAGTCGCATGAATTATCAAATTAAGGTTAACAGCCCTTAAAAGCAAACTACTGACCTGCAATGCAAATATTTACTGTCTATTTCCTCTTTAAAATAATGTAAATAGAACAACATCTGAGAAGAAAATAATTACTAAATTCCTAACTGCAAATGTATAGAGCTATTAAGAATACCTTGAGTATAGTGAAGCGGCTGCTGCAGTACTTTAATATTTGTTTTCTTAGAAAAACATTTCTTAGTCAACGTCTCAGGCTCTGAAGTAAGTTGTTCGATAATAACTTTACGAGACCTGTTAATGTATTAATGACTAGCAATATAATGCGTATGCGAAAACATTTTTTTTGGAAGAAATCGTTATTCTTAGTTCAACAGTTTTGTTTACATTGTCGTATAGATGTATTATCTTTCAGTTGTATGAAAATTCTACATCATATTCTTTAAAATAACTTCCTTTTGAAATATTTGCTTTATTTTTGAAATGCATAACCCAGAAGTAAACACTTTCATCTAGTAAAATTCGAACGAAGTTTAGACGATATTATGTTCCTTTGAACAGCAAAAATTATATTTATAGATATATTATCCATCAGATGTTGGACAGAGTTTGACAAATTCTCATATTTATTCTACTAATTAAAGTAAGTTAATGCGGTATCATAAAAATCTCATTTATTTTTAAACATTTTTCCATTTTCTATAAGAAGAGTTTAAATCTGTCTTCACAGCATGCTGGTTAAACGTAACTTTCCGACTTGTCATGACGTTTGTCATGACTAGCTGCAGTGGCGGTATTGTTTCGCACGTACCACATGCAGCCCTTCACCTATGAAATAGTGAGACTTGAGATGCACAAAATTAAGCCAAAAATTTGTCTCATTCTTTTCAAGGAATTTTATTCTCTAGTTTAGGGCAGTGTTCGTCTGACATGAAGATATTTAGTGAGGTGTGATTCCGCGAATTATATCTCCTAGCATCTACTCTTCAAACTATTTACAACTTATTTTTATTCTCCGGGCTTTTGGCCGCGGTCTATAAGCTATAGAAGATATCAACATTTCGTCAAGTTTATCAAAAACATTATTGTCTAATATTGTATGCTTATTAATATATTGTGAATTAGGGAAATAATCTAACAAGAGAGGCTATTCTTATTTCGCAAATGTCCATGAAAACTGGGACCAATGGTCAGCCTAGCACAGAATGTATGTTTTATCTTTATTTTGATGCAATATCTGCTAAACTATTTCACAAGCTGTTTAAAATATCAGAATATTTCGATTATTTTATATACCATTCATTATCGTCGTTAACATCATAAATATTGAATGAGTAATGGAGGTTAATGAAGCACAAGAACTTACAGTAATCCATAACCAAACAATAATAATCTTTCTTAAACTAGAACGATATTGTTATAAATATATGGGAGGCGAAAAAGAGTCAGACACTTGGTGGGACTTCCGCCAAGAGCCGCACTATTAAGGTTCAGGAATTTTCCTCCCTAAGTAGTCTAAGATCGTTCCGTTTAATTATGCCTGTCTTTTGATCGCCTCCCATATGGTTACAACAGATCATTAGAGTTTGAAACAGCCTACAGAATCTTAGTAAAGATGCATGAGAGGGAGGATTTAGCTTGGTTAAGGACAGGAGCTATATTGAGAAATGGTTCACCAAAGGAGTGCAGTTTATGTGCAAATAAAATAAACATAGAGCATTATGTAGTGGAATGTAAAGAAATATAAAACTGGAAGAAATTAATATGGGGCAGGAACTGGGATAATAAAGGAACTTACCTGGTAACCATAAAAATGCTTACCTTGAACGGAGAGAAAAGAATAAGGGAGGTGGGAAAGTATGCAGACAAAATGAAAGTGAAATGGATGAGAAGGATAAAGAAGTTAAGAGGTAGAGAAATGGAGGACACAACACAATATTAATTCAAGGTTTACGATATAAGGGCTAGAATAGAGGTAAACAGCCAGGGATCCAATACCACTAGATTATGGTTAAACAATTTATTTCGACTAAATTTTCATGGCAGAAACTCCACAAGGCGATATAAAAGGCAATAACAGAGTACAAAATCTGAGGTTGGTAGCCATTAACAAAAATAGATAGTATGATATTCCCCGTTAACAAGCAGCTTAACATTTGATAATATGATCTTACAGACTCAAACAGCAATAAATAAAGGAAATGAAAAAGATCAAAAAACCGAAGTTGATAAGTAAAATTCTTGCCGTTGTTGTATTGATAAGCAACAATATGTGACAATTTCTTGAACACCCTCACTTTTTAACTGTGATAAAGTGAAATTCGTGTTGTGACTGTATCTAAGAATTCACAATGCTTTATAGACCTTTTAAAACTAAAATAAATATTTTCGTTCTTTCAGCCTAACATATGTCTTCATTCTAAATAGGTTTGTATTTATATGGACTGAAATCAATTTTAACTTTAAAATATGACCATATTCACCATGAATGATATCAACTTATCATACATAAAGTAATTAAAATGTAAATAAAGATATTATCATCTTAGAACATATAAAGCCGAGTAAATTTCACTCTGTTAAGATGTATACGCAAATATAAATAGACGCAATACAAACTATGGTATTTGTCATATCCTTTGTTTTGTATTCAAAATAAGTTACTTTTAACCACGCATGAGTAATGTATTACCTTTTTTGTTCATGAAAATATTCAGCATACTTTTCATTTGTAATTATGAGTATATGTAAAATGGCAAAATTTTGCTATTATCACTGTAATAATAGCTTTACTATGAATGAATCATGTTTTCGTTTTGTTTCTTTCTCAGTGTTATGCTGCTTTTAAAACCTAAATTCATTTCGGCGGCTTCGAATCTGGGAGCAAGTATTCTTCATCTGTAATGAGTACATTTGTTGACAGTTCAATGCCTGTTGGATTGTGCATTACTGCAGATTTTCCTTTAAATATTACATCATTCATGCTCTAAGGAGAATAGTAATGACTGGTTAAACACATATTTATAATCCCCAGTACTCGATACCTCAGGATTAGGAGACTAAATCTGCCAACTCTATAAATGGATTTTAACATAGGGAATATCTCAGCAAATTAGAAAGGCGTAAAACGGCTGTGAAACAGTTACGTGAAATCAACGCTGCAACGTTAGATTCTTGCGGAAGTTCATGACGAACGCCCGCATGCATAGACAACCCTATATACTCACCAGCAAGTTTTGGTGCATAACATTTCAGTAGCCTAAAGTCTATCTTAGATTTGGCTTTAAACACAACCTAGAAGTACGATAACGCAATGCGACGGTAGAAAGTAATGAAGTTCACTCATGTTTACCAAATGGTCCTTCCGCATTTCTTCAACGCCCTCGCTCACCCAAGTTTTATCTAAAATGGTATACTAGACCCTGTTTTCTAAATTGTACCCTGCGTAAGTATTTATGCATGGGTACTATCAGAACTCTTGCTCTGCAGAGTTTCTTCAACATTAATCCTAAATGAGCAGTCCGCGAACTGTATTATAACTAAAGCATGGGAAATAGAAAGAAAGAAAGAAAGAAAGAAGGAAGGAAGGAAAGAAGGAAGCAAAGAAAGAAAGAAAGAAAGAAGGAAGGAAAGAAAGAAGGAAACAAAGAAGTAAAGAAGGAAAGAAAGAAGGAATGAAAGTAGGAATAAATGAAAGAAAGAAAGAAAGAAAGAAAGGAAAGAAGGAAGCAAAGAAAGAAACAAAGAAAGAAGGAAGGAAAGAAAGAAGGAAACAAAGAAGTAAAGAAGGAAAGAAAGAAGGAATGAAAGTAGGAAGAAAAGAAAGAAAGAAAGAAAGAAAGAAAGGAAGGAAGGAAAGAAAGAAAGGAGAGAAAGAAAGAAAGAAAGAAAGAACATGAAAGAAGGAAGGAAAGAAAAGGAGGAAGGAAGGAAAGACAGAAAGAAAGAAAGAGAGAAAGAACGGAAGGAAGGAAAGAAAGAAAGAAAGAAAGAAAGAAAGAAAGAAAGAAAGAAAGAAAGAAAGAAAGAAAGAAGGAAAGAAAGAAAGAAAGAAAGAAAGAAAGAAAGGAAAGAAAGAAAGGAGAGAAAGAAAGAAAGAACATGAAAGAAGGAAGGAAAGAAAAGGAGGAAGGAAGGAAAGAAAGAAAGAGAGAAAGAACGGAAGGAAGGAAAGAAAGAAGGAAAGAAAGAAAGAAAGAAAGAAGGAAAGAAAGAAAGAAAGAAGGAAGGAAGGAAGGAAGGAAGGAAGGAGGGAAGGAGGGAAGGAGGGAAGGAGGGAAGGAGGAAAGGAGGGAAGGAGGGAAGGAGGGAAGGAAGGAAGGAAGGAAAGAAGGAAGGAAGGAAGGAAGGAAGGAAAGAAATGGTCTTTTTTGGAAAAAGAGGTTCAGCTTTTGTCCGTGGCGAGCGAGTCACCAGTTGGATATTATGACTTTACAAAAAGCTCGTAAAGAAGTGTTGTTAAGGAACGACGGTTATGTGAACTTTTATAACCTTACATGTGGCCACGGTTCTTTGAAATTCTGTCCCTGGCTTATAGTAACGAAACACACATGTCTCGAGTACAACTTAGGACATGAAATCAATAGTAGGATGAAACTTCGACATTTATTTCTGCGTCAGTTGCCGATTTTCGTATTTTCTCTCGCATTATTTCGTATCGACAAAGAAATCGATTGGTCCTTCACGAATCGAGATAGTACGTCTATACAATGCCAACTCCAATACTCAGACCATAATACGAGAATCGATTGTAGGAAAACGGTGGCTCCCGTGGCCCAGCTTTATGGTTATATTCACCTAGTGAAGCATGTGTTCGTTTACTTTGTGTGTTTGCAGAAATAATGTAATTCACATTAACGTGACATTTAGTGACTAACGAGTTAATTTATGGTTGAGTTTTTAACATAAAGTTATGTCAATATATAGGTAAAACATTGTCGAAATGGGTCGTTCTTGTAGTGCTCCCAGCTGTAAATCTAAATATGGCAGTGCAACTCGTACAACAATATTTAAATTTCGTAAAGAGAAATCTTTACGGGATAAGTGGATCGAGACCATCAATCGTTAAGATTTTGAAGTAAGTGACAAAACTGTAGTTTGTATTCAGCATTTTAACAGCAGTAGTTAACACCGGATCTATGCCATTTGACCCCGAAAAATGTCACGCACAAAATCAGTGGCAGATTGGGTCAATTTCCTGTCCCACGACGCACCCCTACGCACTCCCACGCACCCTCTTGACTCTCTGAATCTCCAACCCACCCCTCGACGTACCCCTACGCACCCCCATCCACCCCGCGTAACCCGACGCACCCCCATATTTACGCCGTGCAATCCCACGCAACCTCTGAACTCTCTGCATCCCCCAGGCACTCCCGTACACCCTCTGGACTGGCTGCATCCCCCGGCGCACCCCCAGGCAACCTCGCGCATCCTCTGCACTGGTTGCATCCTCCGAAGACGTTGACGAACTGATCAGCTTGGCGAGTGGTGACAGAGTGGACTTTCAATGCGTTAGTAGACTATGGTAAAAGGGCGTATCTTCTTTTATTTTTTATTAAGAATACACTGAAATAAAGGTCACGTGACTTTAGGAGAAGGAATGGAGACTGGCAAGTATCTAGTTGGGCGTCTAAGGATCAAGATGAAGAAAATCAGGTGAGAATATTATTAGAAAAATGCACGAAGTGACGGGTAAGGTTTTGATTGGTTAAAATAAGAATGTTTTTTATTGGTCGAGAGGGGTAAAGGCAGACGTGTGATTGGAAATAAAAGCGTTTCTGATTGGTTGGAAAAGAGCTAGAACAAAGAAGTACAGGGAAATAAAATGCAAATTAGCAGAACGTGACGAGGAAGTGTTGTGAGAGTGAAAAGTAGACAGTTTCCTATATTGTGATTGAATAAATTTCTGGAATATTTGTGGTCTTTTAACTCGTACGTCCGCTGTCCTAGAAGAAAGCAAACTGCTTGTGTGAGCATTCCAGACATTTAAAACGGTCATACTTCCGGGTTACAGAAAAAAACCCTCAAAATTGCCAAATTGTCCTACTCCAGGTTTGTGGATATCTGATTTCTGTTTCGGCATTATGTCATTCGACGGCAATATACAATAACATTTAGCTGCATTAACATGAATTAGAGCAATAACGAGTTTAAAGAACTTGGCGAGGAAGTGATGTGAGAGTGAAAAGTAGGCAGTTTCCTATATTGTAATTGGATAAATTTCTGGAATAATTGTGGTCTTGTACGTCCGCTGTTTATAGTAAAAGCAAACCGCTTATGTAAGCATTTCAGCCATTTAAAACGGCCAGACGTCCGGGTTACAGTTGTCATACACCAGATGCGTGCAGTTTTCTGCTTCGACTGCCGTTCAGCGGAAATATAATTGAACTCCATTAAAATGAATTAGAGAAATAATCAGTTTAGAATGTATGACATTCACGAGCTTTAGAGATAGCTTACAAGTAATTTAATTTAAATTTTTAACAAAAGTTTTCCAAATGCTTTTCCCTTCGAGAGAAGTATTGGGAAAATTTAGACAAAATAACAAGGAATATCTAATTTACACCCTCACATGCACTTCTCACCTGTTGAACAAACTTTCACATTCACATGAATTTCTCATCTTGTTCTTTTAAATTACTCGGACATGAGGCTTCTAAGTTAAACTTTCAAGTGAATGTCTCACCTCGTTCTTCCAATTTACGCTCCTTGTCTTCTAAGTGTCGCTTTCACATAAATCTCTCACCTGAGGCTGATCACCACTCGCCAAGCTGATCAGTTCGTCAACGTCTCCGGAGGATGCAGCCAGTGCAGAGGATGCGCGAGGTTGCCTGGGGGTGCGTCGGCGGATGCAGCCAGTCCACAGGGTGCACGGTGGTGCCTGGGATGCAGAGAGTCAAGAGGGTGTGCGGGGGATGCAGATAGTCCAGAGGTTGCGTGGGATTGCACGGGGTAAATATGGGAGTGCGTAGGAGTGCGCCGGTGTTGCGTCGGGTTGCGTGGGGTGGATGGGGTGCATAGGGGTGCGTCGAGGGGTGTGTTGGAGATGCAGAGAGTTAAGAGGGTGCGTGGGAGTGCGTAGGGGTGCGTCGGGGACAGGAAATTGACCCAACCTGCCACTGATTTTGTACGTGACTTTTTTCAAGGTCAAATGACATGAACTTCAAGGTCAAATGGCATAGGTCCGGTGTTAACTATTAACAGCGCTTTGTGGTTAAGGAACATATTTTTGTAATTTACGTCCTCCAACATTAAGTCATATCGGACGATGAATGGAATGGGTGAAATGATGCTCAAATGAGCCCAGGGTCCATAGAGCACAGAGTTACCTGACATTGGTCTTGAAGGATAAGGGAAAACATCGGAAAAAGCCTTATCCAGGTAACTCACCCTGACCGAGATTCGAACTCGGGAGCTCTTGAACGTGAGGCAGACACGCTACCCCCACGCTACCGAGGCGGGCATTTTTTCCAGTAAATGATAGTGAACCAATTCGTGTCCCTCGAAAAGTACCAACATTAACTGATGATGCCTACCCCACGATTTTTAAGAATCAGACATTCTATCACACAGTAAATCTCAACCAAAAAGATGAAATAGAACGCATGCAAGACATTTTGTAGAGGGATAAAGAAAATTTTAGTGATTGGTGTGCACAAAATGTTATTGACAGTTTTGAGTCCTTAACAGCCCATGTGGTGAGGAAATATTTTAATCCATTCATAGTCATTAATGACGATTATGTTCTTTTCATTAAGATTCAAGGTGCCAGCTTCACTGATGTTCCCTCACTTAGCGTGAGTTTCGAAGTATTTCATAACCTAGAAGTGAGTGTGTTTTGCAATATTATGAGCTTACCAATAGAAATGTGACAGATGGAGTAAATTGGACCAGCTGGCAATTTTTAACAAGATAGGACAAGCGCCCCTGGCTTAGGACACTTGCAAAAATAAATAATATAGATGATGTCTGCAAATGTGGGGTTCCTTTACTTTCAATGTAAGAAAGTGTGTGAAAGTTCTGGCAAACATATTCATGAACAATGACAGAAAATGTTAAATGAAAAGTATGTGTCTAAAGACTTATGCAAGAATCGGTAAAGTAGAGAAACCAGAAGGTGACAAGGTGAAGAGACGGAAGGAGCTTAAACTTAGCAGCCAGTAAATATTTCAGGTTTGCTTTCTCATTTTCTTTTTATTTATTTCTTTTCTTGTGCATGTGTTCTTGATTTTACCATTTCTGTTGTGTTCAAGCTTAAAGTAGCGTTAAAGCTTAACTTTTGTTTCATTTAATCATGTTTTTATGTTTTTATTGTGCAAAGTGCTAAATGCTTATGAGTTGTCATGCCTTATGTGTTACATTTTGATTGGAAATATAAGGTGGAAGATGCATAATACCTACTGGTCATAGGTAATGTGATAAACGCTTAGGATTTGTCATGCTACCTTTTATTTATATTATTACACGTTTTGGTTGAAAGAATAAAGTGATAAATGCTTAGGAGTTATCTTACTGTTTTTAATATGGATTATATTATGTCCATTGTGTTCTAGTTTCCTATTTAGCGTAACCATAGTCGATGGACTTCAACGGACGCCACCTTGGAATCTGTATGGTCTGAGTATTGGCGTTGGTGTTGGTCTATAAATCTCCACCACCGTCGCCACCACCGCAACCTAATCTAATCGTTGTTTTGAAGATATGAATTTCTGTTAAAGTCTGGTTTATAGATCTGTATTTGCATAATGGAGTGGATGTGTAGATTGTCAGATGTATTTCTAATTACATCTCAAGCAACGAAGGGCACATTAGATTATTTTTTTTCCTTCTGAATAGTGGATTTGTGTTGTAAATGGAGTAGGTATTGTGTCCTGTGAAAGTGCTTGTGTATGAACTAAACATTTTTCTGAAAGTGACATCGCCATAGTACATTCTGTTAAGAGACCAGACGATACCATTTTAGCTCTGGTAAGACCAAAACCAAAATTGCCATACACCAAAATTAACAGATTTCATTAATATGTTAGCATGGAAAGTTGGACTCATATCGTAATGATTGTTCGATCCGATCATCTTCAAAAGGGGGAGAGAGATCCTCTTAAAAATAGATCGAAATCGAAAGATCGGATCGAAATTTTGTTGCATGGGAGCACCTACCGCATTCAAATCGACAAAATACTATCTTGTACTACACTACTTGTAACACGCTGCACACGTCCCTCAGTTTGTTTGTTTTCTTTGGGGGGGGGGGGGCAATTAGTAATAATAAAACACAACAACAGAATTACTTCCATTATTTCTATAATTTCGCGATTTATTCTTCTCAAAAACATTTACTAATCGGAAACCTGAGTAAAATACTTTGACGGCGGCAGCGAAAACTTACTGTATAGGAATTAAGTGTGAATCACACCATTCCACGTTGTTGTTTGCCTCGAAGGGAACCAAAAATAATTGAACATTCAAGGACAGCCACTCGCAATGTCATGAGCAGGAAGTATGTGGCTCATTGTTGTACTGTGCCAGATGTTACAGCCATTCGATTTCGGCAGATCTAGAAGATTCGACTTCTACAACGTTCCACTCCTACGATTCCAGAGATTTCGGTTTCCGGAAGATTTCTTCCACGACCAGGGGCGCGAAAGCCAGTCTTGGCAGTTGCTAGTTACGAGTCGGCCAGTGAGAATCGGAGCTGTGAATGAGTCGGTGAACCAGAGCACTGAACAGCAAAGTTGTCAGAGTTGGCAAACGAAGCATATAAAGTCGGCAGGCAGTGAGAGTTAAAAGCTACGAGCAGGTAATTTGGTGTGTGCAACAAAGACATAGAGAAACAGACTGGCATGCTTGCTCTGTGTATATCTGTGTACTTGTAAAAAGTGAATGCGACTGTCAGCATTGGGCTAGCGATTCTGGGGACAAATAGAGTGAGTTTAGTACAGTTAATGAGTTTCAATTCCCCGTGAAAACGTAGTACATGCATCTAAATATTTTCGTGGAGGGTAATGCATTATGTGAGACTTTCATCTCATCTGAATTTCAAAATGCATTTTTAAATGCCAGGAATTACAGAGCTGTTTTTATTAATATTTTAGAAGTGGAAACTGAAGAAACTGGCGTTTAATTTAATGGCAAGTGGTGCGAATTCAACGGTCATTAGAAGAAGATTATAACAGTTTAGTGAACATATTATTTTGGAAATAATTATACAAAAATAATAAACAACAAACAGATCAAGATAATGTCATTTTGGGAACAATGATCCTATCATGGTACTATGTCATTCCAACTAGGCTTTACACCTCGTTTCATTTAAGTACTTTATATTAATGCTGTCATGTGTTTTGGCAGTGTTTATGTACTTTGTATCATGAGCGGTGTTATTTTATTTCACAGCAAATAATAATATTGATACAGAAATTACAAACTGCGAATGCGGAATACGTTAGCTTATCGCACATCCGACCTGACATCATCGAATCTTGGAACTGGATTATATCGGAAGGGATTCGGCATGGCAAACAGATTTGGCTCATTTTACCTACGCCCCAAGTGGAGCATCCCCTGGAGGAAGGATGAAGTGAGAGGAGACAGTGCGGCAGTCCCAATGAGCCACGACACTGCCTGAGCTATCCCACTTGGTCACGGAACATCGATACCGACCTGTAGCATTCCAGACACCATGGTCTGCCTGTCTCTCTCTCTCTCTCTCTCTCTCTCTCTCTCTCTCTCTCTCTCTCTCTCTCTCTCTCTCTCTCTCTCTCTCTCTCTCTCTCTCTCTCTCTCTCTCTCCCTCTGGTTTCTACACTCTGTCTATAAAGAGCAAAAATCAGAAGTTGGATGAATATCACACCTCATACACTTTTATGGTTGCAATTCAAAGATATTCGTGGAACTTCCTCCAGCCCTCTAATTTCAACATAGAAAATGTTACTGTAGGTTTCATAAATTTCGTTAGTAAATGGCAACACCAACACAACATTGCGAAAACAAAGAGACCGACATAAACTTACTGTCCTGAAGCTGGAGCAAGATGGCTCTGCGGTAACCTTGTAATCGTCGACCGCCCACTCGGTTATTAAGTCTTTCGTGGTTTTCCTGAAGGTTAGACACATATGTGTGTGCGCTTTTGCAGATTTGCATGCATGTGCACGAACAGCATAACTCAAAAACAAAAAGGTGTTTCACTACCAGAATGCAGATGCCTTAAATTCATGCTTCTTTATTTGAATCTCTTGTAAGGAAACATATTTATCTAGACTGAGGTAAAGTGGATAGAACCATCACTTTTTTACCTGAATAATGTAACATGCTCCTCCGGGAGGAAGGGAGGAAATGAAGAAGACTCAGAAGGCTAGTTGCACTGACAAGCGGAAGTCCCAGCAGTTCCTGGCTCCAAGATCTCATCCTTCAAGGGATACTCATGAAATGTTAACGTCAATGTTATACAATAGTTTATTCCTGTTATCTCTTCACCTATTTTTAGGCACGCCAACATAAGCAGAAATTTGGCCTTAACTTGTGGGCAAGGTATAAGAGCGATGACATCTCACGGCAGGAAGTGTGTTGTTGCCAACCTTGTCCCCTCTCTCAAGTTTAATGCCGCTAATTTCATAATGAGCTTGTCATTCATTAAGTAGCACTTCTACAGTCACGATGACAAACCACAACTCTGAGCCTTTGACATTTCTGTACCAAGTACATGGACGTATCGCGTTAGGCATTCGTGTCTATGAAGCAGTAAATGACTCGCAATGTGATCTATTATAATGTCTCGAACTAGAGAGACCCTGTGTAAGAAATGGGAGGCAAGAAACGGGAACCGCTTCTATAAACACCAATGAATTTTCCTCCACCAATCAGCAGTCTAAGAGCATTGTGTTCCAGTCTCTATCTCCCTCTTTCTCTCCTTTGGAAAGTTTACAACAGCATTCTTCTAAATAAGCCTATTTTGAGACAGATTATAAGATAATACATCTGTAAAATTGATAAAATCTACAATATGTAAGACATCTTGTTGAAATATATTCTGTTTATTACAATTAAAACTGTAATCGTTTTGCCATATTTCAAAATTGCATTTTTTTAAATATTAATTTTTTATTTTAAACATTTCTTGTTCCAATAAAAAATCTCCATGTGATGCATTTTAAAAGTATTTTCTTAAAAAAATTAAGGTTTTACAATAATTGTTTTTACAAAAATATTTATCATATTAGATTTGTTGTACCCACCTTAATTATTAGTAAACAAATTATTACGTTTTCTACTCTGCAAAATTCTTTATTTCTCAAAAGTGGATACTTTATTTATAAAAATTAGACAGCTATTTAATAAATTATATCGCCATTTTCTTTAATGTTATTTTGGGAGGCAGTACAAAATGTTTGAAACAAATTAGTAAAAAATTGCATTTTGAGTTCAGACAAATTCTGAAAAAAAGGAAAAACAAATTTAAATTTGGGCATGCCTATTAATAAACATGTCCCTGTCCATTTATAGCTTCAGTTAATTGGTAGTTTAAATGTGCACAGTGGAAAAATGATAGGATTTCTTAAAGTTTAGAATTCATTATTATACAAATATAAACATTTGCCACTAAGGCTCAACTTATCTTAAGAAATTGGAGTTAATACTTCTTTCTAATGGAGAGTGATTTCACAAACAAATCGCTTGCATCCTCAGTCCACAAAAGCAACCTCCGTTGTCATATGAATTATTTAGAATTCATATTAAAAGACTTAATTTCATTAATATCTATTTATGGTCAAATTTACAGATACAATATCTAGGCAAGTGAATAACCAAAGTTGAATTCCTGACTTTAACTATCCAATCCCCCCCCCCCTCCAGCTTTGAGTGTATTTGCTTTGTATCATAAAAGGTGGTGCCACTGTGCCAAATCATGGATGCAGCATATGAAAAGATGTGCTCTAATTTGAAAAGGATTTTCACTTAAAATGTATTTATAATTAAAACTAATGTGAGTGATACCAATAAAACTAATCATTTCACAAGTAAAGCTCTCATTTCATTTGATTTTTGATTTATTTAGTTTCTCAGCACAGTTAAAAATGTGTGGCAGTGGCTCAAGTCTTGATAACATTTTGAAAAATATAACATATTTTTATTAATTTTTAGATGAGTCGTATTTATTTGTTATATCTCGATATAACATATTTTATTTGTATCTAAGGAATGAGGCATATATTCGAGGGATGGACAGAAAATAACACTTATTGAATTAACAAATACAAAGTAACTAGTTACCCAATAACAGTTAGGGCCTGCCTCAGTAGCGTAGATGGTCACTTGTCTGTCTCACGTTCAAGAGGTCCCGAGTTCGAATCTCTGTCAGAATGGGCTACATGGATAAGGTTTTTTCTGGGGTTTTCCCTTAGCCTTAAAGACGAATGTCAGGTAGCTCTAAGCTCCATGGACCCTAGACCCATTTGAGCACCATGTCAGCCATCTCATTCACCGTCCAATATGACTTAACATTGGAGGATATAAAATTAAAAAAAAAAAAAAAAAAAAAAAAACAGATAACAAAGTGACAAAGAGTGTATATTTGAATTCATTGGACTTTACTAGACTTAGGTTCTGTTCGAAAGACCCGTTGAGATGATTGATTTTTCACAATCATAACAATAAATTCAAGTGTTGCCTTTAAATTTTTCCAGAGATTTTCTGCACCAATTAATGTGTTTTTGATCAGGTGTCATTTATTGGAATCAATTGACAACTAAGTTTTCTTCACTCATAATTCTTAATGTGAAATGTTTTGGATTTTACTCATACCTATGCACAATGTTGCCTAAATGAATTAATTAGGTATCTATAGATTTTCCTCAATCATTGCTTGAACAGTGGTAATATTTCCATGGGCATCCTTCACAACATCCATTAAAGAATAAAGGAGAAACTGATCTCAAGAAAAAATAATAATCTTTTTTTAATTTTCTGTACCAATTATAAATTATCTTTGCCAAACACATTTCTAAACCAATGTTCACATTAGTTAGGAGTTAATGACAATTTAAAATTATAAAGACTCACAACCTGGTAATTCTCTCTAGTCAAATTTAGTTTTAGGTGGACACAAAATGTTTGAATGATAACAGTTAACGAACTATTACAGTAAATCAAACAAACTATACAATTAACTCACATAATTTTGGAAAGTAGCTGTCAATATAAAAATAGTTGATTTATTTTAGGAATATGCATTCTAGAAATCTTTTGTGTTAACCTTGTATATAGTATAATCAATTCTAAAATATTATATAAATATAACAATTTGTAACAAAAACTTCACTTAACTTAAGAAAATTATGTTAATTCTTCTTTCTAATTAAAATCGATTTCACGAACTCTTGTCCGCATCTATAAACAGCCATACATTTAGATACAGTTGCTTATACTGAAAAATATGACCTTTTGAAATTCATAGTAAAGACAAACAGCCTTTAAACCCTTTAATGGGTGGTGTTGCCCTAGGGCAGCATTAGGCTGTATTCAGCATAAAAATGTTTTAGTGCATTTTTTTTATTACAATATTGTAATGGTCTTTGACAGATACACATACAAAATTTTGAGTTTTTGATTTGTAAATATTACATTATTTTTATAACTACATTGTAGTGTTTTTTAGTATAAAAAGGTAAAATCCAAGCAACTGCAGTCAACATCCAAGCTTGTCATCACACTGATTTTACTTGGACCCTCCCCGTCCTTTACCACAGACACATTTGACTGCAGTTGACTAGATTCAAACTCACGCTGTTTAGCTTTGAACGAATGGCCAGACCATTATTTATCACTTTAACGACCATGGCTATTCAAATCAATTGTGTTGAGGCACCATAGAAAGCGGTATAATAACCAGTCCAGCAAGTACAGCAAGAGCGGCATAAGTAGAAAAATACTTCATCCATTAAAGGGTTAATGAGGTATTTGATTTGAATAAGTGTGGGCTTTAGTTTTGATATCAGAAGTGAAATGTGTGCACTTCAAGCCACTTTTGATTCTAATGCATGTAGATCATGAGCATTTGACAGATTCAGCTTGAGGGATGACTTTGTTATTTAATATGATTGTGTCTCTGCTAGGTTTTGTTTTGAAGGGAGAGGTAACTACACTGGACTTAGTCTTTTATTCATCTTCACTCTCCCCCTTTTACACTATTACTACACTTTAAATGCATATTCTCAAGAACTTTTGAATGTTGTGTAACAGTCATCTTTACTAGGAATAGCTATATTATCTATTGTGATATTAAATTGTCACATTTTGGAAAATCTGAGGTGAATATAGATATAGAAATGGAGCAAACATCCTTCCTTATAGAGCCTGTATAGCTGTCAAAGGTGATAGTGTATTTTTGCATTTTACAGAAAATATTCTCCTTGAGAGATATGATCCAGTTACTAGATAAATAGTGTCACTCACTAAAGATTTAATTTTATGTAAGAGTCCTGCATGCTGAATGCTTTTTCAGTACCAAGGAATAAACCACAGCTCATAGCCTTTTCTTCAAAAGAATCCAGTATAATGTAATCAAAACATTTTTTGTTTGAATAATATTTATTCCCTAAAGGCTATAGACCTTTTTCTTAATGCCCTTCAATATATTGTAAGCAATATCAGTTAAGGTGTAGGAGATATTTAAAGTGGTAGTTTTAACTGCATTACCCTGTACTTACTGCCATATTTGAGAGAAGGATGCTGGAATTACGTATGTTAAAATAAGAACGTTAGTATAACTGTCCAGCAGATTGCTTTAGTTGTACTTTAAGGTGACAACTAAAGAATATACAATGTAGTTTTGCTTGTTTTGTTGTTTTGTAGGACTGCCCTGAAGGATCGGTGGATTTTAGAACAGAGCAGTGTTCACAGTTCAACAATGTCTCCTTCGAAGGGAAGTATTACAGGTCAGTATTTAAACAAAGGTTCATCAAATATGGACTTCTTAACAGCTTAATTTCTATAATTACTTATGGATTCTCATTTCTTAGTTATGACATTATTAACATCATAAAGGCTAATTAAGCAAATTTCACATTTAGAAATCAACCCTTTAATCAATGTTTTCAACCTTCAACTTTGGTGGTCACATATACTTGGGAGACTTCATGCTAACTAACAGTCAAGCAAAAGGGATTATTAAAGGAGGCATCCATAAATGGCTTTAACATTGAATCAAGATCAATTTTATTTTAAATAAGAATTCATTAGATGTCATAAACGAATCAACCTTCTGTTTCAAACAAAGACCTCAATGTGGTTTAATAATTATGTTTTTCTTTTCATCTGTGTTGTTTCTGCAGCACAGCATTTTATCTTTTCTTTAATCTCCCTTCCCACTTCTTTCTCTCCATCTCCTTATTCCTCATTTTCTAGAGGTTTGCTATATTTCTTCTGTTTTGTTTTCACGTATATAATTTCAGTACCTTATGGCTTTTCTTTTTCGTTCTTCTTCCTACTTCTTCATATTTTTTCTTTCTCTTTTTCTTGTTTCATTTGTTACCAAATTATTTCTTTTTGTTTCTCGCTGTAACTTCTTTTGCTGATTTTCGCTGCTCTCTTCACTTGTATTTTCCTTTCCTTCTTATTTTCTTTAACTGCTCCTTTATTTAAAAAATTTCACCAAGTTGTTTAAGGTAAACAACTGACTTGGAGTCTTTTCTCAACTAGATACAGGCTATTTTATAGTGCATAATTACACTACATTGCATTCTATTATTTATTTGCATTCCTTTAATACTAACAAATAACAGCAAGGGGTATATATTTTGCCAGCTTTTAGGAACTGAAGGTGTCTATAGAAAAGGTCTGTATATGTTGCATTTTTAAAGTATAAAGCTACCTTTGAAATTGCACATATATCTAAATGAAACCAGGTACAAAAATTTTTCAGTACATTATTCTTTATCATGTTTTAATGATTTAGTGAAAATTGACTATTTCTATTTCTGTGTGTGAGAGAGTGTGTGTGTGTGTGTGTGTGTGTGTGTGTGTGTGTGTGTGTGTGTGTGTGTGTGTGCGTGCGTGCGTGCGTGCGTGCGTGCGTGCGTGCGTGTGTGTGTGTGTGTGTGTGTGTGTGTGTGTGTGTGTGTGTGTGTGTGTGTGTGTGTGCGTGCGTGCGTGCGTGTGTGTGCGTGTGTGAAAGAAAGTCAGAAATGATAACACTGCCCAACACTTTGAAACTTTTTTCTTGTGGCAAGAGATGTGACATGTGATCTTAACTAATCTAGGGTCACTGAACACAAATCAATTATTCATTTCTACATATCACATCAGGTTTTCTTGCAATAGGTACTCCAAAATAAAAGAGATAGGAATAAAAAGTACTAAATAAATTAAGATAAGTTTGGCAATATCATAGAGAAAATGTCGTGATACTTTGCAAACAGCCCACAACATATTTATTCCACGACTTTTTTGTGAGAAACAGCCAAATAAAGACAAGTTTAATCTATTTAAGTGCCAATATCTAGGGTCGAACCAGAGTATTTTGGTTCACATATTGCTGAAATGCACAAGTTCATGATTTCTGTGCTCTAGCAATTAAATGTGACCAAAGAATTCATTAACGCAATGTGTACATGAAACAACACCAGAAGGTGTTATTACAGGAAAAAATGTCAGTCACCTTTAGTGTGAACAGTCCTAGATGTCCCCTTTGAATGACGGTTGGCTGCCCAGCATCTGGCTACTGCATGTTTGCCATCTCTTTTCAAATACCAACAGTAGTTGGCCATCATTGGTATATCCCACCTCCCTTGTTATCTTTCTTTCTGCCTCCTTAATGCCTTAGTTAAACTCTTCTCCCATCTCTTTACTAACAGTTGCAGGGTTTTCAGGAAAGTGATCGAGATGAGAATGAAGGAAGTGCAGTTTCAGGCTCATTGTATACCCCAACTCCTTCATGTGACCCAACATTGTTTTCACTATTGTTTCTTGCTGTTCCCTCTTTCTTAAGAATTTCATCATGATGTCTCTCATTGAAATTCATGCAACAAGTTCCATGGCATTCAACATCTGTTCAAAGTTTTGGTCTTTCAGCAGCTCTCTAATTTGGGGCCCATTAAAAATGCCTTCCTTAACTTTTGCATCTGGTAAATGTGGAAACTTGCTTCCAGTATACTAAAACCAGGGGCTGCTTTTGTCCAAGCTTTAAGAAACTGCTTCATGATTCCCTGTTTATCGTGTACCAGTGGCAAAATTACTTTTTGTGGGTCAACTAAGGCAGCATTTGTAACTTTCTTAACCCCGGTGTCAACACTTGTTTCTCAGGCCAGGTAGATACAGACTTCTGGCTTATTCACACATCTTCAATTCCTGACATACTTGGCATTTTCACAGCAGAACAAAATAAAAACAAACACGTCACACATTCACCATACTCACAACTCAACTGATTGCCACTGGACTAGGCAGCATTAAGAATTTGCCACAAGCTACAAAAACTCTGCATTTTAACAATGCATTTCTAAAATTGACTGATATAAGAGAGTTCAATGGATTAGTGTTGGATTGACAAGCATGCACAAGAGAATAAATCATGATTAGCATGAAAACTAGAGGTGATACACGAAAAACAGTGACATTTCAGAAATCAGGAGACCTTAATTAGTCATAATTGCTTATCAGACGCTTTGCCGCAAAATTCATGCTGGGTACTGTAATTGTTCTTTGAAATGGTAAGTAAAATGTGCAAAAGCAAATTTGCTTTAAGCTGTTATTGTAGCATTTTGCTTTAGAAAATTTTATCATCATTATTATTTAAAGCTTGGTGTCATTTTCTTTTATAGATGGGTGCCCTACACCAAAGCCCCCAATAAATGTGAACTGAACTGCATGCCAAAGAATGAAAGATTCTACTACAAGCATAAGAGGAAAGTTGCTGATGGAACAAGATGTGATGAAGAGAAGCTTGATGTGTGCGTGGATGGAGAGTGTTTGGTAATTAGAGTAAAATATCTTATAATCTAACAAGGGATTCACTTGACATTAAATTCTCAGAAATGTACAAAAGCATATTTAGAATATAAACTGTCCATAATAAAGCAATGGACATTTAATTTCTGTGTAACATACTGCATGTTATTACAAAACACATTTGAATGATCATTTCTTCAAGTCCTAAATGAGGAACTCTGGTAACACAAAAAAGCAAGATCTAAGTATAAAACTATCAAAAACACACTATTTATGTTAACATTTTCCATAAACAATACACAAAATTGCTACTCAAGGAATTTACAAAATCTGAACATTTTTTACTGGCTTAGTGGTTGCTGCAGCAGGTGTGAGATTTCAAAAGAATAGTTCAAAATAACATGGAATCGAATAATATGTATCAAAAGACTCAAAGTATGATACTGTGCTAAAATATGCCTTGCAAAAGGCAGAAAACAGTAATATAACAAGTGATAATGGTTTGAAAGTATAATTAGTATGTTTTACTTTCTCTACTATAAATAATAAGTAGAGGAAGTACTGCATTCTGCACAAAATTTTGATTTCAAGGTCACACTAAAATACATATTTTGTGATTTCCTGAATCTGAAAACAGCTTTCTTAGAAGAAGTTCTCTCTGTGTGCGTGTGTGTGTGTGTGTGTGTGTGTGTGTGTGTGTGTGTGTGTGTGTGTGTGTGTGTGTGTGTGTGTGTGTGTGTGCGTGCGTGCGTGTGTGCGTGCGTGGGTGCGTGCGTGGGTGCGTGCGTGGGTGCGTGCGTGGGTGCGTGCGTGCGTGCGTGCGTGCGTGCGTGCGTGCGTGTGTGTGTGTGTGTGAATGTGTTTGCGTGTGTGTGCGCTTGCGCCTATGTGCATGCATGTGCACAAACAGTATAACTTAAAAACAAGAAGTTGTTTCACTACCAAACTTGGTATTTAGTTTCAGCATCTTCCAAGGATGTGACACAAAGGTTATAAAGTGAAGCTCCACACTCCTTTGTATGTAACATTTTTCCAAAATTCAGATTTTGTTAAAAATAGTTCAAATGATTTTGATTAAAATGCAAATACATTTGAGATATGTTCATGGCAGGTGAGATGTACATCTTGAACTTCTGGGAATGACCTCAGAAGCCTTCTTCATTCTGGATGACCTTTTCATAATCAGCAAACCATTTCATATCTGGTAAACCATAAGAGATAGACAAAATCTTACTATATCAAAAATGTAGATCTCATTAAAATATGCAGTTAATGACAAATACATTTATGGTATGAAACATTTCTGAGATATTCCTTGAATTTTGCAATATTTAATACTTTTCTAAAATGGGAAGTCATTGCAGGTTTTTCTGTCTTGGACATGGAAAGAGAACAAAATTTCAAATCCATCATAGTGACGAACTCTTTAAAGATTTTATGATCACTTAAGCCTACTATATTCCCCTGTTCCCATTGTACCTACAAGAAAATATTTAATAAAATAATTTTTGCAGATGCTTATTCGTTTAACATGAAATAGAAGAAAAGACACAAAATATAATTATTTGTAACAAAACTTCACTTATCTTTAAGGAAAGATAAATCATCAATTTCTTTAAAGATGAGTAAAGTTTTGTTACAAATAATTATATTTTGTGTAGTATTTGTTGCTTCACTGTTGTTAGCTTCTATTTTTACTGTTACAAGAATAAGAATTTGTGCATGATAGAGAAGG
The DNA here is from genome assembly GCA_030765055.1 of Mantis religiosa. NCBI lineage: Eukaryota > Metazoa > Arthropoda > Insecta > Mantodea > Mantidae > Mantis > Mantis religiosa. The sequence goes on along the minus strand of CM060950.1, from coordinate 276,907,426 downwards.
TCATGTGAGTACAGCACGTCAGGGTTTTTAAATTGAAAGTCCTGTAAGATAAAGTGATTTTAGTGAGTTGTGTAATATGTTCTGTTTCACTTTACTTTGACAACTTAATTGATATTGTCACTGATCGCATTTTTTGTGTTTGAGCCGCGACAAGCCAGTGGTGGGCGCATATGAAAGAAAGAGACAGATAGTGAGGGACACGAGTGCTGAGCGCTTGCCAAGAGAGAAAGAGACAGAGATATACTGAAACTTTCTGCTGCATCTTGATTGCTACCAAGCAATCCACTGAGTTTTAGAACAATGAGTGAAGGTATAAAAGTGCCGCGGCTGTCAGAGCGGGGGCATTTGCTAGTTGAGAACTGTTAATTGTGTGTGTGCAGCTGTGTAGTGATTTGAAGTGTACCGGAAGTGATTTCTTTCATTTGTTTACATCTGGTGAAGCAATGAGAGACTGCATTTGTGTATGACACGTCATTTTTAGAGCCTGTAAGGGGTGTACAAAGCATCTTTCTACTGAACTAAAGAGCATTTTAAATTTCATCAAACAAGGTTTTTAATTCTATGAACACACAAAGTCACAATATTCTAAACCAGCACCTTATGATTAAACAGTGCAGCGTCAGATTAGTAGGAGAAAGTCTCTCACTGCCTTAATTACCTTAATCGGAGCTTTTGCAATACATTTCATAAAACATTTAACAATATAATGACAAAATTGGAATATGAATCTTTTTGGTTTTAGTATATTGGTATTTTACTTCCTTGTGTGAGCTAGTCCTCTCTTAGAACTTCTTTTGTGGTAAGATGCAAAGTAGTTTTTCATTGTGAATGTTTTATATTGGATATTTCTATGCAGTTCTGAGCATTAGATATCAATTATAATTCTTATAAGTACTGTATATGGGAAGTTTCAACAGTTGAGATTTACAGTTAGGTGCAAAACAGTGGCCTATACACAGTATTCATTTTATTCATTATTTCCCATCTTCCAATTGAGCAGGAATGATGTCATAGTTGAGTGGTGAGTCTATCTTGAAGTCATAGTGCTCTCTACAGAGAAGTGGTAACTTTTTGTGGAACAGTAAGCAAATTACAACCAGTTTCCCCTGGATATGAACACATAGCACTGTAATTCCTTTCTTGGAAGTGTTGAAAACAGTGTTGTTATGATAAATTAACTGATTTTCAAAAAATTCTAATATGTTTTCAAAAAATTCACTTACCATCCATGGGCCTATGATAAATTGAAAAAAGTCTTCAAAAAACAAAACATTCAACTAGCACCAGTCAACCATTTCTCCTTAAAAAAAACCTAATTTGCTCAAACATCAAAGATGCCATTCCATCTAACAAAAAATCTGGTATATATCAAATTGAATGCAATGACTGTAGTCAAATTTATATTGGAAAAACCAAAAGAAATTTAGAAACAAGAGCAAAGGAACACTTTAGAAACATAAAATATAAACAATTAGAAAAATCAGCAGTTGCCACACATTTTTGGGAAAAAAACCACAATATAAATCCAGAACCAAAACTACTAAAACATACATCAGTAAAACAAGAACTATCCACATGGGAACAAATCTTCATTTCAAAAAATAGGAACAAAGTATTCAATTTCGACATCCCCCAGAAAGATTTGTTCAGCAAGTTCCTTGAACCGCCACCAGAGGAGACCTGTGACAAAATATCGTCAACTACACCAACGAGAACCAGTCGAGAGCTGGCTGATGATAGAGGCAAAGCCTCAGAAACATGTTCCGGAAAAATTTAAAAGTAAGTGTTGTTTAGTGTCTTTAATCGACTCTCTTTAAAGTTAATTTAACATAGCACTGTGTTTTCATGGCTGAATGCTACTTTCGTACCAGTATTAAAATTGGTGCGGCATATAAATATACCAAACCGCTGCATAGAGGAGTTTATGCAACACTATCCAGCATTCAAACAAGTCCCTCGGAGCGTAATGTTGTCAAAAGTGTCCAGGTACTGTCAAATTGGCATAATTTTGTTTGCAAAATAAACGTCTTACTTTTTGTCAGTATACGATATAAATTTTTTGTCATTTTCATGCTTAATTAAAATGTCTATTAAGGTTGCTATCCTTATGTCTTTTAAAACCAATAGGTGCATCAAACATTTCCAAGATACAGGATCAGTTACTCACAAAAAGAGAGACACTGGATGCTATAAAGCGACTGGTTCCAATCTAGAAGCAATAAATAATGTTATGACTGAAAGGCCTAAAGCATACCTTTTCACAATAGGGACAGTGTTTAAGGGGAAGAGAGAAAGGAAATATAAGAAAATGGACACGTAAGACTATGTACTAGAGAGATTTTCTTGTTTAGACTTGGATAAAAGCTTTGTACATATTGTAACACTAATTTACTTTTTATTCCTAGAACTTGTTCTGCTAATTTTCTGGTTTGTAATGAAGTTACATTGTGAGAAAACTGTGGGTAATAGTAAAGAATTAAGATCAAATTGAAATATTTCTATTTTATGTGGCAGGTTTACAATGTGCATATATGTCTACTATAGCAAAAAAGCAGATGTTCGCTGTGAAATAAGTGTTCATTGACTTATCATTTCATATATTCTTTAGGTTATACTTTTATGGCTGCATAATTAGCTTTGCAGTGCATTGCATTGCAGTATATAGTTTTTTTAAAAAGCAGTTATCGTATCTATGCACCAGGCAAAATTGGGGAGCATTTTTTCAAAACTTGATAGGTGCACAAAATGCATTTCTGAGAAAAAGGTTTTTTATTTTTTTTTTTATTTATTGGCAATGCTTATTGGTTAGCACAGAAACTGTATTAATCATTCAGATCTCCTTCCTGAAACTATCTCATTGAATGTGAAAAGAAACAAATACCTTAATTTAACTAGTGCAAATTTGAGGTTTGAAAATGCAGAGTTTTTCCAAAAACCGACAGATGGTGATTAGCTTTTCTGCATGAGTGAGAGATTAACACATTAAGTTAAATTAATTGGGAGTCGATTAATAACACAAAACAACACTCACTTTTAAACTTTCCCGGAACATGTTTCTGAGGCCTTCCCTCTATCTTCAGCCGGACATCGACTGGTTCTCATTGGTGTAGCTGGCAATATTTTGTCATCGGTCAATAAGCAAGAAATAAAAACATTCTTAAAACTGCATGAAAAGAAGAGAAATCTTTTTGCAAACATAAAATTCATAAAACTATGTTTACGAAATAATGTAACACCCCAATTTGTCCGGAGGATAGTAAAACCAGGCAACGGAAATCCACAACACAGAGCGGCAGAGAGAAAAGTTTTACAGCTAGAAATCAATAAACATTATAAACATTTGGAAGAAACGGAATTGAAACTTTATAAACTTCATTCAGTTTTAATGAAAACACTGGGAAACACGATGTGGGATAACTTCGAACAAAACTATTTGGCAATGCTAAGCAAGAAAATGAAAACAAAAACCGAAAAACTTAAGTACAAATTGACCAATTTGATGAACATTTCTTCACATTGAAACCATACCGAAGAAAAGTTTAAGAATAAGAGACACATCGGAAATAGAAACTTGAGTCCAACAGCAATTAGTCCACACGCTAAATGCAAAACGGCAATAAGTAGCGTAAACGAAAAAACAAACACACAAAACTTTGAAAACGTTGTAAATCTATCTAATCAAAATTTCTCCACAAAAGGATTAGGTCTTCTAAACAAAGGATTAAAAACTTGCGTAAGTTTTTCAAACGAAATTGAGGACTACATTGCAGATATAAACATTTCGGCACAGTGTCTACCAGTATCAAAACAAAATCAACTTAAAAGCCAATGTGAAAATATTTTGGAAGAAATAAAAACCAGATCCGTTCAGAAGAGCAAACAAAATATTATCCATTCATTGAAACAAAAAAAACGTCATATACACCAAGGCAGACAAAGGTAACAAAATAGTCATAATGGATAAATCTGATTACCTTTAAAAAATGGAAGAAATGCTAACTAACAGTGAATATGAAACCATTAACAAAAATCCATTAACAGCTTGCATAAAATCATTTGAAAAAACAATAGCAAAATCAAGTGTAATATCAAACAAATATGCAGTTAAACCAGATAACCCAACCTTACCTAGACTTTAGGGCTTACCCAAAATACACAAACAATGAGACCTATAGTTAACAGTATAAATTCACCAACATACAAACTTGCAAAGTGGCTAATAAACAAATTCAAATCATTTCCAAAATTCGATAGCCTAACCATCAAAAACACCTATGACCTTATAGAACACATTAAGTATACTGAACTAAATGAAGAGGACACACTAGTCTCATTTGACGTTAAATCACTGTTTCCCAGCATACCAGTTAAACAACTCCCAACATTGATAGAAAAATGGCTCAAATCACTTAGAATGTCATCACTTGAAATTTCAGATTACATCGAACTTACCAAATTATGCATAGAACAGAATTTCTTCCAGTTTCAAACAAAATATTTCCATCAAACTTCTGGTTTAGTAATGGGCAACCCCTTATCACCCTTGCTGGCCGATCTGTACATGAGTGCACTAGAAATAAGGATCACTAAAGGTTTCCCATGGATGTTCAAACTCTGGCAAAGATATGTAGATGACATATTTGCCATAGTGCCAAAAAAACACATCAGTGATGCACTAAAACTTTTAAATATTCAAGAAAAAAGCATCAAGTTCACTGTAGAAGTTGAAAAAGACAAATATTTACCATTTTTAGATCTAAAAATAATCAGAAATAAAAATAGAATAAACTTTGGCATTTACAGAAAACCAACACAGACAGACAACTACATAAAAGCTAATGGCTACAATCCAAGATCCCACAAACAGGCAATCTTTAATAGTTTAGCACACAGACTGGTCAACATCCCTCTCACAACAGAAGAATACAAAATAGAATACAACAAAATTATTGAAATAGCACAGAAAAATGACTTTCCCAAATCACTAGTAGACAAAAAAGTGAACTTAGCAAATAAGAAGAAACTACTAAAGGAAACCACAACCCTCTCAGCTACAGAAACTAAAATGATCTTCAAAAAGTTCACTTACCATCCATGGGCCTTTGATAAATTCAAAAAAGTCTTCAAAAAACAAAAGATTCAACTAGCTCCAGTGAACCATTACTCCTTAAAAAACCTAATTTGCTCAAACATCAAAGATGCCATTCTATCTAACAAAAAATCTTGTATATATCAAATTGAATGCTGTGACTGTAGTCAAATTTATATTGGAAAAACCAAAAGAAATTTAGAAACAAGAGCAAAGGAACACTTTACATAAAATACAAACAATTAGAAAAATCAGCAGTTGCCACGCATTTTTGGGAAAAAAACCACAACATAAATCCAGAACCAAAATTACTAAAACATACAACAGGAAAAGAAGAACTGTCCACATGGGAACAAATCTTTATTTAAAAAAATAGGAACAAAGTATTCAATTTCGACATCCCCCAGAAAGATTTGTTCAGCAAGTTCCTCGAACCGCCACCAGAGGAGACCGATGACAAAATATTGCCAGCTACACCAATGAGAACCAGTCGATATCTGGCTGAAGATAGAGGGAAGGCCTCAGAAACATGTTCCGGGAAAGTTTAAAAGTGAGTGTTGTTTCGTGTTATTAATCGACTCCCAATTAATTTAATTTATACAACAACACTGTTTTTAACACTTCCATGAAAGGATTAACACATTAAGTTTTGTTATTTTCATCATTTATTGTTTTTGTTACTTTTTATTTATGTAAAAGCTATTTGTAGTCAGTTTATTGACACTCGTCACTTACTTTTCTTATATTATCGAGGGACTAGTTTCAAAGGCCATTGCCTCCATTTTCAACCTCTCCCCAACTAGCATCTGTTGTCCTCTGCTCTCCTGTCTCTGGTGGTGGTAGTGGTGGTACTTCTTTGCCAAATTATGTACTGGTGGGAATTCGAAGTTAATTACGCGGTCCTTATTTTTCCATATGAATATGTTCTCCCATGTTGTCAGTTTATTTTGGTTTATATTCCTTTTAATAATTTTGGATTTGGATCAATGGCATGATTTTTGTTCCAAAAATGAAATGCTACTGCTGACTTATCTTCTTGTTTCAATCTGATGTTTCTAAAGTGCTCTTTGACTCTGGTTTTTAGATTTCTTTTAGTTTGACATATGTAGCATTTTTCACAATTTTTACAACTTATTTTGTAAATTTCGTATCTGTTAACTGATGGGATTTCATCTTTAGTTTTTGAATTTAGCAATTTTAAAATTGAATGTCCATTAGTAGGTGCCAAGATTATTATTATGTATTATTATTTTGTTCCTTAAACATCTTTTTAAATTTATTAAATGTTTTTGGGTGATATGTGAATGAACTGAATATGCTGTTGCTTTGTTTTTCTTTTGTAAATGTGGTTGCTTCCTTAATGATTTTCTGTTGTTTTCAAATGCTAGGCTTTGGCAATGAAGCCATTAGCTCTCTTGCTCTCCAATATTTCTGTGTAGTGGGTCTGGCATGTAGGGCTTCACAGGTTAAAAGATGTTCTTCAGCCATTTCCTCTTCTTTGTCGCACAGAGGACAATTTGAACTTGTATAAATTCCATTTCTGTGTAAGTGTTTGGCCAAATAATCATGTTCCGTAAGTAATCTAAAATTTGCTACTGCAGATTTGCATGGGATTTCTGGAATAACCTCTGGATTTTTAATTAAAATGTTCCATTTTTTATCTTTGGCTTTGTTAGATATTGATTGGTTTTGTTTCTTTTTATATTTGCTTTTGATTAATCTTTTTATGGATGTAAAGGGTAAGATTTTACTTTTGTTCTGAATTAAATTTGCACCTTTTTTGGCAAGAAAATCAGCTGATTCATTTACAGCAATTCTACAATGTGCAGGTATCTACTGTAATATAATTCTTTTCTGTAGTTTTTGAAGTTGTTGGATCATTTTGTGACATTCTTTAATTTGGATTGACCTCATTTTATATGAACTTATTGCACATAATGCTGCTTTAAAATCAGATAGTATGACAGCATTTTTGAATTTATCTATTCTGTATAGAAGGTGTTGGAGTGAATTATGAATAGCTGTTACTTCTGCATCAAAATTTGTTGTGTGGTATCCCACTGGTTGATAGAATGAAAACAGTGCACACTTAATTCTTGCTCCTGAGTTGTTGTCCAAGTTAGATCTATCTGTGTAGATATGTAACCATTCTTCAGGTGGGTATCTATTGTTCACAGTTTCTAATGCTAGTTCTTTTAGTACAGGTTTGGAAGTTTCAGATTTTTTAACTATTTGTTCTAAATCTAATTGAATATTAATTGGTTCAAAAGTCAGTGGGTTTTCTTTGATTAAAATGTTTTCTTTAGAATTAGGAAGATTCAGATCTGTTTTTAATTCCATAACTTTGTGTGGGAAACTTGTTTGTGTTTTCATCTTGATTGGTTGTAGTAATCTTTTCTCCCATTTTGTTGTTTTTAACTGCAACATTTTTTCATGTTGTATTAGTGTCTGCTCCTCTCAAGTTAGATGTATTGGATAGTTCCGAGTTTAGGCTTGCATTGCTGTGATTGGAGTTGATTTTGCTGCACCGGTTATTAGTCGCAGGACCTGATTTTGGCATACTTCTAGGTGATTTATGTTAAACTGTTTGCTGTAATTATTACCTCTGCATTATAAAGAAGTATTGGCTTGATGAATGTTTTGTATGTGGTGTTCAGTGTCTCCTGATTACTGCCTCTTTTGACTCCAGCTAATCTTTTCAAAATTGAAAATTTTTTTGTTGACTTGTTTACTACTGCTTCAATATGATGTCTCCAAGATAATATTTTGAATCAAAAATTTTTCCTAAATATTTTGTTTCATATGTTTGTTTCAGGTTTGTTTTCTTGAACTGCAGATTTAGTTTAGGGATTTTCTTTTTTAAGCTGAATATTTGGAATGTTATATATGTTTGGAGGAATTTAGTAACAGTGACGTCAAAATTAATCTCAGAAGCTATTTGTAGTTGGTTTATTGGAATGTTATTTTATCAGTATTTATTTTCATCAAATTGTTGTCAGTCCACTTTTCCAATAATATCAGAGTCTTTTCCACTGAAGTTTTGGATTTCCCTATTTGTGGGGAAGATGTCCACATGATCATGTCATCTGCAAAAAGAGCTGTCTTTATTTCTGTGTTTGATACAGCCACGGGAAGATCATTGATATAGATGTTGAACAAGTTTGTACTCAGTACTGCACCTTGTGGTAGGCCCATTTTTATTTGTCGGAATTTGGATGTACTGTCATTGTATTTAGTAGCACAGAAACGTTGAGAGAGAAACTGAGTGATCCAATTTAACATGTTATCTTGAATGCCTAGTTTTGAAAGTTTCTCAAGAAGTTTATGACTCCATCCAAAGTATAAACTTGAAAGAAGCGTAGGGACAGTGAAGCACAAATTAATACAAAATTGAATCGAGAATATATTGACACATTGCTTCACTCACACTGTTTATTCACAGGACATGTTTCAAGAGCTCTTGCTCCTATCCTCAGCTGATACTCGACTAGTGCAAGTTGTAGTGGTTTCTTCTTTCTCCGTATTGTCAATAGATGGCGTGATGTACTTGTCAAAGATGTCCGGTGGTGGAGTTTCAAAATTCATGACTCTATGACGATTTTTGTTAATGAAGATTTTTTCCCATACGGAAAGGTCTATGGGGTGATTAACGTATTTTATTAGAGATGTTTCCAAATTGATGTCATGTCTAGTATTCAAAAAATGAAAAGCCACTGCTGATTTTTCTGTTTCACCATTTTTAATGTTTCTCATATGTTCTTTAGTTCTGATGTTAATATTTCTTTTTGTTTTTCCTATACAAATTTTAGCGCAAGTTTCACATTTGATCTCATAGATTCCTGGTTTTTCTTTGGTAGTGATTGAATTTTTGGGAGGGCCTTTTAACAAATTTCTGATATTAAACCTATTTTGAGGTGCAAGAGTTATGTTGTGTTTTGAGAAGATTTTTTGGAATTTGTTATAGGCTGATGGGTGGAAGGTGAATTTTTAAAAATTTTTTTTTTTCTCTTTTTCTCCTGTAGGTTCTAGGGTGGTGGTTTCTTTTATTTTCTTAGCTTTGTTGAGTCTGTTAACTGTTTTGTCTACTAAATTTGGGTTGAAACCGTTGGATATAGCTACTTTTTTTATGTGTAGGTATTCTTCTTGATAATCTTCTCTGTTTAGTGGAAAGTTGATCATCCGAAATATTAAACTGTTGAAAATGGCATGTTGGTGTTGTTTTGGGTTGAAACTGTTGTTCTGTGTGTGTCGGTTTCCTGTAAATACCAAAAGTGAGTTTGTTGTTCATTTTTTTGATCTTGATGTCCAAAAAGGGGAGCACACCATCCTCTTCTGTTTCCAATGTAAATTTTATAGCTGGATTTTGTATATTCAAAAGTTTAAGACCATCTTGTATGAGTTTTTTAGGTACTATTGCAAAAATGTCGTCAACATAGCGATACCACACTTTGAAATAATTTGGAAAAGCTTTTGTGATATGTGTTTCAAAAGCACTCATGAATAAATCTGCCAAGAAGGGAGACAATGGGTTGCCCATAGCTAGGCCCGTTTTTTGTTTATAGATCTGTCCATTAAAGCTGAAAAAATATTGATTGATACAAATTTCTGTAAGTTGTGAAAGTTCTTCTATTTCTTCAGGTGTTATTTGTATTGATTCCAGCCATTTTTTGAGAAGTGGAATAAGCTCATTGGTAGGTATACTTGGATATAAAGAAATGACGTCAAAGGAAACTAAAGCATCTGTAGAGTTGATCTTTGTGTCCTTCAGGAAATTTAACAATTCAAACGAGTTTTTGATACTTAAATTTTCAAATTTTGTGAAGGATCTGAATATTTGAACCAGCCATTTTGATAGTTGGTAAGTGGGTGCATCAATGCTATTAATTATTGGTCTGAGGGTAATTTCAGGTTTATGTATTTTGGGTAAACCATATATGTATGGTGTTTTTGGACTGTCTATTTTATTGTTCAATTTATCTCTTTTAGTCATGATTTTACTGTTTTTAATTGCTAATTCCACAGATTTGCATGCTTTCTTTAATGGATTGTTTTCTAGTTTAACAAATTCTTTTCCGTTTAAAAGGTTGTCCATTTTTTTTGCGATAGTCTTCTTCGTCCAATATTACTATTTTGTTACCCTTGTCTGCTTTTGTGTAGACTACCGGTTTTTCATTTAAATTTTTGATTAATTTTTTATATGAATATCTTTTTGAAATTGCATTTTGAATATGATCTAGAGTTTCTAAGCACTGTGTTCTGATCGTGGATTTTTTGTTATCGGGCAAATTATATATCGCTATTTCAATGTCCGCGATATAGTTTTCAATGTTTTTTGTGTAATCTACACATGTTTTTAGGCCTTTGTTTAGAAAATCTATTTCTTTCTCCGTGAAGTTGCATGTGGATAGATTCGTTACATTGTTAGGTTTTTGACATGAGAGTAATAAATCTTGCTTTTCATGTGGATTTGGTTCTTGCTTCTTTTCAAAACATCTCTAATGTGGAAACATCTCTAATAAAATACGATAATCACCCCATAGACCTTTCCGTATGGGAAAAAATCTTCATTAACAAAAATCGTCATAGAGTCATGAATTTTGAAACTCCACCACCGGACATCTTTGACAAGTACATCATGCCATCTATTGACAATACGGAGAAAGAAGAAACCACTACAACTTGCACTAGTCGAGTATCAGCTGAGGATAGGAGCAAGAGCTCTTGAAACATGTCCTGTGAATAAACAGTGTGAGTGAAGCAATGTGTCAATATATTCTCGATTCAATTTTGTATTATGCCTCCATACTGAATCGTACGCTTTTTCAAAATCAATGAAAACTGACAGCAAATCTTGATTTTTGTTGAAAGATTCTTTGACATCTTGGGATAGTTGAATTGTATTTTCTGTAGTAGATAAGTGTTGTCTGAATCCTGTTTGAGCAGTTGTTAATATGTTATTACTTTCTAAGAACCAATTTAGCCTTACTGAAAACATACGTTCTGCTATTTTTGCAATGACACTTGTTAAGGAAATTGGTCTGTAATTATTTATTTTGTCGGGTGCTGTGTCTTTTTTTAGAATAGGAATAATTATTGCTTTTTTCCACTCTGTAGGTACAGTAGAGGTCCATGATATATTAAATAATTTCAGTAGTACCTTTCTTCCCTTTGATCCTAGGTGTTTCAGAAATTCAGCATGTATTTTATCTGGTCCAGGAGACCTTTTATCTTTCAACTCATGGATGACATGATTTAGTTCCCTTATGGTGAATTCTTTGCTGAATATAATTTTTTGAGATCTTTTTTAATCTGCCTTTGTTTTCTTTTTGCTTCAGGGGAAAGTTTATGCTGAGAGCTGTAATACTTATTAAAGGCTTCAGAAATAGAATAATTTGAAGTAAGTGTTTTCCCATTTAGTTTGACTGGTTCTTTACTTGTTTCTTTCTGACAATTAATTTTACTTATATATCTGTATACTTTTTTTTGCATCTTTTCTATAGTTAGCTTTTTTAATAAATTTACTGGAAGCTTTTTTTTTTGGCAATATGAATTTCTTTTTTACATTTTGCTGCCTTTCTTCGCCATTCCTGTGTATCTGTTGGGTTACTGGACAATTCTGCTTTTTTTCTTGCTATGTCCCTTTCTTCATTTAACTTTGATAGTTCTGTATTCCAAGAGGGTTTGTAATTTTTAGTTTTTTCTCTTGGGATCCATTTTTTTGCTGCTTCAAGAATTATATTTGTTATTGTTTTATTGAGTTTATCTACAGATGCTTCACATTGAGCGGAGTAAAGATTTTGTTCAGTTTCCTCAGTAAATTTTGTCCAATTTGCTTTTCTAAAATTTCAAGAGTATTTCAACTTTGGCCTGCTAATATTTTGTTTGTCATGAAGTATTAAGGATGCAATAACTACTCTATGATCAGATCCTATGTCTTCAATGATGTCACGTGTTGTCTTATCCTTTAAATCTGAAGATACTAATAATAGGTCTGGATTTTCTAATTTTCTTAAACACCAGACTTTTGTTGTATCCATTTTCTTCTGCTATGTGTGGTATGGCTTCTTGTTCTTTGGAATATTCTTCTTTATCCATGGGTATGTTGACTAGTCTGTGTGTAAGGCTGTTTATTATTGCATGCTTATGTATAAGTGGGTTGTAGCTATTATTTTTATGTAATTTTCTGAATGTGTTGGTTTCCTGTAAATTCCAAATTTTATTTTTGTGTTATTTCTGATGATATTTAGATTCATTGATTTCATTTTCTATTGTGAATTTCATAGACCTTTCTTGCACATTGAGTAATTTTAATGCATCATCCAAATGTTTATTTATGAAAATGTAGGCAATGGCCTTTGAAACTAGTCCCACGATAATATAAAAAAGTAAGTGACAAGTATTAAATTATAGATGAGTCGTATTTATTACACATCGGCTTCACTTACGTACCTATATTGAGGACATGTTTCACGAACAATCGTAGTTCTGGAGTTGCTGATGCCATCTGTTGATTTTGTGATGAATTTAAATGTGGGGTTCTCTTCTGGCGGGATTTCAAATTTCATTAGTTGGTTTTTATGTTTCTCTATGTATGTTTTCTCCCATGTGACGAGTTCACTATGTTTTGTATGTATTTTAGTAATTTGGTGCTATCTTCAATTTCATGATTTTCAGACCAGAAATGAGCTGCTCTTGTGGGCTTATCAATATTTTTGTATCTTAAGTGCCTAAAATGTTCTTTCTTTCTAGTGCCTATGTTTCTTTTTGTCCTCCATATGTAAATTTTTTTCACGGTCTTTACACTTAATCTTGTAAATGCTTGACTTTTCTTCTGGTTTTATCTTATCAGTATTATTACTGCTAAGTAGGTTTTTAATGTTGTAATTGTTTTTGGTGCCAATGTTATATTACTTGAATATTTTTCGGAAGTTTTTTGTAGCCCAGGGGTGGTAAGTAAATTTGGCAAATCTAATTTCTTGTTTTATTGGTGAAAGAGCTGTGATCTGTTTTAATATTTTTTGAAGTTTGAATGATTTTAGCTTTTTATCTACAAAGCTTTTTCCATATCCATTTTTAATTGGAGTTTTTAAGATTTGATGGTATTCATTTTTATATTCTTGCTGGCTGATATACAAATATAATCTGTGTGTGAGACTGTTGATGGTGGCATGTTTGTGTGGAATTGGGTTGAAACTATATGCTTTGATGTAATTATCTGTGTGTGTTGCTTTTCTATGAATACCAAATTCCAGTTTTTCATTGCTTTTTGTGATTTTACAGTCCTCTTCAGTTTCCACTGTGAATGGTATGTTGGGTTCTTGAAGGTTGAGTAGTTTCAAAGCGTCATCTATTTATTTGTAGTGCACTATTGCAAAGTTGTCATCTACGTATCTGTACCATGTTTTAAAAATATGAGGGAAGGCTTTAGTTATATGTGTTTTGAAAAAGCTCATGTATAAATTGGCCAAAAATGGTGATAGCGGGCTTCCCATAGCTAGTCCTGAAATTTGTTTGTAATACTTCCCATCGAAAACAAAATAATGTAGATGTATACATATTTCAGTCATTGCCAAATATTCTTCTATTGCATTGGTATCTAGGTTAATAGAAGTTAGCCATTTCTTAAGCTGTATCAAAAGTTTGTCTATTGGGATGCTAGGGAAGAGGGAGCGGACATCAAAGGATACTGAAGTGTCTTGAGGGTTTAGTTTAAGATTTTGAATTTTTTCTACCAGGTCTAAAGTGTTTTTTATGCTACGAGTATTGAATTGTGGAAAGGACTGGCATTTTTTGGATAGCCATTTTGCCAGAAGGTAAGTAGGAGTGTTGACATTATTTACAATGGACCTCATGGATATGTTGGGTTTGTGTATTTCAGGCAATCCATATAATCTTGCAAGGGTAGGGTTCTCCGGTTTGATAGACTTTTGTTCTGCAGTTGTTAAAATTTTACTATTATTGATGATATTATTCATCAATTCATTAGTAGTCAAATAAGCTACATCACAGGGCTTACGCCTTTTACTTTTAGGATCTCGTGGATACACTTGAGACCATGTGAACATGAAATTGTCTTAGTATGAGCTTTTCTTGACTTGCATTTTAATTTTCTTTCCTTATTTTTGCAATTTCTACCTCTGGCGCATTCTACGACTGGTACAATTTCACAATCTGAGCTCCTGCCCATTGTGCATAGTACAGTACAGTGCAGTGTCTCAACTAAAAATAAAAATGCCATGTAAGTATAACAAAGCTTTCAGAAATGAATGTGAAATACAGTCGCATAACCAGAGTTTGCAGTTATTGCCAACGCTGCAGCGGTGTACCAAGCTTGCAGAAATGATTGAGAATTCCAAGAATCACAACAGTGAAATGGCATTCAGTGCCAACATGTATTTCATAGAATTGAGGTTGCTACTTGCTAGACCATAAAATCATAAAATTGCATGTATCGACTTTTGCTTTAACTGAGCAAGTGCATCTATTGAGTTTTGAAAAACTACTAATATTCCCTACCTTCTTACACAGGACATGAATCGAATTTTGCAAAATCTGATTTCACAGAACGATGTAGAAGGTGAAAATTATGCCGATACTATATATAACTCAATTTTGTAAAATCTCGCATCTATCAAGTTTTGAAAAAATGCTCCTCAATTATGCACCTTTATATTATGTGGGCAGACCTGCCTCTCAAATAGAATATTTACCTGCTGGTAAAGGGAGGCCTCAAAACTACTGTCAGCTCATCAAATACGACCTCAAGCCACTGGGGGAATTGAATATAAACTCGCTCCATCAGTGAGCTATTGATGATGTCAAATTTTTTGCAGTAAAATCACAGATAAAATTGAACATCATGTATATGTATACAGGTGCAGGGGTTTAATCTGGTAATAAAATGTATAGTGTTGTCCTCTCCAGGTGTCATTCTGTTATCTCCCTCCTTACATAATTCTAGATTAACAAGTTACTTACATCATCCCAAAAGAGTTATCTATGTTCTTGCTAATGGTGCCATTAAGTTAATAGTTATGAAAAACTGTTTAGCACAATGAAAATACTCCATTTGTTTAGTAATACATTTTGTCTGCCATCAGGATTATATCACTGTCATCATTATGTAGTGATAGAATGGTGGTGATATACAAATTCTTAATGGACTAAAAGAGATACTAAAATTGAAAAAACATGTAAAACTAATAGCATCCTTTGTCAGTTTTCCAACAAGTGGATTCAGTTCTTTGAAGTACGCCACAAAATTTGTGAGCTATTGCACCACTGTATTTTTATTCAATGGAAGCAATAAATTAAGATCATATCTATATACAAATATAACAATTTGTAACTTAGAACTTCACTTATCTTATAAGAAATGATGACACTTTTCTTATAAGTTGTTTGGGATCACGATTTCATGGAAATTCTTCCACATCATCAGCTGGAACCAACAAAACTGTCGTCATCATTCCAAACACTAGATGTTAATATGTTCTTGTTAGTACTACCAAAATCTGAAAATAAAATAAATTTAAAAACAGAATCGAATGCCGGTATTTCAAAATTCATTATGCAATGTTTGTTTTTAAAATAAATATCTTTTCACAAACCATTACATATATCGGACCATTTAATTGTTTTAATAATTTAACTTCTGGATTTATTTCATGGTTAAATGACCAAAAATGATTTGCTACGGCCGATTTATCAGTTTATTTATACTTAATGTTACAAAAATGTTCTTTCGTTCTGGTTTCTAAATTATGTTTTGTCTTTCCAATATAAACTTTATCACAATTGAAACAATTAAATGAATAAATACCAGATATTTTCGTAACATTAAGTATAAACAAACTGATGAATCAGCCATAGTGGATCATTTTTGGTCATTTAACCATGAAATAAATCCAGAAGTTAAATTATTAAAATAATTAAATTGTCCGATAGATTTAATGGTTTGGGAAAACATATTTATTTTAAAAAATAAACATCGAGTAATAAATTAATTAATGGAAATTAATTATTCTTTCACACTGGCCATGTGTAGGCTAAATTGTGGAAACGTAGAGTCAGACTGAAAAATTCAATGCCATAGCCGGGATTTGAACCACGGATCTTCTGGTTTCCGTCCAGCCGCACTACCATTATGCTACTATGGCCAACGTGCCGATATGACATTAAATTCTCCAACTGACTCATATATATGTATATGAGAATTTAATGTCATATCGGCACGTTGGCCATAGTAGCATAATGGTAGTGCGGCTGGACGGAAACCAGAAGATCCGTGGTTCAAATCCCAGCTATGGCATTGAATTTTTCAGTCTGACTCTACGTTTCCACAATTTAGCCTACACACGGCCAGTGTGAAAGAATAATTAATTTCCATTAATTAACCTAATAGTGGTTTACTATAAAAATCCCGGGCCTTAAAGTACTTACAAGTAGTAAGTCGCCATTGAGGTAGTTGTCTCATGTGTTTATGAGAACTCCTAAGTGGTTTACCGGGAAATATGAGTCAGTTGGAGAATTTAATGCCATATCGGCACGTTGGCCATAGTAGCACAATGGTAGTGCGGCTGGACGGAAACCAGAAGATCCGTGGTTCAAATCCCGGCTATGGCATTGAATTTTTCAGTCTGACTCTAGGTTTCCACAATTTAGCCTACACACGGCCAGTGTGAAAGAATAATTAATTTCCATTGATTAACCTAATAGTGGTTTACTATAAAAAAAACCCGGGCCTTAAAGTACTTACAAGTAGTAAGTCGCCATTGAGGTAGTTGTCTTATGTGTTTATGAGAACTCCTAAGTGGTTTACCGGGAAAATATGAGTCAGTTGGAGAATTTAATATCATATCGGCACGTTGGCCATAGTAGCACAATGGTAGTGCGGCTGGACGGAAACCAGAAGATCCGTGGTTCAAATCCCGGCTATGGCATTGAATTTTTCAGTCTGACTCTACGTTTCCACAATTTGGCCTACACACGGCCAGTGTGAAAGAATAATTAATTTCCATTAATTAACCTAATAGTGGTTTACTATAAAAAAACCCGGGTCTTAAAGTACTTAAAAGTAGTAAGTCGCCATTGAGGTAGTTGTCTCATGTGTTTATGAGAACTCCTAAGTGGTTTACCGGGAAAATATGAGTCAGTTGGAGAATTTAATGTCATATCAGCACGTTGGCCATAGTAGCACAATGGTAGTGCGGCTGGATGGAAACCAGAAGATCCGTGGTTCAAATCCCGGCTATGGCATTGAATTTTTCAGTCTGACTCTACGTTTCCACAATTTAGCCTACACACGGCCAGTGTGAAAGAGTAATTAATTTCCATTAATTAACCTAATAGTGGTTTACTATAAAAAACCCGGGCCTTAAAGTACTTACAAGTAGTAAGTCGCCATTGAGGTAGTTGTCTTATGTGTTTATGAGAACTCCTAAGTGGTTTACCGGGAAAATATGAGTCAGTTGGAGAATTTAATATCATATCGGCACGTTGGCCATAGTAGCACAATGGTAGTGCGGCTGGACGGAAACCAGAAGATCCGTGGTTCAAATCCCAGCTATGGCATTGAATTTTTCAGTCTGACTCTACGTTTCCACAATTTAGCCTACACACGGCCAGTGTGAAAGAATAATTAATTTCCATTAATTAACCTAATAGTGGTTTACTATAAAAATCCCGGGCCTTAAAGTACTTACAAGTAGTAAGTCGCCATTGAGGTAGTTGTCTCATGTGTTTATGAGAACTCCTAAGTGGTTTACCGGGAAATATGAGTCAGTTGGAGAATTTAATGCCATATCGGCACGTTGGCCATAGTAGCACAATGGTAGTGCGGCTGGACGGAAACCAGAAGATCCGTGGTTCAAATCCCGGCTATGGCATTGAATTTTTCAGTCTGACTCTAGGTTTCCACAATTTAGCCTACACACGGCCAGTGTGAAAGAATAATTAATTTCCATTGATTAACCTAATAGTGGTTTACTATAAAAAAAAACCGGGCCTTAAAGTACTTACAAGTAGTAAGTCGCCATTGAGGTAGTTGTCTTATGTGTTTATGAGAACTCCTAAGTGGTTTACCGGGAAAATATGAGTCAGTTGGAGAATTTAATATCATATCGGCACGTTGGCCATAGTAGCACAATGGTAGTGCGGCTGGACGGAAACCAGAAGATCCGTGGTTCAAATCCCGGCTATGGCATTGAATTTTTCAGTCTGACTCTACGTTTCCACAATTTAGCCTACACACGGCCAGTGTGAAAGAATAATTAATTTCCATTAATTAACCTAATAGTGGTTTACTATAAAAAAACCCGGGTCTTAAAGTACTTAAAAGTAGTAAGTCGCCATTGAGGTAGTTGTCTCATGTGTTTATGAGAACTCCTAAGTGGTTTACCGGGAAAATATGAGTCAGTTGGAGAATTTAATGTCATATCAGCACGTTGGCCATAGTAGCACAATGGTAGTGCGGCTGGATGGAAACCAGAAGATCCGTGGTTCAAATCCCGGCTATGGCATTGAATTTTTCAGTCTGACTCTACGTTTCCACAATTTAGCCTACACACGGCCAGTGTGAAAGAGTAATTAATTTCCATTAATTAACCTAATAGTGGTTTACTATAAAAAACCCGGGCCTTAAAGTACTTACAAGTAGTAAGTCGCCATTGAGGTAGTTGTCTTATGTGTTTATGAGAACTCCTAAGTGGTTTACCGGGAAAATATGAGTCAGTTGGAGAATTTAATATCATATCGGCACGTTGGCCATAGTAGCACAATGGTAGTGCGGCTGGACGGAAACCAGAAGATCCGTGGTTCAAATCCCGGCTATGGCATTGAATTTTTCAGTCTGACTCTACGTTTCCACAATCGAGTAATAAATTTTGAAATACCGGCAGTCGATTCTGTTTTTAAATTTGTTGCATTTTCAGATTTTGGTAGTACTAACAAGAACATATTAACATCTAGCGCTTGTAATGATGATGACAATTTTGTTGGTTCCAGCTGATGATGTGGAAGAATCTCCATGAAATTGCGATCCTGAACAATTTATAATAAAATTGTCATCATTTCTTATAAGATAAGTGAAGTTTCAAGTTGCAAAATTTTATATTTGCATATATTTGTTTGCTTCACTGTTAATAGCTTCATATTTTACGTATTTATTAGATCATATCTGTTTCAAAGTAAACTTTTGATATAAATATAATGACTGTTGTGCATTTTAACATTACAGATAACGCATTTCTCACTTACCCATGAAGTCAAGTCTGACCATTATTTATTATTACACCAGTTAGAGAAAAATTCATTAAAATAAATTGTTCTATACCCCTCAACCTTTTGTTTCACAATGAACCATCACATTGTTTCATGTTAGTTTCTTGAAATTTCCTTCAAGTTACTTATAGGGCTTCAATAAAGGCAATTGTTGGTTACATAAATGTGGAAACTTCACAGAAGGAGAAACATGATTATGACTTAAGAGACTAACCTATCTTCTTAGCACTAAAATATATAACCACTTAAGTTTATATTAAATGAAATCAGCTTTAACTTCTCCTGAAGCAGTACAATTCCTTTAAAGTGCATAGAAACCATGCTAAAAATATGTAACCAGCAGTTGTAAATTCTTACTAAATTTAGTTTTATTCCTAACTCCTGCTGAATAGAAAAATAAAGAACAGATCAATAAGGTAAAAAGGCTTAATTTTGGGTTTCAACAGTGTAGGCATCTTTTATGATAGAAGCTGCTCAAATGTCATAACTGAAAGGCTACAGTTCATAAATAAACTACTGCAAACAGAGAAATCTAAAACATTGCATTTACATGACTTTCTCTACTCACTCTTCCACTAGGTAGATGAGACTGACTACAAACAGTTTTTTCAATTAATTTTGACATCACTGTAACTAAAATCCTCCATACACGCCAAGATAAATGAATATTTGTTTTTCCTCAAAATCTGACTGTAGCATTAGCTTATCCTCCATATACCTTAGCAAAATGTATAAAGGTGTAATTAAAGTTTATGTTGATTAATAAGAAGTATATAGAATTTAAACTTTTCTAAGAACAGTTAGTACAAGACTCACAGGACAACATGGCTCCCTAGTAACAAATAAGGCTTGCATTTGGGATATTCCAGGTCCAATATCTGGTGCTTGCCCTCTCTGACCATACATTTTTCTGTGGTTTTCCCTAGTCAATAAGGCGAATGCTGGGATGGTGTCATCTATCATGGATCTTCTCTTCTCCATTTCCTCTTATTTTATCTCTCTCTTCCACATAACAGGTTGGACTGTGTGCTGATAGATGATACAGATGCTTGTGATGTGAAACTTCTTTTTGGCTCTATCAGAGGGTGCTGGTTCATGTCACATATAAAATAAAAAAATATATAGAAAATAAAGGGTGCATCAAAAAAATATGTACACACACATTTTGAACCATCATTAAAAATGTATGTTCCGTTCTACAAGGTTCAATTGCTGGAAATCGAAAGCTTTAAGTCCAATTTGAAACATAAATGCACTTTATGATGCAACTGTGGTCACTGTTCAAATTAGCAGCCTTCAACATCAATACATTGCAGAGTATGAGTCACCATTGCTTCTGTGCATCGTACCAATGTGTCCAGTTGGATTTTTGCCACACCACTTTAATTTCATTCTAAAGTTCGTCCAGGTTACATGGTTTACGTTTGTACACCTCATCTTTTTCTGTGCCCTATAAGAAGAAATCCAGCAGCATAAGGTCTGGAAATTATGAAGGTGACTTGATTGGTCCCCTGCATCTTATCCACTGGCCTGGAAAACTTTGATCTAGGTATGCTCGTGCATCGCGATGATAGTGCAGGGCGCCACCTTGCTGGAAATAAAACTCGTCATTACCATAGAATACATGAATGGCAGGGAATGGAATCAGCAAGCATTGTTTGGTACTTCAAAGCTCAAACAGACGTCCACCATGTTACAATTACTTCCTTGCCACTGACTGGGTTGAGTAGTTAGAGTAATAATTCTACTGCCACCTGTTGAAGAAAGATAACATTACTTTCTCCCAGAAACTGAACCTTATAGCATGGAAAATACAATTTATATGATGTTCAAAGTGTATACACATTTTTCTGACTACTCGGTATATAAAGATCAATGTTCCTCCAGTTCCTACTGGGGTTGGGAGCCTCTGAGCTCCCCTTCAGTGGCTTAGTCAGGTTATTATCAAGCACCTCCCAGCCAGGCTAATCATGCCTATAGCAGCTGGAGAGAGGTTGAGGATGGAAGCTATGGCTTCCGATACGAGTCCCTCAATAATATAAAAATGTAAGAGACGAAGTATCAATAAACCAACTACAATTATATCGAGATTTAACTGTATTGGAACACCACAGTGAAGCGAAATAATTATTAATTTATAGATGAGTCGTATTTATTACACATCTGCTTCACTTTTGTACCTATTTTGAGGACGTTTCACAAATCATCGTTTGCATCTTCGGCTCTTATGAGTCGAAGATGCAAACAATGATTTGCGAAACATGACTTCAAAATAGGTACAAAAGTGAAGCAGATGTGTAATAAATACGACTCATCTATAAATTAACAGCTACAAATAGTTTTTTCGATTAATCATTTATCTGTTGAGAAGAGTATAACTAATTCAAGCCAACAGCACAGAACATTTCAAAAATGATGAATGCTGCACATGTTATTTGATATAAATTGTGCATTTTAATGAAAACTACATTAACTATCTAGTAAAATTTTGTCTTTCCTCTCCAATTTATCAGTTATAGAAAAGTCATTTGGATTAAAGAGAACTTCACAGGATATTCGCAGAAAACCAATATTTAGACTTTACATGTACATCATAAATACACAGGATTTTAATGAAAATTGCCAGAGAAGTGATGCTGGATTATAAAACTTAATCAGTTATTAAACAAGTAATTTTAGAAATAGTACTGATTTATATTGGGTTGATTGCACACAGCCTGTTGGGTGTGATATGATGCTTGGCTCCTCTGCAAGAGAGGACAAATGCAGAGAGTGTGGGGGAGATGGCTCTGGCTGCAATACGGTACAAGGACTTCTGGATATGGATGATCTGCAAGTTGGTAAGATTTTACATAGAAAATGAAGCTAGCTACAGTGAAGCAATAAATATTACACAAATATAAATATTTGCCACTAAGGCTCCACTTATCTTAAGAAATTGGTATTAATACTTCTTTCTAATGGAGATCGATTCCACAAACAAATCGATCTCCATTAGAAAGAAGTATTAACACCAATTTCTTAAGATAAGTGGAGCCTTAGTGGCAAATATTTATATTTCTGTAATGGTAAGATTTTACAAACTTTGTTAATAGATTCTTCAATATGCTTGGATTTCTCCTACATTTTTGTATTAGTAGTTATGTAAATATTATTGCTTGTTTTCACTAACACTTAAAAAAGCTACATATAACAGTAATATTGCACGCATATAGTTACAACGGCAGCTGATGTTTTACCAATGTGCTTCAATATTACAAAAATTAATGGAAAACAAATTCACAAAAGATATATTAAAATAAAAAGTAGTACTCACTCAATGACCAAAAATGAGGTCCATGTCTCACTGCTTTCTGTTACAGAATTTATCTATAACTTTGGAGTTCAAACCCTCAACATTGATTACCATAAAATGAAAGGTATAATCAGAACTGAAAATTCAATGACATAGCCAACATTTGTACCACAGATCTTCCACACTATGCACAGCTACTCTAACCACTGAGCTACCATGCCAACATGCTAGTATGACATTAAATTCCCCAACTGACTTGCACTTTCCCAGTAGACCATGAAGCAATCTCAATTCGACACTATATATCCCAATGGTGACTTACAATTCACAAGTATTTAAGTCCTGGACTTTAAGGTCTTTATTAAAGTTACACTTCCCATTTATAAGGTCAGTTAATGATAATTTATTGTTCTAACTTACAGAAACCTCGTTTAGACAAACTATAAAAGATAGGATCAGAATGGCATAGCCAGGATTTGAACCATAGATCTTCCACTCCATAAGTGGTTGCTCTAATTACTGGACTACTATGGCAACATGCCAGTATGACATTAAATTCCCTTACTGCCATAGTTTTCTTAATGGAGATAATTGCAAGGGCATTAAGTCACTGCTCTGATGTGGTATTCTGAAGAAAGGTCTTGATGCTCTTCAGAGATTAAAAATATATTTCAGGTTAAGAAGTTTTGGGTAGGAGATTTCTTTTTAAATCTCCATCTTATATTTGGAAAATGATGCAATTAAATTCTAGCTTCCTAGGTTTTTATTTTTCAGTTATTTGTTTTCTCTCTCTCACACACACAAATGCACATGCACACCACCCACCCACCCACCCACCCACCCACCCACCCACCCACCCACCCACCCACCCACCCACCCACACACACACACTCACACACACACACACACACACACACACACACACACACACACACACACACACACACACACACTCACACACACACACACACACACACACACACACACACACACACACACACACACACACACACACACACACACACACACACACACACACACACACAGCCACCTCTGTAGTGTAGATGGTAGAGTGTCTGCCTCATGTTCAACTGGTACCGAGTTCGAATCTCGGTCAAGGTGAGTTACATGTATAAGGTTTTTTCTGGGATTTTCTCTTATTCTGAAAATAGAATGTCAAGTAACTCTAAGCTCTATGGACCCTGGAGTCATTTGAGCATTATTTCACCTATTTCATTCATTGTCCAATATGACAATGTTGGAGGACTTTAATAATAATAATAATAATAATAATAATAATAATAATAATAATAATAATAATAATAATAATAATAATAATAATAATAATAATAATAATAATAATAATAATAATAATAATAATAATAATAATAATAATAATAATAATAATAATAATAATAATAATAATAATAATAATAATAATAATAATAATAATAATAATAATAATAATAATAATAATAATAATAATAATAATAATAATAATAATAATAATAATAATAATAATAATAATAATAATAATAATAATAATAATAATAATAATAATAATAATAATAATAATAATAATAATAATAATAATAATAATAATAATAATAATAATAATAATAATAATAATAATAATAATAATAATAATAATAATAATAATAATAATAATAATAATAATATTAATAATAATAATAAACATTAGTTGTAGTTAAAAACAAACACATGCAAATGCACATGTTGAAGGAGTGGTGCTTAGTTTCTGGTTGAATAATTTGAAAATATATCTAAATTGTCAATTAAACTATTTGAATGGGAGCTGCTCAGTAATGAAAATACTCCGCAACAATGCAGATTAATTTGTTGAAGTATTGAAGTATTTTCTATTCTCAAAGTTCTAAGGCTTTCACAGCCAGTGTCAATACTAGATACAGTATAATCCTGGCTTGTGGGCTGTGGTCTACTGGGTTAATAGATCACGGCATACAAGCTCTGATTGTACTGTATCTAGTGTTCTCTATTCTGTTATTGAGTCACCCAGTTGCTGATGATGAGGACAAATGTCATTGAAAATGTTTAAATTGTCTTCTAATGATGAAAAGTGAAGCTGAGTGTAAATAATTATGACTGCTTCAATACACAGATAAACAAAGAATACTTCACTGTTAATAGTTCTTCTATTTTTTAATATTTAATATAGATGAAGTTTGATGCTGCATGAACTTACACTGAATTTTCAGAAGGCTCTGACAAACGTCATAAATAGAAGGGAAGATGTAATATAAATCACATTTCAAATAATGGGAAACACCAGCATCATTACTTCAATCAGTCACACTTTGTTTTCTATTCTGTTCGTAAGCTTACTTCAACTTTGTTAGAAAATGCTTGCTCTTGCAAAATGGAACTTAGCACACTATTTCACAAGTCTGTGCAGATTTGGGGACTATGTGTTTCTTACACATATCTCATGTTACAGCTCAGAGAGATCTTCTATCGCCTCTTGCAATGCCATATAAATGCATTCTATACAACTCACTGATCAAACCTATTTGGCAATATGGTTGCTCCATATGGGGCTCTGCTGCAGCATCACAAGTAAAAAGAATCCAAATAATCCAGAACAGATACCTAAGATTGATCACAGGTGCCCCATGGTATGTTAGCAACACCACACTTCACAGGACCTGAACATAAGTACCAGAAGTGATGGATATCATCAGGACAAGCTACACCAGATTACACCAAACTTTTGCCAATCATCCAAATCCACTGCTACAAGGCATTTTTCTACACCCTCCTCCACAACCACAAAATAGAAGACTAAAAAGAAAATGACACAACGACCTGCTCATTTAATATCATGTGTTTTGTATGTATGATAAATTGTTTTTTTTTTTTTTTTTTGTTTTTTTTTTTGTGATTATAAAGTAATATGTTTGTTAATATTTAAATGTAACTGATGTAGGACTGTTAATGAACAGCATCCTAACACACGCTTCAAGTGATGTAACATTACTCTTGCTCACAACTTTAAGTATCATAATGTATTTGGATACAATAAAGTTTATCGACAAAAAATTTAAACTGGATAAAGAGGATGACAAAAGGCTTTTCTTTCTAGGTTATAATGACATTCTCCTTGTTCCTGCGGGAGCAACAAACATCCGTGTTCGAGAAATAAAGGCATCTAACAACTACTTAGGTTTGTATTGAATATTATTGTCTTAGACAATCATCACATGATGAGAAAAATAAAGTTAAGAAATACCTTTTTATGCATGCCTTAGCACTTTAATACAATTACTGGAACAAAATGCATATTCTTTGTTTTTTTATAAGGTGCTTACTGTCTTTAATAATGGAGTCTATGTTAAAAATTATCCTGTTCCTAGCTATTAGGAATGTGACTGGACACTATTATTTGAATGGCAACTGGAGGATAGATTTTCCACGAGTTCTGTCATTTGCTGGAACACTTTTTCATTATGAGCGAAAGCCTCATGCTTTCTATGCCCCTGAGAGCATTTCTGCCCTTGGTCCAACTACAGAACCCATCTATGTTGTAGTAAGTATGACTAGCCATAATTCAATCCATAACTGAGAGTAATCATTTTTAAGCTTAGAATAATATTGTACATAATCTTGTTCAGTTTTGTTTCTGACAATAAACAAAGCCTCTGGCACATGAAGATGAATTAAATATAAACTTGAATTTTCCTCTACTGACACAAATAGTGAAAAAATGGATTTATAATCCTGTACAAAGAATGTTAGGAATGTCTGTGACCTATCCTCCATCTGGCCAAAGGTATAGGGCTTTGTCTCTTGTCAAGTGAACACTGAGTGAAGAACAGATACATATGTCTGTTGCACAATGCATTATCTCAACAGTAGGTTGTAAAATAATTTCAAATTTTGAGAATGCTTCAGGCTCAGTTTGAAGATAAAGACTTTCAAACATCCAAAAATGTGAGCAATTCAAAGATTTTGAACAGGATGAGAGACTAGAAAAAATGAGCCTCATCAATGACAACAGACAAGTGTTATAAGAAAAGTGTGAGTGTTACGTCATACTCTAAGGACTCTTGGTGGGTGTATTTTCTTCCTGAATTAAGAATAATAAACTTCAATAATAATGTAGGTTTCTGAATTAACTTAAAGTTTCTCTTCTTTATAACAATGTAGAACTATATAATGCAGTGTAGATCTGTTAAAAACTGGAGGAAGTTCAATAGATATCATATGCGTACCATTTTGTTTGGTTGCTTTGGTTGGAATAGTGATTCAGATATGATCATGATAAAAGAGCTTGTGTCCAACTAGTTGTTAGCATACCCTTCTTCTTTCCATAAGGGAAACATTAAAAACTGCCTATTAATTTTAAAACTTGTTGTTTTTAAATCAAAAGGATGAGCAGAAAGATGACATAATATCATTTTATTCTTTTATTGGTTCAATAAAGCATACATAAAACTTATGTATGTTTTATTTATCCCATAGTGTAAGATTAGTCAAGTAATAATGCAATCTATTGGGTATGCATGTCATGAATAACCTAACAAGCCAGACATATTTTCTTGCAGTTGCTCTATCAAGAAACAAACCCTGGAATAGAGTATGAGTATAGCATACCAAAGGGAGTGCAACAGCAGACAGATCCAGACAGTTACAATTGGATACATGAAGAGTTCTCAGAATGCAGTGCAACTTGTGGAGGAGGTAAATGTAGATGGAAGAATAAATTTAATAAGCAGATTAAGTTCCTCTTAAATAATTGCTGAGGTGTTGCTTTTAAAAATTGTTAGGAGAGCCAATAGTTGCCATGCCTTCTGCACAGCAAGGGAAGCATATGGTAAATTTCTTTCTCATACCATCTATGCAGCCTAAGAATTAGGTCTCCCTTCCTGCAGGTCTCACTGAAGTTAACCATTTACTTTTAAGAAAAATGGTACACTAGTTTATGAGTTTCTGAAGTAGAAAATAATAAATTTGTTGGTTTTATGCTTGAAAATTGTATTAGTGTTCCTATCGATGGGATCAACTAGCTTGTAAAATATGATTCTGTGAAGGCAATTTATTTGTTGTATAAAATACAACACAGATATGGAAAGGTAGAGCCTTGGCCAGCTTTCAAATTTTTCAGGCTAATGCTACCTTTCCACACTTGTCCTACACATGGCTAGTATGAAAGAACAATTAATTTCCATAGAACATAGATACCTCGGTGGAGAGCTTAGGGTTATCATTTAGGAAGTTGAATGTTCAAATTCATGTATCAGTCATTCTGAGAAGTTTGTTATAGCTTCCCTCAATCACCAGATAAATACTGGATTGGGTATTCAATTATTTAGCTTCCACTTTTGACTCATTCAAAGGAAATCAAAATAAAATCAGCAGTAAATAAGTAAATAAGTAACTTGGACCAATAAGCACCTGTATGTACCTACAAAAACAATCCACACAAGCAAATTAGATGGTGTAGGAAAGCGACTATGTAATTAAGGCCATCTATCTGACATACAAGCTATTTTTGTCCTATACAATACATAATTTTCAACCCATAAAATATATATAATGCACAAGATTTAAATCTCAGATAGGTTTTGAATATAAGAATTTCAGCAATGAAATGCTGAACTGAATGTTCAGGTAAAACTTTGGAAAATACATCGAGATTCAACTGGAAAATACATTCAAATAGAGTAATAGTGAATAATAAAGGAAAATGGAACTTTGGTGTTGAGGAAGTGGAAATGCATGACAAAATAGTCGAGTACCAGCATATCATAGATTATAACAAAAAATGATATTTCTTGTTTACTTGTGCACTTAGAGTATTCAAAAGTTACTGACAATACAATTTGTTTTGGACAGTAGAAGGTTGCCATGAGGCAAGAAATACAGAAGTTAATTAAGATATTCGTTGCTAATGTCTATGCTTTCTGTTTATTCTAGCAGCTTCCACATTTGCATACTAAATTACTCTTTGAGGGTAATTTAGTGCCACTGGTTGGCAACTGCTTGAAGCTCATTGTTGGTAGTAAGTTTCTTATACTACTTCAAATCCCACATGCCCTCTTTCATTGTACTGAATAGAAAATTGTTGCTAGGAACAAGATCTGGCAAATACAGAGGGTGTGGCAGCATGGTAAATCCTAATTCACCTAGGTTGCCAATGGTATGGTGACTTGCATGTGACAGCGCAACGGTTGAGGAAGAATACCATATTGCAATTTTCCATGCTAGCATTACTGAATGCATTAGCAAAGATGATACTAAATTGCAGTAATGACAACTGTTGATTAATGGGAAGTAAATCCACCAGATTTAATCTTCCACATCCCAGAACACAGCTGCCCTTTTTCTTGAGATCAAATAGCCCTGATTGTGGCTTTTTGGGATGAGGGTTTCCAGTGTGATTCCACTCCACTGACTGATGTCTTTACTGGAGTCTTGTACAGAAACTATGACTTAGCCATTTTACCTTTTATTGCAACAATGATTATTCTCAACAAACCATAAAAACATTGGAACATCATATTTTATTTTCAGTGCCTGAGCAGGAAGGTTGAAATAAAAATAAATGTTGATATTTTATTAATTTTTTTCTTTCCAATTAATAGCTTACATTCTTATTGGAGTCTACAATGTCCAGATGCTCAAAGAACCCCACCTGATCTGCACTGTACATTTCCAACAAACATTGGCATGTCTCCATACACTTCTGATTTCTGTGCACTAGTGAGGGAATGAGGCATCCATTGCAAACATATCTTTATCATCTACAAATCCTCATAAATGAAGGCATGAAAGGTTTCTCATAATAGACTAAAGCATTTTCTAGTTCAGCAAAACCCAGTGCTTATATATTTTTTGACACAGTCCCTGCTATTTTTGAACTGTGATATTCAAAAAGCACTGATTTGCAACTAGTTGCTGATGGTCACATCCAGCTATTAAAGTCACATGAATGTTTATAGCAACCACTCCTTTCCTCCACAGAAACCAGTGGCGGCGTGTGAGCATTTTTCTTAGTGTAGCCAAATGTGTAGATGCTTGCAAAGAAAGTAGAAGTAGGATTATATGTGCTATCAAGATGGCGGCTGTTCAAGTGAACTCGTGTAATGACTCCATAATTTTTTCGGAAAATTGTGTATCAGCGCTTAATTATCATCAAAAGACAGTAATCAACGAAGAAAAGAAAAAAAAAAAAAATGGAACAAATAAACAACAAGCACTTCCTGAGAAACTAACTTTTCGCCAAGTATTATCAAAAAATGGCATGCCCGAAAACTCGAATACTCAGGGGGATCGAGATAGAATAGTGTCACTACAAATGATAGTTGAGGTGATGAAGAAAGAACTGAAAGAAGCTAGAATGGAAATTGAAAAACTGAAACACGAAATAACCAATAAACCGGGATCGACGAAGAGTAACAAAAGTATAGTGAGCGAACGACCGGAAAACAGCTGGGTTACAACTGTAACCAAACAAAACTGGCGAGCGACAAATAAGCAACAACCACCAGCATCTTTCTGCAGCTACAACAAATTTGCAGTTTTAGACAGTGCAAGCCATGAGGACTCTTTTAACAAAAGTACCTCTGCAATAAGTACTGTGGCCAGCAGGAAGAAAAAAGGTTGTCGAGTGCTTATACTGGCCGACAGTCACGGAAGAAATCTAGCACAGAAATGAACAGGGACTCTGATAGTAACAACATACAGAACTGTGGTGTAGTAAAACTAGGTGCAAAAGCGAAGGAAGTGATTAATCACATTAGTGAAAGGTGCCTAATCTATACAAAAGCAAATAATGTTGTGATAATTGTGGGTAGTAACGATGTAGGGAGTGATGCAAATAATGTTGTGTGCAATCTTGAAAATGCTATAGAAGAACTCAAGCATACCAATGTAGTTGTAGTGAAACTTCCTCAGAGACATGACTTAGGTCTGCATTCTTGGGTAAACTGACAAATAATTCATGTGAACAATGACATAACCTATATGTGCAGAAAATGTTCACATGTAAAACTAATTAACACTTTTAATGCCCGACGAGAACTCTATACTAGACATGGCTTGCATTTCAACAAGCGTGGAAAAAAAGTGTTGTGCATGAGTATATGTAGGGCCATCTTGGATTTCTCTAGTCCAGTAAATAATGATGTAGATGAATGTTTAACTGATTCAACAGTCTCTAACAATTCAACTGTATCTAACCCAAAAAACTAGGCACTTCCTCACCAGCAAAGACTGGGCGTAAGTGCCTTAAAACTATATACACAAAGTCTGCCTAATAAAATTGAAGGGAAACTAGGTACCTCAGAGGACAAGGGTCAATTGTACCATAGAGAAAAGTCAAATAATATGTTAATTAAGAGGCAAAATCCATTTGAATGTTGCAGTAAAAAGGTTAGTAATGAAAATATCTTTTATCTTTTGCATCAAAACTTCCAGAGTTTAAATAATAAATTGATACAGTTAGAGGTATTATTGGATGAGGATTTTAAAGATGTTGATATACTGTGCTTTACTGAACATTGGATGTCATCATCACAGTTAGCAATAAGTAAAATCAATGATTTCATATTAACAGACATATATTGTAGCGAAAGGTTGGGGCATGGGGGGTCATGTATATAAATCGCATTTGAAAACTAGAAATATAACTAAATTTAATAACTTAAAAGAAGACAAAGAATTTGAGATGTCTATAATAGAAATCAGTAATCATAATATAGTTATTGTTTGCATTTATAGATCCCCTGATAGTCATTTTGAAACATTTTTATCTAAGTTGGACACAATACTTAATAGTTTAATACAGAAAACCAAAACTGTAATATTATGTGGTGACTGGAATATAAATTTCATGTGTGAAACTGCTAAATTAACTAAGCTTAAAGATTTGATCACTAGTTATAACTTGACTAACACAGTAAACTCAACCACTAAATCAACCTCGTTACTGGACGTAATAATTATTAACAAAACAAAATTTGAACAGCAAGCTTCTGTCACACATCTAGGTTTCTCTGATAACTGGGCACAAATACTACAAATTAAGACTCGAGTATCTAAAAGAATGGATAGACCCATTACTATTTCAAAAGAAACTTTAGTAAAAATAGTATTGTAGTGTTTAATACTTTATTGGAAAAGGAAACATGGGATAATGTCTGATGAAATTGATATTAACTTAAAATGTGAGAACTTCCTAAACACATTTCTGTATTGGTTTGATACAGCTTTTCCTTTAGAAAAGAAATGCTTTAAATCACAAAAAAAGGAAAGGGTGGATAACAAAGGGAATGATTACATCCAGCAATAGGCTACGGTTTTTTCCAGGCAAAAAAAAGGTGGACAAGTAAATAATGAGACCAAACAGTATATCAATAGGTACCAAAAGATCTATAAAACCATTACAACTGAAGCCAAAAGAAGGGAAAATGAAAGATTCATACTAAACTCTAACAATAAAACAAAGGCCCTTTGGACATTAGTTAACCAAGAAACTGGAAAATCTGCCCCAAAAATCAATAATAATAATAATAATAATAATAATAATAATAATAATAATAATAATAATAATAATAATAATAATAATAATAATAATAATAATAATAATAATAATAATAATAATAATAATAATAATAATAATAATAATAATAATAATAATAATAATAATAATAATAATAATAATAATAATAATAATAATAATAATAATAATAATAATAATAATAATAATAATAATAATAATAATAATAATAATAATAATAATAATAATAATAATAATAATAATAATAATAATAATAATAATAATAATAATAATAATAATAATAATAATAATAATAATAATAATAATAATAATAATAATAATAATAATAATAATAATAATAATAATAATAATAATAATAATAATAATAATAATAATAATAATAATAATAATAATAATAATAATAATAATAATAATAATAATAATAATAATAATAATAATAATAATAATAATAATAATAATAATAATAATAATAATAATAATAATAATAATAATAATAATAATAATAATAATAATAATAATAATAATAATAATAATAATAATAATAATAATAATAATAATAATAATAATAATAATAATAATAATAGTAATAGTAATAATAATAGTAATAATAATAGTAATAACAACAACAATAATAATAATAATAATAATAATAATAATAATAATAATAATAATAATAATAATAATAATAATAATAATAATAATAATAATAATAATAATAATAATAATAATAATAATAATAATAATAATAATAATAATAATAATAATAATAATAATAATAATAATAATAATAATAATAATAATAATAATAATAATAATAATAATAATAATAATAATAATAATAATAATAATAATAATAATAATAATGGTGATGGTGATGGTGATGATGATGATGATGATGATGATGATGATCATAATAATAATGATGATGATGATGATGATGATGATGATGATGATGATGATGATGATGATGATGATGATGATGATGATGATGATGATGATGATGATGATGATGATGATGATGATGATGATGATGATGATGATGATGATGATGATGATGATGATGATGATGATGATGATGATGATGATGATGATAATAATAATAATAATAATAATAATAATAATAATAATAATAATTTGTTCTCAATAGACTTTGGAGTTTCTGACATTATACATATAAATACATATATAAATACAATTGTTTTTAATTATAAATTAAGGAATAAATTCAGCTTGTCATATGTACTACAAATTAAGGAATAAATTCATGTGGTACAATGATTATAATTCATTAATACAATACAAACTTTTTGTTAACAAGTACTTCTTCAGAGCACCCTCGAATTGCTTGCCTTTACAAGACCTTAGATGTACTGGCAATTTTTTGTGAAGCAATAAGCCCATCACATTTGGATCCCTGTCGGAAATATTCTTATTAAAACTTTGCCTAAAACAATCGTCCTTGTGCCTAGTGTTATGACTATGAATATTACTATTTTTAAGATTTTCCTTTTGTTCTGCATAAGTTACTACTTTATAAACATACAGAGAATATACTGTTAATATTCCTTTATCCTTAAATATTTCCCTACATGATTCTCGGGAACTCAAATTGTAAATAATTCTGATGGCCCTTTTTTTACAATCGAAATAACTTCCCATATGTGTTGCAGCAGCACAGCCCCAAATTTCAATTCCGTATAATAAATGTGGATATATGACTCCATAATATCATAATATGAATCGCTTAATAAAATATCTTTCAACGATAGCTTGAAACACTGCATGGATTTTATTTTTTTCAGATTGGCCGGTAGTTTATTATACAGAGTGACTGCTGAATATCTAACTCCTTTGGAATAAAGTGTAGTTCTATGTGTTATTGTTCTTAAGTCTTTTTTACCTCTGGTGTTATGATGATGTATTTGATTATTTGTGGTGAAATTTTCAAGATTTTGTTTTGTATAACATAGTATATATACAGACTGGGCAGAGTCAAGATTTTCAATTCCTTAAAGAAGTTCCTGCAGTAGTCATATTTTTTTCCTGACATCAGGCATCTAACAATCGATTTTTACTGAATGATGAAGTTTGTGAAGGTCATCGAAAATCAGTTGTTGTGCCAGAAAACATTGATGTTGCAAAAATTAATGATGCAAGATTATCAGATTTTGAGATTTTGAGATTGAGGCAACACTAGGCAGTTTTTTTTTTTTTTTTTTTGTAATTTACGTCCTCCAACGTTAAGTCATATCGGACGATGGATGGATGAAATTGATGAAATGATGCTCAAATGAATCCAGGGTCCATGGAGCTTAGAGATGCCCAACATTCGTCTATCAAGATAGGGGAAAACCCTGGAAAAAACCTTATCCAGATAACTCACCCTAACCGAGATTCGAACTCGGGACCTCTTGAACGTGAGGCAGACATGCTACCACCACGCTACTGAGGCGGGCCACTAGGCATTAGTTTAGCATATATAAAATATTGCACGATTATAAAGCAATGAAAAAGGTTTGCTCTTGTTAGATCCCACATAATTTGATGCAATCTCAAAAAGATGCTTGGGTTGACTGGTGTAAAAAATGCTCATGAAATAAAATGGCTATGCCCCAAAAGATGTATATAAGATTGGAACAGGTAAAAAATCATAGATCTGCACATATGAGCCAGAACGTAAATAGCAGTTGGCTGTATGGGTGTGTCAAGATGAAGCAAATCCAACAAAATTTATATGTGTTTGGAGGAATTTAGTAACAGTGACGTAAAAATTAATCTCAAAAACTATTTCAACTACAAATAGTTTTTGAGACCAACAAAATTTGTTCGCACTCAAAGCACTTCAAAGAAAATGGTCACCTACTTTTTCAGAAAAACTGGCCAAGTGGCAACAGTGACTTTAGAGGAACATGAAACAGTCAATGCTGAATGGTACACAACCATTTGCTTGCCAGTAGTCTTCGGTGAAATAAAGAAAACCAACAAGAACCGTAGGATCGTTCTGCATCAAAACAATGCAAGCGCACACACACATCTTGTCTAACAACAGAGTATTCGAAGGCTCAAACAATCGAATTGATGGATCATCTGTCATTCAATTCTGATTTGGCACCCAGTGACTTCTTTCTGTTCCTGAGCATCGAGAACAAATTGCGTGGACAACAACTTTCATTGCCAGAAAAACCATGTACTGGAGGTGTCTCAAGAAGACTGGAATAAATGCTTTGACTATTGGTTCAAACGGATGCAAAAGTGTATTGATCATAAAGGAGAATATCTTGAAAAATAATAAAGTAGTTTTCAATCAGAAATTACTTTGTTTTAATTATTAGGCTCAAAATATAAATAGTTCCCCTCGTAACATAAATAACATAAATGGGTTCTGAAAAACTTTATGTATTCCCATCACTGTGCAGTATGTATCTATTTGAAGTGGCTAGCTCATTGTGGAGGGATATTTTGTGTCAGAATCAATCTGAGCAGATGTTTCAGTTCCCAATAATTTAAGAGGACTTGTCAAAACCAATCTCACTAATGTAAAATTAGCAATGTTGATGACCCGTTTTCTCTGACCCCCTTCACATAGAAATGTGAAATGTTTAAGCTAATCTTGATTCATTCCTCCTGAGTACACTAATTCATTTTTGTTTTAAAATACTGATTTGAAAACAAATTATAATTTTTTTTGTAAACCTCTAAAATTTTCAATACATTATCTGACATTTTATTATTATTTTTCTATTTTTTTTAAATAAACTGCTTGTGCAATTTCAAGTACATCACAATCATGAAATTAGTTGTACTATGTGGTAAAAGTTTTATGAAGATACACCTAGTAGTTACAGAAAACATGGTTCATTTATGTTGAAAAAGTTTGTTTTGAGTAATTCGCTTTTAAAGTAAAAACATTCAAAATATTGACTTGAGCATAGGTTCAAAATTTTAGAGATAATTGCCATAATTATGGAAATTAATTGTTCTTTCACACTAGCCGTGTGTAAGATGCACTATGAAAGGTTAGAGTCAGACTGAAAAATTCAATGGCATAGTCGGAATTTCAACCACGGATCTTCCGGTCTCTGTCTGGCTACTCTTAACCAGTGAGCTACTGTGGTGAACATGCTGGCATGATATTAAATTCTCCAACTGACTCATGTTTTTCCCAGTAAACCACTAAGAGTTCTCATAAACATATGAGACAACTACCTTAATGGTGACTTACTGGGCTGTAGTACTTTAAGATTTATAGTTCGGGCTTTATAATTCAGACCACTATTAGGTACAATTAATGGAAATTAATTGTTCTTTCATACTAGCTGTGTGTAGGACATACTATGAAAGGGTAGAGTCAGACTGAAAAATTCAATGCCATAGCCAGGATTTGAACCATGGATCTTCTGGTCTCCATCCGGCTGCCCTTAACCATTGAGCTACTATGGCCAATGTGCCAGTATGACATTAAATTCTCCCATTAACTCATGTTTTTTCTGGTAAACTACTAGGAGTTCTCATAAACATGTGAGAAAACTACATTAATGGTGACTTACTGTGCTGTAAGTGCTTTATAGTTCAGACCACTATTAGGTACGAACGAACGAATGAACGAACGAACGAACGAACGAACAAACAAACGAACGAACGAACGAATGAACGAACGAACGAATGAACGAACGAATGAATGAATGAATGAACAAACAAACGAACGAACAAATGAACGAAAGAACGACTGAAGTCCTATTTCCTTGAAGTGGAATATAGCACCTTCTGAGCCATGCAACCTTGAGGTCCATAGACAATGGGTTGGGGATCAGAGGTTTCTTGATCAGAGAGATTGCAATATGAGTGATCACCTCAACATCAGAAGTGAAAGCACGAGAGAGATGAGCTGATAGGAAAGATGATGATGGAGCAATCGGTGGCATGCCAGTGGGGGAAACCGGAGGACCCAGAGAAAACCCACCCCAGCGCCATGTTGTCCACAACAAATCTCACTTTGCAGTCACCTGGAATCGAACCCAGGCCACCTTGGTGAGAGCCAAGCGGTCTATCCACTCAGCCATTGCGCAATCATACTATTAGGTACAATTAATGGAAATTAATCATTGTTCTTTCACACTAGCATATGTAGGATGCACTATGAAATGCATGTTGGCGATAGTAGCTCAATAGTTAAGAGCAGCTGGACGGAGACTGGAAGATCCATGGTTCAAATCTCAGCTATGGCATTGAATTTTTCAGTCTGACTCTTCTCTTTCATAATGCATCCTACACAAGGCTCGTGTGAAAGAACAATTGATTTCCATTAATTGTACCTAATAGTGGTCCAAACAATAAATCCTGAACTATAAACCTTAAAGGACATACAGCAAAGTAAGTCACAATTAAGGTAATTGTCACATGTGTTTATGAGAACTCCTAGTGGTTTACGGCGAAAAATACGAGTCAGTTGGAGAATTTAATGTAATGATGGCACATTGGCTATAGTAGCTCAGTGGTTAAGAGCAGTCGGACGGAGACTGGAACATCTGTGGTTCAAATCGCAGCTATGACATTGAATTTTTCAGTCTGACTCTACCCCTTCATATCATATTTACGTTCGTTTCACATTCATTGTTTTGACTGAAATTGTCTGTTTTACTTAGTTTTTTTCTACAAAGCACTTGGAGGATTAGCAACACTCGAGCCTACAGAATTACTTATAACCACATGGTCACTGTCATTTAGTTCCACATTAACTTCACTTTGCACTATTGTTGCATTTGTTTTGTAGTTTTTCCTATCCTTATATTTTCTTTTCTTAAAAATGCTATTAGGTTTAGTCATTGTGAAAAGCATCAAAATGTTCAATTACACAGAAAATACCAAAAAGTTAAGACTTGTTTCAAGATCTTCTCGGGAAACAAGTGTGGTGAAAAGACGATTAGAAATCAACGTTTTAGGAGAGTACACCACTCCCATCATCAGGATATTTTAATAAATGTTATAACCACAAAATGTATAACTGGATATAACACAAATATCAACAAAGACAAAACACTACCAATTCTCTCATCACTGAACAAAATATTGTTTTCAGTAAATTAAATGCCAGGTTAGGAGATGGCTTGAGTGTAGAAAATTAATTAGGTCAAACCTAACCTAACAACCTCTGGTATGGGATTGCCCACATCATGTGAGTAACTCCGCACAGTTTGTATATACACTTAAGAACATTACCATTGGCATTCTGATCTTCTTGTCAGCTTCGACGTAGTTTCCCTATTTACAAGGGTACCACTTTAGGAAACCATCCAACTTCTGAAGGAGCATTTTCCAGCTGATATCACAAAGCTCTTCCAACATACCCTGACGTCCACTTCCTTCTTGTTTGGTGGTACTTTCTATGAACAAGTAGACGGAGTAGCAATGGGCTCCCCTTTGTCAGCAGCTATAGCTAATTTCTATATGGAACACGTAGAACATGCAATACTTGCCTCAGCTCCACTAAACCATCTCATTTCTATAGATACATGGACGACACTTTTGTAATCTGCCAACATGGATCAGACACTTTGCCTAGCTTTCTTGCGCATCTCAACAGCCTTTGACCTCAAATACAGTTTACTATGGAAGTGGAGAAGGATAGAACTCTTCCATTCTTCTGCATTCTTGTTTCAAGAAATAGTAACGGTACACTGGGACATGCTGTATAACACGCACACCAATCTCTATCTGAATAGAGATAGTGATATGGCTAATGTGAAGAAATTATTAATTTACATCAATTAACTCTATCTGAGTGCTTATAGTTCTCATCATAAGTCTCAATGACTGGGAGTTCTCAATACACTGCCCACAGAGCTTTGTCTATCTCTGATCCCAGCCACTTAAAACAGAAATTAAAGCACCTGAGACTCACTTTCCATCAAAATCGCTACTCCAAATATGATGTTGAAGCCTCGATCACCAGAGCTAAGAAAGGGAAACCCATAATACAGCAAGCGTCAGATAGGCCTACCGCTACAGCCAGCATCCTGTTTACTGGCAACCTATCTGGCAGAATTAGCAGAATTCTCGCCAAATACAACATCAGACCATGCACAAAAGCCACCTCTGAAGATTAAACATCTGTTGAGACGGTGAAAGAAAAACTGGACTTCCAAGTTCCAGGAGTGTACCGCATTCCCTGTGAATGTGGGACACCATATATAGGATAAACCAGAAGGACCATCGCTACCAGAATAAATGAACATGAACAGAGCATTACACAAACATAAATATTTGTTAATCAATCTCCACTTATCTTAAGAAGTTGATGTTAATACTTCTTTCTTCTTTCTAAAAATTTCGAAGGCAGATCACAATCGTCTTCAGTTTATTATAAACTCCGTTGTTAAGGAAATCTCGGTTACCATGTTTTTTCTTTTGTTGTGTTTTCAGCATTACCAACATCTGAAGACGAAACAAACCTAAAAACAGAATCAATTTCCGGTATGTCAAAATTCATTACGCAATATTTATTTTTTAAAGTAAATATTTTTCCCCACACTATTAAATCTATGGGATCATTTAATTGTTTCAATAATTTAACTTCGGGATTTATTTCATGGTTAAATGACCAAAAATGATCTGCTACGGCTGATTTATCAGTTTGTTAAATCGGCTGTAGCAGATAATTTTTGGTCATTTAACCATGAAATAAATCCCGAAGTTAAATTATTAAAACAATTAAATGGTCCCATAGATTTAATAGTGTGGGAAAAAATATTTATTTTAAAAAATAAACATTGCGTAATGAATTTTGACTTACCAGCAATTGATTCTGTTTTTAGGTTTGTTTCGTCTTCAGATGTTGGTAATGCTGAAAACATAGCATAACAAAAGAAAAAACATGGTAACCGAGATTTCCTTAACAGCAGAGTTTGTAATAAACTGAAGATGAGTGAGATGTGCCTTTGAAATTGATCTTAGAAAGAAGAAAGAAGTATTAACATCAACTTCTTAAGATAAGTGGAGATTCATTAAAAAATATTTATATTTGTGTAATATTTATCACTTCACTGTAACTAGCTTCATTTTCTGTGTAAACAGAGCATTCGTTAAATGCAACCTGAGAAGTCTGGACTTGCAGAGCATTGCTTTGATAACGACCATACAGCCAACTTTCAAGAGACCACCATCTTGGCAAAATGCAACAGTTACTGGGAGTGGAGAGTTAAGAAAGCTTTGGCCATTTCCTCCAAGTGGCACATGCTGGATTTTTGTTCTTTCTGACAACTGTTCTGACAACTTCTGGATAAGTTGTTATGCTGGATTTCAGTTCAGCTCCTCTTGGAAACCGGCTTTAAAAATGGAAATCTGTCAGCTTAAGAAGCACAGATCTATACAACTTGATCATCAAGTAGATACGTTTCTTTGACCTAATTAATTTTCTATACTCACGCCATACCCTGACCTGACATTTAATTTACTGAAAACAGTCTTATATTCAGTGATGCGAGTATTGATAGTGTTTTGTCTTTGTTGATATTTGTGCTATATACAGTTATATATTTTGTGGTTATAACATTTCTTAAAATATCCTGATGATGGGAGTGATGTACGCTACTGAAACATCGATTTATAATCTTCTATTCACCTGGCTTGTTTCCCAAGTAGATCTTGAACATATCCGTCGCCAGGAAAGCTTCAGGTCTTATTTTAAGATTTTTTTCTTAATTCAAAGTGCTTTACCGCTATAAGCTGTATCAATATTGGATATCCAGTTTAGCCAACATATGAACCATGAATTTTGCTGCAAAACAAGCCAAACCACAGACCTCTAAGTTATATACTTCCTGAAGTAGTATTTTTTTTTGTGAAATTTTGTTAAATTATTACTCTAATATCTATATACAGTAATATATTTGAAAATTTATTTAAAATAGTAAACATTTGAATTTTTTTGTAAACAAAACACCAAATTAAGCAGAATTAACTGTATTTTCATGATATACAAAAAAGTAAACAACTAATTCTTTTCTCTCTTTTTTTTTCCATTTTTGGCACAATGAGTCCCCCTTAAATTTACAGGCATTTTGTAAGTGAAGTGCACTTTCCTCGAGTTTTACAATTTGTTCACTTAAATGTTTCAGATTATTATAACCTACCGTCGTCCTTCACCACCAAATAAGAAACAGTAAAAGCAAAAGACACTTTATCGAAATTTAACTGTATTGGAACACCACAGTGAAGCGAAATAATTATTAAATTTAATAAAAGACACTTTGTTCCTTGTCACTTGTAGTTAGCAACAATTTCTTATTAAACTGTTACACAAAGTCTTCTGTTTTTTGCCATCTTGTTGTGTAAATGTAATTTTATTTAGTTGATATTCACCTAATCACTTAATTTCAAATTCTTATTCTACCTTTAATGAATGAAAGACTTTTCAATAAATAATCCACTCTATTCTTTTTAAAACTACACTGCATTGTTCAAAAACCAATTAAGATTCCAACAACATTCACACAAATGCTAAAACTTCATGTAATGGGCCACAGCAGGCCACAATTAGCTGGCCACTAGTGTTGCTGTGAGCGATGTAGGAAGAGGACAGTAGGGGAGCGAGGAAGGTATAGATATGGGAAGAGTGTTAACCATTTTTGAAAACCCAAGTACTAGCTTAAATGTCATGCTGCATCCATACTGCATCCACATATTTATATTTTCAGGTTTTCAAACCAGAAATGTATCATGTGCCAGGAGGAGGGATCTAGAAGTGGTTCCAGATTATCTTTGTGACCCAGCAGTAACACCTGTGAAGAACCAATCATGTAACACTGATCCTTGCCCACCGCAATGGTTCCTGGGTGAATGGGAAGCATGCAGTGAAACCTGTGGGGAAGGAGGGACCCAGACTCGCCAAGTGTATTGTGAACAGATTGTGAGTGCCGGTCTTCCATCTGTAATAGATGATGAGCAATGTATGGACATCCTTGGTCCAAAACCGCCAACCACACAAATATGCAATGAAGGCGTACCTTGTCCAAAGTGGCATATAGGACCTTGGAAACCTGTAAGTTATACCTTTTCTTTTTGGGATTCAGAGAGCACACTAAGACACAAAACCTACAGTTTAACACACTATATACTTAAGTTTGAAACATTAGGCTGAGCAGAATTGACAATTCATACATGTTCTATATTCTCTAATCTATTTTTGTTTTCTTCTTCTTTCTCATAACTGTTATAAAATGTTCTTACTTGCATCATTGAATGCTATACTGGATATTAAAATTCATTCTAGGTTAAATTTAAAGGGAGTCAATTAATGACACTAAACAACACTTACTTTTAAATTTTTCTGGAACATGTTTCAGAGACTTTGCCTCCATCCCCAACCGGCCATCGACTGGTTCTCATTGGGTAGTTGACGATATTTTGTCAGAGGTCTCCTCTGGTGGCGGTTCAAGGAACTTGCTGAACAAATCTTCCTGGGGGATGTCGAAATTGAATACTTTGTTCCTATTTTTTGAAATGAAGATTTGTTCCCATGTGGATAGTTCTTGTTTTCCTGATGTATGTTTTAGTAGTTTTGGTTCTGGATTTATGTTGTGGTTTTTTTCCCAAAAACATGTGTGGCAACTGCTGATTTTTCTAATTATTTATATTTTATGTTTCCAAAGAGTTCCTTTGCTCTTGTTTCTAAATTTCTTTTGGGTTTTCCAATATAAATTTGACTACAGTCACTGCATTCAATTTTATATATACCAGATTTTTTGTTAGATGAAATGGCATCTTTGATGTTTGAGAAATGGTTGACTGGTGCAGTATCCTTAATGTGTTCTATAAGTTCATAGGTGTTTTTGATGCTTAGGCTGATGCTTAGCACCTATGAACTTATAGAACACATTAAGGATACTGAACTAAAATAAGAGGACACACTAGTCTCGTTTGATGTTAAATCACTGTTTCCCAGCATACCAGTTAATCAACTCCCACCGTTGATAGAAAAATGGCTCAAATCACTTGGAATGTCACCACCTGAAATTTCAGATTACATCGAACTAGCCAAATTATGCACACAACAAAATTTCTTCCAGTTTCAAACAAAATATTTCCACCAAACTTCAGGTTTAGCAATGGGCAACCCCCTATCACCCTTCCTGACCGATCTGAACATGAGTGCATTAGAAATAAAGATCACCAAAGGTTTCCCTTGGATTTTCAAACTCTGGCAACGATATGTAGATGACATCTTTGCAATAGTACCAAAAAAAACCACTTTAGGGATGCACTAAAACTTTTAAATATCCAAGAAAAAAACATCAATTTCACTGTAGAAATAGAAAAAGACGAGTATTTACCATTTTTGAATCTAAAAATAATGAGGAATAAAAACAGACTAAACTTTGGCATTTACAGAAAACCAACACAGACAGACAACTACATAAAAGCTAATGGCTACAACCCAAGATCCCACAAACAGGCAATCTTCAATAGTTT
The DNA here is from genome assembly GCA_030765055.1 of Mantis religiosa. NCBI lineage: Eukaryota > Metazoa > Arthropoda > Insecta > Mantodea > Mantidae > Mantis > Mantis religiosa. The sequence goes on along the minus strand of CM060950.1, from coordinate 276,863,737 downwards.
AGCACACAGACTGGTCAACATCCCTCTCACAGCAGAAGAATACAAAACAGAATACAACAAAATTATTGAAATAGCACAAAAAAATGACTTTCCCAAATCATTAGTAGACAAAAAGTGAACTTAGAAAAAAAGAAGAAGCTACTAAAGGAAACCACAACCCTCTCAGCTACAGAAACTAATATGATTTTCAAAAAATTCACTTACCATCCATGGGCCTATGATAAATTCAAAAAGGCCTTCAAAAAACAAAACATTAAACTAGCACCAGTCAACCATTTCTCCTGAAAAAATCTAATTTGCTCAAACATCAAAGATGCCATTCCATCTTAACAAAAAATCTGGTATATACAAAATTGAATGCAGTGACTAGTCAAATTTATATTGGAAAAACCAAAAGAAATTTAGAAACAAGAGTAAAGGAACACTTTAGAAACATAAAATATAAACAATTAGAAAAATCAGCAGTTGCCACGCATTTTTGGGAAAAAAACCACAACATAAATCCAGAACCAAAACTACTGAAACATACATCAGGAAAACAAGAACTATCCACATGGGAACAAATCTTCATTTCAAAAAATAGGAACAAAGTATTCAATTTCGACATCCCCCAGAAAGATTTGTTCAGCAAGTTCCTTGAACCGCCACCAGAGGAGACCTCTGACAAAATATCATCAGCTACACCAATGAGAACCAGTCGATGGCCAGTTGAGGATGGAGGCAAAGTCTCTGAAACATGTTACGCAAAAATTTAAAAGTAAGTGTTTAGTGTCATTAATCAACTCTCTTTAAATTTAATTTATTATAACAACACTGTTTTCAACACTTCCAAGAAAGGAATTCATTCTAGGATTTTGTTAAGCACTTTAATCAACAATGTTGTAGGGAAGTTACAGATGTATTCAGCCAACAGTGAGTTCTGAGAAATTTATAAAGAAGGTGACTTTTACAGGTCTTGAGAAGTGAGAGAGGGACAAATGTCAAGAAGACATCACTTTATTTGAAGCAAAAGTTTAGAAACAGTGATGTATTTAACATTTGAATGTAATGAGTCGGTAATTCAAACACAAACATCACTTAAATTTATCGAGATTTAACTGTATTGGAACACCACAGTGAAGCGAAAAATTATTAATTTTTAGATGAGTCGTATTTATTACACATCTTCGTAGCAGATGTGTAATAAATACGACTCATCTAAAAATTAATAATCACTTAAATTGTCCTTACTTGGACATGTTTCGGAGAATGGTTTGTCCCCATCGTCAGCAGTTATCCGACTGGTTGGATCCGTGGTTTCCTGAAGTGAGCTGGTTGTCTGTGGTGGCATCTGTTGACTGTGAGATGAACTTCCAAAGAGAGTTTTCAGGCATCAATTTGAAATTTAAAGTATACTGTTTGTTTTTTATAATTAGCAAATTTTCCCAAACATCGAGTTCGGCTGCATTACTGGCTGGCTTTAATAGTTTTATATTTGATACAATTTCATGATTGGCAGACCAGAAATGGTGTGCTATTGCTGTATTTTTCTATTTGTTTGTATTTCACACAAATCTCATATGTTCCTGTAATCTAATTTGTAAAGTTCTTTTGGTTTTTCCTATGTAGAACTTATTGCAGTCTGAGCAGTTAATTTTGTATATACCTGATTTCCTGTTTTCAGGTACTGGGTGTTTCAGGTTGTTGCATAATAAGTTTTTTTTAAACAGAATTTATTTTTTGGGGCTAGGGTGATGTTGTGCTTCTTGAATTTGTTGAATGTATGATGCACTCTGGGATGATATGTGAATTTCCTGAACTGTGTCTCGGTTTTTGATTCTGTTAATTTTGTGGTATCCAATATGTGTTTCTGTTTCTTGAATTTCCAAATTTTCTTTTTTATTAATTGTTTACTGTATCCATTAATTGCAGCTATGTTAATCATGTGGTTATATTCCTTGTTGTATTCATTCATTTCAATGGGATGTTGACTACTCTATGTGCTACGCTGTTCAAAACTGCAGGTTTGTGGGGTGTAGGGCTGTAGCTGTCGTTCTTGATGTAATTATCTGTTTGTGTTGGCTTCCTGTAGATGCCAAACGATATGTTATTTAGTTCATGGATTATCATGGTAGGTAGCCATCTTTTTCTATCTCTATTGTGAACTTTATTGCTCTATTCTGTATGTTCAATAGTTTTAAGGAATCTTGTATGAATCTGTGTGGAACAATGGCAAAAATATCATCAACATATCTCTACCAGCATTTGAAGATGTATGGGAAGGATGATGTGATATGTGTTTCAAAGTAGCTCATAAAGGGGTTGGCTAGGAAAGGTGAAAGTGGATTGCCCATTGTTAGGCCTGAGGTCTGTTGATAGAATTTACTGTTGAATGTAAAGAAATTTTGATGTATGCATAAATGAGTAAGTTTTGTGAGATCTTCTATTTCTTCTGCCTAAATGTTAGTCTTTATGAGCCAATTCTTGAGGAGTAACATGAGTTCATCTGTTGGAATACTGAGAAAAGAGAGGTGACATCAAATGTTACTAGTTTGTCTTTTGTGTCCAAGTGCAAATTTGAGATCCTATCTACTAATTCTAATGAATTTCTAATGGCTAGGCTGTGGAACTGTGGCGTGAGTGAGTGAGTGAGTAGTGTTTTAGGGCCCGTCGACAACAAGGTCATTTGGGCCCTTAGTCAACTCTAAAAACTAAAAGCTACACAAAGTTAAAAAGTAAGATAAAATATAAACACTTAACTATTAAAAGCACATAAAAACTCGTCCCAGCACTAAAAATTTAAAAACTCTAAAATTAATAAATATAAAATACAAGTCAGACTTGTTTATTAAAACCGATTTTAAAAATAAACCGCAGTGCCTTATCCACGGCCACTGGGTCGTCACCTAAAATACTGAGCAAGTTAGCTCCCAAGCCCAAAGACTGCCGAACGCGGGCGTACTGCGGGCAATCGAGTAAGATATGCCGCACAGTGAGGCGTACTGAACACGAGGCACACACAGGGGCCGGTTCCCCTCTTAGCAAATGGCCATGAGTTGCTCGTGTGTGCCCAATTCTCAGCCGGGTGAGTATCACCTCGGCTCGCCGGTTATCCCTGCCGGAAGTTAGCCAGGGTTGTACGCTTTCCTTTATTGCCCAGAGTTGTGTGCCTTCTAAAGCTGTCCAGGATTGCTGCCAAGCAGATAGGAGCTGGCGACGGAAAAAACGTTGCACATCCTGGTATGGCACCGTAGTTGTTAAACTCCGGGGCAAACGGCAAGCGGACTTAGCAGCCGCGTCCGCCTCCTCGTTCCCGGAAATGCCCACATGGCCTGGGGTCCAAGTAAAAACAAAATGGTATCCTCGACCGAGCATTTGCGAGATCTGGGCCTGTATTTTTAAAACAAGAGAGTGAGCGGCAGTGTGCTGTTTCAAGGCCTGAAGAGCACTGAGAGAGTCGGTGCAAACAATAAAAGAGCCAGGGGCTAACTTGCAAATAAAAAGGAGCAAATAGTAGATTGCATACAGCTCTGCTGAGAAGACCGAAGTTGAGTCCAGAAGTCGAAATTTGTGAGCCTCACCGTTAACGAAGAACGCGCAACCCGTAGCGTTACCTAACTGAGAACCGTCTGTAAAGACCAGAACATAGTTAGGGTAACGGCCCAGTAATTCAGCAAAAAGTTGTTGGAACACCGAATGTGGAGTAGCGAGTCTAGAGTTGTTTGAAAGAGCGAGATTGAACCGCGCACGATTGAGCTGTCATGCAGGATAGGGGCAGATGGACCTCTCCACGCGAGGCATTCGGAGGCCATGCGAATGTAGTAGATCCCGAAATCTTATTCCCACGGGGCGAGTCCGAGAACCAGGGCGCATATAACGGTGGACTAAATCTGGACACAGAACTGGTTTAAAACAAGGATGATTGGAATAACTTGCCAACTTCAAAACGTATGAGCAGAGTAACAGCGAGCGACGAATATGGAGTGGAGGTTCGCCTGATTCTGCATACAGGCAGTCGACTCGACTGGTGCGGAAAGCTCCTGAGGCAAGGCGGATGCCAGTATGATGCACGGTGTCTAAAAGGCGAAGTTTAGAGGCGGTCGCTGCGCCATAAATAAAACTGCCATAGTCCAGCTTGGACCGAACCAGAGAGCGGTACAGCCTCAACATTACCGTGCGATCGCCCCCCCAAGATGCTCCAGATAATACCTTCAGCACCCGAAGAGAACGATCGCAAGAGGCTCGAAGGTGACGAATGTGGTGCTCCCAATTGAGCTGTCGGTCCAAGTAGAGGCCCAAGAACTTCAGGTGCGAGACAAATGGCAGGGGTGTGCCGTTCAAATGAAGATCAGGAGGTGGGTGAATGCCTCGTAGGCGGTGAAAGTGGATACACTGCGTTTTCGCAGCTGAAAAATGGAAGCCGGTTTGAAGCGCCCAAGCTGCTATCTGGGTAATGGTCAGCTGCAGTTGGCGCTCAATGTGATCTATGTTGGCAGACCTATAATAAACTGTGAAGTCGTCAACATAGAGGGATGATGGAATTCCACTTCGAACGGCACTAGTGATGCCATTAATCGCTACGGCAAAAAGGGTGACGGTCAAAATTGACCCTTGAGGTACGCCGTTCTCCTGTATCCGCTCCCGTGATATCATGTTTCCTATGCGAACCCGAAAACGGCGAAGTTTTAAAAAGTTGCATAGGAATTCGGGTAGTTGGCCACGCATACCGTAACCATGTAGGTTACGGAGTATGCCGTACCACCAGGTGGTGTCATAAGCCTTCTCCAGGTCGAGGAACACGCCCACGGCGTTTCAGTAGAAACGCATCGGAAATATACCCCTCAAGGCGTGTTAGATTATCAACACTTGAGCGATGGCGACGAAAACCGCATTGCAAGTTGGACAGATGGTTATGTTTTTCTAGCCACCAATTTAACCGAGCGTTTATCATTCGCTCGAAGGTCTTACAGATGACACTCGTCAGGCAAATGCGGCGGTAGCTAGATGGTAGCATGCGGTCCTTTCCGGGTCGAGGGATGGGGATGACAATACCCTCTCGCCAGGAGGAAGGGAAAACCCGCTCATGCCAAATGCGCTTATAGATGTTTAAAAGGAAACATAGCGCCTCAGATGGAAGATGTAGCAGCATCTGTCGGTGTACGTCATCGGGACCTGGAGAAGAATCCTTAGCTAACGCCAGAGAATGGGCGAGCTCGGCTGCGGTAAAAGGTTGGTTGTACGGCTCGGTGCAGTCACTATTAAAATTAAGTGGTACCCGCTCCGCCTTTTCCTTAATAGGCAGGAAGAGAGCGTCATAGCGGGCAGTTTGGCTCGTGGCAGCAAATGTGGTAGCTAGGGCTTCAGCTATGTCCTGCTCGGTGGTGCACATGGAACCGTTGATGGCAAGGCCGGGAATTACCGTCCGGCGATACTTGCCATACATCCGCCGAACACCTGACCATACTTGTTGGGTAGAGCTGCGCCGGGAAAGCGAAGACACATAGGCTTCCCAAGATTTACGCTTTGCGTTGTGCAGTACAAAGCGTGCCCTAGCGCGAGAACGTTTGAAGGCGACGAAGTTCCCTTCCGTCGGGTGCCGCTGAAAAATGCGCAAAGCACGTTTGCGTGCTTTGACAGCCAAACTGCATTCCTCAGACCACCACGGTACAGGGATATGGCGTGGTGTAGGTGAACCTCGAGGAATGCTGGATTCTGCTGCGAGCAGGATCGAGCAAGTAAAATATTCGACCATTTCATCGATGGTGTCGAAATTATCGTCGATGAGGTGTATGAGGGATTGGAATTTTCCCCAGTTAGCTTTGGAAATAATCCAGCGGGGATGTCGAGAAGGTACACATTGGCGGCCAGAAAAATGAATGTTAATGGGGTAATGATCACTGCCAAAGAGGTCGGAAAGTACGGACCACTCAAGTAGTGGTACTAATGACGGACTGCAGAAAGAAAGGTCTAGTACGGAATGTGTACCATAAGCGGATGATAGGAATGTCGGGTCACCAGTATTTAGCAGAAGCATGTCAGACTTATCGAAGACGTCTACGAGGAGGCATCCACGGGCGTCATCAGTGTCTGATCCCCAGAGCGTGTGCTTGGCATTCAAATCTCCCACAAGGAGTAGTGGTGAGGGGAGCTGAGCCAATAGGGCTTGAAGATCACGCTCTGGAACTATACTGAGCGGCGGCAGGTACATGTTGCAGATGGTAAAACTGATGCGCTTCAGCTGTAGCCGAACGGCCACAGCTTGCAATGGTGTGGTGAGAGGAACGTTGGCGGCTGAGATGCTAGGCGCCACTAAGGTAGCAACGCCACCGCTTGCACGCATACCTGCAAGAGAGTCGCTTCTAAATGCAGAGAAAGAGTGAAGGTGTAACGAGTGATTGGGATGTAAGTGGGTTTCCTGGAGACAAATAATTGATGGTGACCGTTGAGAAACTAAATGTTGTAGGTCTTGAGCACGAGCTCGAAAACCATTGACATTCCACTGGATTATTTCCATAAAGAGTATTTAGCGGGCCGTTTTAACCTTTTTCTTGACCTTGGCTGATTTGGGCCCTACGATTCGAAAATCGTTAGCCTCCTGTGACTCCGCTGATGTTCGGGAGTCAGAACTCCTACGGCTCGTAGAACGAGACCGGGATCTAATAGAAGGCGAGCGACTTCGCGATCTATGTGTTGGCCGGGATCGGTTTTTCACATTTACTACGGGATTGTTGTTATTCGCTGATGGCTTGGTTTCTGGAGTCTGTACGGCTGAAACGGAGGCTGTGCTGGTGGATATACAAGCAGTCTGAGACGTAGGTTTAACGGCTAGAAAGTCAGTCTGCATGGAGGCGTGGGCGACAGGGACGTGTTGTACAGCAACAGTGGTGTTGGGAGTACGGCGAGCTGCTGATGCATATCCAGTAGTAGTGGTAGCAGGCTTTAGTTGTTCAAAGCGCCGCCGTGCCTCTGGAAAAGTCAGGCGTTCTTTTACACGTATCTCCTGAATGCTTTCTTCGTCCATGAATCTAGGGCACTGCCGCGAGCTGGAGGGATGACTACTGCCACAGTTCACGCAGCAAGGTGTTCAACTGCAGTTTGGGTCGTCGTGTTTCGCTAGGCCACATTGCTCACAAAGAGCAGGATTGGTACACGCGACCTTAGTATGTCCGAACCGCTGACATTGGAAACAGCACATGGGGTTCGGGACATACTGGCGGACACTCGCACGTTCATAGCCGCAATAGATGTACTCGGGTAACTTAGTCCCAGCAAAAGTTAGAAAAACCGTACGTAGTGGGTACTCCTTGCCATCTTGCTTCCGTGTTAGCCGGTACGCCTGACAAACAAGTTGGTCAGAGAGGCAACTTACTATTTCTTCATTTGCTAGACCATCTAAGCTGGAGGTGGTGACTACTCCTCTACACGTATTCAGCGTTTTGTGTGGGGCTACCCGGATAGGGTAGGAGCACTGGTCTGCAGTTGAGGTCTCTAACAGTAAGCTACCGTCTCGAAGACGCGTAGCGTTTTTGACAGGGCCACTGATCTTATCGAGTTCACGCTTTATGTAAAACGGGCTGATATCCTTAAACGTTTTGCCATCACATGCCAAGGTCATCACTATATACGGGTCGATGAAAGAGGTTTTGCGCGGATGCATTTTGAAAAGGACCCCCATCCGGAACCGTCGGCGTCAGCCTGCCATCCGGGGGTTAAAGAAAGAAAGACACCGAATCTTCACGGTCTGTGCCGTCATGGGGACCTCACCCATGACCAATCTCATTTGTACCTCAGAAAAGCTACCCTTCAATATCCACTGCTTGTCCGTATGGGTAAACCGTTCACCACGCACACCCCGGCTTTATTCCCCTACCACAGGAATAACCGCCTGTGGCTCCCCACTTTAGGCCGCGCTGCGCATAAAGGGCACACGCGGATTCAGGGGACTTGTGGTTGATTACACTGGGGTTCCGTCAGCGGTAACACGTCCGGTCCGTGATACTAACCCAACGGCAACACGGCCGTCGGGAGATTAACACAGACCGGGCCCTCAAGGAGCTACGTGGGTGTACTTGACGGTGTGGACGGGCTCCGCACCTAAGGCTACACATAGGGGCAGTGTGAAGGGTCCGCTCAACCTTCACTTTTGAGACCTCCGGAGAGCACACATGTCGGAAGCCGCACTGAAAACCGTGGGACAGAACCACGGAGATAGGAGAGATCCCTGCTGGTGAGACAGGAGTTATAAACCTAAGACCTTACGTGCTAATAATAATAATAATAAAAACTAGAAGAGGAAGAATGTGATGCTTACTGATAAGCAGTAGCTCAACGTGGCACAGTTGATGGAGATGAAGAGGATGAATTGGGGGTGAGTGGCTAGGGACCCCGGGATCGCCAATCCCGTACCTACCGTAGTAGGTCCCTGGCGAAAAATACCAGAGCCTCTTCTGCCAGTTTTCAGGGTTACTGATGGGCCTTCTCGGCAGCCGTAGCGGTCCTGGGGTACACCAAGTCCCCACCGTACATCACCCCATCAGTCAGTCCCCTACTTCCTGTTGCCCACCCCTCGGGACGAGGACCGCAGAGGTAGGATTTTGAGGGGCTGGAACTGTGGCAGTTTGAGGGGCTGGAACTGTGGCAGTGATGAAAATGTATGTGCTAGATGGTTGGCTAACTTGTAGGTAGGTGCGTCTATGTTGTTGATTATGGGCCTCATTTTATCTCCTGGTTTATGAATTATGACGTCACTTACTATTTGTGATATGAAGTGCTGGGCCCATGTACATGAATGCACAGATAGTGTATTGGTAGAAGTTTTCTAAAGCATCATAGTTTTATACACTTTCTTATATCCAGTCAGGAAGCTGTGTATTCTATTTCTTTTACTTTTCTTCCTTCTTGACTTTGTTGTTTTAAATTAATTTAGACAGTTGACAGTCATAACAAGGAATACCTTGGATTATTCTTATGGTTTCAAGGTAATTTTCTGCTATAAAAATGTGGTTCCTTATGTAAGAAAATGCATGTCACTGGCAGTGAACAAATTCTCCAAATAAAATGCAATCATGTCAATTTGTATGTAATTTTTTCCTTACAAAATGCATTGGTTTAGTTCATGAGACAACCACTACATCTTACAGCAATACCTTACTCCCTAAGAGATTTGTTCTGTACCTCAGACATAGCTTGGAAACAACTTTTGGATTATTACATTTTAGATGAGTCGTATTTCTTACACAGAATTTTGGATTGTCTAACAATGCTTGAGGAAGTTCTTCTGTTTCCTACAGTAGCACCACAAATTTGGTCATCTCTGGCAAGGTGACATGTTCGTCCCCCCCCCCCCCCCCCTACACAAATGTTAATGGTGTTAATTCTTTTAGTAGAATCTATGTTAGTTATTGTGACTTTGTTGGTTCGTAAAATTAAAAGTCTAGTTGCAGAAATTCAAAATGCTCTTTATTTCCATAGAAAGACAGTTTGTACCCCCCTTACAGACTCTAAAAATGATGTAACACACACAAACGTAATCTTCCAGGCCATCTGCATACTTCACAATTAACGGTTCTTGGCTGCTCACTAGCAACTAACTTGCTCTCTCTCATCTTTTATAACCGAACCATCATTTCTCGAAAGCTGCTGAAACCACACGATCTTTCGTGGCATAGCAAGACAAGGAGAGAATTTTCCAGACATATTTCTCCCTCTGTTGCTCTCTCTCTCTCTCTCTTTCTCTCTCGGCAAGTGCTTAAGCACTCATCGGTACCATGGGTGTGGTTTGGGCACTATCTGTCTCTTTCACTTCCCACTCCTCTCTCTCTCTTGCCAAATAACAAGCGCCTCATGACATTATCATTGATTTTATTAGACTTTGATGCTGGGGCTGACATTGTGTTTGAGATTATTTTCTAAAGACATTGACCTACTTAACTTGAAGTAGGTAAGTACCTGTATGTGAGCAATTTATTATGAATTTATTTTTTCATTCTAATGTAGGGGAGCTGGGGCAAGTTGACGATGTTAAGAGTTAACCATTTTTAATCAAATCACTTTTTGGGGTAATTTTGTTTTCTTTGCACGCATCACTAGAACGTCCTTTTGTTGTGTTATATTACCAGAGGCAAGAGTTTTTGTTTTTAACAATTTTTTCGCAAATTTTTCCTGTTTTTTGAGAATTATGTATTTTTAGCGATAAATGAGAAAATTTCTATTATGTTTAGTCTGCATAGAAAAATTTACATTTATTACAAATTACATAAATATAACTTTAATTTAAACATTCATTATCTTCATAGCATTAAGCTAGAAGTCGTGAATAAAATGTTCACAAATTTAACGAAAGCAAGATAAAATTTAACAGTTAACAAAGCCAATACAGTGACATCATCATGCGCACTGAAATATGAGCTAAGTGGTGCAACAATAAACTGACACATCAGCACCCAGCTGGTCCATGATAGTGAGAACTGTTTGTCGTATGCTAACTGGAAATGTTATTTATTGGATAGCACACCATGCACAGCAAAAAGCTCCTATTATGCTGACTATAGGTACTGAGAAGATTGAACTTCTTGAAACCTACTCTCAGACATTACATTAATATGAAAATATTGTCCTTAGCCTCACCGATTTATCAGCGCAGGCATGTAGTACAGGCTGAAGATATTAAAAATGGGAAGGCATAGTGAAATTAGTGCGAACTCCCGCATTGAAGAATATCAGAACAAAGATTTTATGTATGCTGGTGCCATAAATTCAATTTATTAGGTGAAATATGGCAGAAAAATCTGAAGGAATTAAACAGTGTCATCTCAGAGCTTAAGAATGTGTTCTGAAATGCCCAAAAGTTAAAAAATGAGTACAAACAATACCTTACTGAAAATAACCCAGATTTAGAAGCTAAACTGTTCCCATTGCCTGTATTGACATGCTGGTCTAGCTGGTTTAATTCAGTAGTTTACATTGCCAGCTATTTTTATGTAACTTTTGATTTCTTTTCTAAAAAAGAAGAGATTTCAGTTCCTGCGCAAAATTTGTTAAATGATCATTTTTGCAATGCCAAGTGCTGCAATATTGTAAAGGTACAGGCAATAATTTTTTTCTGAAAATTGCAGATAGATAAAAGAACCAATATTAGAATTTCAATATATCGAGATTTAACTGTATTGGAACACCACAGTGAAGCGAAATAATTATTAATTTTTAGATGAGTCGTATTTATTACACATCTAAGCAAAAGCCCACAGCTCATCTTGTTTTATCCTGAATTAACTCACTGAGAGCCAAATGTGAAATACTAGAGAGCGGTCACTTCTGAAACAGAGTAAGTGCACTTGTAGATCATATCATGGATCCCAGTGTTAGAAAAGCAGTAGAAGAGAATCTAAAAGTTTGCTGTCGTATGACTTTGTCTAAATTAAACTCCATTATGCAAAAGAAACTGATGATGTAAGAACCATAAAAGCTATATAATTTGTTTGAACCTTCTAGGCTAGTTAATAAATCAAGTATAAGTGATTTAAATCAAGTAATGGCAGTATTTAAACAACTAAATGCATTTAAAACCAGTAGTAAAGAGCTTTGTGACATTGTTTAAAAGCAAAGCTAATAACAGATTAGATGTACTAACAGCACTCCTGGCATTGAAGGCAAAAGCTGATTTTTACTGCAATTTCTGAGAAAAGTCCCTTCAATGTCTTTGGTTGCCGATGTCAAATGCTGAGTGAGAGATTTTTCTCTATATATAACTTAGTTGTGACACAAGTATGAAAAGCGAAAATATTTGTATTTGTATTTATTTCATCCTTTGGAACATAATACATATGTTATAGGACACGTCAGTTCAAGATACAAAGATAAATATAAAAAGTTACATAAGACTAAAAACTGTAAGAGATACAGGATCCAACAAAAGTCTAAAATAGAAAAGCAAATAAATATAAACTATATAAAGACCATAGAGAAATGCTATATAAAAGTAATTGTTCACAAATGTGGAGTTTACTCTAATTCATGATTTAATTCAATTAAATTAAATTTATTTTGTCCTTTTGATTGATGTCAGACACATCATAGTATAAAAATTACATTAATGGCCACTGTCATTATTTACAATCACTTAAAACTAATTAACATTTAAAATGCTTCTGCTTTTAATATTTATAACATTTAAAAACTCATTTACAGAATAAAATGAATGTTGCAGTAAAAAGAGTTTTACTCCCTTTTTAAAATGTATAAGGCTGTTCATTTGTTTAATATTTTCTGGTAGCCGTTGTATAATCTTATACCTAATGTGTCGGAACAATTCAAAACCTACTATAAAAAATACAAACATATATATACCAAAGTATTGGTTGAAGCAAAAAAACTGCATAATGCAAGGTTTATACATGAATCACAAAATAAATCAAAAGCCATGTGGACCTTAATTAAACGAGAAATTAAACAAGATAAGAATATCCCCGAGAATATACACCTTAGAAACAAGGCAATTAAAATAAGTGACCCAAAACAAGTAGCCAATCTTTTTAATAACTATTACACAAATATAGTTCAAAATAGTTCGAATGATAGCCTGAAGAAAGATTTCCCACAGCCAAATAGATATCCAAAACAATGCAATAGTATGTATTTAACCCCAGTCACAGAAATGGAGCTGGAAAGCATAATCAAGGGTTTGAAATGTAAATCATCTTGTGGTATTGATGAAATTCCTGACAGTGTTATAAAGAACTGCTACCAAAATTTAATAAAACCCCTATGTTACATTATAAACCTCTCACTATCAACGGGTGAATTTCCAGAAAAATTGAAGGTGGCTAAGGTGAAACCTCTCTTTAAGAAGGGGGAAGAATTTGATGTAGGTAACTATAGACCTGTATCACTACTATCCATTTTTTCAAAATTAATAGAAAAAGTAATGTACGTCAGACTTACATCATTCCTCGATAAACACAGTATAATAACAAACAAACAACATGGATTTCGTAAAGACAAGTCA
>CM060950.1:276820755-276845755 GCA_030765055.1 Mantis religiosa | reverse complement strand
TCCTAATACGAACTTAAACTAACTTTGCAATTCCTTTCTTGGAGGTGTTGAAAACAGTGTTGTTATGATAAATTAACTTTAAAGAGAGTCGATTAAAGACACTAGACAACACTTACTTTTAAATTTTTCTGGAACATGTTTCTGAGGCTTTGCCTCTATCATCGACCGGCTCTCTAGAGCCGGCGGATGATAGAGGCAAAGCCTCAGAAACATGTTCCGGAAAAATTAAAAAGTAAGTGTTGTCTAGTGTCTTTAATCGACTCTCTTTAAAGATAATTAAACTAACTTGTTTGACGTCTTGCCCAGCTTGCCAACTTGCCTCGGCCTCCCATACTTCTTACAGCTTTTTAAAATTTAACTGCATATATATTTTTTTCCTTTTAATACCTATAAAACAGTGTAGTCGTTATTGCTTTTATCATGCCAGAGATGTCCATGGTTACAAAGCAAGCTGCACTGGCTGGCAATTGCATCTTCCATTTAATATTTAATGTTAATGGTGTCTAATTCTAAATAAATTTGATCATACAGTACACATTCTTCTAACAAATGTTGGATACATTTATGTTGTTCTTCAAAATTCAGTTCCAAAGATGTGATTTCCTATATTTTTAAATAAAAGAATTATAACTGACAGTGGTCTCTAAGAACTTTCATTCTATTAACATCGATAACTAACAAATATTTTAATTTTTACAGACTTCCTTCTGCACCGACAATCAATTTGTTGTTCAGATGTATAACAGTCAAGAAGAATTGAGCATTTTTTAAAATGGAAACCTACTTTTCTTATTTTGTTTTCTCAGTCCTCGTAAAAAAGTAAACAACTTTTGTATAAAGCACTTTGCAATTATTCTTACAGCAACGTAAATAATGATGAAAATTCTGAACGCTTGCCCCATTCAATTGGACCATACTTTATTGATGGCACTTTAACAGATGCAAAGTAAAGAAACCTTTTTATGGATGAGTTGCCATTTTTGTTAGAATATGTCTCATTACAAACAAGGTCACAAATGTGGTACTAGTATGATGGATGACTTGCACACTATGCATGTACTGTTAGGGAGGTTTCAAATAACAATTACCATGATTGTTGGATAGGACGCGCAGGTCCCATTAATTGATTGTGAAATACCAACGACACCTGACAACATGAAGGTGTGCATACAAAATGCTTGTGCCAGTAACTTTTTTTTTTTTTTTTTTTTAAATTTTACATCCTCCAATGTTAAGTCATATCGGACGGTGAATGAATTGGATGAAATGATGCTCAAATGAATCCAGGGTCCATGGAGCTTAGAGTTACCCGACATTCGTCTTTCAGGATAAGGGAAAACCCCAGAAAAACCTTATCCAGGTAACTCACCCTGACCGAGATTCGAACTCGGGACCTCTTGAACACGAGGCAGAGATGCTACCATCTACGCTACCGAGGCGGGCTTGTGCCAGTAATGAAGAAATTATGCTTTTACAGACATACCAATCATTCATTCACAGAATTGGAAAATGCATTGAGGAAGAAGGGCATTATTTTAAACCATTTATTACCCTAAGGTACAAGGTGATACTCTGTGTAGCTACCTCTGATCAATGTTTAATTGTCTAGTGAAAGATCTAGGTACTTTGAAGAAAGTTGTTTATAAAAAACTATTTATTTTGTAATGAGGAATAAGAAACCAAATAAAAATGTTGGTCCCCATTTAGGATAAGGAGCTTGATGCTCAAATGGCCAGTCACGGATGGTCCAACCAATTGTGCTCTTTGTGTATGGCCATTCAGCATATTCATCATTATTTATACTATTGTAAGAACTAATTTTTATGGGAAGTGAGAAAACAAAGTAAGAAAGGTTGGTTCCCATTTAAAACAATTGAATTGACCCTAAAATGACCATCATAACATCCTCCAAATGAAAGATGACTAATGATATTTGCTTTCCCCCATAATATAAATCGAATTTTATTCAAAACATTTCTTTCTACAGTACTTAGTTTCAGAGATACTGTACTGTCTCATGTTAAATGGTCCACCCTATACATATTGTATTTTAAGTTATTTTAAGTTACAGCTACATAGCTTGTGGTACATTCAAGTCATAATTTTGTATGTTCTTAGCATCTTAATATATTAAATTAAATTATAACTTTAATGCTCAATAAAAGTTTGCAATCTAATAACAAACATTCATACTTCCCAGTGTGATCGGCTTTGTGGCAATGGAGTTCAAAGAAGAAGAGTTCGATGTTACAGCAGAGTTGAAGGTAAAATACAGGTTTTGGGTGACTCTGCATGTGGAGGTGAAAAACCAGAGGAAGAGAAACCTTGCCATGTGCGGCCCTGTGAAGGTGTTGACTGGGTTGTTTCCAAGTGGTCTGGAGTAAGTACAGCTATATATATAACATGGATGATGTATATGAAATCGCTAAACTCAAAAACCATTTAACTGACCATAATTAAAATTGGTAATTTATATGTGTGTGTGTGTGTGTGTGTGTGTGTGTGTGTGTGTGTGTGTGTGTGTGTGTGCGCGTGTGCGTGTGCGTGCGCGTGCGCGTGCGTGTGCGTGTGCGTGCGTGCGTGCGTGGGTTCGTGGGTGCGTGTGTGCGTGTGTGCGTGTGTGCGTGTGTGCGTGTGTGCGTGTGTGTGTGTTTTTAAGGATATTTTTGTGTTATCCCCTTGTTGTACCTCGCCACCAGATTGTGTTGCAAAATATCAACTTATATGCTGTTCAACTGATCAGTATGAAAATTTATATGAATTGATTTTTGAACCTAGAGAAGGTTTTGTGCTATCCCCATTGTTGTAACTTGCCATTATGTGGTACTGCAGTATATCACCTTTATAGCTTTAAACCACCACATAAATTGGTATTCATATCAACTATTACAATAATAATAGTTCTACAATAAAGGGTTATAGTAAGATATTAGGAATGCACATAGATGAATGCTTAAAATGGAATATCCATATTAAACATATAACCAAAAAATTGAATTCGGCCTGCTATAACATGTTATGCCTGACAAATATGATGAATATAGAAACAAAAAAAAATTGTATATTACAGCTATTTTCATTCGATCTTGGCCTATGCTATAATATTGTGGGGAAATGCATCGGGATGGGAAACTGTTTTTAAAATTCAAAAAAAGGTAATACGTATAATGTTACATGCTAACTTTAAAGATTCATGCAAACCACTATTCAAAAAATTAAAAATTCTAACAATGCCCTCAGTATATATTTTAGAGTTATCCACCTATGTATATAAAAATTATGAGAAATTTATCCAAAAACAAAATCGTCATCATTACGGCACTCGGAAAGAGTCCAGCATAAAATACCCCATGCATAGATTAACATTATATGAAAAAACACCCCATTATATGGGTATAAAAATATACAATAAATTACCTCAACGACTCAAAATAATAAAAACTCTGAAACTATTTAATAAAAGTGTAAAAGATCTGTTATTACATAAGACATATTACTCCATACAGGAATTCATGGATGACACAATATCATAACTACTTGTAATTGATAATTATTTATTTATTTATATATTATTTGTTATTTATTATTATTTAATATTATTATTTATTATTATTACTTGTAATTGATAATTTATGTACATATACATTAGAATTAGTTTTTCTTTTTCTTTCTTTTAAATTTCTTTTATGTATAACTTGACAACTCACCAGTTTACCAGCTAGGCTGACAATGTAAACGTTATGTGACAATAAAGATTCTATTCTATTCTATTCTATCAACTGAAATTGTTATAATTAAAAACATTGTTAAAAGTAAAGCTAATTTCATATTAACTTATTGAGTAATATTTTAGTAAATGTTAAAACTTGACTCACATACACTATTAAAAACAGTGGTCAGTCGCCAATCAGCTGATGGTGGGACAGGGACAGTTCCAAACCATTCCTGTTTTTAACAGTCGACAAAAAAAATATTATATATATATCAGAAGTTATTTTAAATATCCCATTAAAAGCAAATATTGGAAGATCAACCAGAAATGTATGGTGACTGTTAACAAGTAGAGCTACTGAAACACTTGAAGATAAAGAAGTACACTTAGAGACTAATCAGATCAGAGTCTCTACTTTAAGAGCTACTGAAATATCTCAACAGCATGATGCAAGAGTTGTAGATCTTTGAGCAAGAGCGTCTACTTCAAGAGTTACTGAAACCCCTGAAGACTGAGCCACACGTCGTGAAGCTCAACAACCACAATAAACTTTATCAAGTACTAGAATCAGTCTTAATAAAGTGGCATTTAATTATGATAAAAATTATAATTATAGAATACATCACAATGGTCATTAATCCAATGACTATATGTACTTACAATGCCCTGCTTAGAAATTAAAAAATAAGGTACTTGGCTTGTACTAATTTGCCCCCACTGGCTGAACAGACAGAACCAATTTTTACTTATGTGACTGGAACTACTCAGGATTCCGAACATTTTCTATAGCATATTTGGAATAATCCAGTTCTTCAAACCACATGATCAAATGCACTGAAATATGCCATAGAAGGTGACTTTGATTTTGATGCAGAGAATCTTGGTTTGAAGGTCTATAATCATTTATCTGTGTCTGCTAAGAGGCATGAGGATTGACTTCATTTTTTGAATTTATGAATCTTGATGATCCAAAATATTAAGACATGTTCCTACAATAGGGCTGTCTTTAACTCCAGCCATAAACAGATTCAGATTCAGATTTTTATTCTGCCATTTGCAACATGTTTTACAAAGCATCGTCAAAAGTAACACTACAATTACATTTTTACAGTTCAATAATAAAACAAATAAATCTATTAACAGATTATTAGCAGTTCTAGATATACACAATAGATTGATAACAAAATTTAATAAACTAAGCCTCTCTTCCCTTTTTGTATTCCTCAATTGAGTAGAAAGCGTTTTTCACTAGGTAAGTCTTTATTGCGTAAATTTTCTTCACTTCTTCATTTATTGCCTTGATAGAGGGAGGTAAATGATTGTATAAATTTTTTGCAGTACTTTCAATACATTTGGCAGCTAATGTTCCCCTGAACCTATTTCTAAAGTAGTTCGGTTTTGTTCTTGTATTATATTCATGAATGTTTCTATTTTTTCCTTCTATGTGGTTTCTTATTACATGTTTGAGACATTCAAATATATATAAACAGGCTGCTTAATTGCTTGAACGCTGACCTATAATAAAGAGCTATTCTAAAGAATTAAAAAGTGTGCAAAGCAACTAGCACAAGTATTTTTAATGAGACCCAGAGAAGGAAATTGGCTCTGAAATTTACTTGTATTTTGTATCAAATATTGACTGTCAAATATAATCTGTCTCCAAACACTTGGAAAAGAAAGAGCTCAGTATTCTTAAATCACACAATAGTGTGATCCATAACAAGATCACTCAGAGATTGAATAATAAATTCTTTGGAAGTAAAACCAGAAAATTGTTGAAAGAGGTCTCATGATCATCCTGCTTCTAATATATGCAAGAAGTTGGAACCCCTTTCTTTGAATGAAGAGCTTAAACATTCTGATCTAGAACTCGGAGTTGAAACACTCCATCTAAATGGTGAAGTCAACATGGATCAGCCTCTGTGAGGAATTTTATAAAGTGAAAGACCATTTTGTTAATTGCATCAGTAATGATAGCGATTTTATGTCAAATTGGGTGAAATTCCTTATTCATATTCCTCAAGAAAAAGTGCCAATTATTTTCTGACTCATATATTTTATTCTTAACATACCTAATTCAAATGTATTTATGGCATGAATATTTTCTTTAACGAAAGATAAATGGCCTGATGATAGGAAGAGATGCTTAACATAATAAAATCAGAGCTATGAATAGTCTTCTATGTATTGTCTTTACAATGAACTGCTGAATCAATCTCTAAATATCACTGATGTGAATCTGTAAATTCTAAGAGATATGTGCTTATGTATAATTCTTTTTGTTCATTGAATCTTTATTAAAGTAGATATTAATTTTTTTAAGATGTTTGGTAACGGTTGACATGAGAATGTATGAAAAAATCTTACTTCATTTTTTTTAAATAAGAAAATGGCAACCATTGGTTCAACTTTCTAGCATGTAATATAATTTTTAGGTTATAAGGTGATGGATGTGTAGCCACTATTAATTCAGTTCAGCCAAAGAAAAATAATAAAATAATAAGCTTAACATATGGTTTAAAAGCTGTCAGTAAAACAAATTTAAGCAGTATTTATTATTTTTAAAATAATTGTAGGACATAATCTCAATAGCCTTTTACTTCAACCAATGGCTAAAAACAATAGCAGAAACTACATTTCATGTCATTTTATTATATAATTTAAGGTACAACTAATAATAGACATGCAAAGGCTCACTGCAGTCTTTGGCAACAAACCCATTCAGAGCTCAAGAAAAAAGTGTGCAAATAGTAGATGTATAGAAATCAAAAGAATCATAAATAATACCACATTAAATTCTCTAAGAGCCTATATTAAACAGGCAACCTGGACAAACATATATAATACAACAGAAATACATGATAAGTTTGAGCAATTTATGAATATATTAAAATCATGTTTAGAGGAGTCAGTACCATTACGAAAGGTGTTCTGTAATAAACATAAATCTGACAACTGGCTGACTAAAGGCATAAATAGGTCCTTAGCGAGAATGCAGTTTTTAAATAGTCTAAAGTGTAATACGCTAGGGGAGAAATCTCTCAAGTACATATTAAACTATAAAAACACACTAAATAAAGTAATAAATGAAGCAAAGAAATTACATAACAGAAGAATCATTCAAAAGGCTGAAAACAAATCAAAAAAGACATGGGATATAATAAAAGTCATTCATAAAGAAAGTGATTCAAAATGGGCAGAAAATCTTAAAATTCAAACAAATAATGAGCTAATATTAAATCCAAAAGATATAACCAGATCACTAAATGAATATTACATAAATATTGTAACAAGTTTGGGAATAAAAAAAATGAAAATGCAATCAACAAATGAAACAGTAATCTGCAATTCTTTAGTAATAAGAGAAACTACAAAGGAAGAAGTCATCAAACAAATAAACTCATTAAAGTGTAAAAAATCCTATAGCTTAGATCAGTACTCAAATGAGATGGTCAAATATTGCAAACATGAGATAGCAGAGATTCTAACACACCTAATAAATGAAAGTTTTTACAGTGGAACATTTCCAAATATATTAAAGTATACAATAGTTAGACCAATTTATAAAAGAAAGGGCTCCAAACTAATGATGGAAAACTATCGGCCAATATCTTTATGTTCTGGATTTTCAAAAATTATGGAAGGCATATTTCTAGAACAGCTGCAAAAATTCTGTAACAAATTCAACATTGTATCTGAGTATCAGTTCGGCTTTCAAAAAAAGAAGTCGACCATACATGCAATTAGCAAGGGAAACGACATAATTATTAAGGCATTAGACAGAAAAGAATATGTGCTTGCAATCTTTCTTGACCTTTCGAAGGCATTCGACTGTGTAGATATTGAAAAATTGATAAAAATATTAGAAAATTATGGTGTTAGAGGTGTACCACTAGAATGGATAAAATCTTACTTGACAAATAGAGAGCAATGTGTTGAGATAGTACACAATGCAAACGGAAACCTTACAAAAGTTCGATCTCCATTTAAACGCATAACACATGGTGTACCACAGGGTTCAAAGTTGGGACCATACCTATTCATCCTGTATATAAATAGTCTGTTTACAAAAATACAAAAAGCAGGAGGTCTAGCTATAGGATATGCTGACGATACTACCATAGTTGTAACTGCCAACACTACAGTTGATGTGCAGATCAAAGCAAATAAAATATTAAAAGTCATAGATACATATTTTGCAGAACTGGGGATGGCACTAAATATAAACAAAACACAATGGATGCAAATTAGTATAAGCAATAAAACACAAGCAAATATTACCTTGGCAATACAAGATAAACAAATCAAACAGATAAATCAAACTAACTTTTTGGGATTAATTATTGATAATAATTTAAAATGGAATAAACATACAGAAAGAATTTCAAAGAAAATAAATAGTGGTATCTACATATTAAAACAGGTAGCACAAATTATGGCAGAGGATAGTGTAATACAGGTATATTATGCTTTTGTACATTCGCATCTCAAATACGGGCTGATATTATGGGGATCAGCAAATATGAAACATTTACTGAAAATATTCAGGCTACAGAAAAGAGCAATAAGAGTAATAAAGAAAATACAGACTAGAATCTCATGTAGAGAAGCTTTCAAAGAATTAAATTTACTAACACTACCTTGCTTGTACATTTATGAATGTCTCAAGAATGTAATAAAGGCACATAAAGACGATAAAAACATGAATGTACACAGTCATGACACTAGAACTAGGCAAAACTATTTTAGAAGTAGATTAAGAGGCTCCCTTGGAAAGAAATGTATTGAGAGTAATGCAAAGGATTTATATAATCACTTACCTGGTGAAATTAAGGAAATAAAGAATGAGGTGAAAATGAAAATGGAAATAAAGTCCTATCTCATCAAAAATGTATTTTATTCTGTAGAAGAGTATAAGGCAGGAAGAAATGTACGCTGTTAGTTTACCTCTCCTTTAATAGTAGCTCTGAAGTTAAAATCTGATACTTGTATATACTTAACTAAAATTGTAATCTCATAAAACAACTCTTAAAATTATAAAAATTGTAAATGTATTCACTTGTCTTATGTACAAAATTCTTCAAATTGTAAAATTTATATGTTTTTTTTTTTTTTATCTGACGAACCTTGTAAATTTTATTACATTGGTGAATAAACTGATACTGATACTGATACTTATTGAATGTGTAAATTATTGTTATAACTGACTGTTATTAAAGTTATTTCTTTTATTCTTTTATTTTAGATCTTAAATATCTTTTATTTTTGCATATAAATTTTGCAATTTTAAACTATTATTTCAATTAAATTCAAGCCAGTTTGAAGAATTTTCTAATCTACATACCAATTAAGAAGGACATTGCTTTGTGATCAGTATATTATGTGTATCCATATAATTTTATATTTTTATTCATATTTTCTGTGCTCTGATATTGAAACTCCATACATAGATTGGGCTGCAAAAGTGCATTTATTAACATGCTAGACACAGCTGGTACAATAAATATTTTTATAATGTTGATTAGAGTTGCAAGAGCAGTCTATAAATCCTACAGTTCACTAAAAAGCTCCTTTGATTATGTGTAATATGACTTACTGATATTCCTGTAATTCATGAAGTGGAACATAGGGCCTACTGAACTGTGCAACCTTGAGGCCCGTAGGCAACTGGTCAAGGGTCAGAGGTTTCATGATCATAGAGATTCTGTGATGAGTGCACAAACAGTGAACTCACAACACCGGAGTGAAAGTACGAGAGAGATAAGGTGATAGGAAAGATGATGATGGAGCAATCGGTGGAATGCTGGCAGGGGAAACCAGTGGACCTGGAGAAAACCCGCTCCAGTGCCATGTTGTCTACCACAAATCTCACTGTGCGGTTACGTGGGATCGAACCCAGGCTGCCTTGGTGAGAGCCAAACAGTCTAACCACTCAGCCATGGCGCAGCCTATATGTAATATATGTAATATATATATATATATATATATATATATATATATATATATATATATATATATATATATATATATAACTGTTTATCATTTGTCAACTGAGACTGCACCCTATACATCTCATCACTCAAGTAATATGATGAATATAATATTGCTTTATACCATTGGTATGTGAATATAACAAATATAATTATGCAGCTCTCTCATATTGTTATGCCCCAAATAACTCAATTCACATGGTATACGTAAAACTGCATGATTGTATATCTATTCTGTGTGCATTAATATTTACATCATAATGCACAGAGGAATTGCATACCATATTGTCAGTCCTGGTTCAGTTGTCAACTGCTTGATTTTCATTACTGAAAATATTTCATAATGTGTTCAGAGATAGAGAGAGAGGGAGGAGAAAGTAAGGGAGAAGGAGAGAATTTACACACACACCCACCCCCCCCCCCCACACACACACACACACACACACACACACACACACACACACACACACACACACACACACACACACACACACACACACACACACACACACACACACACACACACACACACACACACACACACACACACACACACACACACACACACACACACACACACACACACAGTGTGTCAATTATAGTGCAGTTTGTTGTAAGCTATATTTTAGTAATACTTTTAAACTCTGCATTCAGTTCACTAAATTTAACATTATTCTTTTTAGAGAAATATATATGTTGATCTTATCTTGACTGTTTTGAAAAATTTAAAATTTGGTGCTTGCTGTTAGATGCACAGACACACAAATTTCAGCAGTATAGTGTTTCTGATGGAACCATTATCACCAATCATGGTAGCTTAATCCTTTTGCAGTTTTTCTAATTCATAGACAGAATGGTTGGTAAATCATTAAATGTCATATATTCAGTGATTCTTAATTTATCAATCGTAAAAGTTATTATGGAATTCATACAGTCAAAATCAAAACATATGGAATATAAATAAAGTAATATATACCTGGAGTATCAAATATTTTAAATGAACATAAATTATTGCAAAGGCATTCACTGAAGCACAGGATGTTTATTAATCTGTTAATGAAAAACCAATATTTCTAATATTTTAAAGATGTCTTTTCTTGCAGCCCACTATTAAATTGTTAATATTTTATTTTTGTAGTGTGAAGATAAGTGTGGATTATCACAAGAAACTCGTACAGCTCACTGTGCGAATCAGAAAGGAAAGATTTATGCTGACAGTTGGTGTCATCAATATAGGCTT
The DNA here is from genome assembly GCA_030765055.1 of Mantis religiosa. Classification (NCBI taxonomy): domain Eukaryota; kingdom Metazoa; phylum Arthropoda; class Insecta; order Mantodea; family Mantidae; genus Mantis; species Mantis religiosa. The sequence goes on along the minus strand of CM060950.1, from coordinate 276,834,813 downwards.
CCTGAACTAGTGAGGGAATGTGAAAGTCCTGTACCTTGTAAATATGAATGGTTTGCTTCTCAGTGGAGTGAGGTAATATAAAATTTGCAAATTAGTTTTCCTTATAAATTGGTCTTATTTGAATGAAACAAACTTAATCCAATTTAAATGCTATTCAGGCATGCCTCTCTAAACATAGCATATAATTTTAGATGTATATGTGCAGATACAATGGTTTAAGTTGGTACATCATTGATATAATAAACTGAAATAACCATGTTAAAGAAATGACTCTTAGAAGAATTACATTTTTAGAGTCCTTACGAAATCTCCAACTTAAGCCTTTTGAAGATTGTTTTGTATTCTTCCATTCTATGATGGCATCTGAAACAATTTTCTGAGAAATTCTATAGGCAGTAGAATGATTGCATTTTAGTAAGAGGACCTTAGGATATAACTTCATTAAATCCAAAGAACAATAATGTGATCTTCAAGGAAACAGTAGTTCTATCTATGACAATTTTACCCAGCCTCCTTTCAAGTAAAATGAAGTGATGAAAACTAATTCATCAATAATGGACTAGAGATATAAAAAACACCATTTATATTAACAACAGAATATAAGAATTTTCCAAACAGGAACATAACAAATGGTGTTAAAATATTCAGTAGTTCCTTTCAACTATTAACTCATTCGCATTGTAGTTACTCTACCAGCTGCTGAGAAATCAGATTTAAATACACTACCAGTGGTGTTGCAAGCATGATAATTTTAAAATAATGGTATAAAATCAGCCTTAGAATACACTTTGAAGTCATCTATAGCCTACAATTTGAACTCTGTGCATTTATGTGCAACAGTATGTGTGTGTGCAAGTTGAGCTCGTCATATGATTTAAATGCCACAAAAGCACCATGCGAGTGCAGCTCATCATATAATGTGAATGGGTTAAGGAGACATACAGCAAAACTATAAAGGAAGTTTGGCAATGATTTACAGCAATGGCTTTTTGTATAATTCAATGTACATGGGATCCCTCAGTGTACTCCCGAGCAATGTCAAATACACTGCTGCTGCCTTTCTGCTAACTTCATTATTATACGAGGGCTGTTCAATAAAGAATGATCACAATATTTTTTTTGACAACGTATCTTTACTCATCCTCATAATTTTGGTCCTTCTCAAAATAGTCTCCCCTGAATGCAATGTACTTGTCCCAGTATTTCTGCCAGTCTTCAAAGACATGCTGGAAACCATTTTTTGAGAGATCCTTCAAAAACTCCTCTGCAGCCTTCACCACTGCTTCTGATGAAGGATAATGCCTCCCACGAAGACGTTTCTTCAAGTTAGGGAACAGAAAAAAGTCACATGGGGCTAAATCCAGAGTATAGGGAGGGTGAGGGATGCACTTCACATTGATTTCTGCAAGATACTGAGCAACAACATTGGCAATATGCGGCTGCGTATTATTGTGGTGCAGCATCCAGCCTGCTTCATGGAAATGTGGTCTTTTGCACCTGATATGGACTTGCAATGTTTTCAGGACATCCCTATAGTATTGTCCAGTTACTGATGTGTGTGCAGGTACAATAGTCTGATAAACCATTCCCTGAATATCAAAGAATGAGATGACCATATCTTTCCCAGAAGAAGCAGCAACTTTTGCTTTTTGGGGGGTTGGTGATGAAGGAGATTTCCACACTGAGCTTTGCTGTTTGCTCTCAGGATCAAAATGATGTAGCCAAATTTCATCAGCAGTGATTACGTTTGAAAGAAACTCCAGATCTTCCTCTAATATCAACTTTAACTGCATGCAGACCTGCATTCGAATGTCCTTTGTTTGGGAATCAACAGTCTTGGAAGCCATCACACACAAACACTTCTCATGTGTAATGTTTCTGTCACCAACGTGTGGGTGGCACCCAGTGAAATGTTCAGTATTTCAGAAAGTTATCTTAAGGTAATTCGTCAATCCTCTCTCACAATGGTAGCAGCAGTGTTGATGTTTTCTTCTGTAAGAGCAGTAACTGGAGCACCAGGTCCACCTTCCTTTCAAATTGATTGTCTCCATTCTTTAAATGTTTTAAATCACCTTAGAGTTGTGCTGTAGGGAAGAACAGACTCTCCATAGGCCTCCTGAAACATTGTAAAAGCCTCAACTGAAGATTTGTTGAGACGAGAGCAGAATTTCAAGGCCGCATATTATTCCTCACGTGTTACCTCCATTGCAGCGGTAGGCGATACTGAACATGTGTGAACTTGCCTGGTTCTCACAGGCGGGAACCAGGAATACCAACAATAAAACTACTACAGCGTGTTTGTTTCACATTAAGCTGACAGAATATAATAAGACTGAATTTTAATGCAAAAAATTAACACCGTCAAAAAATTATGATCATTCTTTATTGAACAGCCCTCGTATCTCAGAACCATTGGTTGGGGGTACTACATAGCAGGTAAGGCTCCCAGGGTAGCGTCTGCATGCCTTAAAAAGGGGCATAAATATAATTTTAAGTTATTTGCATACTTCCAATGTGCTCATTACTTACTATTGTTCATGAGACAGTGAAATGGCTTGCCTACCAACAGAAAACCACAGAAGTCACTGTAAGTTCTTCATTTGAACACTATTGTGTTACTCTTTTTTTTTAATTTACATCCTCTAACGTTAAGTCATATCGGTTGATATTATGTTACTATTTATGGATTTATGCCATATAGAATTTGTCATGAAATTACCTCTTTTTCCGCAATGACTAGCAGGGATTTTAGCAGGGAGTGGTGTGGCAGTGGAACAGGAGATATCCATGCCAGTTAGTGGCTGGCATGCCTATCATTGGCAGCATATGCCATCCAGATATAATGGTGCTGACACATAGACTAATATGCTGTATTGAGAAATGACAGATAAGCCTCTGATCAATAAGTGAAAGAGTGCACAATGAAAAAGTTAGTAGATAACTGTATTTTTATATCACATTCCAGATTTTCCCTTGTTCATACTGAAAATTAAATTAATCTTTGTTTTCTGTTACCTTCATTGTACAGCAGACGATTAATAGAAAAGTTTGCCTCTGCTAGGAATAGATACCAGAAACTCCTAGTGTATGTTATTATATTGTACATACAGTTTCTGAATTTTCATTTCTAAACTTGTGTTGTGTATATGTTTATTGTATAATTTTTAGTTATAAGTACTTGATGTGTCCTATATCATGTACTATGATCAAAAGGATGAATAAATACAAATACAGATACAAATACAAATATGAGTACTTGATTTAATACTTTCATTTAAGTAGCATGAATAAAATAAGTTTTTACTAAGTTCCCCATTTTCTATATTATCGGTAGTAGACAAAGTAAAATTGAAATACATGGCAAGACCTGCCTTTGGTCTGCAGATAAATATACAACAAAAAAGTGACAAGATAGATGGAGTCAAACTGAAAAATTCAATGCCATGACCACCATTTGAACCATGGATCTCCCAGTTCATGTCCAGTCACTCTTACCTATTGAGCTACCATGGCCAATGTGCCATCTTAACATTATATTCTCCATTTGACTCATATGCTTTCCCAGTATATATAAATGATCTAGAGTGTTCCTTAAAAAATAGTTATCCAACATTATTTGCTGATGATACAAACTTATATATTTCTGGTTACAACTTGAGATCCTTAAAATTTAAGATAGAACAGACAATGTCTGAATTGCTAAACTGGTTCAACATTAATAGATTATTAATAAATACAGAAAAAAACAACAGCAATAGCTTTTCATCATAAACAAAATACACTTGCCAGTCATCCCTTTATAGAGTTCCAGGGCAAATATATCTCATACACAGATAGTGCAAAATTTCTAGGGGTATTGGTGGATAATAATTTAAAGTGGTCGGCTCACATTCAAAAACTATCTCAAAAACTGAGTAAAATAACTTATGCCATCACAGTCATTTCAAAAATCATGGACTTGAAATCGGTCATATCTTTATATCACGCATATTTTCAATCTGTTCTTAGCTTTGGAATATTATTTTGGGGTAATTCAACAAGAGCAAAGTCTATTTTTAAAATGCAAAAACGGGCAATTAGGATAATACTACATGTTGATAAAAGAACCAGTTGTAGGACACTATTTAAGGAATTAAATATATTGCCCCTCCCCTGTATTTACATATATGAAACATTATGCTACATAAAAAATAATCTCAGTATGTACACAACAAACTCACAGATACATTCTCATGATACCAGAAGAAAAGATAACCTTCATGTAATCACACAAAGCACTAGTTCTTTTGAAAAAAGTTTTGTATATACTGGCTTCCAGCTTTATAATAAATTACCCAATTATCTGAAGCAAATACCTGCACTGCATCGATTTAGAATTTGTCTCAAAAAACTTCTTTCACTCCATTGTTTTTATAGCATAAAAGAATATTATGATTACTTTGACAATTAATTTTGTTAATGTTAATGATGTTAATGTTATAGGTGAATTGTTTGAATATGTTAACTACAAGTGAACTATTATTATTATTATTATTATTATTATTATTATTATTATTATTATTATTATTATTATTATTATTATTATTATTATTATTATTATTATTATTATTATTATTATTATTATTATTATTATTATTATTATTATTATTATTATTGTTATTATTGTTATTGTTGTTGTTGTTGTTGTTGTTGTTGTTGTTGTTGTTGTTGTTGTTGTTGTTGTTGTTGTTGTTATTATTATTATTATTATTATTATTATTATTATTATTATTATTATTATTATTATTATTATTATTATTATTATTATTATTATTATTATTATTATTATTATTATTATTATTATTATCATTGTCATTGTCATTGTCATTGTCATTGTCATTGTCAGTCATTGTCATTGTCATTGTCATTGTCATTGTCATTGTCATTATTATACTGTACATACAATTGAATGTTCATTCCAAACTTGTGTTGTGTATATGTTTATTGTATAATTTTTAGTTATAAGTACTTGACGTGTCCTATATCATGTAATATGATCAAAAGGATGAATAAAAACTAACTAACAGTAAACCACTAGGAGCTCTCATATTCATGATACACTGTTTGTGGGGACTTACTATTGTAAGTACTTGAGTCCTATGCTTCATCATTAAACTCTTATTATTAAGTTAATTGATCGAAATTAATTGTTCTTTCACACCAGCTGTGTAAAGGACAAGGTTTTGGATAGATAGAGTATCTCGGATGTGAGAGCCCCTAGTGGTCTACCGGGGAAATATATGAGTCAACTGGTTCAAATCCCGGCCATGGCATTGCATTTTTCATGTTGACTCTATCCATCCATTAATAATAAGAGTTTAACAATGAAGCCCGGCTCAAGTACTTACAATAGTAAGTCACCACAAATAGTGTATCTCAAGTACGAGAGCCCCTAGTGGTTTACCGAGAAAACATACGAGTCAAATGGAGAATTTAATGTCATGCTGTCATGTTGGCCATAGTAGCTCAATGGGTAAGAGCAATTGGTTATAAACTCGAAGATCTGTGGTTCAAGTCCTGGCCGTGGCATTGAATTTTTCAGTTTGACTCTATCTATCCAAAACGTCAGTCTATACATGGCTAGTGTGAAAGGATATACAATACAGTTAAATACAGTTAAATCCCAATACAGTTAAATCTTAATAATAAGAGTTTAACAATGAAGCATGGGACTCAAGTACTTACAGTAGTAAGTCACCACAAACAGTGTATCTCGAATATGAGAGCCCCTAGTGGTTTACTGGGGAAACATACAAGTCAAATGGAGAATTTAATGTTATAATGGCACTTGGTCATGGTAGCTCAATGGGTAAGAGCGACTGGATGTAAACCGGGAGATCCATGCTTCAAATCCCGGCCATTGCATTGAACTTTTGAGTTTGACTCTATCCAAAACCTTAGCCTATACACGGCTAGTATGAAAGAACAATTAATTTCCATTAATTAACTTAATAAAAAAGTGACAGTTAATTGCATTAGAATCAAATGGACATTTACATGAAAAAGAAATAGTTCTGTTAAGTCAAAAATGTTTTATTCTGTTTTCCATGCATTTTAGTGGAAATAACACTAGTTAGATAAAAAAGGTTTGGTGGATTTAGTTCACCCACTTAGAAACATTAAGTTGCCCTCGAGAGTACCTTAAATTGACATGTTGTCAGGCTATTCATTTGTAAATTTCATGGCAACCCAATATTTGAGGAAAGGTTTGGCTAAGCTTCTGAGTCTAGTGGATATAACTAGTTCCATGTCATTGTAGGTGCACTTAGTGCCAGTCAATGGGCAGTGAAAGAACAAGCCCCTATTATCCAGGTATGCATATTGTATCAGATAACTGAGAATCATTTTAAGCATTTTTTCATTCAGTCTCCTACCCATTTTTTAAATGATGTTAATCATATAAAGCGCAAAGTAATGCTGGCATTACATCAATGCATTCATGCTATAGCTGCCACTACTGCACACTCAGTTCCGGTGAATATGGTGGGTGTGGCAAAACATTGCGGTAGTCACATTACTGGTGTGGGGTTGCGCATTGTCATGCTGGAGCTGCACTTCTTTCAACCACTTTCTCTGTTGTTGCTGAAATCAGCATCTAAGTAGTGTAAGAATGTTACAGCGTACCTTACTGTTGACAGTTGTTACTTTGAAAGCCAGGCCAATAGCAGTATGGCATAAATTTCCTAAAAGAGCTGATCATCTGCTTAGCTGCAATGGAGCAGCATGAAATTTCTTGGGTCAGGCACTTCCAGGAAATTTTTATTGCATGAATTGTACTTTCTTCTGAGGTTTATGGTAGGGACATCAGTCACCAGTTTCTCCAAAATTGATCTGTCTGCCATTCCAGTTCATCAAAGGTTATATGCCTGTTAGCCATAATCAATTCAGACACAAGCTCAATGTTCCTCGGGCACTGTGATGTTGATGGACAACCAGTATTCACATTCTGCATGCAGATTCCCTTCCACTGACAAACTCACCAATCCAGTTGTAAACAGTCTTTTGTTCAGGAGCTTCTTACCCACATACCAGAGTGAAACATTTATGAATATATGGTGTTTTGACCCCTTCCTTCCAAAACAAGCACATAGTACATCTTTATCTATCATAGTCTCCTTCCATCTTGTCCATCGATTTCTCTACTTAACAAACTCTGCCTTTTCATTATACTCTATTCACAACTACCATCTAGCATCTGCATAACAGTTCATTATCCTACAAGAAAACATGTCCATACATTGAGCAGTATTTAAAAAAACCACTTGTAAATCATTTTACAATATTATGTTTTATTTTACATAGCTTCTTGGTGCATTAGAAGCATAATACAAGTAATATAAAAATTATTTGTGGTTGGTTTATTGACACTCGTCACTTACTTTTTCATATATTTATGAGAGACTAGTTTCAAAGGCCCTGGCCTCCATTTTCAATCTCTTCCCAACTGTTGGGAAGAGATTGAAAATGGAGGCCAGGGCCTTTGAAACTAGTCTCTCATAAATATATGAAAAAGTAAGTGACGAGTGTCAATAAACCAACCACAAATAATTTTTATATTAATTTTGACGTCACTGTTACTAAATTCCTCCAAACACACATCATAATACAAGTAATTGAAAGGTTTTTTGTCAGTCTAACATTCATCATATTAGGAGTATCCACATAGCATAGCTCCAACTGCCGACTTTAGACATTTGAAGTTAGCATTATACCACAGAGGATAAATATTCAGTGAAACTTTGCTATGTTGTTTTATCTTTCATATGAAGTTAATATAAAACTGTAGTACCATATTTAAACATTGTAGATACCATATTAATTAATGGAAAGTCACTGCCTTCTGTCCTTAAAATCTGATTTATTTAAGAAGTGTTCTGTGTATACGTTGAGCTAGAACTAACCTAAATATAGTAAGTTTTTTAAACATGATTCCATTTCATTTATTTCATCCTGTTGATTATATGTACATAATATACCATGTGTCATTTACAATATTCTATATTGTAAGCACTAGATTTAATAGATAAAATTATAAATAATTGAATGCAAGTTCTAATTAATAATAACATTGGTGGCATGCTACAAAAGGATTTATCCACTCAAATCTTTTTGATAGTATTTTGAAATTGAGTAGAGGCATCTCCTTAAGATAATCTGGCAAGTTGTCACACATTTAAAATCGAAAATAGATATAGCTCCCCTCTCATAAACTACTTTTATGGGAAATTATATATTATCCTTTTGTCTTGTTATGTGTAATGTTTCATAAATATAAATACATAATAGAAGCAAGATATAAAGTTTTTTTGAAAAAAAATTCTTGCAGCTAGAGCTTTATATTATCTGTATAAGCTTTCTTTCTTCAGCTTGAAAATCAGTTTAGTAGTAGAAAATTTCCCCAAAATATAAAAATATGCATTATAGATGAAGCATGGAAGTTAAATACAGTGAAACCAAATGTGATATTTAATTAGTCAGTATATATTTTCATCTTCATTTACTTAGCTTTTTATGTCTCTCAACAATATTGGTTACTTCTACAGTGTTCATCTAGATGTGGTGCTGGTATAAGAACGAGAAAAGTCTTTTGTGGTGAGTTTGATGGAGAAACTGTCAAAAAAGTAGACAGTGAAAAATGTGACCTAAGAAAGAAATATGAAGATCAAGAAGACTGTGTAGGAGAAGAGGAATGTGGTGGTCAGTGGTATGCTGGACCATGGAGTACAGTAAGTAAGGCATTTATTATTTAAAATGCACATCTTTTATACAGGATGCAAACTTGGAATATAATCAAATTTGGTATAACATGTTTATGCTATTATGATTATATATTGAGATAAGTGAAACTACTTAAAAGTCAAATGGATTATTGCTACTTTGATGCACAGCATTCTTTTGCAAGTACACACACTTTACGGTTAATTCACCAAGTTTTTGAAGAAGTTTTTGCACATGCAAAATACTCTGTGATCCAAGTAAGGCCTTTGATTGTGTGCAACATGATGTTTTGTTAAGTATATTAGAAATTTATGGAATGAAATACTCTAATGCAAAAATCTTTAAATCTTATCTTAAAAATCAACTGCAAGTTTTGTGGGTAGGGGAGAAAGAATCGCAGATACTAGAAATATAAACAGGCTTTCCCCAAGGATCAGTTTTAGGCCCTTTGCTTTTTTTTTTTAATTATAATTAAAGATGTTTAAAAGTGTTTATCATGCCATAAAATAGTACATACTGATGATACATCATTTTTAAATACAAAGATTTCAAAGTGTTGTTACAACTAGCAAAAGCAAAACATGATTGAAAGCAAAACACAAGATATTTTATTAATTTTTAGATGAGTCGTATTTATTACACATCTGCTTCACTTTCGTACCTATTTTGAGGACATGTTTTGCAAATCATCGCTTGCATCTTCGGCTCTTATGCGACTAAAACTTGATCCAGTAATGTGGGTAATTCTGGGGTTGCTGCTGCCATCTGTTGATTTAGTGATGAACTTAAATGTGGGATTCTCTTTTGGCGGGATTTCAAAGTTCATTAGTTGGTTTTTATGTTTTTCTATGTATATTCTCTCCCATATGACAAGTTCACTATGTTTTTGTACGTATTTTAGTAATTCTGTGCTATCTTCAATTTCATGATTTTCAGACCAGAAATGAGCTACTATTGCGGACTTATCAATATTTTTGTATCTTAAGTGCCTGAAGTGTTCTTTCTTTCTAGTGCCTATGTTTCTTTTTGTCCTCCCTATGTAAATTTTTTCACAGTCTTTACACTTAATTTTGTAAATGCCATAGGGAGGAATTAAAGAGGGATTTTTTAGAAGTGTTTTCATATTTCGGTTACAAATTTTTTCAGTTAGTCCAGATTTGTAATTATCATTAATTTTCTTCTTTATAATAATTTTAATGGATTCATATAAGAACACTTTTGTTTCTTTTTGTTTAATTTTACATCCTTATTTTGCTAATATATCAGTCCACCTTAAAAAATGTTTAACAGACTGAAACTGTTAATAAAACAGTTAAACTCCTAGGTGTAATTGAGGAGCATTTTTTCAAAACTCGATAGATGCACAAAATACGTTTCTGAGAAAAATGGGTTTTTCTATTTATTGGCAATACTAATTGGTTAGCACAGCAACTATATTAATCATTCAATTCTCCTTCTCCTTCAATTCTCCTGAAAATGTCTCATTGATTGTGAAAAGAAACAAGTGCAAATTTAATGTTTGAAAATGAAGAGTTTTTTCAAAAACCGATAGATGCTGATTAATTTTTCTGCATGAGCGAGAAATTAACACATGAAGTTTTATTGTTTTTGTTACTTTTTATTTATTTATTATTTTTTATTTATTTTCACCTTTTAATAATACATAATGTATTATACAACCAACATATTAATGTTTATAAGAATTATTTTATTGGGTATAAACTTAGAAACTAAGTATTGCTACATTCAGAATAACAATATAACATTTGGTTTTATTTATATAACAAACATAGTGAATACATATAAAGAAATTTCAAACAACATGAATATGTAAGCTTTAACCTTTATTAGTATCCTCTAGTACATCTTTATAAAATTCTTTTGCAGTTTCCATCAATTGGAATTAGGAATTTCAAACAATTTAGCTAGATTTTGAACATCCTCTTTCTTTTGTTTGCTCACTGTATTAATTTTGGGAACATTTTGAGATTGAAGCAGAAATTTGCTGCAGGATTTGCTGTGCAGTTTCATCACATCAACCTCCACAGGCAAAGCAGAATATGTATTTTGAACTTTTACACATACCTTATGGTCTTCCTTTGGTTGCTTGGAATATGTTATGATTCACTGGGTATTCATTTTGAAGGGAAGCTTTGACCAATGTTTGTTTTGGACTTTCTTTACAATCTTTGAACAACACATTCAGAGAGCCGTGATTTGGTAATATCTGATGGTACTCATCAGAATTCAAGATATTCTCTTTCTTTTCTTAATTCTTTTTTGATTCTGCTGAAAACTATCAGGAGGCATATAACTGTGTCCACATATTGGGTAGATATGTGAAATGCGGGAAAATGTTTTACTCTTCTCCAGGAAAGCAATAAGCATGAACATCATCACACTATTCTTCTTCTGACTATGGCAAGAGTCTGAAAATAAACGAATGGTAGAAGGAGCGTTTTTGGACATCCTTTCTTCTAATTCCAACAAGAAGTGGTGCAAAGCTGAGGCAACCTATTTGCAACCTTTAGCATATTCAGTTTCCAATCATGTACATGAAGAAATGTCATCTTTGTTCTGGGTTTTAGATGGAATCATTATTCATAGATTATACAGCCATACCTGCCTTCATAGAATACCTTGCTAATAGAAAGTTTAGGTAGTGGTTGATTCTGCTGTATATCAAAACAAATAGTGATTGCCTGGGCGTTTTCCTCTTTCAATAGCTGATAAAACCTTTTTGAATGCAGCTTGTGCAATCTGCTTTGTTCATTTTTCTTTCGACATCTTCCTCTGTCTTAATCTTCAGCAGTCTCATTTTGCAGGTTGAACATGTGTCAGTGTGTGATGTACGGAATGAAAGATTGAAGTAGTTGTAAAATATGTATTTATATTTTGACAATAAGCAGACTGGTAGATTTCTTAATCTTTTTTCGTTGCAAAAGTTTGTCTACATTTTTCTGATATTAAGTTCTGGAGGTAAATATCCTCTGATTTTACTCTTCCATAATGGCTTTTTCTACATCTGTACTTCTTAGTGTCTTGCTTTATAGCAGCAGAAATGCGCTTCTGTAATTTTCCTGTTCTGTCACCTCCTCTGGTTTCCTTTGGCACATTTCCAGATAAGTGAAATTTTCTAGCCAGGAGAGATAATCTATGTTTTGACACCCCTGTGATTTCTTGGAAGCTTGCAGCACATACTGAAAATAATTGGCCATCATTAGTTCTCACACTGTTTCATGCTAACAGTCTGCTTTCTATTTACAGCTTCTTTCTTCAGCATTCTGTGATTAGGAGATGTAATACTCATATATTTCATAAGAAATTTATCTTGATCTATTTTGTTGAGCACAGAAGATGTTGGTGAAATTCACTTATATCATTATAAGTCAAATCAGCTACATCACAGTGCTTATGCCCTTTACTTTTAGGATTTCGTGGAGTGCACACAAGATCATGTGAACAAGAAATTTCTGGAGTGTGAGCTTTCCTTGACTTGCATTTTAATTTCCTTTCCTTGTTTTTGAAATTCTTACCTCCTGCCATTCTACGACTGGTACAGTTTCACAATCTGAGCTCCTGTCCATTGTTCATAGTACAGTGCAGTGTCTCAACTAAGAATAAAAATACTACTTAAGTATAACAAAGCCCATAGAAATGAATGTGAAATCCAAGCGCATGACCTGAGTTCACAGTTATTGCCAGCAGTGCAACAGTGTAAAAAGCTTGCAGAACTGATTAAGAATTCCAAGAATTGCTACAGTGAGATGGCAGTCAATGCCAACATGCATTTCATTGACTTGAGGTTGCTACACGCTAGACCACAAAATCATAAAATTGCATCTATCGACTTTTGCTTTAACTGAGCAAGTGCATCTATTGAGTTTTGAAAAAAATGCTAATATTCCCTACCTTCTACAAAGGACATGAATCGAATTTTGCAAAATCTGATTTCACAGAATTATGCAGAAGGTGAAAATTATTTTGGTACTATATATAACTAAATTTCGTAAAATTTTACATCTATCGAATTTTGAAAAAGTGCTGCTCAGTTATAGATTAAAAAAAAAAAAAAAACCTGGAATTCTCATACAGGCCAAAATATGTAAAATTGGAGTTTTTGTTAGCAAATTTAAAAAGAGTAATTCAGAAAATGTATTAATGGCTTATTACTCTTTTTTTCAGTGTTCTTAGATAAGAGCTTATACTGTTGGGTAGCAATTCAAGAACAGTAGAAATTTTAAAAATCCCCACCCTCAAAAAAAAAAGAAGATTGTTAGAATACTGATAAATTATAAAAAAACAAACATTGTAAATCATTATTGGTTAAATTGGGAATTCTAACAGTGGTAAATTTATATATGTATAACATTTAGATTAAAATCAAAGAGAACCTATACAACGATAATACAAGAAGGTTAATATATAAATATAAAACAAGGAATATTGATATAATTTATATGCCATGCCATTGATTACAAAAATATTTAAAAATTGTAAACTAATTGACATAAAAGATTTTAATACACTTCAGTGGCGTGGTGTTAATGTTACCTCGGTTGCCTCCAGCAACAGCTAATACGTTGAAGAAAGTGTAACCAAAATTTACATTATTTTTTGTTCAAAGAATAATGGAAAGTCCAAGCAATTTCACTTTCAGATTTAAATTGCATTAATTTGTGACCAATCCACCAGGACCGGTCGGTGAAAGATCTCCTGAGATTGGCCATCTAACATCCTCCAGTTCTAAAAAGCTTGTTATGGTGCTAGTGACGCTCACTGGCAAACTCAAAGCATACAGCTTCGTGTGAGATGTCATTGACCTTGCATAGCAGCTGAGGCTTTAGTTATTTGTTTATAGAACAATTGTTGCCAGTGCAGTGAAATGGCAAACCTTGCGTTTTAGTGTTAAATCTTTGCGTGTAACAGTAATATGGTGAATGATTTAATGCTAAAGTACAATAAGAAGAAAGGCATCACAATTTGCAGATAAAATTGACTGTGTTTTTGTGATCAAAACCTTTTAAATCATCCTTGAGTTTGCATTCTTTTGGTGGAAAATGTCACATGATTTAACAGGAAGGCCAACTTTGAATTTTAAGCCTTTAGAAACTAAATAATTTTATTTGTGTAGTATTTTTTTTTATTTGTTGCTTCACTGTAACTAGCGTCATTTTTCATATATCTAATTGCTTATAATTACCAAATGACAAATAAACACCACGTTAAACATTATATTACAATACAGTGTTTTATGCCTGTTCCACATATGGCATCACAGATGGTAGACTCAGCTGATAC
>CM060950.1:276813255-276815755 GCA_030765055.1 Mantis religiosa | reverse complement strand
TCATTGTATCATAGTCCTTAAACAACAGAATATATTATTTTGTTTAAATATAGTCGCACAAGAATCAGTGTTCTTAAGATTAAACATAAGTCTAATACATTTTTTCTGCAGGATGAAGACTCTATCGAACTAGACACTTGGACAACACCCCCAAATTTCAATTCCGTATGACAAGTATGGAAAAATAATGCCATAATAAATCATTCTTAGTAAATTAAAATTACCTATTGGCATAAAATGCCTCATTATAAAAATAGATTTACTAATGTTTTTACATATATGATCAATATGCATAGACCAGCTGAAATTATTGGGCCCGCCTCGGTTGCGTAGATGGTAGCATGTCTGCCTCACGTTCAAGAGGTCCCGAGTTCGAATCTCGGTCAGGGTGAGTTACCTGGATAAGGTTTTGCCCGGGTTTTTCCCTTATCCTCAAAGACGAATGTCAGGTAACTCTAAGCTCCATGGACCCCGGGCTCATTTGAACATCATTTCGCCCAATTCATTCACCATCCGATATGACTTAACGTTGGAAGACGGAAATTACACACTCAAATTATTGGCAATATATATACCCAGAAATTGATGAACACTTATATATTCTATAATAGAATTAATCTTAAGATTATTATTGTTACTGTTTGGATTATTAACCAAACTAAAACACATCACCGTTGTTTTTTGCATGTTACATTTAAGGTTATTTAATTCAAAATGATTGATTAAATTATACCCTACATAGCTCATACCATTAAGCAATTCATCCTCATTTTTAGAACACATAATGGCAGTAGTATCATCAGCGTATGATATAATTTTTGCACTATTAATAATTGGCATGTCATTTACATATAAAATACAAAGAATTGGCCCTAATATACTTCCCTGTGGTACCCCATATTTAATAACTTTACTAGTGGAATTATAATTACCAATGTGATAATCGTTGTTATATTTTACCTGCGTGTATTGAGTCCTATCTGTCAAATATGATTTAAATAAGTAAAGGGGTAATCCACGTATGCCATATTTATCCAATTTTCGTTATAGAATTTTATGGTCCACACAGTCAAAAGCCTTTGATAAATCAAAAAATAGGGCGCCTACCTTATTATTACATTCTAATTTTGAAGAAACCTTATGTATGAACTCTGCAATAGCAGTAATAGTAGATAATCCTTTTCAAAAACCATGATGAAAATCCTGTAAAATATTACTTGTCTTTAGGCATGATAAAAGTCTATTTAGAATTACCTTCTCAAAAACTTTAGCGAGTACTGTTGTCAACATTATCAGTCTATAATTATTAATATTCTTTTCATCATTCTTTTTATACAAGGGGCACATGCTCACTTTAAGACAATGTGGAAAATTACCTTCTTCTATAGAGAGATTAATTAAATAAGATAAAGGCTTTGATATAGCATATTTACAATGGTTTAAAATTATAGGACTTATTTCATCCCAAACGTGAGATGATTTACTTTTAAAATCAGAAATTATATCAATTATCTCCTTATCTGATGTTGGATTTAGGAAAACAGAAGATCTAACATTTACATGTTTATCACAGTTAACAGAAGGCCTATTTAGTGAACAAGATGATCCAACATTAAGAAAACATTATTAAAGGCATCACTGACATATACTGGATAATCAACTATGTCATCATCTACTTTGATTTTGATGTTCTTAAAGGTTTCCTTATGTTGTCTGCTTTTGTTTATAAGTCTCCAAAATGTTTTGGATACATTACTGGATTTAGTAATAATTTTTTTATAAAAATTTGCCTTCAAGTTATTAAGAGAATCAAAATATTTCCTCCTGGCATTTTTAAATTTCTCTTTATAATAATAAAAAACAGTATTTTTTTGTAGATGATATAATTCCTTCATTTCTAATTTTAGTTTCCTTAACTCCAAAGGAAGTTTAATTGGCTTTTTATTCTTATTTGTAAGTTTAGTACTGATCATTGGACAACAAAAATCAAAATAGGAATAAATTTTTTTATAAAACTCATTTCATTTGCCATTAACACTAGAATGTTGATACATGCTATTCCAAGACTCCTCATTTAATAAACTCACCAGCAAGTGCAAACATTCATTTTTTAACAGTCTATGTTTACGAGTCGGTTGGACATGTCTTTTATATCCACTAAATTTAAAGTCAACGTACTATGCAAAATGGTCTGAGACAGACAGACGGACAGACAGATAGATAGATAATTTATTCATCTTGTAAATCATACAAACCGGGAAAATACGAGTCAGTTGGAGAATTTAATGTCATATCAGCATGTTGGCCATAAAAGCTCAATGTTAGAGCGGCTGGACGGAAACCAGAAGATCTGTGGTTCAAATTCCGACTATGGCATTGAATTTTTCAGTCTGACTCTACGTTTCCACAATTTAGCCTACACACGGCCAGTGCGAAAGGACAATTAATTCCCATTAATTGACCTAATAGTGGTTAACTATAAAGCCCGGGCCTTAAAGTA
>CM060950.1:276795755-276808255 GCA_030765055.1 Mantis religiosa | reverse complement strand
TCTAAATTTCTTCAGCTACAGGGGACAGCCCTGAAAGACTGCTTCAGGCAAATCATTCCATTCTTCAATGTTTCTATTATCAAAAGAAAATTTTCCTACATCGGTTCTGTATCTTCTAGCCTTAATTTTATACCTATGATCGTTTCGTCCATAATAATCCGTATTATCTAACCTTACACTAACGTCCATCCATGCCTTTACACCAGCATTAGCTTTGAATAATGCTACCAACCTATGTTTTTTACGCCTAATTCTTAATTCCTCCCATTTAGTCTCATCTCCTTTTATAGGCCCAAAATACTTGCCTCTTTTTATGAATTTTATTGCCCTCTTCTGTATTTTTTCTAATGGATCGATTTGGTTAGCTCTATACGGGTCCCAGCATGCTACTCCATATTCCATAACCGGCCGCACTAAGGCCTTGTAGGCAATTTCCCTGGACCTAGAGCTCCCCTTTTTCAATATTCTCATTACGAAATGTAATGCCTTCCATGCATTCCTAGATGTGGAATTTACTTGTTCGTCCCATCCAGCATTACTTGCCAGGTACTCTCCCAAGTATTTGCAGCTGTCCACCTGTGGGATTTGCACCCCTCCCATGTGATAGTTAACAATAATTTTGCCCTTAGTTCTACTAAAAACAATGGACTTACTTTTCTTGGCATTAATTGTCATTTTGTTAACCGCAGCCCAATTACAGATTTCATTTAAATCATCCTGAAGAGCGGTTCCATGCACTGTATGCCGAATTTTATTATAAATAATACAATCGTCTGCAAACAACCTTATCTGGCAGTTAATATTAACAGCAATGTCATTAACAAAAACGAGAAACAGTAAAGGTCCTAGTACTGAGCCTTGCGGCACACCCGAACTTACGGTTCCCCTATCGGACAGCTCTTTACCTACTTTAACTTTTTGCGTTCTCCCTTTCAAAAAATGTTTAACCCATAATACTACGCGTTTGTCAATTCCTGTATTAGCTAGCTTACAAATAAATAAACTATGTGGCACTACATCAAAAGCTTTAGAAAAGTCAATTACCACTGCATCAGTTCTTCCCCCTGCATCTACCTCATCTGCCAAATCTTGAAATAATGAAGTAATTTTACTTTCGCATGAATACCCAGGTCTAAGTCCATGTTGCGCTTCATTAAACCACTTTTTATTTTCTAACTCCTCTTGTATATATTCTGCAATTAAATGCTCCATTAATTTACATACTACTGAAGTTAGACTAACTGGCCGATAATTATTTATGTCTGTTTTATTACCCCCTTTATAAATCGGAACTATAATAGCTGTTTTCCAGTCTTCCGGTAAGGTACAGTTGTTAATTGACATGTTGAACAAGAGCATAAGATAGGGAATCATGACTTCACCCCCAAGCTTTAATATTTCAGTAGGTATATTGTCTGGTCCCCTTGATTTTCGGTTTTGCAGCATCTTAATCCTTTTGTGTAATTTGGGCGCCATTATTTGAAAAATCGTTTCTCCCCACTCCCCAATTTCCTGTTCGGAACTATCGTCGGATTTAAGAAAAACCGATACAAAATTCGAATTTAATATATTAGCTTTGTCCCTATCACTTAATACATCTATCCCACTAACGTTAAAATCTGGTATGCTCTCTTTATTTCCCCTGCGTCTTTTTACATAATTGTAAAATGATCTCCAACAATTATTTGTCCCGCTAAAAACGTTATCTAAGAATCGTTCCTGCGCTTGCACCTTTTCGTCTTGTAATTGTTTAGCTAATTCTTTAAATTTGTTAAGATGCCATTCTGATATCTTCCTTTTATTATAAGCGTGCCTAGTCTTTCTTTTAAGTGGACACGAAGTATCGAAGTGTTTATTAAATATGAGATAAAACTTCTCCCATTTTTCATTAACACAGTCAGTATCATGTATTTTATCCCATGATTCATGTTGTAGCAACTTTTTGAACACATTTATATTATATGAATTTATTTTCCTTGTTTTTGCCTTTATAATATTATCACTTCTAACTTTTTTTTGAATTTTTAATATCTGTGCTTTATGATCAGAAACACAACTTTCAAATACTTCTACTTATATTCTTTTACTATTAATATTTGTGGCAATTTGATCTATAGCGGTAGTTGATGTCAAAGTAACCCTAGTCAGTAATTTAATATGCATTTTAACATTAAACATATTTAATAACCCTGTAAGTTTTGTATACACATTATTTTCATTGATAGAGTTTGTATTTATATCACCTATTATTACAATTTTATTACTATATACTGAGTATTTCATCAACACCGTTTCTAATCCATTGAAAAAAGTTGAAATTTCACCACTTGGCGATCTGTATACTCCAAAAAGTAATATAACACCCTCTTCAGTATTAATTTTAAACCCAGCAATTTCAAAATCCTTTTCTATGCAATATTTATTCAAGTTGTATATTTGCACAATTTCTTTGTAGTTTTCATGAGCATATATTGCAACACCCCCACCTTTAAATTTACTTCTACTAAAACTATTTTGTAAAACAAAATTGTCTAATTTATAATGCTCAATTTGGTTTTTCTTTAGTCCATGTTCTGTAATAACTACAAATATAGGGCCTACTTGATTTATAAGTATATTAACTTGCTCAATTTTGTTTGCTAAATACTGCACATTTTGATGCAGCACGCTTAAGTAACTGTTTTCATTATATATATAATATGAGTAGTTGTCACTTTTAACACTTGACAAGTCTTCTTTAAAACTGTTTTCATTATTTTGTGTTACAGATACCATATAATCTGAATCTTTTACTTTATAATCCCCCCTTAAAATCTTTTAAACAATCAGCCTGGCTCCTTTTAGCAAATTCTAGTTTTTTGATACATTTTGTTCACAACTGGCAATAACATCACAAAGTAGTTTACCAAACTTAACTGATCCTCTCCTGTTCTAGCATCACACAGTTCCGAACTGAGCACATCCAGTCTAGCTGTTTGTTAAGGTGATCCACACGCCTCCAGTTCATGTCTCTTCTGTTTAACACACCACTGAAGATTACCTTTGTTAATGAGCTATCTTCTTTTACTTGTTGCACCAAATCCATAACATCACCCATAATTACATCAGCATTTATCCCCCTGCGTAGATCGTTTGTCCCAACGTGAATTGTCACTATATCTGGTTTCACCTCATTTAGTTTGAGCATCTCCGTTTTACATTTTGTTTTGAGATTTTAGAAAAATCAATATTGAAGTCTTCACAGACAATGAGTGTTTTGCTTAAATGTTTAAATTTATTAAGAACCTTTTCTAGTTTGTGGAAACGTAGAATCAGAATGAGAAATTCAATGCCATAGCCGGGATTTGAACCACGGATCTTCTGGTTTCCGTCCAGCCGCACTACCATTGTGCTACTATGGCCAACGTGCCGATATGACATTAAATTCTCCAACTGACTCGTATTTTCACGGTAAACCACTTAGGAGTTCTCATACACACATGAGACAACTACCTTAATGGCGACTTACTACATGTAAGTACTTTAAGACCCGGGCTTTATAGTTAACCACTATTAGGTCAATTATTGGAAATTAATTGTTCTTTAATGTCATATCGGCACGTTGGCCATAGTAGCACAATGGTAGTGCGGCTGGACGGAAACCAGAAGATCCGTGGTTCAAATCCCGGCTATGGCATTGAATTTTTCATTCTGACTCTACGTTTCCACAATTTAGCCTACACACGGCCAGTGTGAAAGAACAATTAATTTCTTTTCTAGTTTGTTCAGAAAAATATTTAAGTTACCATTAGGAGATCTGTATATACACGCTACAATAAGGTTAAATTCAACGAGTTCGACTGCAGAGATTTCTATATCTTTTTTATGTGACAGACCGGATGTGCATGTCATACTAAATTCAATGCCATCTTTTACATATATACAACTTCCACCATGATTATATTGTGACTTTGTGGGTTCGTGAAATTAAAACTCCAATTGCACAAACTCAAAATGTTCTTTATTTCCACCGAATTACAGTTGGAACACTTGTCAATTACACAGAATTACGTAATGCACACAATTACAATTCATCTGTCACATGTCCACTCTACACTCACAATTATGTACAACTCCTCTGATGCACGTACACAGTCTTCCGGTCTGTTCACTCACTCGGCGCTCCTCATGGCTGCTCGCCAAGAACTGAGCTGACTCGCCAACTGCAGCCCCTTTTTATAGGAATATCGCTGTTTCTGGAAGTCTCGCGGTTCAGTGAATCATCCTGAAAATTCCAGACGTCAAGGAGGGGAAAAGAGATAGCTAGCGATGTTTTTCCAACCATCCCCCTCGTTAGCGCTACAAGACAAATGGGTAGGTGTGGGCTGAATGCCTCCTGTCGCCTACCGGCTGCTAGCTGGTCGGGCCTTCCGATAATTAGGTGACAATATGTTTCTCTACAATAATGTGCAGCTAGATTGAACTTGGTAAGCTTAGTATTTAAAATATGGTTTTCTTTATGCCAATGTTCTGAAAATCATAGCACATGCATATCTGATCTTTCCTTGAGGATAATATTTAGTTCACTGATTTTTTTAGACAGAGACTGGACATTATGATGTAATATTTTTAACTCTGTCGACTGATTTTTAGAAGATTTTTGAACATTTTGATATTTTTTACCCTTTTCCTTATTCAATGCCTGCTCTGTGTTTTGTATTTCTTCTCATTCCCTCATGCTTTTCTGCTGAAAAGATGCCTAGGTTTTTGAACCACATGATAAATTTACTCTATTTGCCTCAGATTGTTCTGTTTCGCTACTTGGTTTGTTGTTCACACAAATTGAAATCACTTTCACTAGTGTTTCACTCAGTATCCTCTTCCCTAGTTTATTCAGATGCATCCTGTGTCTTGTGTGGAGTTCCCGCCTTATGTTGGTGTTGATTAGCTTCACATGGTCATATTTTTTACACATTTCCGTGATGTGTAAGTTTATAGAACAGATTTTCTTGTTTACCCAGGAATTTGAGTGTAGGTCGTATATGGTAGGTAGTTTGACAACGATCAAATTGATTAATTAACTTTAAAGAGAGTCGATTAAAGACACTAGACAACACTTACTTTTAAATTTTTCCGGAACATGTTTCTGAGGCTTTGCCTCTATCATCGGCCGGCTCTCGACTGGTTCTCGTTGGTGTAGCTGACGATATTTTGTCACAGGTCTCCTCTGGTGGCGGTTCAAGGAACTTGCTGAACAAATCTTTCTGGGGGATGTCGAAATTGAATACTTTGTTCCTATTTTTTGAAATGAAGATTTGTTCCCAAGTGGATAGTTCTTGTTTTCCTGATGTATGTTTTAGTAGTTTTGCTTCTGGATTTATATTGTGATTTTTTTTCCCAAAAATGTGTGGCAACTGCTGATTTTTCTAATTGTTTATATTTTATGTTTCTAAAGTGTTCCTTTGCTCTTGTTTCTAAATTTCTTTTGGTTTTTCCAATATAAATTTGACTACAGTCATTGCATTCAATTTGATATATACCAGATTTTTTGTTAGATGGAATGGCATCTTTGATGTTTGAGCAAATTAGGTTTTTTAAGGAGAAATGGTTGACTGGTGCTAGTTGAATATTTTGTTTTTTGAAGACTTTTTTGAATTTATCATAGGCCCATGGATGGTAAGTGAATTTTTTGAAAATCATATTAGTTTCTGTAGCTGAGAGAGTTGTGGTTTCCTTTAGTAGCTTCTTCTTTTTTGCTAAGTTCACTTTTTTGTCCACTAATGATTTGGGAAAGTTATTTTTTTTTTTTTTTTGCTATTTCAATTATTTTGTTGTATTCTGTTTTGTATTCTTCTGCTGTGAGAGGGATGTTTACCAGTCTGTGTGCTAAACTATTGAAGATTGCCTGTTTGTGGGATCTTGGGTTGTAGCCATTAGCTTTTATGTAGTTGTCTGTCTGTGTTGGTTTTCTGTAAATGCCAAAGTTTAGTCTGTTTTTATTCCTCATTATTTTTAGATCCAAAAATGGTAAATGCTCATCTTTTTCTATTTCTACAGTGAATTTGATGCTTTTTTCTTGGATATTTAAAAGTTTTAGTGCATCACTGATGTGTTTTTTTGGTACTATTGCAAAGATGCCATCTACATATCGTTGCCAGAGTTTGAACATCCAAGGGAAACCTTTGTTGATCCTTATTTCTAATGCACTCATGTACAGATCGGCCAGGAAGGGTGATAGGGGGTTGCCCATTGCTAACCCTGAAGTTTGGTGATAATATTTTGTTTGAAATTGGAAGAAATTTTGTTCTATGCATAATTTGGTTAGTTCAATGTAGTGTGAAATTTCAGATGATGCCATTCCAAGTGATTTGAGCCATTTTTCTATCAACGGTGGGAGTTGATTAACTGGTATGCTGGGAAACAGTGATTTAACATCAAATGAGACTAGTGTGTCTTCTTCTTTTAGTTCAGTATCCTTAATGTGTTCTATAAGTTCATAGGTGTTTTTGATGCTTAAGCTGTTGAATTTTGGAAATGAATTGAATTTGTTTGTTAGCCACTTTGCAAGTTTGTATGTTGGTGAATTTATACTGCTAACTATAGGTCTCATTGTTATGGATGGTTTGTGTATTTTGGGTAAGCCATAAAGTCTAGGTAAGGTTGGGTTATCCGGTTTAACTGTATATTTGTTTGGTATTATGCTTGATTTTGCTATTGTTTTTTCAAATGACTGCATGTAAGTTTTTAGAGGATTTTTGTTAATGGTTTCATATTCATTGTCAGTTAGCATTTTTTCCATTTTTTCAATATAATCTGATTTTTCCATTATGACAATCTTGTTGCCTTTGTCTGCCTTTGTGTAATTTAACGTTTTTCTGTTTCAAAGAATGGATAGTATTATGTTTTCTCTTCTGAAAGGATCTGTTCTCTATTTCCTCCAAAATATTTTCACAATGGCTTTTTACTGAATTTTGTATGGATACTGGTAGAATTTTTGTCGAAATGTTGATATCTGCAATGTAGTCTTCAATTTTGTTTGAGAAACTGACGCATGTTTTTAATCCA
Source organism: Mantis religiosa (assembly GCA_030765055.1). Taxonomy (NCBI): domain Eukaryota; kingdom Metazoa; phylum Arthropoda; class Insecta; order Mantodea; family Mantidae; genus Mantis; species Mantis religiosa. The sequence continues at coordinate 276,801,211 of CM060950.1, read as the reverse complement.
TTATTTAAAAGATCCAATTCTTTTGTGGAGAAATTTTGCTTAGATAGGTTTACTACGTTTTCAAAGATTTGCGTGTTCGATTTTTCGTTTACGCAACTTATTTCACTATTGAATTTAGCGTGTGTGACGATTGCTGATCGACATACGTTGATATTCCCGATGTTTTTAAACTTTTTCCCGGTATTTCTGTGTGAGGACATGTTGCACAGATTGGCCAATTTGTGTTTAAGTCGTACGGTCTTTTACGGATCAAATTGATGTTTTGTAACTCATTTAACCTACGTTCTAGTTTTGGAATAACATTCTCAGGTTTACCGTTGCCTACATCATTTGTGCCAGCGATGAGTACTACACAGTCATTCTTCGTAAAATCTGAACAGTTCATCTCCATGTTCCTGCAAACCTTGTTAATATTTGCACCTGGTTTCATGATAGCATTTGCCCTCGTCGTATTTTGTCCCATATGATTTATTTTCTCAACAAGTCCTCGTCTGTGACTATCCGTTAGCAACCGTACATGATTTCGGATCAATTTTTTACCTGCGTTTACCGTATTTGCCGAGTTGAACATCACATTCAAAACCTCTTTTTTGGATTCAGAATCTACCAAAAGCATGAATCTGTTATAGCTGTTGAAGGTATCTTCTTGCTGATAAGTATTGTGCTTGCTGCTAGGCACACGCGCTTTTGTCCAGGTACAGTGCTCCATTTCCTGTAGAATTCACGCTGTTTATCGCCATTATTTATCCTTCTTTCCAGTTTGATGTTTTCATCTTTCAATCTGTCAATTTCACAGAGTGCGTGATTCAAGTCCTTCATTATTTCAATAACCTTTTGAAGCGATGCTATCGTATCACGTTCTCTTCCTGCATCGTCGCCATTTGACGCACTATCTTTCTGTTTTATTCTCACTTTAACTGTATTTCTTATTACCTTCTATTTGTTTGTTCGTGTCACTTTTTCCCTGATATGCTGTAACATCCTTTTCACCTCGATTTCTTAGCGAATACTCACAGTATAAGTATTAATTACACATGTATTTAGAATGTAACCATGCATGTTAGTAATAATATGATCAATGGTAGTACTAGAAGTATCTGTAACCCTTGTTGGGCTATGAACCAGCTCCACAAGATTAAATGATCTTAAAACTTCCTCTAATCTTTTGTAGCGGGAGTCGTAGCTATCCATATTTACATTGAAATCCCCAGCAAGAATTATTTTTGATTTTGTAGTCGAGAATTTATCTAATACACAATCTAAAATGCGTAGCAACTCAGATGGGCAGGTACTAGGGGATCTATATAATCCAAATATACAAATAGCATCATTTTCTGTCATTACCTTTATTCCTGCTACTTCAATGACGTTTTTGAAGCAAAAACTTTCTAAATTTAACTGAACTACTTCCAGATCATTTTGTGCATAAATTACCACACCTCCACTTTTACATGAAGGTCTCACATATTTACTAACTAATTTGTAATCACAAATATTTTCTAATTCTAATTCATCGTCCTTCATTCCATGTTCCGTTAGAATAGCAACCTGTGGTTTAATATCATTAATTAGACACTCAAATGTGACATGCTAATTATTTAGATATTGAATATATAAGTGAAAAAGCCTAAAATTATGATTTAAATTACAATTGGAAGGCAGGATGCACTGAGCTTCATCAAAATTAAAATGTCCTATTTTACAATCACTATTTACCCCTATCCTTGTGAACTAGTGTATGAATGCTTAGATAGTGAAAGAGAAATTCTAAAGTGTGAGATGGTTGCTGAGGATATGCAGGAGTTATAGTTTGAGCTGCACCTCATGCATTCTGTCACCCGATAGTTGAACATACAACAAAACCAGCTGGCAGAAGGAGCTCGTAAAAAGAGAGGGACAGATGGCATCGAGGCCACGCCTACTTGTGAGACGGAATGGCCCATGCTGGGGGAGTGGGAAGAGAGAGAAGCCGAGAAATGTTAGGACTGGTCCGTCACCATCGTGAAAGACCGTAACCCTCCGTGAGGAGTTGGGAAGGTTCCAGTACCAATGGCTAATGGATATAAGGAGTGCTCTGTTCGAGACGAGTTAGTCCGTGGATGACATAAGGGCAGACCTCACCTGCCAGGGCATCACCCCTAGAATTGTGAAGCAGCTCACCCGACCTGCTCCAGATCACCAGGGAACTAAAGCTCCCCTACCCCTGTTCCTTGTAGTGGTGGAGCGGGTAAACGACCCCGAGGCCAAGCTAGATGATGCTCGCACCATCTGCTACCTCCGGGTTACTCTAGAACCAGTCAAAGGCTCTGGCGGGCCCCCTCAGTGCTACAGATGTCTGGGGTTTAATCACTCCAGCCTCTTCTGCCACCGTAATCCTCGCTGCTTGAGTTGCGGTGGCACCCACCACAGAGAGGACTGCCCCCGTGCCATCACGGAAACCCCGACCTGCGCCAACTGCAAATGGGGGCATATAGCGTGCTATGGAGGCTGCCCTACCAGGAAAGCCGTTATTTCCTCTAGGAGACCAGCTCCAGGGCCAATAACCCAGAACACCCGTTCTGAGTCAATAGCGGAGAGGGCAACCTCTTCCATAGCACCAGGGCAACAAGTGCCTAGCTCCAATAGTGCCCCATCCTTTGCTGAGGTGGTGCGCAAACCAGCGGGTGGCTCGACGCCTTTGCAGGGTAAAACTCAAACCCCCAAGGAAACACACCCACGCACAAACAAGGACACAAAACAACGAACAGCCAAGGATGCAAAAACACGCACAGCTCCAGTCCCACCCAGAGCCACCCCCAGAAGGAAGGAGCGACCTGAGGCGGCCAGAGGGGCGGACTTGGATTCCGAGGTTGGGAGTGGGCAGGTGATCCCAAGCCTGCTCGCCAGCTAAGGGACGAGAAGGCCAAAGGTAGGCCAGCCCCACGACGCTCCTCACCTTCCAAGCCCAAGGACCCAACCCCGCCCCAAACTTCCCATACTACTCCCTCCACCTCATCACGGTCGGAGTTGCTGACGTGGCTGTATCAGCTGTTACAGTCCCACGGTGAGCGACTCTGCGAACTGCTGGTGCGGTTCACCTCCTCCTCTGACCCCGCAACCCGCATGGTGACAGCCATGGAGGGGCTTGCCCTTCTGACCTCCTTTATCCAGCTGGCCCAGAATAGCAGCACGAACTAGGTCTAGTACCTCGTTCAGGTTCGCGTTCTGGAATGCAGCTGGAGTGGCGGTTCAACGGGACGAGCTCCTACATTTTGCAAGATCCAATGTTTTGGACCTCATCTTGGTGTCGGAAACACATCTCCGCCCCCAGATTCCCTTCCATCCCTCGGGCTATCACTGTCTCCGAACGGATTGTGCTGGTCGCCGAGGAGGTGGCACGGCGATCCTGATGAGAAGTGTGGTTCATAGAGCTGTCCAGCTTCCACAACTCCAGACTCTTGAAGCCACGGCAGCCTGTGTGAACCTTGGCGGTTCTGAAGTCCTGGTAGTATCTGCCTACCACCCTCCCCGTACTCAATTCGTAGCCAACGAATACCAAACCATACTTCCCTTACATCCTAACGTCATCATGGCCGGGGACTTCAATGCTAAACATCAGCGTTGGCATCATGGTCCCCGAGCGGAGAGGAGAGGCAGTGGCATTATCCGCATGGTCGATGCGGACCCTCACCTTCGAGTTGAGGGCCCATGGCAACCCACTCATTACCCGCGTGGTCGGGGTCGCCCATCTCATATCGACTTCGCTATCATCAAACGCTTTCCATTTCATCTCTCACTCACTTCGCTTAATGCTTTACATTCTGATCACAACCCAGTACTTGCTGAGGTTAATACACGGATTGCCAATCATGACGTCCCGGTTCAAAACCAGGACGTGGACTGGGATTGCGTCAAAGTCTGCCTGAATGACTCCATTCCCCCCAACCCCAACATAACCGATATTCCCTCCCTCGAGGCCGCGGTCTCATCCTTCACTTCTGTCGTGAAGCGAACGGTCCGCAACCTCACAGTTCTCACCCCAGCCCCTCTTCATCCGGATGTTCTTCCCCTGGACATCCTACTTCTTATCCGCCGCTCATGGACAGCAAGGTGGCTCTACCAGAGACACCGCACGCCTCATAATCGAGGGCTTCATCGGCGCTTGTGCCGAGAGGTTCGTGTCCGCCTACGTGAGCACAGAGTGCGCGCGTGGGAGGACACGATGTCTCGTATGAACCTCGAGGACGGAGACGTGTGGAGGGTCATTAAGAGACTTCGGAACCGCCAAGGGACACCAATCTCCCCACTCCAGGGCACCCAAGGCCTAACTTACGAACCACAGGCCAAAGCTACGGTGTTCGCCGACTACCTTGAGTGGACCACGAGGCCTAGAGAAGACACCTAGGACCCTGCCTTCTCTGATCGTGTTAGGCAGGAGGTTCGTCGATACCTTCGGCGACCCCCGGCTGAGGCGGACAGACTCCCAGTTGTAAGACCTAGTGAGCTCCAGGGCGTACTCCGGCGTCTTAAACCAAAACAGGCGGCGGGACCTGATGGCATAACGCCAATCATGCTCCGCCACCTTCCTTTCAGGGCCGTGTTATTTCTCACAAGAGTCTTCAATATGTCTCACTCTGTGTCACTTTCCGCGTAGCTGGAAAGAGGCTCAGGTGATATGCATTGTGAAGCCAGGGAAAGACCCGGTTGATCCTGCCAACTACCGCTCCATCAGCCTCCTTACTGTTCTCTCGAAAGTTTTCGTGAGAATTTTCTTAGCCCGCTTGTCCCCCCTTCTGGGAGACATTCAAGCCATCCCTCCTCACCAGTTTGGCTTTCGTCCTGGGCATTCTACGTCACAGCAGTTGCTGCGCGTGGTGGAGGTTGCAGCCCTGGGTTTCCAGGACAAGGCATTAACCTCAGCGGTTTCTCTGGACGTGGAAAAGGCCTTCTCTACGACCTGGCATGCGGGTCTTCTATACAAATTTATCCAACTGGAGCTACCCACTCACGTCTTACATCTTCTACATTCTTTCCTAAAACATAGATTCTTCACTGTTACAGTGACGGGAAAAACATCTACACGAAGGTCTCTCCGCGGCGGAGTCCCCGAAGGATCTGTGTTATCCCCGATGCTCTATAGCGTCTACGTGGCTGACCTTCCCACTGAACAGCACGTCAACATAGCACAATATGCTGACGACGTGCTGCTATTTTTAACAAACAGACACCCACGCAGAACCTTCAACCCCATTCAACGCTATTTAATCCTCCTCCAGGATTGGTGCACGCTTTGGCGATTGTCCATTAGCACGGAGAAAAGCCAAGCGATACTGTTCACTAAGCACCGCTTTCCCGCCAATTTCCCCAAATTCATCTACTTTGGGCAAGGGATCAGGTGGGAGAATTCAATCAAATACTTGGGAGTCAAGCTGAACAAAGGCCTAACTTTTCGGGAACATATCCGGGAGCAAGCGCAT
>CM060950.1:276740755-276790755 GCA_030765055.1 Mantis religiosa | reverse complement strand
ATGGGAGTGAAGAGATGATTTTTGAAGTAGCTGCTGTTAAACTCAGTACAGAATTAGGGCAAGTACTCATTATTGGCATTTATAGATCCCCTAACTCAAGTGTACATGATTTTCTAATCCATCTAGAAAAAATGCTCTGCAAAATTACATTTAACCAAAATATAATAATCCTCGGTGACTTTAATATAGATGTAGATAATGTAAATCTTAAGGATATCCTCAATAGCTTCAACTTAAAAATTGTTTCTCAGGGCCCCACTAGAATAACAGAGCACTCAATCAGTACAATAGACCACATTATAACGAACCTGAATAACAGTAGATTTTGTACAATAAATAATGAATTTCATGTGTCGGACCATAGGGGTCAAATTATTGATATCTACAATTGTTTCAGCCAAATTAAGGAAAGTGTATATAGGTATGTTAGAGATACGAGAAAACATAACCTAGAAAAACTAAAGGATATTCTGGCAAAAGAGGAATGGACAGAGGTGTACAATGCTAGTGATACACATGAAAAATGGAAGGCTTTCATAAATGTATTTACTCTCCACTTCAATGAAAGTTGCCCTCAGTCCAAAAGAGCACTTAAACATGAAGTAATTAACAAATTAACTCTGCCACTCGAACTTACACATTTAAAAAATAAAATGAAAGCAATGTATGAATTTTTTCAAATGACTAAATTAAATTCTTACTCAGATGCCTATAATAAATATAAAAAACAATACAGGAAAGCGCTGATTAAATTAAAGGCAAAACAAATAGAGGAAAAAATAATTAATTCTGATAATATCACAAAAAGAGTATGGGATATTATAAACAAGCGACTCAAATCCCAAATAGGAGAACATTCAAATTTAAGTCTGAACAAGGATGGACAAGTAGTACATGACCCCTCTGAAATCTGTAAATTATTTAACAGCTTCTTTCTAAACATTGGTGACAATACTACAGTTGACATAGGTAGTAAAGAAAAAACTATTATAAACAGCATGTACTTGCATGAGACGGATGCTGAAGAAATAGACAAAGTAATTAGTAGCTTTAAAAACCAACAGTCCTCTGGGTGGGATGGCGTATCACCTATAATACTAAAACATTGTAAACAAGAATTGCTGACTATACTGGTGCACTTAATAAATTACTCAATGAACGAGGGCATATTTCCAGAGGTATTAAAGATTAGCGTGGTACGACCAATTCATAAGAAAGGTTCATATGCAGATGTTAACAATTTCAGACCAATAACTCTAACTTCAGTATTCAGCAAAACGTATGAGAAAGTCTTAATAGCTAGAATAAATAGTTTCTTAATTGCTAATAAAATTCTTAATCATTTTCAGCATGGATACAGAAATAAATTATCGACCATCACAGCTATAGCGGAATATATTCACAAATTGTTGGAACTAAAAGATAAACACAAAAACACAGCTGGAATTTACTTAGACCTCTCCAAAGCTTTTGACTCTGTATCCCATGATCATCTCATCTCAAAATTAGAGTACTATGGCTTCAGAGGACAAATTAATAAACTATTAACATCATATCTTAAAAATCGTTTGCAATGCACAGAAATAACTTGGAAAAAAGGGAATGTTATAAGCCACATTAAATCAGAATATAACTTAGTGAAATCTGGTGTACCACAGGGATCAGTACTAGGACCTATACTTTTTCTGATTTATATTAATGACTTACCTGAACCAGTAAACAGCAAGGTCATCTCATATGCAGAAGATACATCTATAATATGTTGGAGTGAAGGAGAAGAAAGCTTAGAAGAAAAAACAACAAATGCAATTGGCGAAATATCTCGGTTCTTTCTAAACAATGGACTAAAGTTAAATATAGGAAAAACAAAATTTATGACATTTCAAAGCGATAATCTAAATATAAACATTAATAATATACCTTTGGAACGGGTAAGAAACTTTAAATTTTTGGGCGTTCACATAGAAGATACTCTAACCTACAGTACAAACGTAGACATGGTTTGTAATAAAATGAACTCGGGACTCTACCTATTACGACAACTAGCAAAATATGGGAATATCAATACTCTTAAAACTGCGTATTATCTTCCCACACTTAACATATGGTATTGAAATTTGGGGGGCAACAAGTAAAACCAATATGGACAGGCTATTAAAAGTACAAAAGAAATGCATACGAACCATGTACAACCTTCGTTTTCAACAAACATGTCGGGATACATTTAAATCACAAAAATCCTAACAGTAGTATCACTCTATGTATTCAAAACCATTATACTTGTAAAAGACCAAAAGCAACATAACATCCTCAATAAAGATTGCCATACATATGATACGAGGAGAGCAACTGATTACCATAGGGTGAGCACGAATAAAACTCAAACTAATAAAGATCCATTTAAAATAGGAGCCATATTGTATAATAAATTGCCATCTGTAATTAAGAATACTTCTGACTCAAAATTTAAACTAGTCTTAAAATCATACCTAATTCAAAAACGTTTGTATAGTATAAATGAACTGTAATATATATGTATGTATGTAGTATAAATGAGTTGTATACCTATGTATACAATAAGGTTTGTACGTAAGTTAGGCATTTTGATCTTTTTAAATAACTTATACTTTTGTAAACAACTCTATATTTTGTAAATAACTTATGTATTTTGATCATTTTGTATTTTGACTGTATAGAGATAATTGACAGTGTCAGATGCTCTTGTAAGAGTCTATTGGCCGCAATAAATTATATTATCTTAAATATAAACTACTTTATACACCAATTATCAATTACATTTAAATGAACACTTGACATCTATAATAATTACACTTCCCCAATATAACAACATAATACTCATTAACACAACTTTAAATACCAAAAAATATTATTATTCTTAATAATTTTAATCAAAATATAAATATATAGCAAATTCCAAACCATAATTAACATATAACCATTCCAAAATAAAATAAATCATTTCATTAACTCTAATAACAAAATCCATTTCACCTACTTTAAACTTTTTAAAATATAATATATAAACCACAGTAATATTTAAACTTTAAAACCCATCTCCTCCTACTTCAAACATCCAATCCTCCCAACTATCACACAAACATTATCATAATCCTTTTCTAACACTTCAAATATCCACTTCAAACCATTAAACATCACAAAACCACAAAAATCCTTAAAACCTTAAAAAAAAACCACCTCTTTCTACTTCAAACATCCACTTTAATTCTTCAAACAATCAAAAACCCTTCTCTAACAATTCAAACTTCCACATAAATCCTTTAAAAAAATCACAAAACAATTAAATCCTTTAAACCATATCTTAAATCCATCACCTCCTACATCAAACCATCCACATTCAATCCTACAATCATTTAAACACTATCATAATCCTTTTCTAACACTTTTAAACATCCACTTCTATCCTTTAAACCTCACAAAACCACAATCCTATAACCATATCTTAAATCTCTCTCCTTCTAATTCAAAAATTGACTTCAAGCCTACATCACATCACAAAAACACAATCATTTAAATAATATCTATTAACCATCTCTCCTACTCAAACAAACACTTCATCCCTTTAAATTCATAAATCAACAAACAAAAACAAAATTTTTAAAACAAAATTTTTTTAAAAAAAAATTTCACAAAAACCACCTTCTTCTATTCTTCAAATCCACTTATTACCACAGCAAAATATATAACCAAATCTTCATCATCACTTCACACCATTACTTCAAAATAAACTTAAACTGGGGAGGAAAAATTCCTCCCCTAAAAAAGGGAGGGGCAAAGCCCCCCATAATCAAAAGCATAAAAACCTTTAAAAATACAAAAACCACTTTTAAAGGGGAGGGTTTACCCTCCCCTTAACACCAATCACCATAAAACTGTAGAAATTAAAAAATCACTGCAAAACTTCACTATATTGAACTGCTGCATATAGAAACTCCTCCTCCTCCTCAAAACTGATGAATGACGCGATGCTATTCCTAGACTCTGATTGTGGACCTGGATCATCTATATAAGATCCTCTTCCTCGTCTGAGCTGGTACATGTTGAATAAACTATGATGCATGGCTAGCCCTTGGTTGAGGCTCCGGATCGCTCGCAGTCTCCTCCTCCTCGTCCGAGCTGGAGGATGATATGAGATATAGAATGCACCATTCATCAAGCCTCAGTTTAAAATATGCATAGGCTTCATCAGGTAGCCTTGCTGGTCTGATTCTCCTTCACTCTCTCCAGTTGCCTGTTCCCATGTAAACCAAATACCTTCATCTTCTGTTGATTGATTGTAAATTATCAACTTATATATCACCATTGATAATAATATTTCTATTTGTCCTGTTGGTAAGGATTCTTTCGGATCTTTTTACTTCAATAACAGCTGGAACATCTTGTCTAGGTAAGGCTTCATTTAGTGGAATTTTCCAAGCTAATTTACTTACAGTGTTTGCCAGGTTAGATAATATTTTATAAAGTTCTGGAGATCTAATTATATTCCATATATTAATTCCACTTAATGCACTCCGTTCCTCTGAAATTTGTTCGGCATATTTAGGACATTCAAAGAGAACATGTTCCGGACTATCACTTACTTGACATATATTACACATGGGGCTATTTATCCTATTTATCTTACGCCAGTAGGTGCCCTAAGGTCCGTGTCCTGTTAGAAAATGTATTAAACCCTTTGTAGATCGAGATTTAACTGTATTGGAACACCACAGTGAAGCAGATGTGTAAGAAATACGACTCATCTAAAATTTAATAAACCATTTGTAGGTTTGAGATGCGGGATCCTTAATCGTTCAGTTACCGATGGAAAGAAATCATAGCTTCTTCTTCCTACCTTTGCATTTATCCACTCATCTTGCCATTCACTCAATAAATATTTCTTAATATCTGATTTATTAACACATACTTTCCCAATAATCCTTTTCACTTTATTACCATCACCTCTCTTCATCCAAAACATAGCTCCCCTTAATCTAATTAGGAAATCGATGGGCTAGATTCCTGTTATCATCAAAAGTGCTGGTGTTGAAGTTGTACAAACTGCACCAGTATGACGTAACATTTTTCGTTGCGTACTTCTTAATTTCCTTCTTAAAGTTGAATTATTTAATTTTTGAGCCCAAACTGCTGATGCATATGTAATTATTGATCCAAAAATAGTGCAATGATACGTTATGATATTATTTAAAGATATTTTATACTTTGAGTTAACAATTCTGGTTAATTTCTGCATAACTCTTTCGGCCTTCGTTCTAACAAACTCTGTGTGTTTGTTGAAATTTAACTTATCTAAAATAATGCCCAAATATTTGATATCTCTACAATGTTTGATATTTTCATTATTGTATATGATAATAGGATTCCATTTTAATGTTCCTTTCACCAACATGTACATTGATTTATGAGGGGCAATATGTAAGTTGGACTCGGTGAACCATTCAGCTAATTTGGTTGTTAAAAAATTTGATCTCATTTCTAATTGTGCTCTTGACTCTCCAGCAATCAAAAAGACAACATTGTCAGCATTTGCGGTAATTTTTAAAACATTATCATCATTTTCAAATACTTCTAAGAGAGTCTCCATAACTATATCCGAGAATGTTGGTCCTAAAACTGATCCTTGTGGACATCCTTTTGTAACATTTTTCCAAATCTTCTGATTGATTCCTTGTATATAGACTGTTCTATTTTCACAATAACTCAAAAGCAATTTATACAATGGTAACGGATAATTTTGCACTCTTAATCTATTAAAGAAGAAAGGCCACCACAAATTATCAAAAGCTCCAGATATATCAATCGATAAACCAATGATATACCTATGAGCTGAGCTGGTTATACAATCCATAATATCAGTTATTGCATCCTCAGTAGATCATCCTTTCCGAAATCCAAACTGTCTGTTATTCATGCCAACCATAGATCTAAATTCAATAATTCCCTTGTTAATTAAATGTTAAAAAATTTTTCCCATGGAATTCAACAGACAAATTGGTCTATAGGATTTTCGTTTGGCCAGATCTTTATCAAGGCTTTTTTTGAGGATGATAACTCGTGCCACTTTCCAGCAATCAGGAAAATATCCTCTCCATAAATAATCCTTATAAATACTGCATAGTTGGGGTATTAACGTATCCTGGAGGGCAATCAAAACTTCATTTGGGATATTATCTGGGCCACAAGATTTCTTCTTCTTTAATTTATGAAAAATTGCCTTTATTTCAGAAATATCAAAGGGATATATTACATTATAATTATTGTAATTAAATTTCATATTCAATCTTAGAATTTTATTATGCAGATTATCCATAGTCACATCATCATCGGGCAATAGGATATTCAACAATAACTTGGAGGTATCTTCCTAATTTGCGGTCATACTCCCATCATCTCTTTCCAGTGTATTTAAAACTTCTGGTTTTTTAATCTGATCCATAATAATTTTATAGGGTATACCCCAAATATCTTTATTCAGATGAAATTCTACAAAATTGATCCATGATTTACTTCTTGTATCCAATAGAAGCTTCTTAAATTTAAATTTGGAGAGTGTGGACAGCCGGGACCTAGAGAAAGATTGCCGACACCAGGAAGAGCAGCCGGAAGAACGAGTAAGGCTCGGTGTGGCAAAGGGCACGTCGGCAGCGACATCAGCATCCTCTCGAGTACACTGCGCGCCGTCAGACGACGGATGGATGACAGCCTCATCGCGGACGGTTGGGTGAGAGGGAACCCGTGCTGCTTGCTCGTGGACACCGGGGCATCCGTGACCGTCATCAGACTTGACATAGCCAGGGGTTTGCCGACGAGGAAGCGGAGCCGACCATAACAGCTGATGACGGCATCGGGCGATACCTTGCCTGTGGAGAAGGGGGCCCTACTGAAGTTGACCTTGGGGCAGAGTGCCGTACGTCTGTGGGTGTTCGTCGCGAAGGTGACTGAGGAGGTGATACTGGGATTGGATGCCCACAGGAGCCACGGGGCTACGGTCGACATCGGCAAGAAGGTCCTGCGGCTTAACGGAGAAGAGGTCATACTCCGGCAACCCGAACAGCGCCTTGGAATCTGCAGGATCGTCTTGAAGGAAGACGAGGTTTACCATGCGAGAAGCGAGGTGGTGGTGACGGCGCGACTGGAAGGCCTGCGAACCACAAAACATGATGCTGGACCAGAAGACGCCTGTACACGGGCTATGTGTAGCCAGAACTATATTGCCGTACTGAGAGGGGTTCCAGTGAGGCTGTTCAAATTGACGGACACCGATAACGACATCCAAGCTGGGACGAAGTGGGTGACGTGCGAGCACGTGGTCAGCGGGACAGCAATTGACAAGACCGAGGAGCCGGTGCCGATGCAATACCTGGGGTCCCGGCTGGAAGGCTTACTGGAGAGGGCGGCCGACCACCTGACCGCAGAACAACTGGAGAAGGTTTGGCAACTGCTGAGATGATACCAGCGCGCCTTCAGCCAAGGTAACAGTGACTACGGCCGCACGGATAAAGTGCTTCACTGCATCGACACCGGAGACGCCCGGCCTATTCAGCAACCACCTAGACGCGTTCTGCTGGCGAAACAAGCTGCGGTATGGGATATGCTAGAGGACATGAAATCCAGGGGAGTAATCAAAGAGTCTGACAGCCCTTGGTTTTCCCCTGTAGTTCTGGTGACGAAGAAGAACGGTGAGCTATGCTTCTGCTTGGACTACAGGAAGTTGAACGCTGTCACCACGAAGGATTGCTTCCCCTTACCCCGCATTGACGACACTCTGGACACGCTTGCTGGTGTGCAATGGTTCTTGAACCTGGACCTGAAGTTGGGTTACTGGCAGGTAGCTCTGAACCCAAGAAACAAGGAGAAGACCGCATTCTCGACAGGCCAAGGGCTTTGGCAGTTCACAGTTACGCCCTTTGGCCTCTGCAATACAGCAGCCACATTCCAACGCCTCATGGAATCAGTAATGAGAGGGTTGACATATGACGCCTGCCTGCTATACCTGGACGACACCATCGTCGTCGGTAAGACCTTCGAGGACCATCTGGAAAACCTGAGCAAGGTCCTACAGAGACTCCAGGCAACCAACCTGAAGCTAAACTCAAAGAAATGCCAGCTCTTCCGCAAGGAAGTCAACTACTTGGGCCACATAGTCTCACCAACCGGAGTGGCCACAGATCCGGCGAAGACACAGGCCGTGAGAGATTGGCCTCGGCCGAAGGATAAGAGAGAATTGCGCAGTTTCCTGGCACTGTGCAGTTACTACCGCCGCTTCACAAAGGGCTTCTCCAACATCGCCAAGCCCCTCACCCGCCTGACAGAGGAACACCAACCTTTTGTGTGGACGGAGGACGCCGAAGGTGCTTTCCAGCTCCTGAAGAATACACTGTGCAGTGCTCCTATTCTGGGATTTCCACAACCAGGTGGGGCTTTCATTGTGGACACCGGCGCCAGTAACCACTGCATTGGGGGTGTCCTATCCCAAGTCCAGGATGGCCGCGAACAGGTGATAGCCTACTACAGCAAGACGCTATCCAAGGCAGAGAAGAACTACTACGTCACCCGGCGAGAGTTACTGGCGGTAGTGAAGACCTTGGGGCACTTCCACAAATATCTGTACGGTCAGCCATTCCACCTGAGGACTGACCATTCCGCCCTAACTCGGCTACTGAGCTTTAGAAACGTGGAAGGCCAGACAGCACGTTGGGTACAGAGGCTACAGGAGTACGTCTTGACCTCTGAACATCGTAGAGGGAAGAGCCATGGCAACGCAGACGCCATGTCCCGAAGACTCTGCCCAGAAGGGTGCAATCAGTGGACAAGAGTGGAAGAGAAGGCGCGTGCCACAGCTGTCAGAGTGGTCACGGGAGTGCCTGCAGATGGCTGGGATAGCGCAGGCCTGAGGAGGAAGCAGCTGGTGTACGCAGACTTGGGGCCACTCCTGAGAGAGGTGGAGGCAGGGACAAGACCTACCTGGGAGGACATCGCACCAAGGAGCGCCATATACAAGTCATACTGGGCCCAATGGGACTCACTGAAGATCAGAGAGGGCGTGCTGTTCCGGATATGGGAATCGCCTGATGGGAAGGCGCAGAGAGAACAGTTGGTATTTCCCCGAAATAAGGTCCCGGAGGTTTAGGAGGAGGTGCACGCCGGTACTTCAGGAGGAAGCAAACCGAACAATCGACAAACTCCGACTGCACTACTACTGGCTGAGGCTCCGAGCAAAAGCTGAAAGATTGTGCCGTCAATGTCAGGTGTTCGCGGGGAGTCGTGGCCCCCAGACTAGGAGCCAGGGTCGCATGCAGCAGTACAACGTCAGAGAGCCATTCGAAAGGATCGCCATCGACATAGCTGGACCATTCCCAGTGTCCGACCGAGGCAACAAGTACCTGATGGTGGTCGTGAACTACTTCTCCAAGTGGCCGGAGGTATATGCCATCCGGAACCAGGAAGCAAAGACAATTACGGACTGCCTCGTGGAGCAAGTGTTCTGCCGATTTCGGGTGCCGTTGGAGCTCCACAGCGACCAGGGTACCAATTTTGAGTCCAAACTAATGAAGGAAGCACTGGTGAGACTTGGGGTTAACAAGACCCACACAGCACCCCTACAACCGCAGTCGAACGGCATGATCGAAAGGTACATCAAGACCTTAGAGGAACCTTTGATGAAAGTCGTTGCCAGCCATCAGCGAGACTAGGACGTCAAGGTGTCACTGTTCTTACTGGCCCACCGTTCTTCAACACACGACACCACGGGGATGATGCCAGCCAGCTTAATGTTCAGCCGAGAGTTACGCCTCCCTCGTGATCTGGCTTTTGGAAGCCCGCCCCCCCCCACCCAACGCAAAACAGCCAGCAACCGAGTATGTGGAGCACCTGGTGGATCATCTCCACGACATGCATGGGATGGCTCGTCAGAACATCCAGAAGGCGAGCGATCGCATGAAGACCCGATACGACAGGCAGGCCAACAGCCAAGGGTTCCAGCAAGGTGACCTTCTCTGGTTGTGCCGCCCTACCCGGACCAAAAGAAGATGCCCGAAGCTTAAGCAGCCATGGCAAGGACGTACCGGGTGGTGAAGTGGATTAACGAGGTGGTCTACCGCATCCAGAAGGTGCCCCGAGGAAAGATGTTGGTGATACATCTGAATCGTCTGGCCTGCTACGATGGTGCTGTTCAGGACAACCAGCCTTGAGGAGGGAGCAGTGTCACCCGATCATCGAACATAGGACAAAACCAGCTGGCAGAAAGAGCTGGCAAAAAGAGAGGGACAGATGGCATCGAGGCCACGCCTACTCGTGTGATGGAATGGCGCTTGGGAGAGAGGGAAGCCGAGAAATGTCAGGACTGGTCTGTCACCATCGTGAAAGACCGTTTCCCTCCGTGAGGAGTCGGGAAAGTTCCAGTACCAATGGCTAATGAATATAAGGAGCATCTGTTCGAGATGAGTTAGTTCTTGGCAGGAAACCGTTAAGAGTGCAGTGCTGGTGAACAGTGTGCAGACAGACTGGAAGATTTCTTACGTGTTATCAGAGGTGTACTAAGCGTATTTCTACAGAAAGAGAGAACGTTTTGAATTTCTGTGAGTTGGACCTTTAATTCTATGAACCCACAAAGTCACAATACAGAAAAAGTATCCATAAAATATTTGCTCCTTTTGATATTTGGGGACAATTGAGGGACAAAGTATTTATTCTTATACTATTTATATTTGTTTTCATGTGGTCTACTTCAACCTAGTCTTGAAAAAACAAGCTTTAAAAAAAAAGAAATAGGAAGTAACTATAGAACAACTGTACTAAAAGATGAAAATTTATTATTCCAAGCTTGATTTTCTGCTTTGTATTTATCATTTTGCTTTATTTTAATATTCCAGTGCTCAAAACCCTGTGGTGGAGGAGTAAGGAAGAGAAGTGTTCTATGTTTCATTGAAAATGTTACAGTAGATATTACTCACTGTAAGCCTGAGGAAATATTCTTACCAAATGAAGAATGTAATAATCAACCCTGCAGCCAAGGTATGCTAAAGACCTATGAGAAAACCTTTTATTTAACTAGGAGTATATTACTACTTATCACTCGCTCGCTCACTCACTCGCTCATTCACTCACTCTCACTCACTCACTCTCACTCACTCTTTCACTCATTCACTCATTCATTCATCCATTTATTTATTTGTTTGTTTGTTTATTTATTTATTCATTTATTCATTTATTCATTTATTCATTTATTCATTTATTCATTTATTCATTTATTCATTTATTCATTTATTCATTTATTCATTTATTCATTCACTCATTCACTCATTCACTCACTCACTCACTCATTCACTCACTCACTCACTCACTCACTCACTCATTCACTCATTCATTCATTCATTCATTCATTCATTCATTCATTCATTCATTCATTCATTCATTCATTCATTCATTCATTCATTCATTCATTCATTCATTTATTTATTTATTTATTTATTTATTTATTTATTTATTTATTTATTTATTTATTTATTATTTATTTATTTATTTATTATTTCAGACCAAATAGTGACTTTGGAACCATCACAAGTCTTGACTGAGGAAGATGAAGAAGAATGTGAAGAAGATGAAAGTACTTACATCACTGTTGAAACAACACTGGGACTGAATGTAACAGTAAGCTTTATTTTCAACTCTTTTCTTTGCTTGTAATGTCCTTTAACCTGATAGGTCATATCTAGGGAACAGATTTTTAGGTAAATACATATTTTTTATGTAATTAAATATTTTGCACAATTTAGTTATTAGTAGGTATGCATTTTATGCATTTTACCAATATACTATACCAAGCTTTGTTTCTTCTTTTATTGTGTGTGGCAAACAAGGTGACTTTGTTTTTGATAAGAGAAACTGGGCTATCTTCTGCTTATCTTGTAACCTTAGATCACATTACATGTCAGCAAGCTTGCTACAATATACAATACACACATAACTCACAGGAAAGAAATTTCATATGTCAGAGTATTGTAACGGGAGCGCTGGAACACCCTGTGAAAGCAGCTGGCAGCGGAAGGCAGGGGAGGTTCGGTTAGCCACACCTCCTCCTCGTTTGCCTTGTAGTGGTGACAGACTGTGGTCAGGGAAAAAACATGACTGTGTCGCCTGTTTTCTCTACACCTGTTTCTCGATCTTTCTGTTACTAGAACAATCCTGTAAACACCAGAAGGCGGGATATTCCGATATAAAGAGGGTTACAGACAGACGGAGTTAGTTAGTTAGTCAGTTGTTGGTTTGGTCAGTCAGTCAGTTGGTTAGTGAGGACAGTTCTTGGTGTAAGAAGTCAGTGTTAGTGCTGGACGTGCTAGTGAAGTAGCGCCGTGCAACGGAAGCAACTACGTAATTGTGTACGTGCATCGGGACAATAACGGACGAACTGGTGAATCGTAATTGTGTGCATTACGTAATTTTGTGTAATTGGCAGGTGTTTAACTGTAAGTTGGTGGAAATAAAGAACATTTTTGAGTGGTGAAATCGGACTTTTCATTTCACGAACCCACAAAGTCACACTGGTGTCAGGAGTGGGATAACAACATCACCGAACATTACAACGATGGAGGCAGCATTAGAAAAGATTTTAGCGGTACTGGAAGAAATGAAGACGGCTAAAGACAACATCACCAGGAAGATGGAAGAAATGCAGGCCGGATTAACAGAGAAGCTGGAGACTAGAAATAACCTGGCCGCGGAACTGAAACTAATCAGGACGGCTAAGGACAACATCACCGGGAAGATGGAAGAAATGAAGGCCGAATTAACAGCGAAGACGGAAACGGCTAACAACAACTTGGCCACGACAATGACCTCAAAGATGGCCGAACTGACAACGGAGATGAGGGCGGCGAACGAGGCTCTCGCCGCAAAGTTTGAGGAACGTTTGGCCGGCGTGAGGGATGACGTCGCGAACCTGGGCAAGCGGAAGGGTCAAGTAGACGACCGCCTTAATGATTTAGAGGAAAAGGCCGACAACATCGCAAAACCCCTCACCCGCCTGTCGGAGGAAAACCGGCCTTATGTGTGGACGGAGGACGCCGAAGACGCTTTCCAGCACCCGAAGGGGACCCTGTGCAGTGCTTCAATTTTGGGTTTCCCACAACCGGGTGGCGCCTTCATTGTGGACACCGACGCCAGCGACCATTGCATTGGAGGTGTCCTATCGCAGATCCAGGACGGCCACGAGCGCACAAGAGTGGAAGAGGAGGAGCGTGCCGCAGCAGTCCGAGTAGTTGTGGCAGTGCCTGCTGAAGGCTGGGATAGCGCAGGCCTGAGGAGGGAGCAGCTGGCGGACGCAGACTTGGGGCCACTCTTGAGGGAAGTGGACGCAGGGACGAGACCAACCTGGGAGGACATCGCACCGAGGAGCGCCACCTACAAGTCGCACTGGGCCCAATGGGACTCGTTGAAGACCAGAGAGGGCGTGCTGTTCCGGGTATGGGAGTCACCCGATGGGAAGGCGCAGAGAGAACAGTTGGTACTTCCCCAGAGCAAGGTCCCGGAGGTCTTGGAGGAAGAACACGCCGGTACTTCAGGAGGACACCTGGGAGCGAACCGAATGATTCACAAACTACGGCAGCGCTACTTCTGGCTCAGACTCCGGGCAGATGCTGGTGGTACACCTGGACCGCCTCGCACGCTACGATGGGGCTGTTCGAGGCGAACAGCTTTGAGGAGGGAGCAGTGTAACGGGAGCGCTGGAACACCCTGTGAAAGCAGCTGGCAGCGGAAGGCAGGGGAGGTTCGGTTAGCCACACCTCCTCCTCGTTTGTCTTGTAGTGGTGACAGACTGTGGTCAGGGAAAAAACATGACTGTGTCGCCTGTTTTCTCTACACCTGTTTCTCGATCTTTCTGTTACTAGAACAATCCTGTAAACACCAGAAGGCAGGATATTCCGATATAAAGAGGGTTACAGACAGACGGAGTTAGTTAGTTAGTCAGTTGTTGGTTTGGTCAGTCAGTCAGTTGGTTAGTGAGGACAGTTCTTGGTGTAAGAAGTCAGTGTTAGTGCTGGACGTGCTAGTGAAGTAGCGCCGTGCAACGGAAGCAACTACGTAATTGTGTACGTGCATCGGGACAATAACGGACGAACTGGTGAATCGTAATTGTGTGCATTACGTAATTTTGTGTAATTGGCAAGTGTTTAACTGTAAGTCGGTGGAAATAAAGAACATTTTTGAGTGGTGAAATTGGACTTTTCATTTCACGAACCCACAAAGTCACAGTATTGTACAGTGTACTTGAACTTAACATGATTACTTGTCCGACTTATTCTTGTTTTTTTCAGTTCAGTTTGGGCAGTGCTTAATAGAAGTGTTGAGTGATTTGTGTAGGTATATACCAAAATGCCGAAGGCAAAAGTTAGTGTAAGTTTCCAGTTACAGTAGTACGTTAAACAATTCTCAGATACTTTAAAACAGATGGAAAAATTCTATATTGTCGGTCTTGTGGAAAGTCTATATTGTCAACCTTGAAGAAGTCAATATTCCTCCTAAATAAATTAATAATAATACATAGGAGAATCAAAATCTTAAAGATATGTCAGCTGATCAATGCTCCCAAGTAATGCAACATTTATCTGGCAACAAACATATCTAGGTGGCTTCACGTTATTTTATGAAGCAGGTGCTTTTTAGTGAAGGAAGACCCTCCAACTCATATTCCGAAACTTCAAAGTACTTTGAATTTTATTCAGATTTGTATAAAACGTTTGTTTCAGCAGATATTCCTCTACATAAAGTGAACAATTCAAAAGTTAAAGCTTTTCTTATGAAATACATGAACTTTGATGCTCCAGATGAATCTAAGGAAACACTACTTTCCAAAGTGCCATGAAGAAACATTACAAAAACTCAGGGCTGTATGCGAAAATGAGAAAATATAGGTGTGTAATGATGAAAGTCAAGACTCAGCAGGAAGAAAAGTAGGAAATGTAGTAGTTGGGGTTCTTAAAAATGACAAGACAGTTCCTAATCATGCAATTTTACTAGCTTGCAAAGTAATGTTGGCAGCAAATCACAATGTTGCTGTTCTCTTCAATGTAAGTATGCACATATTATGGTGAAATGGTGTTAATTATGATAATGTACCTATTTTCCTGACCAGTGCAGCATCTTACATGAAGAAAGCAACAGAAGCACTTAGCATCAGCTATCCAAAAATCAGACATGTGACTTGTGTTGTGCATGCTCTGCATAGGGTGTGCGAAACTGTGTGGTCGCTATATCCCAATGTTACTAGTTGCTATCCAATGGAAAGAAAGTGTTTGTTAAAGCCTCTAAGAGAGCTGATCTCTTTAGGAATAAAAACCCCAGTGTTCCATTACCACCAATACTAATTGTTCTCGCTGGAGCACTTGGCACTATGCAGAACATTTTGATAGCTTTAAAACAGTTGTGGATAAGTTGACAAATATGATGCTTCATCTACAGAAATTGTTCAAAATCTGCTAATTGAAAGTTTTTTAAAAAATGACATACCATATATTGGTGCTAACTTTAGTTTCTAGGCTATATCATTGAGAAAGTGGAACCAATAACTAACCTCTTGATAAAAAGTGTTAAAGAAATCGTTACTGTAGAAATGAAAATCAAGTCACTCGAAGGCTTAAAAATGAAAACTCTAAAAAATAATATGTAGAATAAAAAGAAGTATTTCAGAAAGTGGAGTGCCATTGTTACTAAAATTAGGCCAATGAGTCAATCTTGTATATACTTTTCTCCACTTACAAGTTTTTTAATGAAGACCAGTTTCTGGGAACTTCTTCCCTATCCTCAGTTCTGTGGTTGACTGATGATGCATCCGGTGTCTGCATCTGGCTTGGTGTCGTGCTGCCATGTAATGTTCTGGTAAGTTTGATGACGTCATCTACAGCGGGAATTTCAAAATTCATCAAGTGGTCCTGTTTCTTCATAATAAATGTTTTTCCAAATCTGTAGTTCCAGAGGTTTCTTTGCCTGTTTGATCAGTTCTATTTCTTGTTTTATGTTGTGATTTTCAGACCAAAAGTGATGTGCTATGGCTGACTTGTCCATGTGTTTGAATTTAATATTTCTGAAGTGTTCTTTCATTCTTGTTCCGGATGCATCATCAGTCAACCACAGAACTGAGGATAGGGAAGAAGTTCCCAGAAACTATCTCCATTAAAAAACTTGTAAGTGGAGAAAAGTATATACAAGATTAGCTCATTTACCTAATTTTAGTTTAAAAAATAAGTTCAAATTGGTGTTTGAAAAAAATACAGTATTTCAAATTATGAGAGAAGTTGTCCAAGATCTAGAAGGCATCAAGTAGACATTGAGAGTGTAAGTACTAGTGACTTGCCTCTTATGAAATATGCAAGAGTTATATCATGTGACATAGAACGATCATTCTCCCAATATTGGGCAGAGCTATATGACATTTGGCAGAGATTTGTAATAGAAAATTTGGAGAAGGCAGTGTTGTGCACTGTAACTTCAAACAATTTCCAAAAATTGACATGTGATATCAATAATCTATCACTGGTGAGTTATCAAAACAGTTCTTTTTATTACAAGGTTTTATATTATGTGAAATGAAAGAAAATATTTTTCCTGTTTTAGTAAATATTTTGAACTTTTTAACAAATATTTCCTTTATTTTTAATGCATAAAAATAAATAAATTTAGCTTATTTAGCATCTAAATATATGTTCCCTAGTCATATCAGATGCTGAATGTATGAAATCAGCAAAATGATGCTCAAATAAGCATAGTGCTTATAGAACTTAAAAGTTAGCTTATGTTCATCTTCTCGGGGTAAGAAAAAGCTCCAGAGAAAACCTTATTTAGGTAAACCACTCTGAGATGTGAACTTTATACTTCTTGAATGTGAGGTCCACAGAACAGAAGCAGGCATTTTCAACTCATTCCAACATTATAAACTAAGTTCTTTGTCAATAAGTATTGGCTTTCCAAGCATATAGTTAAAAAAACATAGTTTCTAAGCTTCCTTTTTTTATGGAAGTATATGTTTTGAAATCATTAAATCTGAATGCTGAACTTCACAGCATTAACTATTAAATTTTTATGAGTTAACTTCTGCACTCATGTTTGCATCACAAATTTTTATGCAACTGTGTTTCAAAATAGTACTCTGCAATTTCAGCTACTTGTTAATGTTCCATTGTAGCAGCTAGTAGATGCTCACATTCATACAAGGTGCATTCAAGTTATAATACCTCCTATTTTTTTTTCAGGACTGAGACTAGAAAGGAAATTCTGGTTTTTTTAAAATACACAAATTTATTTTGCCGCTCAAAAGTAGCTTAAATATTGACATTTTTTATTCTGGGCTCCACCGAAGCTTAGTTTATAAAGAATACTTTAAAAAATTGCTAAACACAATGTGGTTATGAATTGTGTATTTCCTGTGAAACATAGACTCTTATAATGCAGCATTCTTCAGTAATTATCCAGATTAGCTGTTTTTGAAACTTGCATTGAATTGCATAAAAGCATAATTGCCATGCTAAAATGTTAACTTGAAGACCTCAGTTGAGACTATGGATTTGAGACTATCTAACAATTCAAAGTATAAAGTTGGAAGAAGCGTAGGGACAGTGAAGCACAAATTAGTACAAAAGTGAATCGAGAAGATATTGACACATTGCTTCACTCACACTGTTTATTCACAGGACATGTTTCAAGAGCTCTCGCTCCTATCATCAGCTGATACTCGACTCAAGTATCAGCTGAGTCGAGTATCAGCTGATGATAGGAGCGAGAGCTCTTGAAACATGTCCTGTGAATAAACAGTGTGAGTGAAGCAATGTGTCAATATCTTCTCGATTCACTTTTGTATTTATCTAACAATTGTTCAACTTTCTCTCCAGAACTGTAGCACACAAAACTGGAAGACAGCTGATGGTGTAAACAGTTGTCACATTAACCCGTTCTCTAATTTTGAATCACACTTTGCTAGGACTGTTGAGAAAGCTTTCACCAATACTTTACTTTTTTGCCTACTTATTTGCTTTTATATATTGTTTGCAGCGGATGTCTCCATTATCAGGATTTACAGAGTTGGAGGGTTCAGGTGAAATAGACTTGGACTCTACTGAGACAACATCTGAGGTAGGTTTACTGACATCTACTGGAGAACTTCCAAGCAGTATCAGCAGTGTCAGTTCCTCAGAATACTTCAGCAGTAGTAGTGATGGTGAGAGTAGTTCTTCTAGTAGCAGTTTCATTAGCAGCAGCAGTGGCAGCAGTAGCATTGATGGTGGTAGTAGTAGCAGTGATACTGGCAGCAGCAGCAGCAGCAGCAGCAGCAGCAGCAGCAGTGGCAGCAGCTTTGGCAGCAGTAGCAGCGATGGTAGCACTAGCATTAGCAGTGATGGAACTAGCTACTCAACTACCTCCTTGGATTCATCATCCCTAAGTTCAAGTTCCAGTATCAGTTCATCTTTATCAGACAATATTATGTTGAGTGACTCAACCTTCAGTTCACCAGACACTTCCTCTGACAGTACACAGTTAACATCATCAAGTAGTTCTGGTGAAACTCTCAGTACTGACATGTCAAGCAAAGGCAGTTACAGTCCTTCATCACCTGATGTATCTGACAAAGGTTCCACCTCTAGTCTCAGTTTGGAGGTATCTTTATCCTCTTTAATGAGCTCTATTTACTCAGAAACTGACACAATGACATCTGGATCCAGTGATAGCACAAATTCAGAAATGTCTAGTTCCCCAGAATCTTCCAGCTCTAGTCCAATCTCCAGCTCTAGTGACACTACTTTGGATACAAGTGACATGACTTCCCTTTCAATATCTAGCTCAGTTTCTGATGAAACTGGATCTGGAACAGATGAAGGTTCTGGCTCCACAAGTATTTGGCCAGATACTACCATTTTTGTTATCAATGGACTACCAAGTGCAGAACATCCAGGGTATGCCCAAGAAGGTTCTGGTGATGAAGATCTTATAACAGTAATAACAATATCTTCAAGTGAATCATCTGTTAGTTCAAGTGTGATGACAACAGAAGTTTCACAATCTACAACTGAGACAGATACAACTGAAGGATCTATAACTACAACTGAAGAGTCCCCAAGCACCACTGAAGCATCTGCAAGCACCACAGAAGAATCACCAAGCACCACAGAAGAGTCACCAAGTACCACTGATTCCACACCTCTATCTACAGAAGAGTACACAAACAGTACAATGGAGTTCACAACAGCAAGCAGTACAGATGTTGGTACTCCTGGAAGCAGCACTATTGAAAGTAGCACTAGTGAAACAAGCAGTACAGAAAGTAGTCAAGAAACTGATAGTACAGAAGTAACCAGCACAGTAGTTAGTGTCACAGAGACAACATATTCTAATGAAATCACTGAGATGAGTAGTATAGAATCAGGTATGTAAAACACTTTGCATTTCAATTCTTTAGAACCAGCATAATTCTTTGCATATACAGTAACTGCACTCCTCTAAAGTGAATTCTTAAAATGTGCATCATAAGTGCAGAATCTTTGTTATGTAACCTTTCATTAAGGCTGATTCACAATAACCAAGGAACAGAAACCAAAACGGAAATGAGAATGTACAGCAAGAGAGCGTACAACATTTTGGTTCAAAATAGGTCCAACAAGAACTGAAATGCATATTAATAACAAAGTGGAAAGTCATGTTTGTGCATTGGGGTTTCATTTGTTTCTAAATGACCAATGATCTTTTTTCACCTGCTTCCAATTCAGCTAACATAATCCAGATCAGTGATCTGAAATTTTGATAAGAGTAAACATTTTCTAAATGTACTATGCAGGTGCATTCACATCTGATTCCTTTTGTCATATCAAGCCTCATTTCTTTATTAATAGAATACATTAAAGCTGTATGTTGTTCTTTGTTAATTTTTACTGGTTTTTGTTACTCTTTGTAGTTTTATCTACTGTTTTAGGCAATAATCAGTTAAACAACTAATCACTCACTAGAATCAATACCTGATGAATTTTTGGGTATTATGGTCTGAGGTTAGGATGCACATATGCCACAATTCCTTTTATTTTCATTTTTCCAGCTTGCAATCAGAGTTCTAGGGGCTGTTTCATGACATTGCTACCTTGAATAATTCTATAGTAAAGAATCTAATAATCTGAATATGGAGCTGATATGATGCGTTCAGGAACAAGAACAAAAAGTTCAAATTAATTGAGCTTCAAAAACTATTTGTAGTTGGTTTATTGATACTCGTCACTTACTTTTTTATATTAATGAGAAACTAGTTTCAAAGGCATTCGCCTCCATTTTCAATCTCTTTCCAACTGGCATCTGTTGTTGTCTGCTATCTCACTGGTGGTGGAACTATGAACCTTTTTGTCAAATTATCTACTGGTGGGATTTCAAAGTTCATTACCCGATCCTTATTTTTTCTCCCATGTTGTCAATTTATTTCGGTTTATCACTCCTTTTAATAATTTTGGATTTGGATCAATGTCATGATTTCATTCCAAAAATGAAATGCTACTGCTGACTTATCTTCTTGTTTCAATCTGATGTTTCTAAAGTGTTCTTTGACACTGGTTTTTAGATTTCTTTTAGTTTGACCCATGTAGCATTTTTCACAACTCTTACAACTTATCTGGTATATTCCGGATCTGTTAATGGATGGGATTTCATCTTTTAGTTTTGAATTTAGCAATTTTAAAATTGAGTGTCTATTATTAGGTGCCAAGGTGATATTTTGTTCCTTGATCTTTTTAAATTCATTAAATGTTTTTGGGTGATAAGTGAATGAACTGAATATGCTGTTGCTTTCTTTTTCTTTTGTAAATGTGGTTGCTTCCTTAATGGTTTTGTAGCTTTTCTAATTTTCTTCAACACCAAACTTTTGTTGTATCCATTTTATTTCTGCTATGTGTAGTACTGCTTTTTGTTCTTTGAAATATTCTTCTTTTTCCATGGGTATGTTGACTAGTAAAGTCTGTTTAGTTAACCCATGTGCAGTTGGCCGCTGCCTTTGAGGAACCCTTATAATCATTTTACAACCCTTGCCCGCCTCCTCACAGACCTTTCCGCAAGGTTTCCACCTTTCTTGATACGTCATGGGTATCGTACGAAGTTTCGTCTAAATAAATTATCTTATGTCCATTACTGCAAAACTTTCTCGATATGTCATGGGTATCGTACGAGGTTTCATCTAAATTAATTATCTTATGTCCATTACTGCAAAACTTTCTTAGTTTTGACAATATATATCGCCAAGCTACAATTCTACTGGATTCCATATTAACCCTTAAATTATTCAATGTGCGGTATTTGAAACCCAGCTCCTTTAGGAGGCCGCGCAAAGTGCAGTGCCCATAAGGAGAATCACAAATTTCTTGCAAATGTGCAACCAATTCGTCTAAGGTGGCCGCTCTCCCTTTTGCATAGAATCTATAAATTTCTCGACGAATTAAATCGCATGTGAAATTATCTACTTTAGAGAAATGTTTCTGTTTGTTTTCACACTTGATCGGCGTCTTTGGTATTCCTTTCGTCACAACATTTCTTACTGTATTTCTGTGAATACCCAGAATTTATCCTCAGGTTCATTGCACGACTCCTTATCAAGGTTATTTTTCAGCACATATTTATGTGTTCAAAACAAATGCTTGAATTTGCTTAGAAACAGTTCCCGTTGAAACTTTGTTTTTTGAGGCTTTTCCAGTAATATAACTCGGCCCAGTTATTCACGCTATTGTCTTCACTTTGATTATTTTCACGTAACTGAAACTTATCTACTACTTCATTTGCATTTACCACTGCATTTCCCTCCCACGATCTCCACATCGTGACACACAACGAATTTCTGCACGTAATGAAACAGATCAACTGGAAGTTGGAACTTTGGCAACTGAGACTCCACATGGATCAGACATGTGACTGTTACTTCAAGAAAATCAGGGTTGCTATTAGTCCTCAACGACAGTGTTCCATTTCTGAAGTATGGAGATAGATTTATGACGGTCATTAGTGGGCGGGAAGTTCAGGACCCTTGCGGTCCCTTTGAGTGGGAACTGCACACACGTTAACTAAACAGACTTTATGTGTGTAAGGCTGTTTATTATTGCATGTTTGTGTGTAATTGGGTTGTGACTATTCTTTTTTATGTAATTTTCTAAATGTGTTGGTTTCCTGTAAATTCCAAATTTTATTTTTGTGTCGTTCCTAATGATACTTAGATCCAAGAAAGAGAGTTTTCCATTGATTTCCTTATCTATTGTGAATTTTATAGTCCTTTCTTGCAGATTGAGTAATTTTAATGCATCATCTAAATGTTTATTTGTACAATTGCAAAGATGTCGTCAACATATCTATACCAAACTTTGAAGATCAATGGGAAGGACTTTTTAATTTGTGTTTCAAATGCACTCATAAATAAATTAGGCAAAAAAGGTGAAAGTGAATTGCCCATTGATAACCCTGATTTCTGCTTGTAGTGTTTTCCATTAAAGCTGAAGAAGTTTTGTTCAATGCATATTTTTGTTAGAGAAATCTATTCTTCTGCTGCTATTGCTTCCATTTCTATTGTAGTTAGCCATTTTTTTAAATACAGTCCGTAATTTTTCTGTTGGTATGCTTGGAAATAAAGATGTGACATTAAATGAAACCAGTCTGTCATTTTTGTCCAAATTTATATCTTTGATTTTTCCTACTAAATCTAAAGAGTTTTTTAATATGCACTTTTGAATTTTGGGAAACTATTGAATTTATTTAGTAACCATTTGGCCAAATTATATGTGGGGGCATTTATGCTACTAGTGATAGGTGTCATGCCTTTCCCTGTTTTATGAATTTTTGGTAATGTTGGATATTTACTTTAATTTTGTGGAATTCTTTTTTGTTGATTATTTTGCTTTCTTTCAGAGTTTTATTTGTGGTTTCAATGCAGTACTTTGATGGGTTAGTTTCTACTTTTTGGTAACTATTGTCTTCCAACAAATCTTCCATCCTCTTCGTGTAATCTTCTTTCTCCAAAATTACTAGTTTATTTCCCTTGTCTGCTTTAGTTTAAATAACTGGTTTCTTTTTAAGGGCTTTTATGATTTGATTACTAAAATTAATTTTCTTTTCATTTTCAATCTGTTCTACTATTTTGGAGCATTTGCTTTTTTACTGTGTTTCTATTTTCTTCATTAAGTGTTTATGTAGCAATTTGGATGTCAGCAATATACTCTTCAACTTGGATGGAATAGTCTACATATGTTTTTAAACCTAGATTTAGCATATTCAGTTCTGATTTTGTTAAAATTTGGTTTGATAGGTTAACAACATTGTTTGGATGATCTTTTAGGTTATGTTTGTCTTTTTGATTTTTCTTTTCAAAAGTGCTTGCTTTCTGGCATAAATTTTTAAGTTTATTTTTTAAATTTGCTGTTTTAGCCTTCAGTTTTCCATTAAGATTTGCAAATAAATTGTTTTCAAAATTTTTCCAAAATGTATGTTCTAATTTTTTGGTAAGTTTTTGTTGCAAATTGTACAATTTTATTTCTAATGTATTTCTATTTCTGTAGTGTTTGTTCTTTCCTACTTCTACCACTTTTTTCTCTGCTGCTTTTTGTTGTCTACTATTTTTATCAAATTTTATTACTTTTCTGACGAAATTAGACACTAATTTTTCTTAATACACATACTTATAAACCTTATGGCAGCTGCAATTTTTCTCCTTTTTTCTTATAATTTTCCGAAAAGTGTTATTTAATGTTTGTTTTCAAATGATAAAAGTCCAAATCCTACCTCCAATTGTTTATTCCTCAAGACTTGTTAGCCTATTAGTTATATGTGTTTGGAGGAATTTAGTAACAGTGACGTCAAAATCTCTAAAACTATTTGTAGTTGGTTTATTGATACTCGTCACTTACTTTTTTATATTAATGAGAGACTAGTTTCAAAGGCATTTGCCTCTATTTTCAATCTCTAATTTAATTGAGCTTGTTTATATTTAGCTCACTGCGTAAGTGAAACATCATCATCATCATCATCATCATCATCATCATCATCATCATCATCATCATCATCATCATCATCATCATCATCATCATCATCATCATCATCATCATCATCATCATCATCATCATCATCATCATCATCATCATCATCATCATCATCATCATCATCATCCTCATCATCATCATCATCATCACCACAGAGGGATTGGTATCTCTAAAAATAGAGTCCTAACAGCTATGGAACGTACCTATTTCAAATTGTCCAATCTTCAAAAACTATAAATCCTTTCATGGAAGTGTTGAAAACAGTGTTGTTGTATAAATTAAGTTAATTGGGAGTCGATTAATAACACAAAACAACACTCACTTTTAAATTTTCCCGGAACCGGTTTCTGAGGCCTTCCCTCTATCTTCAGCCGGACATCGATGTTATTGTGTTATTAATCGACTCCCAATTAACTTAATTCAAAAACTATGTCAAAAAGTATAGACAAGTTTATATGGACGTGATAAATAAGGCAAACTCCAAAAATAAGGCTAAAGCAGCTTGGGGTTTAATTAACAAAGTAAGGGGTAACTCGACAAGTCCGACTGGTATCATACAAATAAATTCTGAAGGGAAGATAATTGAAATAGCTGAAAGTTTTAACTTATATTATACTGACACAATCAGTAACTTTGTAAAACATGGTAATGTAAGCAAATTTAGCAGTAAATATTATAACACAAATACACTGTTCTTGTTGCCCACTAACAAAAACCAATTAGCAAAAATAATTGACTTACTAAATCCAAGCATGTCTACAGGATTTGATAATGTGACAAGTAACATACTAAAAAAATGTAAAAATTCTATATTAGATCCATTATTAGACATAGCTAACACTTCTTTAGCAGAAGGGATATTCCCTTCTTGCTTAAAGAAAGGTAAAGTAATACTAGTGTATAAAAAGGATAACCCTGAAGATATGAACAACTAAAGTCATTATTAAATTTTAGATGAGTCATATTTCTTACACATCTGCTTCACTTTCGTGAAGCAGATGTGTAAGAAATACGACTCATCTAAAATTTAATAATTTTTCGCTTCACTGTGGTGTTCCAATACAGTTAAATCTCGATATATAAACTAAAGTCATATTTAACTTTAAAGAGAGTCGATTAAAGACACTAGACAACACTTACTTTTAAATTTTTCCGGAACTAGTTTCAGAGGCTTTGCCTCTATCATCGGCCGGCTCTCGACTGATTCTCGTTGGTGTAGCTGACGATACCTTGTCACAGGTCTCCTCTGGTGGCGGCTCAAGGAACTTGCTGAACAAATCCTTCTGGGGGATGTCTAAATTGAATACTTTGTTCCTATTTTTTGAAATGAAGATTTGTTCCCATGTGGATAGTTCTTGTTTTCCTGATGTATGTTTCAGTAGTTTTGGTTCTGGATTTATGTTGTGGTTTTTTTCCCAAAAATGTGTGGCAACTGCTGATTTTTCTAATTGTTTATATTTTATGTTTCTAAAGTGTTCCTTTGCTCTTGTTTCTAAATTTCTTTTTGTTTTTCCAATATAAATTTGACTACAGTCATTGCATTCAATTTGATATATACCAGATTTTTTGTTTGATGGAATAGCATCTTTGATGTTTGAGCAAATTAGGTTTTTTAAGGAGAAATGGTTGACTGGTGCTAGTTGAATATTTTGTTTTTTGAAGACTTTTTTGAATTTATCATAGGCCCATGGATGGTAAGTGAATTTTTTGAAAATCATATTAGTTTCTGTAGATGAGAGAGTTGTGGTTTCCTTTAGTAGCTTCTTCTTTTTTGCTAAGCTCACTTTTTTGTCCACTAATGATTTGGGAAAGTTATTTTTTTGTGCTATTTCAATTATTTTGTTGTATTCTGTTTTGTATTCTTCTGCTGTGAGAGGGATGTTTACCAGTCTGTGTGCTAAACTATTGAAGATTGCCTGTTTGTGGGATCTTGGGTTGTAGCCATTAGCTTTTATGTAGTTGTCTGTCTGTGTTGGTTTTCTGTAAATGCCAAAGTTTAGTCTGTTTTTATTCCTCATTATTTTTAGATCCAAAAATGGTAAATGCTCATCTTTTTCTATTTCTACAGTGAATTTGATGCTTTTTTCTTGGATATTTAAAAGTTTTAGTGCATCACTGATGTGTTTTTTTGGTACTATTGCAAAGATGTCATCTACAAATCGTTGCCAGAGTTTGAACATCCAAGGGAAACCTTTGTTGATCCTTATTTCTAATGCACTCATGTACAGATCGGCCAGGAAGGGTGATAGTGGGTTGCCCATTGCTAACCCTGAAGTTTGGTGATAATATTTTGTTTGAAACTGGAAGAAATTTTGTTCTATGCATAATTTGGTTAGTTCAATGTAGTCTGAAATTTCAGATGATGCCATTCCAAGTGATTTGAGCCATTTTTCTATCAACGGTGGGAGTTGATTAACTGGTATGCTGGGAAACAGTGATTTAACATCAAATGAGACTAGTGTGTCCTCTTCTTTTAGTTCCGTATCCTTAATGTGTTCTATAAGTTCATAGGTGTTTTTGATGCTTAGGCTGTCGAATTTTGGAAATGAATTGAATTTGTTTGTTAGCCACTTTGCAAGTTTGTATGTTGGTGAATTTATACTGCTAACTATAGGTCTCATTGTTATGGATGGTTTGTGTATTTTGGGTAAGCCATAAAGTCTAGGTAAGGTTGGGTTATCCGGTTTAACTGCATATTTGTTTGGTATTATGCTTGATTTTGCTATTGTTTTTTCATATGACTGTATGCAAGTTTTTAGAGGATTTTTGTTAATGGTTTCATATTCATTGTCAGTTAGCATTTTTTCCATTTTTTCAATATAATCTGATTTTTCCATTATGACAATCTTGTTGCCTTTGTCTGCCTTTGTGTAAATAACGTTTTTCTGTTTCAAAGAATGGATAGTATTATGTTTTCTCTTCTGAAAGGATCTGTTCTCTATTTCCTCCAAAATATTTTTCCAATGGCTTTTTACTGAATTTTGTATGGATACTGGTAGAATTTGTGTCGAAATGTTGATATCTGCAATGTGTGTTGATATCTTTAAAGTTAATTTATCATAACAACACTGTTTTCAACACTTCCAAGAAAGTAATTGTAAAGTCATATTTGTTAGATAGAAAGCAAGGAACCGAAATTAGATCACTGGGTAGGGAGGGAACCTTAGAATGTCATATATCCACATTATGTACCACCAAGTATGGAGTACCACAAGGTTCGATTCTTGGGCCTGTATTATTTTTATTATATATAAATGACTTATATGATAATCTTAAGATAAAGGGTACTGAAGTCATACTTTATGCCGATGGCACTACAATTCTCGTTTCTGCCAAAAATATACAGCAGTTAAATAATAAATTTAATGAGATAATGCTAAGCCTGGAAAACTATTTTCTTGTTCACAATCTCCTTCCAAATATCAGTAAGACGAACTATTTACTTTTTACATTAAACAGAGGCAATCACAGTAACAAAGAGTTAATATTGGTGTACAGCAATCAAGTAATATCAGGGGTTCAAAACATAAAGTTTCTAGGCATCCATATTGATGATAATCTTTCATTTCAGAATCATGTCCTGATGACTTACTCCAAACTCAACAAAACTATATTCCTGCTGCACCAGCTCACCAACATGTTACCATTTCAAATGGTTCGTTCAGTATACTTTGCATTGTTTCATTCCCATTTAGAATACGGAGCGATGATATGGGGAACTTTGCCTAAAACTTCTTTCATACAGATCTTCTTACTCCAAAAAAGAGCTATAAGAGCTATGGCCAAAGTTAGCAGATTGCAGTCTTGCAGGCCATACTTTAAGCAACTTAAAATACATCCTTTATTTTGTATATATGTATTCTTCACTATTTTGTATGTTAAAACATCAAGTGAATCCCCTCAACTAAACAAAGATGTACATAGTAACTGGGTCTTCCGGGTAGGACCGCGTCTTTGTTGTTTCTTTGTTGTTCCTCTGGTTGACGTTTCATCCCAACTATGTGGGGCTTCTTCAGGACTTCTACCTTGACAGCTCCGTAGCAACAGTTGCTACTATCTTTGGACAAACTTTGCAAGTTCATCTCATCACCATACACCTCCTTCCTCAGGAGGGCAGGAGCTGACACAATACATCAACTATTCAGTTATTAACTAAGAATAGGAGTGAATGTTCCTGGAACATTCATGTGGTGTAAATGTAACTATTTTTCAGTTAATATGATTAACCTCAGTGTTCAAAAAGTTCAATTATTAGTGAAAAAGTTTAAAATATGGTCAAGCCTTCTTTCCTATTCTTGGTACCTAGAAAAACTTTTCATTAACTGTGAACACTTACTTATAATCTAATCAATTTAACTTTCTCATTTTCATTCTGTTTACAGTCCTCAGCTACTGTGAATCAGCTTTTAATGTGGTGGCATGTTTGGAACACTGCCATCATGGTACCATTGAGACCACTTGTCACTGTGTGATTGTAATGTTCATCATTTATTTATATATTTAATTTTTTATATATTTGAGAAGAAGTATATGAGAGTTCAATAATAGCCATGAAAAATATTCTTCTTTAACATCTGTATGAAAATTATATTTTAAAAGGCATTCAGCAAATACTATATGAAATCTATTAGAACTGCATTTACATGTAGATCAGGCAGCCTCAACTCAGTGCTCTTTGTCACTGTGTTCTTACAGTAAACATGAGAACCTTCTTAAGTGTAATACTTGTGATATTCTGATTCTCTTGATGGAATTCAGTAGAATGTTCACGTTCAGTGGAAGCAAATGTTTTCCCATTAACAGAGACCCAAAAATTGATGCTGCTTGTTTTCAGAAATCCAGATCTCTTACTAAGTCATACAGTTCTTATGTTAACTGTTCTATTTCTTTTTTTGGGTTTGGAGTCATAATCATGATTTGAAGTTTCACTTCAGGTAATGATGGTATGATGGTGATGTTGAAGATGCTAAAGTAGTGCAGTTGAGTATCTTGTGGTATGTGTCTTATGACTGAATTTACATTTGGATAAACAATTCCTTTCATTTATTAATTTTTAGATGAGTCATATTTATTACACATCTGCTTCACTTTCGTAATGATGTGTAATAAATACGACTCATCTAAAAATTAATAATTATTTCGCTTCACTGTGGTGTTCCAATTCAGTTAAATCTCGATAATTCCTTTCATATTGTTTTGGTTATACTCACCAACTTTCACCATACAAAACTAGCAATCATTCTACTTGGTTTTCCTGTTCTCTTCTTATACCATTGAAATCCAAAATGATTTATACTGAAATAAGACAGGAATACTTTTTTCATAAATGAGGTCCTATTCTCTCTCCTGCTTTTGAGAGTCAGAGAGCTATAGTTATAATAAACCACATTAGGATTATTTACACATGATCTTTTTGATGTAGTCGCCTTTATTAGGCTGATTCTAAATAACGTGGTAACATTGTCACACCCACATTTCGCTTCAAACTTATACTCAAGTGCACCTCTAAACAACTCGAGAAATACCAATTTTTTCACAGTCAAACATTTTCAGTTACTTTATGATCTACTGCAGTGTATATTATGCAGAAAATTTAAAAGCAGAAAGTTATAGGAATTATATTAAAAACTGCCTGTTAGAAGAAAGCAGATTACATTTTTGTAAAAAGCACTAAAAAGCCATTCTAAATGACCAACTTTCATGTAAAGGGCCAAAACATCACAGCTCTGTGTAATTTGTTCTTTGCCCTGGAGAGAACAATTAAGAACATTGCGGTGTCCTATTAGATCTGCAAGGAATATCAAATCACAAATCCACTTTGAATCATGGAGGTCAAGACAGGCACCCCTTCTCTTCTAAGAACAATGCTATTTCCTCCCTTAATTCACAGTATCCTTCCAGTAACGCACTCTGGCTTAACCATCTCACTTGATGTAAGTTGCCAAATTCACTATTATATTCAGTGAGAAATGCTTTAAACTGACATGATATATTCCTTTTGAGCTAATGAAATTACATAGTTATTCCATGGAAGCTGAATATGGTATATTCAATATATCCAAAATATCTGCACTGGTTATTGTACAAGTCATTGGTACCAAATCCAATACTTCTTCCATATCTACAGACATGCATATTCAGACCTGTCACAAAAAGTGACAGCAAAAGTGCTGTATTACAAATATCTTGGCCATCATCTAACACCAGAGAATAACAAATAAAAGCCTTATATTTCTCCACTAAATTCTCTTCAACATTTTTGGTGAGATCTTCTATATGCCTCATAACAATGGAGGAAGATGAACTAATAGCTTTACTTTCTGGTATATTTTCAGGCAAACTTCATCAACCATCATAGGTAGACATCATCTTTAAATGGTCTAAGTTGTTTGACAATTGCAAGTGATATTTTAAAGCTAAGATATACAGCCAATTCATTGATTTTATGGTTCAGATCATTGTTAGTGGTCATGGTGAGCTCCTCTGTCATCTATCACAAATCCATTTCCTTTGTAACCATTGTATTCAGTGCTATGAGTAGTGTAGTGTTGCTGCAATTCACATCTTTTAACTGTCTGAACAAACTTGCCACACACTAAAACAGTTTGCTGCACCACCTATGTCTGTAAAGAGATACTATTCTTTCCAAACAGAGGGAAAAGTATATGGGAATGATGGGCAATGATAAGATGAGGTAGCCACACTTAGAGGATTTGCAATTCCTATGCTCCATAAGCTGGCACTGCACACTGTTTATACGCCAACTGTAACATGATGCCTGCTTGCTAGCACAGATTATGCTGACCTCGCCTGCTACCCATACTTCCATGGCTTCCATGAGTTGAGGCTGCCTGATGTAGATTGCACTAAAACATAAGTATTAAACACAGTTGTGCATTGTTAAGAAATCAATAAGAGGTAGATAAAAAAAAATTAAAATGTAAACATAAACATATGAAAAACTGGTTGAATATATAGTTTTTTATATAAAAGAAGAGGTATTTTAGAGTTAAAATAACAACCATGAAAAATATTTTTCTATAACATTTGTATACAAATTACCTATTTTTAAAAGTGTTCAGTAGAAACTATAAAAAATCCATTAGAACTGCATTTTCTTTGTAGATTAAACTGGAAAATGAGCATATTTAACACAATTATGTATTTTTAAGAAATCAGTAAGTGACAAATGAAAAAGAAATATTAAAACATAAATAAAACATAGAAGACCACAAAATTAAAACTTTTCATAGCAGAACTCACTTATCAGTAGATCCTTATTAGAACTATTGTATTTCAAAACTTGGGTCACTTGAATTTTCTAGGTCACCATCATCTTCTGGACATTGTCTATAAAACGTGTGATGTTTCCTCAAAATGGAATCAGTTCTTTAATTTCATAACACAATTTATTTTACCAAACTATTTACAGTTCCATCAAACACTATATAAAGCGATTTAACTGTATTGAGTCACATAAGAGCCGTAGATGCAAATGATGATTTGCGAAACATGTCCTCAAAATAGGTACGAAAGTGAAGCAGATGTGTAAAAAATACGACTCATCTAAAATTTAATACTACATAAAGCATTTGTCAGCTGTTTTATGTTTCATTCAAAAGTTTTATTAGATGCATTTATTTTGTCATTTCTTTCTATTTCATATATGTATTCTGACTTTGTGGGTTCGTAGAATTAACAGTCCAAGTTGCAGAAATTCAAAATGTTCTTTATTTCTGTAGAAATACACATACAGTAGCAGGATGATGTCACAAACACAATTACAATCTACCAAGGTCGTTGACCACAACAAAGAGCTTACTCAACTTCCACGGTTTACAACAACTCTTGTTACAATTCCTGTTTACAACTGTCTTTACAACTGTCCCCTGGAGAGTTGCAGCTTCCTTAAATATACCACGACTCATGTAACTAGCTATTTTTGGAACAAACAAGAAATTGAAGGTTCTGCAAGAGAATCAAGATGTTACTAGAATTTTCTGACTTTATCTGTTTTGGCATGCCCTTTCATCTCCGCACTATCTTTATTTGCTTAGGCAAGCTCTTTATCCCCAGCCGGGCTATCTGTCCTTTATCTCTCTGCGGCACACTATCGTAAATAATGGGTTCGTGATACTGCTCCCTCCTCAAGGCTGGTCATCCCAAACAGCACCATCATAGCGGGCCAGACGATCGAAGTGTACCATCAAGATCATCCCTTGGGGCACCTTCTGGATGCGGTAGACCACGTCGTTAATCCCCTTCACTACCCGGTACGGTCCTTGCCATGGTTGCTGAAGTTTCGGGCAGCATCCCTTGGTCAGAGTAGGGTGATACAACCAGACCAGGTCACCTTGCTGGAACTGTTGGCTGTTGGCTTGCTGTCGTATCGGGTCTTCATGCGGTCGTTCGCCTTCTGAATGTTCTGGTGAGCCAACTCATAAATGTCGTGGAGATGGTCCACCACGTTCTCCAAATACTTGGTTGCTGGCTGTTTTGCATCTGAGGGGCTTCCACAAGCCAGATCACAGGGGAGGAGTAACTCTCAGCCGAACATTAAGCTGGCTGGTGTCATCCCAGTTGTGTCGTGTGTTGACGAGCGGTAGGCCAGAAAGAACAGTGGCACCTCGACGTCCCAGTCTCGCTGATGGCTGGCCACGACCTTCCTAATGTGTTCTTCTAAGGTCTTGACGCACCTTTTGACCATGCCATCCGATTAGGGATGTAGAGGTGTTGTGCGGTTCTTGTTAACCCCAAGCCTTTCTAGTGCCTCCTTCATTAGGTTGGACTCAAAATTGGTACCCTGGTCGCTGTGGAGCTCTAACGGCACCCCAAATCAGCAAAACACTTGCTCCACGAGGCAGTTTGTGAGTATTTTTGCCTCCTGGTTCGGGATGGCATATACCTCCGGCCACTTGGTGAAGCAGTCCACGACCACCATCAGGTACTTGTTGCCTCGGTCGGACACTGGGAATGGTGCAGCTATGTCTAAGGCGATCCGTTCGAATGGCGCTCCAACATTGTACTGTTGCATGCGACCCAGGCTCCTAGTCTGCGGCCTGTGACTCGCCGCGCACATTTGACAATTCCGGCACCACCTCTCAGTGTCTGCTTGGAGCCTCAGCCAGTAGTAGCCCTGTCGGAGTTTGTGGATCATCCGGTTTGCTCCCAGGTGTCCTCCTGAACCACTGGCGTGCACTTCCTCCTGGACTTCTGGAATCTTACTTCGGGGAAGTACCAACTGCCCCCTCTGTGTCTTCCCATCGGTTGATTCCCATACCCAGAACAGCCGCTGCGGACCCCTAGCACTCGTGGTACCTCTGACGCTACTAGAGGAACCTCGGGCTGAACAGCCGAGCCCCTCCTTCGGGAGTTGTTTGGATTGGGATGGACTCGAGGGGGCAGTGTGTTCCCGAAACCCGTGGGAATCGGGTACGTCTTCGGACGGGGTTGAGGGAAGCCATTAATTCTCCCGGGTACTAGCCTGCAAAGCTAGTAGAAGGTGTGCTAGATCACCAGGCGGCCCCACCGAGGTTTTTCGGTAGTCTTCACCTTGAGCGTTGACGCGCGTAAGTGGCGTATCCACTTCCATCCCGTCTTGAGTCCATCGGACCAGATGGGGGGGCTTGTTAGTCTCTAGGTCTTGTCCCATGGAAAGCCACACGGAGGACGCCGAGCGCCCTTTGGGACAGCTCGGATAACTCCCTGGTCGAAGGAGGCCCGGGTCCAGTTCCTACGGGTTCAGGACTAATGGGAGTAGAACCTCTGGGCTAAACCCAGAACAGCACGCCCTCTCTGAACTTCAGTGAGTCCCATTGGGCCCAGTACGACTTGTATGTGGCACTCCTTGGTGCAATGTCCTCCCAGGTTGGTCTTGTCCCTGCCTCCACTTCTCTCAGGAGTGGCCTCAAGTCTGCGTCCGCCAGCTGCTGCCTCCTCAGGCCTGCGCTATCCCAGCCATCCCCAGGCACTGCCCTGACTACTCTAACAGCTGCGGCACGCTCCTTCTCTTCCACTCTTGTGCATTGACCTCACTCTTCTGGGCAGAGTCTTCGGGACATGGCGTCTGCGTTGCCATAGCTCTTCCCTCTACGATGTTCAGAGGTGAAGTCGTACTCCTGCAGCCTCTGGACCCAACGTGCTGTCTGGCCTTCCAGGTTTCTAAAGCTCAATAGCCAGGTGAGGGCGGAGTGATCAGTCCTCAGGGGGAATGACTGACCTGACAGGTACTTATGGAAGTGCTCCAAGGTCTTTACTACCACCAGTAACTCTCGCCGGGTGACGCAGTAGTTCTTCTCTGCCTTGGATAGCGTCTTGGTATAGTAGGCTATTA
This sequence comes from Mantis religiosa, assembly GCA_030765055.1. Lineage (NCBI taxonomy): Eukaryota > Metazoa > Arthropoda > Insecta > Mantodea > Mantidae > Mantis > Mantis religiosa. The sequence continues at coordinate 276,756,354 of CM060950.1, read as the reverse complement.
CCCGCTCGTGGCTGTCCTGGACTTGGGATAGGACGCCTCCAATGCAATGGTCGCTGGCGTCGGTGTCAACAATGAAGGTACCGCCTGGTTGTGGGAATCCCAGAATAAGAGCACTGCACAGTGTCTTCTTCAGGTGCTGGAAAGCGCCTTCAGCATCCTCCGTCCACACTTAAAGTCGGTGTTCTTCTGTCAGGCGGGTGAGGGGTTTGGCGATGTTGGAGAACCCCTTGATAAAACGGCGGTAGTAACTGCAAAGCCCCAGGAAGCTGCGCAATTCTCTCTTATCCTTTGGCCGAGGCCTATCTCTCACGGCCTGTGTCTTCGCCGGATATGTGGCCACTCCGGTTGGTGAGACTATGTGGCCCAAGTAGTTGACTTCCTTGCAGAAGAGCTGGCACTTCTTTGCATTTAGCTTCAAATTGGTCACCTGCAGTCTCTGTAGGACCTTGCTCAGGTTTTCCAGATGGTCTTCGAAGGTCTTACCGACGATGATAATGTCGTCCAGGTATAGCAGGCAGGCGTCATAAATCAACCCACTCAACACTGACTCCATGAGGCGTTGGAAGGTAGCTGGTGCATTGCAGAGGACAAAGGGCATAACTGTGAACTGCCAAAGCCCTTGGCCTGTCGAGAATGCAGTCTTTTCCTTGACTCTCGGGTCACCTGCCAGTAACCCGACTTCAGTTCCAGGGCTGAGAACCACTGTGCACCAGCTAGCGTGTCCAGGGTGTCGTCAATCCGGGGTAAGGGGAAACAGTCCTTCCGGCTGACAGCCTTCAGCTTCCTGTAGCCCATGCAGAAGCGTAGCTCGCCATTCTTCTTTGTCACCAGAACTACAGGAGAAAACAAGGGCTGTCAGACTCTTCAATTACTCCCCTGGATCTCATGTCCTCCAGCATGTCTCGTACCACCGCTTGTTTTGCCAGCGGAACGCATCTAGATGGTTACCGAATAGGCCGGGGTCTCCGGTGTGGATGTTGTGGAGCACTCGGTCTGTGCGGCCGTAGTCGCCGTCACCTTGGCTGAAGACGTACTGGTATCGTCTCAGCAGTTGTCGAACCTTCTCCAGTTGTTCTGCGGTCAGGTGGTCGGCCGACCTCTCCAATAAGCCTTCCAGCCGGGGGCCCAGGTGTTACATTGGCACCGGCTCCTGTGTCTCGTCGATTGCTGTCACGCTGACCACGGGCTCGCACGTCCCCAACTCCGTCCCGGCCTAGATGTTGTTATCGGTGTCTGTCAGGTTGAGCAGCCTCACTGGCACCTTCTCTCGGCACGGCAACAATGTCCTGGCTACACAGAGTCCATGCACAGGTGTCTTCTGGTCCAGCATCATGTTCATCGTCTTCTGGCATTCCAGTCGCGCCGTCACCACCAACTCGCTTATCGCGGCGACCATCACGTCTTCCTTCAAGATGACCCTGCAAATTCCAAGGCGCTCTTTGGGTTGTCGGAGTATGACCTCTTCTCCGTTAAGCCGCAGGACCTTCCTGCCGACGTCGACCGCCGCCTCGTGGCTCCTGAGGACATCCAGTCCCAATATCACCTCCTCAGCCACCTTTGCAACGAACACCCACTGACGCACGGCACTCCGTCCCAAGGTCAACTTCAGTAGGGCCTCCTCCACAGGCAAGGTGTCTCCCGATGCCGTCATAAGCTGATATGATCGGCTCGGCTACCTCGTCGGCGAACCACTGGCTATGTCACGTCTGATGACGGTCACGGCTGCCCCGGTGTCTACGAGCACGCGGCACGGCTTCCCTCTAACCCAACCGTCCGCGATGAGGCTGATGGTGCGCAGTGTCACTCGAGGGGATGGTGCTGATGGCGCCGACGTGCCCCTCGCCACGATGGCCCTTACTCGTTTTCCGGCTGCTCTCCCTGGTGTGGGTAGTCTCTCTCCAGGTGTCCCGGCTCTTCACACCCCCAACAAACGCTACTAGGTCTTCTCTGGCGTCCCTCGGCTGGCCCTCGGTCTCCCGTGTAGTGGATACTCCTGGTTCTCGACGTCGGAGTCACCGTCACCTTGGCCGCCTCCATCCTCAATGCTGCCGTTAGCGCCTCGTGGATAGTTTTGTATTCGCCGAGCATTAGGCGCTGACGAATCTTCGTGTCTCGTACCCCGTCAACAAAGATGTAGTAGGGAGCCTCTCGGTTTACGAAGTCTGGTGGGAGGTCGACTAAGGCTTTACTGGCCAGCTGTTCGATTGCCAGAGCGAACTCCTGCAGCGTCTACCCTGGCTGCTGCGACCTTGACTTCAGCTGGCTGCGGTACGCTGCCGCTAAGCGGTGGTTTCCGAAGCGTTTCTCCAGGGCCTCCCAGATGTCCTTGGGCGCCGTCGCAGTCTGGACCGCGTTCAGGGCTTCTGTGGCCCGTCCCTGGAGGATGGCTATTAGCTGTGCGGCCTCTTCCTCCGCTGACCACTTGTTGTGCTTGGCCACTGTGTCGAACTAGCGGCGGAAGACTTCGAAAGTTGTCGCGCCGTCGTATTTAGTAGTTTTGACACACGCAGATCTTGTGTCGCGTCTTGGCACTACGGCCTGCAAGTCCCTCAACCTCCTGCCGACGATGTCCTCTACCATGGCGTTTAGGGACATTGTGTTGCTGTCGGCCTTTCCCTCCAGGTCGATAACGCGGTTTGCCAGTTCTTCGACGCGCTCGTCCACTTGACCCATCTGCTAGCCCAGCTCCGTGGCATTCTCCTTCACGCCGGTGAACTGCTCTTCAAACTTTGTGGCGAGGGCCTCATTCACCTCTTTTATTTCCGTGGTCAGTTCGATCATCTTCGCGGTCATAGTCGTGGCCAAGTTGTTGGCAGCTTCCGTCTTCACAGCAAGGTTGTCATTCGCCATCTTTATTTCCTTCAGCTTGGTGGTGAGGTTGTCGTTAGCCGTCTTCATTTTTTTCAGTTCTGCTGCCAGGTTGTTATTTGCCGTTTCCGACTTCGTTGTTAACTCAGCCTTCATTTCTTCCATTTTGTGTAAAATCTTTTCCAAGGCAGCGTCCATTGTCAAATGTTCCACTATCTGACACCAATTGTGACTTTGTGGGTTCGTAGAATTAAAAGTGCAAGTTGCAGGAATTTAAAATGTTCTTTATCTCCGTGGAAATACACGTACAGCAGCAGGATGACGTCACAAACACAATTACAATCTACCAAGGTCGTTGACCACAACAAAGAGCTTACTCAACTTCCACTGTTTACAACAACTCTTGTTACAACTCCTGTTTACGGCTGTCTTTACAACTGTTCCCTGGCAAGTCGCAGCTTCCTTAAATATGCCATGACTCATGTTACAAGATATTTCTGGAACAAACAAGAAATCAAATATATCGAGATTTAACTGTATTGGAACACCACAGTGAAGCGAAAAAATTATTAATAATAAATAATAATAAGAAATCAAATGTTCTGTAAGACAATCAAGATGTTACTAGAATTTTCTGACTTTATTTGTTTTGGCATACCCTTTCATCTCCATCTATCTTTATTTGCTTAGGTAAGCTGTTTATCTCCAGCCGGCCTATCTGTCCTTTATCTCTCTGCGGCGCATTATTGTAAATAATGGGTTCGCGATAGTATGATTTAAAAAGAAATGACTGAAAAAAGGAGTAGGAAGTTAAAAAGTTATGCACAGAATAAAATTAAATGCAATCAAATGGACACACACATTCATGCATGCATGCACATGTGCACATATAGCATGACCACAGTAGAATTTTATAATGCTTTTATTTAAATTCCAGAAGAAATACAAGAACACAGACTTTATCTGTAAATTCACATCTAAACTAGAAGCTGACAGGAATCAACAGGAAAACATAGTTCACAATAATCAATGACAGGTCATGATCCCAAAGACTGCATCACATTCATTAGGTTAAAATTCTTCTTTGTCCATCACTAGTGATCTACGAACCTTATAACTCATAAATTTCCAAATATATAAGTCATATATTGTTGCTAGAACTAAACATTTTAATGTCTGTTGGTACTGCAATAATTACTGTAGCTCCTATAAAGTATGCTCATGAATCTACGCTCTATTTCAAATGTAACTATATGGTAAGTTCATACAACAAAACTTAAGAAGAAACCAATTGCTGATACAGCTCAAAAAGTGATTTTAGGGCATTAGTTTGTGTATTGATTCTTTGCACCTGCAATACACTTGTAAAATGTTGAATATTTTTTCCATGAAATTGTAATTGTATTTTATTTATGGAGCAATAGTGTGCCTCCAGTTACCTCTAATAAAGCTTTTAAGGTATTACAAACACTTACTCATACTGAAAAGTAAACAGACATATAAAATTAATTAATATAAAAGTTAAATTACAATTCCAACAGATGAAACTGAAGAGACTGAAGAAGTAACTGAAACAACCCCAAGCCCTGCACAAAAAGCAGTTGACAAGGAGCTCCAACCAAAGAAATGTAAGAAGAAGAAAGCGAAACCTAAAGAGAAACACGTTAAATGTGAAGAAACCAAGTATGGCTGTTGTCCTGATGGTGTCACAGCAGCCAAAGGACCCTTCAGTAAAGGTTAGTAACAGTTTCATTTTGGTGTAGTAAATGTGTGCCAAAATACATATAATGATGATGATGATGATGATGATGATGATGATGATGATGATGATGATGATGATGATGATGATGATGATGATGATGTTGACAATGACAGTCCATATAGTTTGTATGGAAGAAGTAACTTTAAATTAACTCATTAAATATTTTAAAAACATATTCACCCACATCATAACTTTTGCATCAGTAGAAGAAAATTAAAATTAAATAATGTTTAGAATTATTGGTTTATCTCTACAACGCCCAAACATTTTTTTTAACTTGTAATACTTTCTTAGATTGCCCAACACCAATGACGTGCCTGGAGACTGAGTTTGGCTGCTGTCCTGATGGTGTATCACCAGCTGAGGGAACTAAATATGAAGGATGTCCACCATCATACTGTGAAGAAACATTATTTGGATGCTGTCCTGATGGCATAACTATTGCAGAGGGCAATGATTATGAAGGCTGTAAAATGGAAGAACCTGATAAACCCTGCAAGGAAACAAAGTTAGTTGCAGTACCATATCTTGACTTAAGCTACTATTGATAAAATGAGCAATCTTTGTTCAAAAAAACCCTTCTATCTCATAGGGAAAACTAAAATCTTCATTTAATTTAGATATATTGGCTTTTAGTAAAAACCAAAATACTCTAAGTATCTCTCTTTCCAAATATTTTATTGTTTATTCCAACTTCTCTCTTAAATAACTGTCAAGATTGGTGTATTTTGCTTTTGGTTTATTTTAACATCTATTCTTGCTATATATGGCACCACAGTTAGGAGACACTGATGATACATGAAAAGAAGTTTTGGGAAGACACTTTTCCTAAGATGTCTAAATTTAGGGTACCCACCTGGCATTTGCAGTTATGGGGACTGAGGAAAACTTGGAAGAAACATAGGCCAGGGAAAATGGTCCTGGCAGGATTTGAAACTCAGAAGTCCCAAATACAGCCTCAGACATTACTGCAGAGTCATCTCACTCAATATGTCTGCACTTGCACTGTCAGTCTTCCTATAAAAAATCCCAAGCCCTGCTCAAAAGGCATCTGACAAGGAGCTGCAACCAAAAAAATGTAAGAAGAAGGAAAAAAACCCTAAAAGAAGCACGTTAATTGTGAAGAAACTAAGTATGGCTGTTGTCCTGATGGTGTCACAGGAGCCAAAGGAACCTTCAGTAAAGGGTATATATATGCACTCATACAGCATTCATACTTAACTCTACTATGGTGGATAACATAGAAACCAGACACTTTCTCTAGTGAAATGCACAGTGAGGAAACCAAATTGTGGCTTTAAAGAGGGCATACTTGGAGTCTTTTCCTCTTCTGGTCACATTCATAAAATGTAGTCTGTAGTCAAACATGCAATGAGTGATCCAGAGGGGTATACTACTTATATTTAAGACCTGGAACCTAATGCTATGAGTGGTCTGATCAAGAGGGCCTGTGCTTTGCCAAAGTAACAACTGAGGATCATTATCCATATTCCATTCTTAATACTTGTGCATTTCATTTATCACATTACCTTTGTTGATGTTCTCTTGCATTGTCATATTCATTTACTTTTGTGTTTAACCAACTTTAAAGAGCAACTTTTAGCACCAAATGACTGAAGCAGATTCAGAACCATCACGGTCAATATAATTTCATAACAGTCTCTTACTTCGGCCATTAGCTAACCTGGAACACAATTGCAGAAATTACAACTCACAGTGTTCCGTGATATAGTTTAAAATATGATTGTGTAAAAGATATGGAAAGTCCTGTTGCCATCTTTGACAACAATGACATCTAAAAGCTCAGGATAAAATGTGTGAGTAGTAAAATTGCTGCACAATGGATTTTCATCAGTAAAGGCGTAAAGTGATCTGATATTTTGAGAATGCTTTAGGCACAATTTGGGGAGAAACATTTTAAAAACACAAATGTATCAATAATGAAAATATTTTAGACAATGATAACTATGTACCAGCATTAAAACAAAAGTGCATTTAACAGCTTTTTGGGCTTTAAGGGATTACTGATGAATGAAGAATAATACATACTCTCTACCAATGCCTACTTCTGGATGAAGTTAAATGCTCCTGTTGTTGTAACAAGCAATACAAACAATCCTTCTGGAAGTGATTCTTTTCTGTTACAATTCAGCACCACATACTGCAGTGTACATTCCAAAACCACAGAAACTCATAATAACTATGAAAACCTCTATAAGTGCTCCTGTAACTACTACTTATTTAGATTATTTAAAGAGCCTTCAACAGCAATTTAATAATGATGCAAAGCTATGAAGTGTATGTATATAGTTACCAAGTGGGATGGCTGAGGCGGTTTCATCTGTTGCCTGCATTGGGGAGGCCTGGAGTTTATGGCTGACCTATGGTATTTTTTGGGGGTTTTCCCGGGTTGCCAGGTGAATGCTGGGTAGGTTAATTACATCCCCCAAATTTCCTGTCCCTTCATTTCATCTTTATTATCATTTCACTTCATCTCTCATCTCATGGTAGAAGTGTCAGCGGGTGTCTCAGCGCTGTTGCGACTCCTTGGGTTGGACCCCTATGTCTCTTCTCGCCTCATTCTTCCTCCTGGGTATGACCCACTTGGGGCTTAGGTACAATAAAGCATAGGTTTCGGTGCTGAATCACCTTCATATTAATCCTAATCTTAATGTACATAATTGGTTGCAAAAGCACCGCCCTTCTTTTAAAGGAAAGTATTAAAAACTGCCAATTAGAAAAGAAAAAGCATTTTGAATTCACACGCCTATAGAAATATGGTATATTTTACAACTTTTTATTGCTCTATAAATTATTATTTGAACAGTTTCAGTTTATATTTAATGCAACCTTGTAATATGCACTTCAACTGTATTATCCAATCAGCAGTTTTGAACTTAAAAAATTGGTTGTTCCTTATTGTAGCTTAACTATGGAGTAAATTACATACATTCATGTAAATGTTGAACCCCTGGACAAGTCCATTACAATCGAAAGCTAATATATGAGTAGGGGAGAACAGCATAAACGAATAGATCACAGCAAAGTGACAATCTGCTGTTTGGACATCTCACAGTCCATTACTGCCTTAATCTACCTTACTACTTTAGTAAAGTATATTATGTAATCCATAAAAGTTCAGATTCTCTGAATATGCTTCTTCATATCCCTTAAGGTTGGTTGTAACAGTTTATACCAAACCTGTAGATGATTTTCAGCATGTTCCTCAAGCTTCTCTTCCAGAAACAAGTGTATTTGATTTTAGTTTCATTACCATTGATGTTTAAACTATACAGACAGGAAGGTTACTATAAAATTGGGTAAACGCCAATCTTGGTAAAGCAGTATTTTGTATTACTCTCCGAAGATTAAGCACTAAAGCATAGCATTTTGAAAACTAAGTAAACTTTGTCTTCAATTAAATTTTATAACAAAAGCACAGGCATGAACAATCAGTTTCCTGTATAATTGTTTAAACATTTCTGGCATAAGATTTGATCATAATTATGAAACAATCATGCAGTGTGAGTTGTACACTTTGCTTATTTTTAACTTATTACAACATTTTTTTTTTCATTTGTAATAAAATAAGTATATGTTATACTAATAAAAAGATGTTAAAAAGTCTGGGAATGAAGTGCTTCAAAATTGTTAGTGACCAATGGGGTAAGTTATTTCAATTCCTTTCTTGGATGTTCAAACTCTGGCAACGATATGTAGATGACATCTTTGCAATAGTACCAATAAAACACATCAGTGATGCACTAAAACTTTTAAATATCAAAGAAAAAAGCATCAAGTTCACTGTAGAAATAGAAAAAGATGAGCATTTACCATTTTTGGATCTAAAAATAATGAGGAATAAAAACAGACTAAATTTAAAAGTAAGTGTTGTTTGGTGTCATTAATCGACTCCCTTTAAATGTAAGTCTAAAAGCATATTGTAACGGGAGCGCTGGAACACCCTGTGAACCAGCTGGGAACGGAAGGCAGGGGGAGGACCGCGTTAGCCACACCTCCCCCTCGTTTGTCTTGTAGTGGTGACAGGCAGTGGTTGGGAGGAAAAACATCAGTGTGCCGTCTGTTTCTGTCCACCTGGTTCCAGAAATTACGCAATCTGGAACATTCTCCTGGTCACTAGAAACCGGCGATATTCCTATATAAAGAAGGTTACAGACAGACGGAGTTGAGTTGTTGGTCAATCAGTTGGTTAGTGTGTGTGAGTGAGGACAGTTCTTGGTGTAAGAAGGCAATGTTAGTCAGTGACGTGTTAATGTACGAGAAGATTGTGCAACGGAAGACTGTACGTAACTGTGAAGGTGTACCGGAGTTCATGTAATCGCGAGTACAAGTGAAGTTGTAACGGACGAACTGGTAAATTGTAATTGTGTGCAGCAAGTAATTTTGTGTAATTGGCAAGTGTTAAACTGTAAGTCGGTGCAAATAAAGAACACTGTTGAGTGGTGTAATTGGACTTTTTATTCCACGAACCCACAAAGTCACACTGGTGTCAGGAAGCGGGAAGAAAACATCACCGAACATTACAACCATGGACGCGGCATTGGAAAAGATTTTCGAGAAAATGATGGAAATGAAGACGGCCAACGACAACCTCACCGCCGAGTTGAAACAAATGAAGACGGCAAATGAAAACCTCGCTGCAAAAATAGAAACGGCTAACAACAACTTGGCCACGACAATGACCTCAAAGATGGCCGAACTGACCACGGAAATGAAGGTGGCGAACGAGGCTCTCGCCGCCAAATTTCAAGAACAGTTGGCCGGCGTGAGGGATGACGTGACGGAGCTGGGCAAGCGGATGGGCCAAGTAGACGACCGCCTTAATGATTTAGAGGAAAAGGCCGACAACATCGCAAAACCCCTCACCCGCCTGACGGAGGAAAACCGGCCTTATGTGTGGACGGAGGACGCCGGAGACGCTTTCCAGCACCCGAAGGGGACCCTGTGCAGTGCTCCAATTTTGGGTTTCCCACAACCGGGTGGCGCCTTCATTGTGGACACCGACGCTAGCGACCATTACATTGGAGGTGTCCTATCGCAGATCCAGGACGGCCATGAGCGCACAAGAGTGGAAGAGAAGGAGCGTGCCGCAGCAGTCCGAGTAGTTGTGGCAGTGCCTGCTGAAGGCTGGGATAGCGCAGGCCTGAGGAGGGAGCAGCTGGCGGACGCAGACTTGGGGCCACTCTTGAGGGAAGTGGACGCAGGGACGAGACCAACCTGGGAGGACATCGCACCGAGGAGCGCCACCTACAAGTCGCACTGGGCAAAATGGGACTCGTTGAAGACCAGAGTGGGCGTGCTGTTCCGGGTATGGGAGTCACCCGATGGGAAGGCGCAGAGAGGACAGTTGGTACTTCCCCGGAGCAAGGTCCCGGAAGTCTTGGAGGAAGTGCACGCCGGTACTTCAGGAGGACACCTGGGAGTGAACCGAATGATTCACAAACTACGGCAGCGCTACTTCTGGCTCAGACTCCGGGCAGATGCTGGTGGTACACCTGGACCGCCTCGCACGCTACGATGGGGCTGTTCGAGGCGAACAGCTTTGAGGAGGGAGCAGTGTAACGGGAGCGCTGGAACACCCTGTGAACCAGCTGGGAACGGAAGGCAGGGGGAGGACCGCGTTAGCCACACCTCCCCCTCGTTTGTCTTGTAGTGGTGACAGGCAGTGGTTGGGAGGAAAAACATCAGTGTGCCGTCTGTTTCTGTCCACCTGGTTCCAGAAATTACGCAATCTGGAACATTCTCCTGGTCACTAGAAACCGGCGATATTCCTATATAAAGAAGGTTACAGACAGACGGAGTTGAGTTGTTGGTCAATCAGTTGGTTAGTGTGTGTGAGTGAGGACAGTTCTTGGTGTAAGAAGGCAATGTTAGTCAGTGACGTGTTAATGTACGAGAAGATTGTGCAACGGAAGACTGTACGTAACTGTGAAGGTGTACCGGAGTTCATGTAATCGCGAGTACAAGTGAAGTTGTAACGGACGAACTGGTAAATTGTAATTGTGTGCAGCAAGTAATTTTGTGTAATTGGCAAGTGTTAAACTGTAAGTCGGTGCAAATAAAGAACACTGTTGAGTGGTGTAATTGGACTTTTTATTCCACGAACCCACAAAGTCACAATATTGTATGAGTTTGTTGGGTACTATTGCAAAAATGTCCTCAGCATAATGATACCAAACTTTGAAATAACTTGGAAATATTTTTGTGATATGGGTTTCAAAAGCAGTCTGAATAAATCTGCTAAGAATAGAGGCAATGGGTTGCCAATAGCCAGGCCCATCTTCTGTTATAAATGTGTCCAATAAAACTGAAAAAAATTTGAGTGATACAAATTTCTGTAAGTTGTGAAATTTCTTCTATATTTTTGGAGGATATTTGTAATGATTTCAGCCATTTTTTGAGATATGGGATAAGCTCAGTGGTAGGTATACTTGGATATAAAGAAGTGATGTCAAAAGAAACTAATGCATCTGTAGAGTTGACAGTTGTGGTCTTCAAGAGATTTATCGACTCAAGCAAGTTTTTTTATTAACTTTAAAGGGCATTGATTAATGAAACTAAACAACACCTACTTTTAAACTTCCCTGGAACGTAATTCAGAGACTATTTGCCTCCATTGTCAACCGGATATCGATTGGTTCTCTGTGGTGTAGCTGGTGATATTTTGTCATAGGTCTCCTCTGGTGGTGGTTCGAGGACCTTGCTGAACACATCTTTCTGGGGGATGTCAAAATTGAACATCTTGTTCCTATTTTTTCGAATGAAGATTAATTCCTATGTGGACAGTTCCTGTTTTCCTGATGTATGTATTAGTAGTTTTGGTTCTGGATTAAGTTGTAGTTTTCTTCCCAAAAATGTGTGGCAACTGCTGATTTTTCTAATTGTTTGTATTTTATGTTCCTAAAGTGTTCCTATGCTCTCGGAAACAGTGATTTAAGATCAAATGAGACTAGTGTGTCCTTTTCTTTTAGTTCAGCATCCTTAATGTGTTCTATAATTTCATAGGTGTTTTTGATGTTTAGGCTATTGAATTTTGGAAATGAGTTGAATTTGTTTATTAGCCACTTTGCAAGTTTGTATGTTGGTGAATTTATACTGCTAACTATAGGTCTCATTGTTATGGATGGTTTGTGTATTTTGGGGAAGCCATAAAGTCTAGGTAAGGTTCGGTTATCCGGTTTAATTGTATACTTGTTTGATATTATGCTTGATTTTGCTGTTGTTTTTTCAAATGATTGTATGCAAGTTGTTAGAGGATTTTTGTTAATGGTTTCATATTCATTGCCAGTTAGCATTTCTTCCATTTTTTCAATATAATCTGATTTATCCATTTTGACTATCTTGTTACCTTTGTCTGCATTGGTGTACCAAAACTACTAAAACATACATCAGGAAAGCAAGAACTGTCCACATGGGAACAAATCTTCATTTCAAAAAAGAGGAACAAAGTTCAAATTCAACATCCCCCAGAAATATTTGTTCAGCAAGTTCCTCGAACCGCCACCAGAAGAGACCTATGACAAAATATCGCCAGCTACACCACTGAGAACCAGTTGATGTCTGGTTGACGATGGAGGCAAAGTCTCTGAAACATGTTCCGGGAAAATTTAAAAGTAAGTGTTGTTTAGTGTCATTAATCGACTCCCTTTAAATGTAATTTATTACAACAACACTGTTTTCAACACTTCCAAGAAAGGAATTGCTCTTAGACTTCTTAATATTCAGAATCCAGCTATAGAATTTACATTGGAAGCGGAAAGAGTTAGGTTCTTCCCTTTTTGTACATCAAGATTAACAAAATGGATAACAAACTCGCCTATGGTACTACAGGAAAACGATTAAATTTTAGTATAATTAACTTTCCACTGAGCAGAGAAGATTATCAAGATGAATACCTACACATAAAAGCAGTAGCTATGTCCAACGGTTTCAACCCAAATTTAGTGGATAAAAACATTAACAAACTCAACAGGGCCAAGAAAATAAAAGAAACCACCACCCTGGAACCTACAGGAGAAAAAGAGAAAAGAATTTTTAAAAAATTTACCTCCCACCCATCAGTCCATAATAAATTCCAAAAAAAATGTTCTCAACACACAACATAGTTCTTGCACCTCAAAATAGATTTAATATCAAGAATTTGTTAAAAGGCCCCCAAAAAATTCAATTACTGCAAAAAAAACAAAAAAAAAAAAACACAGGAATCTATGAGATCAAATGTGAGACGCCCTAAAATATATATAGAAAAAACAAAAAGAAATATTGACATCAGAATTAAAGAACATATATGCAACATTAAAAACGGTGAAATAGAAAACTCAGCAGTACTTTTCATTTTTTTAAATAAAAGACATGATATTAGCTTGAAGAAGCTTTAATAAAACAAGTTAGTCATCCTATAGATCTTTCCATATGGGAAAAGATCATCATTAATAAAAATCATCATAGAATCATGAATTTCGAAACTCCATCACTGGACATCTTTGACAAATACATCATGCCATCCACCAACGACATGGAGAAGGAGGAAAACAATACAATTTTCACCAGTCGAGACTCAGCTGATGATGGGAGCAACAGCTCGTGTGAGTGCAGCAATGTGTCAATATCGTTAAGATTCACTTTTATTTTAACTTGTGCTTCACTGTCTCTAAGCTTCTTTCAATTTTTATACTTTGCTTTTAATCTGTCTATTGAAATGTTATCTAATTTATTTTTAATATATATATATATATATATTCCAAAATATTTGGAGTTACATTGCACCACTTTGTATGGGCTTTCCAGTACAGCTTTTACTCTGACGATTCACACAGAGACATGATTAGAGTTTTGTAGATCCTTATACAGAGTGAACATAAAGTTTTGATCTATTTTCAGAAAACATAATATTACATTCAAACAAATACAGGTATTGTAAACTATATGACCTGGTAACACCTAACCCATGAACATTTTTCCTTAGTCTCAATCGATATGACCACCTTGCACTTGCATACAGGTTTCCCAGTGATGCACTTCTGCCTCAAACACGTGATTCAGCATTGCAGGTGTGATGTTGCAGACTACGTGCCTGATACGCTCATTAAGAATGGCAATGGAGGTGATTTTAACTTTGTAGATTTGTGATTTCACGTATCCCCATGCAAAAAGGTCAAGAGGTATCAGATTTGGGAAATGCGGTGCCAATTGCGGTGTGAATCCCTGTCAATCCATCGACATGGAAATGTGGCATCCAGGTACTCCCAAACAATCAATGCAAAATGAGCTGGAGCTCCATCCTGTTGGAAAACCAAAGTTTCCAAAATTCCATTCTGCTGTACTTGTGGTTGAAGGAACAGTTGCAGCATATCAAGGTACGAAATGCCTGTTACTGTTTGTTCTTCAAAGAAGAATGGCCCATACACCTTTGATTTTGTCAGCCCCAACCACACATTGACTTTAGGGGTGTTTCGTTCTCACTCCATGATCGCATTTGGTTGTTCATCTGCCCACACTCTGCAGTTGTGTATGTTAACCATGCCACATGTGTGGCAGGTGGCCTCATCGCTAAACAACACATTTTGCAACAAATTGGCTTCTTCAACTGCCCTCAACAGGTTGTAACACATTGCTTCATGAAAAATGCAGTCTTCCCATTCCAGTGCATGTTGAATTTGGAGGTGGTATGACCATTTTTTTAAAGTGAAATGCAGAATCTTACACACTATCAACTGTGGTACACCCAACTCTTGACATAACCTCCAGGTTGATGCTCTCAAACTTCTGGTGGCTTACCTGCTGCACAGTTTCATCGGTCACCCAGGGTCTACCCGAACATTTCACGTCCTGCACATTGCCTGCTCTTTGAAATTTCTGCATCAGTAGTTGGATATTAGCCCTTTTAGGACCGGGTTTATAGAATTTCCATTCAAAATCTGCTTGAACTTCCTGGTATGTAAATCCCCTTAAAGGTGCAGAAACAACAGCAATTTGTTCTTCAGTTGACAGCATCTTTCAGATCTCCTGTAAAAGAAATTCAAAATCAACAGTTTTCTCAAAAATGGTTTGAGACACTATGTTCACTCTGTAATAAAATGTGTATTGTATCATTTTTTTGAGAATTGAACAGGTTTAATCAAATTACCCTTAAGAATGCATAAAATTTATGCATAAATTATGACTCATGTTATATACTAAATTTCTAGTTTATTTGAGATAAACAGAGGTTAATGTTAACAATTACTTTCTCCAGAGAATCTTTGGTATAACCTTGTGGGGAACTGATCATTTCATTAAGGCTTTCATTTCTTCATATGTTCTATTGAAATTACAAAATAATAAATACTGATTAGTTAATACAAAAGGATATGAATATCAATACAGAAATTAAAATTCAGAAATTAAGACATAGCTGCTATAAATAAGTCAACTGGGTTTCAGTTGATTTAATGGATTTCAGCAACACTATTTAAAAGGCATCCCAAACAGTATACTTAGCACACTTACTGCCTCGCATTGATCAGATTGATGCTGCTTGCCTGGTGTTTAAAACTCAAGCTCAAATAAGAAAGCACGAAGAAAAGTAGCAGACTGCTATGTCTTAAAAGGTTGGGTTTCAGAAAAAATGATCATAAATGCAATTTTAAAGCTAGAATTAATTTGTGAAAAATGATTTGTATCAGACCAGTTTCTGTTCAATAATCTATGAATTACATGAAGCATAGACAGCAAAAAATATATAGCACATCTAACAAAAAATCTGGTATATATCAAATTGAATGCAGTGACTGTAGTCAAATTTATATTGGAAAAACCAAAAGAAATTTAGAAACAAGAGCAAAGGAATACTTTAGAAACATAAAATATAAACAATTAGAAAAATCAGTAGTTGCCACACATTTTTGGGAGAAAAAACCACAACATAAATCCAGAACCAAAACTACTAAAACATACATCAGGAAAATAAGAACTATCCACATGGGAACAAATCTTCATTTCAAAAAATAGGAACAAAGTATTCAATTTC
>CM060950.1:276490755-276735755 GCA_030765055.1 Mantis religiosa | reverse complement strand
GATGTTGTCTAGATGGTTTAAGGGCAGCTACTGGACCAGACTATGAAGGATGTGAGGATATACCAGAAGGTTGGTAGATACAGGGTTAAGAACAATATATCACATTTCATTTCTTAACATATGTAAAACCTCCAATCAAAGTTTCCTTACAAATTTTAATTTTGAATGAACAGTCAATGCTAATATGTATAATAGATCACTTTAGCGGCAAAAAATACATTTTCAATCTTCTGTTCATAGGCATATGTGTGTGTTACTTCTTTTACTGATGCCTCATTGATTATTATGAAAACTGGTATATAATATACCTTAGATTCTAGAGCAGTGATTCTCAACCTTTTCTTATTCTTGGCACACTATCCAATGCAGCACACTAACATACTAGTTGGCAACAATATGAGAGGGAACTAACATACAAGCGAGCAGCAATGTTAGAGCCTCTGTCTAGCACATGCGCAAATTGCCTTCAATAGTCAGATGTTTGTAGACTTGCAATCTTAATGCAGTCTGTATTCTGGTAAATTTTGAGGTAATCTTTTAGTTTCACATGTGTATGTATTGTCTGGTTAATATGTTAATTTTACAGTATGGCCAAGTTTTGTATTAAAAGGGAAAATACTTGAAGATAAATCAGCAGTGCAACCTACTGGAATATTCTTTAAGTGTGAAGGGAATTATTTAAATTTTGGAATTATGTTCATGAACTTGAAAACTGTCTATCACTAAAATGTGGCATTTGTGTAGAAAAACTAACTTAGTGAATCTATGATCATTAGCAAATTGAAAATTCATTTGAATAGTAAACATAACCACTTATCTGGCAAATTTATGAACTATTTTAGCTGACTATTCTCATCAGAAGAAAAGCGAGATAAAGTTATTCCACAGAGAGCAACCATTTCTGTAAATGCACAAGTAGCTATTATAAGTTTGCCAAAATATTAGCAAAAAGATCTGTAATCCTTACTTTTGCAGAGAACGTAATTTTTCCTGAATTAAAGAAAATAGTGAAACCAATGTTAGCTAATGGTGGTGAGAAGGAAATATCCTTGGTTCCAGTGTGAAACAATACTATTTCCCAGCAAATTGATGACATGCCTTCAGATATTCAGTGCACTGGCCATAAAAAGCTAAGTGATGGTCATGTATTTCCATTAAAGCTCGACAAGCCAAATTGTATAAGTAAGAATCTATATCACGCATTTTCGAACAAAATGTCCTACAAAAGATGCCCTTCTTTTGCAAAGATAGTGCATCAACAATGACTGGAAGATTCAAAGGATTTGTTACAAGAGTAAAATGACATTTTCTGAGTGTAGGTTTCACACATTGTTATATATCACGAGACTCTGATGGTGAAAACTATTCCAGCAGAACTTTAAAAGTGGTTTAGAATCAACCATTTATATGGTAATGTTGTCGACCCATAGAGTCGACATTAGCTGAAGATGTTAAGAAGGTCCTAACAAAATGCATTCTAGGCAAAACTAGCAATATCTGGAGCATGGAGTACTAGTTTGACTCAAAATTGTATTAATTTTGTGTTTATTGTATCATAGTCCATACTCCTTAAGAATGGTACATTTTGTTAAGTCTAGGGCTCTTAAGACAAGACTCAAACTGTTGTGTCATGAAGCAAGATTTCAATGTATCACTTTGGTTATTTATATTGTCACCCTGGCGGTAGACTCGCGAAGCCGATGAATAAATGATGGCCGGTGGAGATTCGGGAAACTTCGGGGCCGATCGTTACCGGAAGCGACAGACAGTTGAGCGTAGTGTTTGAAAAATAAACAGTTTTTAGGTGATCTAGCAATTTGTAATGGTAAACGGTGTATTGCTAGGAAAATAAAGTGTAGTTTTTGCGTTTGTAACCTCGTCTTGTTATTTCACGAACCCACAAAGTCACAACTGGTATCAGAAGTGGAACATACGACAATGGAAGCTGCATTGGCAAAGATTTTAGAGAAAATGGAAGAAATGAAGACGGCAAATGAAAACCTCGCTGCAAAAACGGAAGCGGCAAATAACAACCTGGCCGAGGAAATAACAGCGAAGACGGAAGCGGCAAATAACAACTTGGCCACGACAATGACCGCAAAGATGGCCGAACTGACCACAGAAATGAGGGCAGCGAACGACAGCCTGGCCACGGAGATGAAGGCGGCAAACGAGGCCCTTGCCGTGAAGTTTGAAGAACAGTTGGCCGGCGTGAGGGATAACGTGACGGCGCTGGGCAAGCGGATGGGCCAAGTGGACGAGCGCGTCGAGGACCTGGCGAGCCGCGTTGACGACCTGGAGGGAAAGGCTGACACCAGCGTCAAGTCCCTGAACGCCATAGTAGAGGACGTCGTTGGCAGGAAACTGAAGGATTTGAAGGCCGACGCGCCGGGACGCGACACAACATCTGCGCGCGTCAAACCGCCGAAATATGACGGCGCGTCAACATTTGAGGTCCGCCGAGAGTTCGACACAGTAGCCAAGCACAACAGATGGTCACCGGAGGAGGAGGCCACACAGCTAATAGCCAGCCTCCAGGGACGGGCCGCGGAAGTCCTAAACGCGGTGCAGACAACGGCGGCGCCCAAGGACATCTGGGAGGCCCTGGAGAATCGATTCGGGAACCACCGCTTAGCCGCAGCGTACCGCAGCCAACTAAAGGCAAGGTCACAGCAGCCGGGGGAGACGCTGCAGGAGTTAGCCATAGCGATTGAGCAGCTAGCTAGCAAGGCCTTGGTTGACCTGCCACTGGAGTTCGTATCCCGGGAAGCCACCTACAACTTTGTCGACGGGGTACGGGACACGGAGATTCGTCAGCGCCTAATGCTCGGCGATTATAAAACCATCCACGAGGCGCTGACAGCGGCATTAAGGATAGAGGCGGCCAAGGTAGCATCTATCCCGACGTCGAGAACGAGGAGTGTCCGCTACGCCGGAGACAGAAGACCAGCTGTGGGACGCCGGCGAACACCTAGTGGTCTGTGTTGGGGGTGTGGACAGCCCGGGCACCTGCAGAGAGACTGCCCACACCAGGAAGGGCAGCGGGAAGAACGAGTAAGGCCCGGCGTGGAGAGGGACACATCGGCGCCATCACCACCATCCCCTCGAGTGACGCTGCGCGCCGTCAGCCGGCGTATGGATGACAGCCTCATCGCGGACGGCTGGGTAGGAGGAAAGCCGTGCCACGTGCTAGTGGACACTGGGGCAGCCGTGACCATCATCAGACCTGACGTGGCGAATGGTTTGCCGACGAGGAAGCCGAGCCGACCGTACCAGCTTGTGTTGGCATCGGGCGACACCTTGCCTGTGGAGAAGGAGGCCCTGCTGGAGCTGACCTTGGGACGGAGTGCCGTGCGTCTGTGAGTGTTCGTCGCGAAGGTGGCTGAGGAGGTGATTCTGAGACTGGATGCCCTCAGGAGCCACGAGGGGACGGTCGACGTCGGCAGGAAGGTCCTGAGGCTCAACAGAGAAGAGGTTATACTCTGTCAACCAGAAGAGCGCCTTGGAATTTGCAGGGCCATCTTGAAAGAAGACGTGGTTGTCCCCGCGAGGAGCGAGATGATGGTGACGGCGCGACCGGAAGGCCAGACAGCACGTTGGGTCCAGAGGCAGCAGGAGTACGACTTCAGCTCGGAACATCGCAGAGGGAAGAATCACGGTAACGTGGACGCTATGTCCCGAAGACCCTGTCCAGAAGAGTGCGGCCAGTGAACAAGAGTGGAGGGGAAGGAGCGTGCCCCAGCAGTTCGAGTAGTCACGGCAGTGCCTGCGGATGGCTGGGATAGTGCAGGCCTGAGGAGGGAGCAGCTGGCGGACGCAGACTTGGGGCCACTCTTGAGGGATGTGGAGAACCTGGTGGATCACCTCTACGACATGCACGAGATGGCTCGCCAGAACATCCAGAAGGCGAGCGGCCGCATGAAAACCCGATACGACAGGCAAGCCAACAGCCAAGGGTTCCAGCAAGGTGACCTGGTCTGGTTGTACCGCCCGACCCGGACTAAAGGATGCTGCCCGAAGCTTCAGCAGCCATGGCAAGGACCGTACCGTGTGGTGAAGAAGATTAACGACGTGGTCTACCGCATCCAGAAGGTGCCCCGAGGAAAGATGTTGGTGGTACACCTGGATCGCCTGGCCCGCTACGAAGGCGCTGTTCGGGACAACCAGCCTTGAAGAGGGAGCAGTGTCACCCTGGCGGTAGACTCGCGAAACCGATGAATAAATGATGGCCGGTGGAGATTCGGGAAACTTCGGGGCCGATTGTTACCGGAAGCGACAGACAGTTGAGCGTAGTGTTTGAAAAATAAACAGTTTTTAGGTGATCTAGCAATTTGTAATGGTAAACGGTGTATTGCTAGGAAAATAAAGTGTAGTTTTTGTGTTTGTAACCTCGTCTTGTTATTTCACGAACCCACAAAGTCACAATATCAAGATCCTCTTGGCTGTCAAAAGAGAGTTTTGGAAAGATCATCTAAGTTGAAGAAAGACCTATAAAATAAGTTAAGCATTGAAAAGCCAAACTTAGAAGCAGAGTTAAATGATGAGAAAGGTGTACAAAGGTAGCTTATCTATCTGTTATCTTTTGTCATTTCAATTACCTGAAGGAGGGTATAAAAGTTGTTGCTGTTGTTGTTATTGTTGTTGTTGTTGTTGTTTGGACATTTGTCCAAATGGTGTTTGTTCATGATGACATCCTCTTTACAGATAGTACATTTGTGTGTAGGTATGCAGTGTATTTTATAAAGGTGTTCTGCAAGACAATCATGGCCAGTTTCCATTCTAAATAGGGCCACTGCAGTTTTTCTTGGTAGTTTTTGTATGTCAGTTTTGTCTCCAATGTTCTTATAATCCTTGTCTTTTAGTTTCTCTTCTTCATCAAGTCTCTGCTGTCTTTTAAAATGTAGCTTAATGTTGTTTAACTGTTTATTAATTTCAGTTTGTCTTACGGGTTTTATATTTTGAATTGCACCTTTTTTTGCTAGTTGGTCAGTAGGTAATGAACATGCAGTAGGGTATAAAAGTTAAAGAAGAAAAAGTGCTCATTTAAGTAATAAACTCCACAGTTTCTTAAAAAATGATATGGACAGATCAGTGGAAAAGATAGTTTTAAGATGTATCCTCTTAATTTCAAACTAGATTTACACTATGACATAACATCTGAACTCAGTTTAAATCACCTCATAATTCTGAGAATAACATGGTACAGTATTTTCCTTCTGTAACCATGAACAAATATGACTGGGGCTGGCCCCATAGCTTAGTCAGTAGAGCACCTGCCTGCCACTCTAGGGGTCCCGGGTTCAATTCTCGGTAGTGGGGGTGGGGATTTTTCTCTGACCAAGATAATTCTCCATCTTCCCCAGAGTCTGGAATTATGAATGAGAGTGTGAATGTGTGCGTGATCTAATGATTAAAACTCAACGAATACAAGTTAACACCTTCGATGTGTTCCAAAGGAGAACAGCCACCGATATGACCATTGGAGCTAAAGGAACAAGTAAAAAAAAAAAATTATGACTGGATGTGAAGTCCCTATGCTATATCTGCTATCTCTCCAGAATATCTCTGAAGGAAGAAGAGTAGCTCTCAGACAGACCAGAAACTTTAACTGAAATATGGTGAAATATCACTTACCAAATTTTGAATGCTAGCAAAGAAAGAGTACCCAATAATAACACTGGAAACAGTTAATAGCTTATCCACCTACTTGTGTGAGCTGGGATTTTTGGCACCAATCAACATAAAAAAGGAATAAATACAAAAAGAAAAAGAAATATGAGAGACTTCTCTCAGTTGAACAGGAAATACACATGTGTTTGTCTTAATTTCCAGCTTAATTGAACTTTTATGTCAGAAGTGACAGGTACAAGTTTCTCATTGATAACTCAAACTTGTTATAAGGTGTAAACAATAAACAGTCTTAAATAAATATAATTTTGAGCCAAACTAGTACTCTATGCCTTCATTTAACAAATATCATTGAACAGTCTATGGCTCACATTCAGGAGGCCTAGGTTTGATTCCTGTGGCCAACCTACCTGACCCATGGGCATTCTAAGGAAAAAGCTTTCCCCTCAGGTGGGATGGACTTCGGTCTCCAAGCTGGCCTAGTAGGCTGATTCAGAAATGCGGCGGGTGGGATGCTGGTTCTGCAAGCCTGCCTGGAGTACCCTGCTCTGGGGAGGCATCCTCCAGTCTCCAAACCGGCCTTGTGACTGTTTCAGGGCCACAGCAGATGGGATGACAATTGTCCTAAAACCCACTGCTGGTGAGTTTCCATCTGGTAATATGTAGGGACCTTGCCCTTTGTATTGTAGTGACTACTGGAAAGCCGCCCTCTGTCTCCTCTCACCTCATCCTCCCTCCCAAGATGCCCCACTTAGTGTATAGGCACAAAAAACCAGTCTGGTTGAGGGGCCGAATTTCCTCCGAACAATCCAATCCAATCTATAGGCAACCCATTGTCCCCATTCCTGGCAGACCTTTTTATGAGCTTCTTGGAAACCCATATCACAAAGGCATCCCCACTCATTTTCAAACATTGGTATGTGAATATCTGGGTCATAGTAAATGAGAAACAGTGGATGATGCGTTAAGACTACTTAATTTACAGGATTCTGCAATAAAATTTTCTATAGAAAAAGAGACAAACAATGAAATCCCTTTCTTAGACTTGAAACTAATCAGAAAACATACAAAACTAGAATTTGGCATGTATAGAAAAGAAACACACAGAACATTTCATAAAATCAGATAGATACAACCCAAAGAAACTCAAACATGCCGTTATCAATAGCTTAACTTACAGGCTGGTAAATATCCCCTTAAACAAGATGGAATATATCAAAGAGCACAATAGCATAGTTCACATTACAGAATACGATGGGTTCAGTGCTGAATTGGTCAAAAACAAAATTAATAAATTCAAAAGATGACAGAGATGCAGACAAATAACTACTAAATATGAAAAATATGAAGCTATTAAGAGTGAAGCAAACAAATATATACAAATAGATCAATTTGTAACTTAAAACTTCACTTATCTTATAAGAAATGATGACACTTTTGTTATAAATTTTCCGGGATCGTAATTTCATGGAAATTCTTCCACATCCTCAGTTGGAAACAACAAAGCTGTCGTCATTACAAACGCTAGATGTTAATATGTTCTTGTACTACCAAGCCTGAAAATAAACCAAATTTAAAAACAGAATCGACTGCCAGTATTTCTAAATTCATTACGCGATCCCAGAAACTATTACACTTACAAGTAAGTGACGAGTATTAATAAACCAACTACAAATAGTTTCTGAGATTAATTTTGACGTCACTGTTACTAAATTCCTCCAAACACATATATCATTATGCGATGTTTGTTTTTTAAAATAAACATCTTTTCCCAAACCACTAAATCTATCGGACCATTTAATTGTTTTAATAATTTAACTTATGGGTTTATTTCATGGTTAAATGGCCAAAAATAGTCTGCTATGGCCCATTTATCAGTCTGTTTATACTTAATATTACAAAAATGTTCTTTCATTCTGGTTTCTAAATTACGTTTTGTCTTTCCAATATAAACTTTATCACAACCAAAACAATTAAATTTATAAATACCAGATTTTTTATTATTAGGAATTTTATCTTTTTCAGAGAAATGCATTTTTATTTTGAGGAACTAAACTTATACCAAACTCTTCAAAAATTTTTTGAAAATGTTTGTTAACCCAAGGAAGGTAAGTAAATTTTTTAAAATTATGATCATCTTTTATTTTTTAAGGGTAGAAATATCATTAACAGTCTTTTGGTACCTAAATTCTTCAACAGTTTCATTTATAAAGTTTTATTAAAACCATTAACCCTTTCACCGATATGGACGTCATATGACGTCCAAGTTAAAAGGCCCCAAACCGATATGGACGTGTATAGACGTCCTGTGCATACGTGCATTTAATGCTTATTTAATGATAATTCTTTTAAACTTTATGTTTTACAGTAAATTTAAATAAATTCTATAAGAAGTAAAAGCTTACCTTTAAAAGTTTCTTCTTGAATGATACACCTCAAAATAGGAATAAACACACAAGGGCACATCTCCACATTCATGGCAAATCGTACCAGTTTCCTTTTGGACACCTTTCTTAGGCACACCAGACATTTTCTGAAGGGACGCGACTTTTTTGCTGTGGGTGGTACCCTTTTAGGAAAATGTTTTCCTTCAAGTCTGAGGGGTGCTGGGCTCGTGGATTTCTTACCCCCAGTATGGAGAGGCCTATGAATTTTATAGTGCTCAATTAGGCTGTGAGCTATTGATATGCGAAAGTCTAGGTACGTCATTGTCTTCCGCTCTCCAAATTACTAAACCATTGTATATGGTTATATCCAGCTGGTGTAAAAATACTTTTTTGTACCATTTGATTGTTTTTCGCAAAGAGGGATATGTGTGTAATACCTGATCGACTAGATCCACTCCACCCATATGCATATTGTATTCCTGGATAATATTGGGCTTGAAAATAGACATTTTGTTACGAGCATCAATTTTTCCAGTATCACTCATCAAAATCTTAGAGCTGCAATTGGATAATGCTGTAACAACCCTCCTGTCTTGCCAAGCAACATAGGTCAAGGGTGGGAGCTGATGCACCTGCATTTCTCCTCTTCTTAGAGCCTTCGTATTCACATCTTTTGGCAAACCAATACAGTTTCAGCGTACTGTTCCAAATGCATTTGTTTTTCTATTGTGTAAGGCCATGAATAATTTAGGGGAACTGTACCAATTATTTAAATATACAGTCCTACCCTGATCAAGTACAGATTCCATCAGGTGCATTACTATGGAACCAGATAACCCCAAATCTTTGTCTCTGGTGTTATCAGTCCCTTGGCCAGTGTATATGCAGCTATTGTACAGATATCCTGTTTTACTTTCACATACATCAAAACTCTTTATGCCAAATCTGGCCCTCTTTTTGATGTATTTTTTCCAACCTAAACGGCCCTTCCAAAGCATCAGGTTTTCATCAACAGTGATCTTTTCACTAGGCACATAATTTACTTTGAATTTTGAAATAACGTAATCAAAAACTGGTCTGATTTTGTATAGTTTATCATTTACATTTTCTGTGCAGGTGAAATGAAGGAAGCGCAAAATGTAAACCTGTTATTTGACATGCATTTCCCAAAAAATGGGGTAGCTAGCATGTCATCTGTAGACCAGTACATGTCTAGCGTAGGTTTACGAATAACTCCCATGAGCATAATTAGACCAAGTAGTCTGTAAATCTCATTCATTTTCTCTACAGTGGTACAAATTAATGAAATTTAAACGATTTATTAATATAGTCTCTATTTTAATGATACCGTAGATGTATACTGCCTTTAATGGGCTTTAAACCAGTTTTTGTTTTGCTAAAATAACTTAATAAATACGGAAGATACGAATATTTATTTATGAAGCATTTTTGCAGCATTTAACAATTTAAATGTCTTGTTCTGTTTATTGGGTATCCGTTCCCGGCCGTGCAGGGTTTGAATGGCCATCGGCGAAGCGGTTAATTAAAGCAGTATTAATAGTATGTTTATATTCTTTATTAAATTCATCTTTATTCAGGGGTATATTTATTAATCTATAAATCAAACTATTGAAAATAGAAAATTTATGTGAAAAAGGGTTAAAACTTTTATTTTTATGTAATTATCAATATGAGTAGACTTCCTATAAATACCACAGTTTTTTCCCCAATCAGTAGGGTAGAGTAGGGTATGAGTAGTAAGTTGGGAATTTCTTCAAATACGTATTTACAAGCCAATACTCAGATAAACAAATTGATTGGAGGCATTCTAACTGGATTAAAGAACAATATTGCAATGAAGAGAATACTAGAATATTATTTAGAATAATAGAAATTAAAATCTTAATGTATAGCTCTGTTTGGACTTTTAAATTTTGTAGGGTAGTACTGCTTACTAACAGAAATTTGAAATTTTGCTCTATTTTCGTGTTTTAAAAGACAAGGACGAAGTGGCTGCACCGTGGCTCAGTGGTTAGACCGCTTGGCTCTCACCAAGGCGGCCCGGGTTCGATCCCAGGTGACCACAAAGTGAGATTTGTGGTGGACAACACAGCGCTGGGGTGGGTTTTCTCCGGGATCTCCGGTTTCCCCCGCCATCTCATTCCACCGGTGCTCCATCTTCATCTCATATATCATCAGTGTCATCGCCTGCAGTGCCGTATGTAGTAAAAGCGGGCGTTAAACACTACACATTTCATTTCATTTACAAGGACGAACGTCACAACTGTACACATTACATGATTTGATTTGATTTGATTTTGATTTATTGATTCATCCATTAAAACATGTACATGTTATAGGACACGTCAAATTAAAAACTAAGTATAATATTTATAATTAAGGTAGCTAACTAAATATTTACAAATTTAAAAATTCATCCACGCTGTAGAAGCTATTGGCTCTAAGGAAGTTTAATAACAATTTCTTAAATTGATGTTGTGATTCAATCTTTTTTATAGATTCAGGTAGCTTATTGTAAAGATGTAAGCCAGCATATGTGAAACTATTTTCATACATCTTTGTTTTGTGTGACTTCACAAATAAATTATTCTTTGTTCTAGTGTTGTGTATATGAATTTTAGAATTTCTTTTGAATAAACTTAGGCTTGCTTTCATATGTACAAGAGTTTCATATATGTATATACTTGGCAGTGGTAAGATACCTAATTTACTGAAGTATGGCTTACAACTAGTTGTGCTTGAGACATCTGCTATGATTCTAATTATTTTCTTTTGGTATCTGAATACTTTTATACTGTCTTTAGAATTTCCCAAAAAAATTATACCATATGCCAACAAACTGTGTATATATGAAAAGTACACTATTCTCCGAACTTTCAAGCTTGATATGCCTGTAATCGCCCTCATTAAGAAACACATTTTACTAAGCTTTTTCATCAATGCCTCTATGTGAGTTTCCCAATTTAAATTTTCATCTAGTATTAGTCCCAGAAATTTGATAGTTTGTACGTAATGTATTTGGTCTTGTCCCAGCATTAATTTTGGATACAATTGACTTCCACTCATTTTATTATAGAAGCTCAGGGCTGCTGTTTTCTCCTTACTCAATATTAACATATTGGCACTAAACCATTTTTGAATATATTTTAGATTATTTTCAATATGTACATCTGCCCTTTCCTTATTCACCCCTTTGATAAAAATATTTGTATCATCTGCAAAAAGTGTAACATTTATATTGGTTCTGTTTTCTACATTATCTGCCAAATCATTAATGTACACTATAAATAAAAGAGGTCCAAGCACCGAACCTTGAGGGACCCCATATTTCATTATAGCGCTACTTGAAATCTGAGTTTTAACTTCACTTGTTTCGCTATCAAAATACTCTATTTCCACCGATTGCTCTCTATTCTCCAGATAAGATCTGAACCAATCTAAAGCTAACCCCCTTATGCCATATGAGGATAATTTTTCTAGTAAAAGTTTGTGATCAACCAGGTCAAACGCCTTTGTAAGATCTAAAAAAATGCCTATCCCTAGTTGTTTACTATCTAGTGTTTCATACACTTGTTCAATGAAATTCATCAGTGCAGAACTTGTTGATTTATTTTTTCGAAAACCATTTTGATTGTCATTAATTACTTTAAATTTTTCCAAAAAGCTTGTTACTCTTTTATACATTATTTGTTCGAAGATCTTTGCAAAAGTTGAAATTATGGAAATTGGCCTGTAATTTCCTACCTCCCCTTTGTTACCTTTTTTAAAGATGGGTTTCACTTTACCTTTTTTTAACCTGTTGGGGAACGTCCCACTTGAAAGTGAAAGATTTATCAAGTACGTCAGTGGTTCAATTAGGAATAAGGAGCAACGCTTTATGACGCAGTTAGAGTAACCGTCTATTCCTACTGATTTCTTATTCTTCAATTTTTTTATAACATCTTTAACTTCCTCAACTGTTACTGGAATTAAAAACATGCTATGTTCATTTTTCTTTACACTTAATCTTTCCTTCTTTCCTAGAGAATGAGTATTTAACAGTTTCTCCGCTACAGTTGAATAAAACTGGTTGAATAATTCCGAAATTTGTTTAGGATCACTTACTTTTTGGCCATTAATTTCTAGATGGTAATTTTCTTTCAATTTGGGTCCATTTTTTATTTCGTGCTTAATTACTTGCCATATGGATTTAGTTTTATTAACTGCTTTTTTTATTGTTTCATCGTTATGTAACTTTTTGGCTGCTCTTATAACTTTATTATATATATTTCGATATTTTACATAATAGGCCTTAAAATCCGGTGTAGTCTTGTTTTCCTTCATGAATTTGCTCAAGAATTTTAATCTATCACCAGATTTGCGGATTCCTGTTGTGATCCTCTTATTACCTAGCTTGTTCATTGCTACTTTAACTATTGGTATGGCTGTTACAAAGTGAAAATCAAATGTGTCCAAAAATGCATTCATGGCATCGTTTAGATTTCGCTCAGTGTACACGCTTTCCCAAGATTCTTTACTTAATAGAAAATTTAGATAGCTTAGATTGTCATCATTAGCAAGTCTAACCTTTTTGAATATTTTTTTTGCATTCTGTTTTGGGTTATGCTGATCTACTGGGACAACTAATTTTAACATTTGTGTGTAATGATCTGACAGGGCTGTGTCAAAAATCTGAATTTCATATTTCCACTTATTTATATTCAGCACTACTTGGTCAGTCGCAGAATAAGACGAATTCGAGACACGGGTTGGTAATTTAACTATGTTTTCCATTCCATACATGTTAAAGACATTTTGCAGCTGCTTTTTATTTGCGTTTTCTGTTAAATAGTTTATATTCACGTCCCCTACTATAATTACAGATTTTTTTGTCTTTTTAAAGAAGTCTAAAATGATTTCTAAATTTTGAAGGAAAATTTTAGTATTGCTTGTGGGATTTCGGTACACACAAATAAGAATTAGTTTGCTGTTTAATAGTTCACACATGCTGGCTTCAAAGTGTTCCTCCTGGTTTAAGTATTTAAACATAACAATCTCCCTAAATTTAACTGATTCATTTACATATATACATGATCCACCATTTTTCTTGTTTGACCTACAGAAGGAAGATGCTAGCACATAGTTAGGTATATTAAAATACTCAGTTTCATCTTCTCCCAACCAATGTTCCGTTAAACAAATTGCTGTAGAGTTTTTTAAAGCAGATGTTAATAGTACTTCAATATTACACTTTTTGTTCCTTAAGCTTTGGATGTTTTGGTGGAAGATTGATAGGTTGAATTTACTATTGTTACTAATTTTACAGCTAGTATTTACACCAGTATTTGTTTTCTCAGGAGGATTGCTATCAAAGCCTACATGCTTTTCACCTTCTTCATACGTTTCTAATTTAACCGACTTTTACATACTACACCTATTACATCTTTTATAGCTTCACTCAGTGTAAACGACCCTTTTCTGTTTAGATGTAGACCATCCTTGCCAAGGCACGAGTAGTCCAGCTTCTTGTCTAGGTCCACATAAATAGCTCTTAGAGCATGGCATGCCCATCTAATATTTTCATTAACACTATTTACATACCTATCACCTAAGTCACGCCTTCTCACTATACTGTTCACTACTAGTTTAGCATTTGAAAACTTCTTCTTGGTCGCACGTATAAGATTGTACATGTTACCCAGAATCTCTTCGGCATTCCGCGAGTTTTTTAGATTGTTTGTACCAACATGTAGCACAACCACTTCGGTATCTTCTGGTCTTCCAGTGATGCTGGGATCATTGAGTTTACCACACATTTGCTGCACATTTATTCCACTTAGAGACCTCAACTTAACCCCATCCACATTACATGTTAAATGTGTAATTAACTGCTCCAGTTTCCAAATTGGTGCAATTTTCATGTGCTCAACCCTTGCATTTTTCACACTGCATCCAGTCATCAAAACTTTCACCACACAAAATGCAAAAGGTTTCATTGCTTTATATGGTTTATCCACCAGCATTTATGCTGTAGATGGTGTGCTGAAGTTAAGCTTCTTTGAAGTTTTCCGACCTTTTTTTTCCTGTGATGCAACCTACACTTTTTTCTTCTCCTCAAGGATCTTCTTGCACGGAGACTCAGTGAGGATTTCATTTCTCTCTGATTTTCTTTTCCTTGTAGCCAGTCTTTACTACCATGAGAGATTGGAGAGAGTGTTCTCAAAGCTGCTGAAATTATTGGAATCCCATTTATTTCTAAGCTGGCTATTGAATGGACACTTGGTTTTTCAGCAGAAGCAGTCTCAAGTTCTATTAGTCTCAACTTCAGCAGTGGAAGCAGTTTTTACTTCTGACATTTGAGACAGCATGAAATCAATTTCTGGGAACACCGCTGGGTTGAATGGATGAATCCCCATGCATGTAAATCTTTTCTTGGCAATTTCCATTTGACATACCTTGCTATAGGCATTGCAGACAATATGTGCAACGTCATACTTGGTTATTTTCAGACCTGGGTTTTGTCTCATCCATGAAGAACAGGCTTTGGGATATGCTGACTTGAATGGCTTCATGAAAGATCTAACTAGCAGTTGTAATTTGTGTGGTGTGTGAGGTGGGATGGATAACATGTGGCTGTAATTGGAATGTGCATAAAGGATGACCTTAAGCTCTTTATGTCTTCAATTGCCATCAACGATCAGAAGCACAAGACTTTCTTGGTTTAGATGGACATGTTTCACAAAATGCTTAAGCCATATCTCAAAGATGTCCCCATTTATCCACCTGTTAGGCTGAGCAATACCTTGACTCTTATCAGGGGCACCAATCATCAGTTGGGGATTCATCTTTTGCTGACGAAAGATAAACAAGGGCATAATGAATTGTCCAGCTGCAATCATGCAGAATGTGATAGTGATATTGTGCCTCCTTCCGCTGAAGTAAGTTTTCCAACTTGTCATTTCTCCCTAAAGGAGGTAACTTTGCTGTTTTTGTGCACTAATGAAACTCCAGTTTCATCTATGTTGAAAATATGAGAATCCATCAATTCCTTACCTTGAAGAAAAAACAATCAACCTGAGTTATTAAATTATAGATGAGTCGTATTTATTACATATCAGCATCACTTATGTCCTCAGTATAGGTACGTAAGTGAAGCTGATGTGTAATAAATACGACTCATCTATAATTTAATAATTGTTTTGCTTCACTGTGGTGTTTCAATACAGTTAAAGTTCAATATATTGAAGTGACTGTCAAGTCAAGAGGAACACGCGAAAGTTAGATCCAGCCAATGAAAAACTGGACAATATGGAGGTAGGAAAGTTCACATTTGAAAATTTCAATAAACATTTCGGCAACAAAAAAGAAATAGAGTCGCATTAGAGCCACTGATGCGAACGATAGTTCGTGAAACATGTCCTCAATATAGGTACGTAATAAATATGTCTCATCTATAATTTAATAATTGTTTCGCTTCACTGTGGTGTTCCAATACAGTTAAAGTTCGATATATTGAAGTGACTGTCAAGTCAAGAGGAACACGCGAAAGTTAGATCCAGCCAATGAAAAACTGGACAATATGGAGGTAGGAAAGTTTACATTTGAAAATTTCAATGAACATTTCGGCAACAAAAAAGAAATAGAGTCGCATTAGAGCCACTGATGCGAACGATAGTTCGTGAAACATGTCCTCAATATAGGTACGTAATAAATATGTCTCATCTATAATTTAATAATTGTTTCGCTTCACTGTGGTGTTCCAATACAGTTAAAGTTTGATATATTGAAGTGACCATCAAGTCAAGAGGAGCACGCGAAAGTTAGATCCAGCCAATTAAAAACCGTCCAATATGGAGGTAGAAAAGTTCACATTTGAAAATTTCAACAAACATTTCGGCAACAAAAAAGAAACAGAGTTGCATTAGAGCCACTGATGCGAACGATAGTTTGTGAAACATGTCCTCAATATAGGTACGTAATAAATATGACTCATCTATAACTTAATAATTGTTTCGCTTCACTGTGGTGTTCCAATACAGTTATATTTCGATATAAATCAACCTGAGGTTTGTTGAACCATACTACTCGCAATATGCTCATCGATTTTGGGGTCCTTAACTCTTTCACTGCAGATGTCGGAACTGTTCCGACAGCGTGATTCACTGTTCTCCTTGCGGATGATGGAGCATTGCCGACACACAGCAGTTGACGTCAGTAAATAGAAATGAAGGTCACTAAATGTAGCATTCTGTAAGCAGTGTTGGTCTGCCATCTATTGGGGTTGTATTGGTTCAAGTTTTAACTCTTTCTCTGCTGTGTGCTGCTGTCTATCATATAAAATCTGAAGCCCTGCATAGTAAATTTTTCCCAAGCATTTGCACGTGATTCAAGCCGGTCACGTGACTCGGGCTGTACAAAATCATGGCTTCCTCCAGCAAGCAGTCACATGTGCAGGATGTAGATTTATTAGCAGAATTTGAAGCAGTATCATCCGATTTGTCAGATTTTGAGTTTGATAACAGTGAAAGTGAAAGTTTTAATGATGATAATGTAAATAGTGAGAGTGATGACAGTGATGTAGAATCTGAACCCACGCAACATGCTAAAAGACGACATACTGAGTGTTCCTTTCAGTGGCAACAAGGTCCATTCAGGCCAGTAATTTACCCTTTTGATGAGCAAAATTCAGGTATACAAGCAGATTTGAATGACAATTTTACAGTTTCTAATATTTTCAAGTTATTCTTACCATTGCATATTATGTATTGCAAATGAGAGCAATAAGTATTTCACGTTCTTGTGTGAAAAATTACCACCAAGCCCCCATTCTCGACTACAGACTTGGACAGATACTTCTCCTGAAGAACTATACATTTTCTTTGCCTTGACAATGCTTATGACCAGGTGGTTATAATAGTCCACCTCATCCAGATTTTACCGTAGTGCTCTATGACTAGTGGCTGTTGAACACTCACCTTCTGTCTTGCATTTCTATTCCATCTGCTTACAGAAGCCACTGGTTCTACTATATCAAAGTTAGATGCAATGGTCACACATTTATTATCATGCCATTTGACAAAAAGTATTTCACCTTGAATGTCAAACATATAATCATAGGACCTCTGTGTTGATTTTGTCAATTCTTTTGTATCATAAAGAGGACATTGGGGAGGTCTGAGGCTACAGGGTAAACTTACCAGGTGGTTCATGCCCAACGGTCCGACAGTAAGAAGCAGAACTATAGCTGTTAAACAGCCACTTGGCCACAGTAACAAAAATTGTATGTATAGGGAAGGGAAAAGTAAGAATTTTTTTGAAAAAAAAATCCATATGTGATTGGTAAAGTACTACACAATAAATTGCCATCCTCGATTATACAAATAACAGGTTCCAAATTCACTAAAGAGTTAAAGAAATACCTTATAAATTGTGCATTTTATGACATAGATTAATATTTATAAGTAATTGTTATTTCCAATTATTGTTATATTTTAATTGTAATTGTTTAATGTTAAATGACAATGCCAGAAATTATGTAAATAATCTATTGGTTGCGATAAATTGAAATTGAAATTTCTCAAATTGTTTTCTCTAACAGTTCTGGTAGCCCAAAAGCCAGGCTTTTAAAGGTGGTGCAAAATATCTGTCTGTACTCCTAAAAATATTATCGAAATAGTTGTCATGAGAATGAGAAATACAATGTAATCCAATATGTTCAGCACCATTCTGCTGCCTAAAGCTAAGTCATTACTCTCAGATTTATTTCCTATTGTATCTTTACCACAGTATGAGTTAAATTTGTAGTGTCCATTAGAACTCTATAGAGCCCATAGCTTGTAATCAAATCAGGTAAGTTTTCCTTGAATTGTTTTGAGAGAATTGTGGCTATAATATTTTACTATCATTTCATCTCTGGCCAGCTGTTTTGAAAATATACTGAACTGCCAGAAGAAAACATTTAGCATGGATTTAAGTGGTCTCACTTTGACTCACATGCTTCACATCTAGAATAATATATCAAAATTCTTATAAGCCATATATCTTAATATAATCTAAAAATAAAGAAAAAAGAAATAATTAGCAGACTTAGGTATTATCATTCTGATTTTCTGTTAGTGCAGAATTGCAAAACCATCCTAAAAATAATAACTATAAGAACATTGGAGCAGGACATCTATGTTGGAAGCACAATTCTTTCTCTTCTCGTGTGAGTTTTTGCGGCTATCAGTTTCTTCTGGTCACCAATTGTATCATCTTATTTTAAATAAGAGCCATGAGATCTCTGGTTTTCAGGGATGGTTTGGATAATAAATGAAGTTTTGGAGAAGTCCAATTTTGTAACAAATAATTGAATTGTATTATCTGGATTACATTTTACTTGCACTTTCTTTCCTAGTCAATTGCAGGTTACCTCCAGCATATCAATAAATTCTTACTTTTTTAATAAGAAAAATTCTAATAGTTACATAAAATTCCTTACTCCTGCACGTCAACTCATCATAAGATTACAGAACATATCTCTATGAAGATTATTCATTTTCCGTTACTATAGTTACTCCTATATTAATTTTGTGATTGGGCGATTTAATGCTACGTCACCACATTACGTCATACAATTATTACTATGGCCAATCACCAAATTGCAATATTTTTACACTTTTTTTTTTTATAAATTTATAAATTTCACACCTTTTCTAAATATAAATCGAAACTACTGTTACAAGTGCCACTCTTCGAAATATATGGAAAACAACCAAATAAACGAATTAACAATATATTTCCATATATTTCGAAGAATGCCCCCAATTAAAAATTTCATTTACAACAATAATACATAACACATACATAAAACACAACAATAAATAAACATTAATTAAAATACTACAATATATTAACATTGAACAATATTATTATTATTATTATTATTATTATTATTATTATTATTATTATTATTATTATTATTATTATTATTATTATTATTATTATTATTATTATTATTATTATTATTATTATTATTATTATTATTATTATTATTATTATTATTATTATTATTATTATTATTATTATTATTATTATTATTATTATTATTATTATTATTATTATTATTATTATTATTATTATTATTATTATTATTATTATTATTATTATTATTATTATTATTATTATTATTATTATTATTATTATTATTATTGTTATTATTGTTATTATAGTTATTATTGTTATTATTGTTATTATTGTTATTATTGTTATTATTGTTATTATTGTTATTATTGTTATTATTGTTATTATTGTTATTATTGTTATTATTGTTATTATTGTTATTATTATTGTTATTATTGTTATTATTGTTATTATTGTTATTATTGTTATTATTGTTATTATTATTATTATTATTATTATTATTATTATTATTATTATTATTATTATTATTATTATTATTATTATTATTATTATTATTATTATTATTATTATTATTATTATTATTATTATTATTATTATTATTATTATTGTTATTATTGTTATTATTGTTATTATTGTTATTATTGTTATTATTGTTATTATTATTATTATTATTATTATTATTATTATTATTATTATTATTATTATTATTATTATTATTATTATTATTATTATTATTATTATTATTATTATTATTATTATTATTATTATTATTATTATTATTCTACTACTATTTACTATTTTTCATTCGCTAGTTTTTGTTCTATGTTTATTTTTTTTTTTATTTATTTATTCATCCTTTTGATCATAGTACATGATATAGGACACGTCAAGTACTTATAACTAAAAATTATACAGTAAACATTTACACAACACAAGTTTAGAAATGGAAATTCAGAAACTGTATGTACAATATAACAATTTATCTCTAGATGATATTAAAAAAAAAAAAAAAAAAAAAAAAAAAAAAAAAAAAAAAAAATTCACCTATACTACAAAAACAATGTTGTCAACCAAGTATAATAAATTACACACCCAGAAAGGGTTCAGGGAAAAGTATTTAAAAACTGATCAACTGAGTAAAAACAATGTTGCAATAGCAGATGTTTCACTTTGTGCTTAAATTCTTAAATTTTGCCTTTTTGACTATCTTTGTCATTTACCACTACTTGTTTCAACTTTTTATTACTACTGTTTCACTGGGTCTGGATTTACTTAACCTCAAATTTCATATTTCTCACTTGGACATCTTTCCCTTTCATGCATCTCCTTTCCCTGTTACAAATATTTAACTTTAGTAGCTGCTTTTCCAATTCTTCTTCTAGTTATCTATTACTTCATTACACTTTCTTAAATCTTCTTTACTTTTCACAACTCCGCTTTATCTCTCCCTTCCTGCAATTTGTATAGCGTTATTAATTTTTTGCCATTGGTAAAATTATTATCCTTCCCTGATGATTATTTGCCTCCTATTTCCACTTCTTATTACTATCACTTCAGTCAGCCTGTATTTACTTAACCTCCTTTTTTTTCCTTATGTTCTCACTTCCACTTTTCTGCTCATCCCAGTTATCAGCTGTTTCATCACATTTACTCATATCTTTTCCTCTACCTCTCACAGGCCCACTCTGTTCTTTCCTTTCTACAGTTCACCCATTATAGTCAGATTTTTGCCTTGGTGATATACTGCTGTATAGTTTGTCCAGGCTCTTAACATCACTTCCCCATCCCATGGTCTCTTGACACCTTAATTAGGGTAGCCTCTTCCCTGTCCTCTCTGTAATTTATGACCTGGCAGTTTTGCTACACTGTTGTCATATGCTTTTAGCCCAAGGTTCAGAATTCATAAATATAATGAATTATTTTAAAGTATAACATTACATAATAATACGTACAATTTAATAAAATGCACTTTAAATATTCCGCAGTGGCCCTGTTTAGAATGGAAACTGGCCATGATTGTCTTGCAGAACACCTTTATAAAATACACTGCATACCTACACCCAAATGTACTATCTGTAAAGAGGATATCATCATGAAGAAACACCATTTGGACAAATGCAATGGTCTCAAAAGTGGGAACCTACAGGCTTTATATTGGGAAGCTAGGGGGAAAATGATGCAAATCAACTAATCCCCAGTGCCATTAGTCAAAAATAACAACTTTAAATATTCCTGTAGTGCTATTAAAAATAAAAATAATTATCCCTTATAAAAGCCTACACAGTCATCCAATCATCCAAGCCTTAAAGCAAACCAGACTCAAATATTTATACCTCCATGCAACAATTTCATTCGACTCACCTCTAATACATTTCCTTTTCGTAGCACCATGCTCAAATCCCACAGATAATAAAAGAATATGCACTGTACTTTTGCTATACAGGAACACATAATCACTTCCAACCATCTTCTTATACATAATTTCCATTAATTGGTGAACAGTGAGAGATTTACCTTTCGCGTAACATTCGTACACAGTCCTATGCAATAAATGACGATTGAAGTCGTCGATCTTGTCAAATGAAAACTTAGTTTTATTTAATTTCTCTTTATTTGGAAAGCTGTAACTAGCGATGTCAATTGATGCAATTTTTCTTACCGTTGTTATTCATAAAGCAGCCGCATTGCCAGTTAATTTATTCAAATTTTTCAATGGTAGTACCCCTCATTTTCAATTACACTTTTGAGAAAGTTTACTAAAATTCACAAACATATTTTCGCTCTGTTTCCTGATCCTGCTTCCTCTCCTTATAACGTCTCTTTTCTTGGTTGGATTTCTAGCTGACAGTTGTATTAAGAGATTATCATCAGCTTCTTTAACTTCACAATATATTAAATCACCATTCGTATTAGCGTATTTAATTTCACCATTCGCATTACCTTTGTTAATTTCATCATGAATCAGTTCACCATTCGCATTGCCTTTGTTAATTTCCTCGTTCTTGTTATTAACACTCTTACTATTTAGCTACGGTCTAAAGAGAAACGTCTTAGTTAGGTTACTAACAACACAGAACTGATGTACAACTAGTATATTTTGCAACAGTGCAATCCTGCCCAAGAAAACCACAAAATGCTTAGGTCTATTGTACTTACTAATGGCTTTGTACTGGTGGGTGTGGAGTGGAACGGGTAAGCAAAGGGTAATTTCTTGGAAATAAGTTTGTTAAGAAATTAGACAAACTGCATCTTGATATCCCCTGCTTAATTCTCACCCCTTTTTTAATCCGTTTTTCCCCACACTTTTTTCACTCTGAATTTCCCTAACCCCTTGTATCTTCACACTTGTTTCACTCTGCTTTTTCCTGATCACCACAGTTCCCACACTTGTTTCACTCTGTACTCACCATAATGCAATTTTATTTTTATTTATTTTCTTCTTCACTCCACTGACTGTCATTTCTGAGTTTCCCCCCTCTTTTCCATTTGCACCGTTCATCACTTACCCTCCATCAATGTACACTGCATTCACTCCATATGTTTTGTGGACATTCACACCGGATATTGAAGTCAGCTTGTTTGACTCTGCTGTGTCAACTCCTATATGCTTCACATCTAGGATATTGCTTATGCTGCTTCTCTACTCAGCCATCAATCCACAGTTTGCATTTCATATAAATGCATAAAATCCTGGTTTCCTCACCGTACTTCTTTCTTCAATTAGCCTCCTACTTTGTTCCCTTTGCTTATAAGTATAGCTTGAATTTCTAAGCAAAATGCTTATAAATGCTTATTAATGCTTTTTTGCTTAAATATGGAGTTTCCTTACTTATTTTATAGTTTTCAATTAAAATAGCATATTTTATCCAAATTATGTATATTTAAAAGAAAATTTTCACTCTTAGCCATCATTTTATCATTTAGGCAATTCATACTTATTAGTGTAAAAGGGGGAAGCCCCACAATGTTGTGAAATAACATTGCAGAGTTGAAATTACCACATAAATTTAGGATGCAACACCAAATGTTATCTACACGTGGTTGGTGAATCCCCCGCTCCCCTAGTTATTAGGGCACAGTTTGATGCTATCAGCATTCTTTTTTAAGTAGCACAATGCATATAAAAATTATTTGTGGTTGGTTTATTGACACTCATCACTTACTTTTTAAGTGTCAATAAACCAACCACAAATAATTTTTATATTAATTTTGACGTCACTGTTACTAAATTCCTCCAAACACACAGCACAATGCATGTTTGTGTGACAAGGTGTATATGGTCATGTGTTAAGTTAAGAAATGCCACCTACAAAAGCATCTCAATTGCATAAATACATAACCGAGTTTGGAAGTGATCTTTTTAACATCTTATTTTGTTTGGTGAGTGAAAAAAGTGTTTTTACAAAGAAAAAATGACATAGTGCAGCATAGTAACACAGCCCAACATAAGGAAAGGGTTAAGAATAAATCTAATGTAAATCAGCAACCAATTACAGGTACTGTAGGCGAACAATCAAGTTCAAGTGATGGATTTTTCAAAGACTTGTGTTTAGCATTAGTCAGTTTGGATATTCCATTGTGGAAATTAAATAATGAGCATAGTCAGGAATTTTTAGAAAAATACACAAACAGAAAGGTGCCAGATAAATCTACATTGTGAAAAACTGGTTGTAATTTTTTATTTGCTTATTTTTAGTGCTTGTTTTGTTTTTAATGCCTATATGCTTATTTGTTTCACCATTTGATTGCACTTACAACTCCAGACTCTACCCATAAGATATGTACAAGCTTGTTGATATAGATAGATGTTCCTATTACCTTTTTCGCTTGTTTTAATACTTCTGTTACCAATTCTGTATTGCTGAGTTCCAAATACATTATTTTTCCTTCCAATTTCCCAATTCTAAATATGTCCTGCAGCTCGAAGCCTCTCTTATTCATCCCCAATCTCTTCATTAGTAATTCCTGTTTCTCCTGAAATGATCCAATTCCTTTTCACTCTTCTACTCAGAACTTATTTAGATTATATCTTCTCATGTAGTCCTCTATACTCTCCATTCTTCCTTCCATTTTTATCACCTTCATTTTTATCTACTCCAGCTCTTTAGTTTTAATCTCTAACTCTATGTTATCCCATTTCCTCCATTTGCGTTTAAATCTCATTGCCAAGCTATTATTTCTTGTAACTTCTCTCATCTGCTTTGCAGCTGCCATGTCATTCAAATCCTTTTTCCTCACTTATGCAGGAGAGACTCCGCTGCATGTCTATTCTCCTCCATTGCCAGTTTAGTACTCTGTAATGTAAGACATATGTGTACTTCAGGAATCAATGTATTTATATGTAAACTTTACTTTAAAGAATACAATATACAATACTGTTGCACACCAGTTCACTTTGTTTCAAACAGAAAAACTAATAATATGTAATATGTGGGGCAGATGCTTCTTCTGTCTCTTTCCTTTTTTTAATTTACATCCTCCAATGTTAAGTCATATCGGACAATCAATGAAATGGGTGAAACGATGCTCAAGTGAGCCCAGGGTCCATATAGCTTAAGATTTATCCAACATTCATTTTTCAGGATAAGGAAAAACTCCAGCAGAAAACCTTATCCAGATAACTCATCCTGACTGAGATTTGAACAGAGGGCATGTTCGACCACTTGTACGTGAGGCAGACATACTATCATCTACACTACCAAGGCGGGCAGGCAGATGCTTCCTTACTGTTACAAAAGTAACAGTGTCCCAACTGTTGCATCATGTGAAGGTTTCTTGTGTTGATGTGGGATAACATATGTAATCAGTGTTCTATAAATAGATTGCTTATTTTTCAGCTCATATTTTCAGTGTTAGGATTGTTTACAGCTGCACATTCTATGTGTAATGTAATAGTACAAATCTTTATTGACAGTTTATTATATTACAGAAAGTTGAGAGCCCGCCTCGGTAGTGTAGATGGTAGCATGTCTGCCTCACGTTCAAGAGGTCCTGAGTTCAAATGTCGGTCAGAGTAAGTTACCTGGATAAGGTTTTTTCTGGGGTTTTCCCTTATCCTGAAAGACGAATATCAGGTAACTCTAAGCTCTATGGACCCTGGGCTCATTTGAGCATCATTTCACCCATTCCATTCATCATCCGATATGACTTAACGTTGGAGGACGTGAATTACAACAAAAAAAAAGTTGAGAGGAAAACATAAAAGGGATGAAATAATAATGTCCTTTCACTGGCACTACATTCTCTTGCACCTTATTATTGCAAATTCATGAAGTACATAATATTTTATTCTGCACCCTGGCATAGTGGATTGGAGCATTCTATATTGCTCCTTACCACGGAATACACATTGTTTGGATTTCACCTGTGGGGTGCAGATTTTAAGTCTCGAGTATAAGCTGCAATAGGCAATGAATCCCGGAGAATGAATGCCAAATTTCTGGCTGGGGAGTGCCGAGATGCTAACCATATCTCCTCCCATATCAGTTGGATGATTGCCTATCTCTGCCTTCCATATGTGGGCAAGAGGCTGGCAGGCTCATCCCAATTTGGGTTGCTAGATTACTTACTTTTCTAACTTACACAATATTCTAATTTTTAAAAGGCATAATCAGATAACAAAAATGATGACATACACGGTGAAAATTAATCTTGAGTAGTCATGTAACCTAAGTAAAAATATAACATCTGTAACAGTCTATAAATAATCTACAAATAGACTTCTGGGTGTCATTGGGTTAAAACTGACAAAAATAGTAAAAACTCACTTTTTTGATATTAATTACTGTTATAGTAGTTTACTGTGTTTGAAAGAATCATAATGGAAGATCTGTGGTTCAAATCTTCCCAAAAAAACACTCTTCCCTGATTGTATTTTAACAGGTTTTTCTCAGTCCTTATAACAGACGATGCTGGGGAGGCAAATTGCCCCCTGTCTTTGGTACCTAATGAAATAAGATGGGCATTGAACACTATCATTCACATTTACACATTACACAGATTACACATCATCATATACACATTAAAATGTACCCACATGATCTAGCTGCTGACAGGCCCTTAAACTCCACACACTCTCTAACTCATTCACATTATAACTTCGTTTTGTAGGATCTGGAGAAGAACCAAACATTACACATTGCTCCAATTCCACTTATGGATGCTGTCCAGATGGTGAGACTTCTGCTTTCGGGCCAAACTTTGATGGTTGTGGTGTCATAAATCAAGATAACTGTACTATTTCTTATTTTGGATGCTGCCCAGATGGAGTGAATGCAGGTAAAATACTTAAGGGGAAGCATCTGTGAAAAATGTCAAAACCCATAGTTTTCATCAGAAATCATTAAGTGGAATTATAGTTAAGCTTTTAAGTTTTATCCTTCTATCTTTAATAGCTCTTTTTTTAATCTTTTATTACTCTTTACAGTGTGAGTTTTGTATGTTAGAAAAAAATGTCTCAAACCTTACACATTTTGCTTTAAAATAATTTAGATTTTAATTTCATGTTTCTTTAAAAAACAGTTATAAAATCTTTTATTTACTCATTTGTGTATGTCAAGTGGGTTGGGCAAAAATAGTTATATGTGAATATATTAGATTTTAATTGAACAATCTAAACTAGTCATACAAAAAATGAGCCTAAGAATTATTTACAAGATAGGAAAGAAGGTATCATGTAGAAGCACATTTAAAACCCAAAATATATTAACGGTTGCCTCCCTCTATGTATATAAGGTTATACTCCTGGTCTTAGAAGATAGATACGATCTGACTAGAAATAGAGACAACCATAATTATAATATAAGAAACCAGGATAATTTTTTTAGAATAGTTATTACAAAAAAAGCAGTAGAAAAAGATTCTTTTGTAATTGGCAGTATGCTATACAATAAGCTCCCTACACAATTAAAGCAGTTAAGTAAGAATAACTTTAAGCCAGCATTAAAGACATATCTAATTGAAAGATGCCTGTATAGATTAGACGAATTATAGTGTACCTGTACTACCTACAATTATCTTTGATACAGTTTGTGTATTAAATTTTATATGTAAAAATTGTAAATATGGAAAATTGTAAATACCAATATAAATGTATTAGAATTTGACAAAGCTTGAAACATTTGTAATGATGTCTATAAGTGAATAAATATTATTATTATATTATTATTATAGTCCCACAATAATATAAACATGTAAGTGACGAAGTGTTAAGAACCGACTGCATATAGTTTTTTCCAATTCATTTTGACATTACTGTTACTAAATTCCTGCAATCATGCATAATATTAGATTTTTCTTAAATTTTAGGTAATTTTGAGATTTAAAATTCAATAATAAGTAAATTAATAAATCTACAGCTGAAGCAATACTGACATTTACTAACCATCTATTAAAGAATATATATATATGCCAAGTTTCATAGAAATCCACTGAAAATTTCAGTGTCTAGAGCATTTTAATCACACAAAAATATTGAAAAATGAAAGCGGAGAAAAATGAAGTCAAAGTTTTAGAGAAAAATTACTTTACCTTGATGAGTACCCTTAGCTTTTGTTGAAGGCCTTGTCATCCTGGTTGGACTTGCCAAAATTCTGCTTATCATGTTGCGAGTTTTTTCTGGGCTCTTGTCTAAATGACTTTCTTGAGTGAAATGTCGGCAAGTCTGACCAAGATGGCATGGCCTTCACCGGAAGCTAAGTATACTCATCAAGACATAGGGTGTGGAAGCCTACACATCCATTACTTTACCTTGTTTGCTTTAAAATACCCATACACTATACTAAGTTCCATCAACCACCTTATTAGCTAATTTCTCTTATAATTTGGTTATTTTTAGCTTTCTTCTAATAATTTTACTAGCTATAGTAATTTTTACCACAAAAAGAGTTATGCACTTTAGGGAATCTATTCCATTGTTTACAATTTTCATTATAAATGTTTGAAACTTTAGACACAGGTTCCTTTGGATAATAATAAACAAAACTTGTTTTTGCCCAT
The DNA here is from genome assembly GCA_030765055.1 of Mantis religiosa. NCBI lineage: Eukaryota > Metazoa > Arthropoda > Insecta > Mantodea > Mantidae > Mantis > Mantis religiosa. The sequence goes on along the minus strand of CM060950.1, from coordinate 276,707,841 downwards.
GAAGAAGACTGTGTAGTACTCATCGCTGGCACAAATGATGTAGGCAATGGTGAACCTGAGAATGTTATTCCAAAACTATAATGCACAGTAAACGAGTTACAAAACACCAATTTGATCGTTGTCAAACTACCTACAAGATACGACCTACACTCAAATTCCTGGGTAAACAAGAAAATCTGTTCTATAAACTTACACATCACGGAGATGTGTAAAAAATATGACCATGTGAAGCTAATCAACACCAACATAAGGCGGGATCTCCACACAAGACACGGGATGCATCTGAATAAACTGGGGAAGAGAATACTCAGTGAAACACTAGTGAAAGTGATTTCAATTTGTGTGAACAACAAACCAAGTTGTGAAACAGAACAATCTGAGGCAAATAGAGTAAATTTATCATGTGGTTCAAAAAACTAGGCATCTTTTCAGCAGTAAAGCACGAGGGAATGAGAAGAAATACAAAAAACAGTGCAGGCATTCATAAGGAAAGGGGTAAAAAATATCAAAATGTTCAAAAATCTTCTAAAAATCAGTCAACAGAGTTAAAAATATTACATCATAATGTCCAGTCTCTGTCTAATAAAATCAGTGAGCTAGAAATTATCCTCAAGGAACGATCAGATATGCATGTACTATGCTTTTCAGAACATTGGCTGAATGAAAACCATATTTTAAATACTAAGCTTACCAAGTTCAATCTAGCTGCACATTATTGTAGAGAAATATATAATCATGGTGGAAGTTGTATATATGTAAAAGATGGCATTAAATTTAGCATGATATGCACATCCAGTTTGTCGCATGAAAAAGATATAGAAATCTCTGCAGTCGAACTCGTTGAATATAACCTTATTGTAGCTTATATCGAGATTTAACTGTATTGGAACACCACAGTGAAGCGAAATAATTATTAATTTTTAGATGAGTCATATTTATTACACATCTGCTTCACTTTCGTACCTATTTTGAGGACATGTTTCGCCGAAGATGCAAACGATGATTTGCGAAACATGTCCTCAAAATAGGTACGAAAGTGAAGCAGATGTGTAATAAATACGACTCATCTAAAAATTAATAATTATTGTAGCTTGTATATACAGATCTCCTAATGGTAACTTAAATATTTTTCTGAACAAACTAGAAAAGGTTCTTAATAAATTTAAACATTTGAGCAAAACACTCATTGTCTGTGGAGACTTCAATATTGATTTTGCTAAAATCTCAAAACAAAAGAATGACTTAATTGATTTGGTAGCTACATTTAACTTAAAACCTTTAGTAAACTTCTCAACCAGAAATACAAAATTCTCTGCAACCATAGTTGACCAAATTTTTACTAATGCTAGTCAGTTGTACAAAAGTCACCCACTGAATATGGGTTACAGTGATCATAATGCTCAGTTAATATCAATAAATATGGAAAACAGTATAAATCTAAACCTTAGAAAAACAAAATTTACCAGACAATTCAATGATTCAAATATAGATTATTTCTTGCATCTACTAAAAAGCGAAATGTGGCATGAAGTGTATGATACATCTGATACTAATGAAAAATTTGAAACTTTTCAAAAAATATTTAGACATTATATTGATATAGCTTTTCCACTTGTACAAATAAAAGAATCATTCTCAGGAAAATCAAATTTGTGGATTACCTAAGGAATTACTAATAACATCTTGCGCACACAAACGAAAATTACATGAAATTCTGCAAACAGTGACTGTCACTCCACAATTCAGTGACTATGTTAAAAAATATAAAGCCACATTGAATAAAGTTATAAAACAAGCAAAAAAGATGGCAAACGATAAATTCATCAAAAGTGCCCAGAACAAAATGAAAGCCTCATGGAAAGTAATACACAATGAAGTAAAGCCCAATAAGAATGTAGATAATTTAGTACTGCAGACACATTCAAAATTAATAACAAACCCGAAGTTAATAGCAGAGACTTTTAATGATCATTTCATAAATCTTGCTGAAAATATTGTTTCACAAAGAACTCCACAATGGGTACTTCAGTTAAAACAAATAGAGTAAATATATGTGAAACAACAATGTTCTTTTGCCCTACTGATTTCAAGGAAATCATTTCAGTAATATCCAAATTTAAATCTAAGTACTCTTCAGGTATTGATAACGTTCCTGATTTTTTCCCTTAGAAATGTTCTATTCTTATTGCACACCCGTTAGCAGACGTATGCAATAGCTCAATTAAATTTATTTATTCATCCTTTTGATCATATTACATGATATAGGACACGTCAAGTACTTATAACTAAAAATTATACAGTAAACATTTACAGAACACAAGTTTAGAAATGGAAATTCAGAAACTGTATGTACAATATAACAATTTATCTGTAGTTGATATTAAAAAAATTTACCTATACTATAAAAACAATGTTCTAACAGGAACTTTTTCACACAGTTAAGGAAGTGCAGATATTGTCAACCTAGTATAATAAATTACACACCCAGAAGGGGTTCATGGAAAAGTATTTAGAAACTCATCAACTGAGTAAAAACAATGTTGCAATAGCAGATGTTTCACCTTGTGCTTAAATGCAGTTTCTGAGGTGGTGAGTTTAATATTATCGGGTAGCTTGTTACATAAGGTAATTCCAGAGTGTCTTACGCTTTTGCTGAATAGTGATGTATTATGTGAAACCATGCTCAGTTTATGCCTATTTCCAGTGAGATAATCATGTTTTTCAGAGTTTGTATGAAAATAAACCAAATTTTTTCTAACAAACATCACGACTCACTTGAACATGCAGTGTTTCCAGAAGCTTTAAAAACCGCTAAAGTAAAGCCGCTATACAAAAAAGGAGATAAAACCGATTTACTAAATTACAGGCCAATTTCACTCTTATCCAGCTTCTCTAAAGTGCTGGAAAATATATTCTATAAAAGACTTATATCATTTATAGAGATGAATGATTTAATATCTAAAACTCAGCATGGGTTTTGTAGACAAAAGTCAACCTGCACCTTTTGATTTTGTAAACAGTCTAATAAATACTTTAGATAACAAAGACAAAATACTAGGCACATTTTTTCGACCTAACTAAAGCATTCCATGTACTAAACCACAAGTTACTATTCCAAAAATTAGAACATATGGGTATTAGAGGGCATGCATTGGAATGGATCAAATCATATCTAAAGGACAGGAAGCAAATAGTAGAAATTTCACATACAGAAAAAGATCGCATTAAAGAATACTGATCAGACACAAAATATATTAAGTTTGGTGTACCACAAGGTTTTATTTTGGGTCCTATTCTTTTCTTATTGTTTGTAAATGATTTACAGTCAAATATTACAGCTAAAGCAATTGTTCAATATGCTGATGACACAAATATATTAATTGAAAGCAATTCACTTGAAGAGCTACAAATCTTATCGAGCAGAATATTCAGTAATATTTCTAAATGGTTCAGCAATAATAATTTAATTGTAAACTTGGATAAGACACATGTAATCCATTTTCAGTTTTCTCAGAATAAGTCTTCTGTACAATCACAATTAATATGTAATAATAAAGTAATTAAGTATGTAAATACAACTAAATTTCTTGGTCTTTGGATACAGAGTAACCTTAAGTGGGAGACACATGTTGATCATCTAATTAAAAAACTCAGTACAATTTGTTATAATTTCAGACAACTGGCACACATAGTTAACATAAAAACTCTCAGAAGCATGTATTTTGCGTGTGCTCACTCCATTTTAAAATATGGCATAACATTATGGGGTAACTCACCACATTGTAAATCATTATTCATAATGCAAAAACGGATTCTAAGAATACTTGGAGGAGTTAAATCTACATCTACGTGCAGACCATTATTTAAAAAATTTAAAATCTTACCTCTCCCATGTATTTTCATTTTTGAAATTTTAAAATTTACGAAGACAAATTTAATGAAAGGAAATGGCCACTGTACCTTTAATGACACCGTTCATAATCATAATACTAGATAGAGAATGGATATTCATGTGAATAGAAGTAACTCAAGAGCTCATCAAAACAGTGTAATAAATCTAGGAATCACTTTTTTTAATAAACTGCCTATAGCCAATAAAACCACTTGCAATTTTTCAGCATTTAAAAAGTCAGTTTTGGCATACTTGCTAGACCACTGTTTTTATTCTGTTAGTGAATTTATGGAAAGTGTATAATATTGTTACATTTCTGAATTAATTGTGTATATTATAAAATTTCTTGAGATATCTTTATAAAACATTATTTTGTACAAACACTGACTTGTCCTTATTGGATGTGACTTGTTAATTTACAAGTATAGTTAATTGCACTGTAAATTCACAATTTGACGTGTCTTATATCATAGTACTCATGTACAACGTATGATTTACAAGATGAATAAATTATCTATCTATGTCTAATGGCTCTAGTGGAGAACATTTCCTGGATATATTAGTTTTCTTGAATTGTTATCAATTTTGTATTTTCAGTATCAATTATTAAGCTGTTTCATATATAGCCCTCATAATATCAACTTTTATTAAAAACCTATCTAGGAATATAAATATACATAAAACATCAAAGAAATTCTTTAAAAACTCCAGTGTCTACAGTATTTTAAGCATTAAAGAATGATAAAAATTAGACTACATAAATATTTAGAAGGTTTAAATATATAAAAAAAAAATAATCTTTTGTTTTAGAATTCTTCTGCAATGTTTGAAGGGCTCTCAGCTAAATTATTATCTTATACTTCTTTCAATTTGGTCACTTTATTTTTTGTGTTTAATAGCTTTCGCTCACATTCCAGAAACTGTCTTAGCCCATTACCACAAAGCTTTTCTTCTTTCAAATACAATCACATGATTTAAATGTGCATATTACAGCAATTTCATTACAATGAGTTAAAAGAGGCAATTAAACAGTCATGCCCACCTGCATATGGGCATTTAAATTGTGATGTAGCAGCTCTTTAAATAGTGCTAGGGCTCAGCTGGTGGTACGTTCTGAAACTACAATGTTTAAATATAATTTTAAGGCAAGAAATGGAAAATGCTATTTTTGGTAATTTTTGGCAATATTACACTAATGTCTCACCTTAAGTTTTGTGTTAAAATAAGTATGAATGCTTTCTGATAATCACTGTTTAATACATTTTATGAACATAATGCACTTTAATATATGTAGTTAAACCTCAATAATCATGTAAAACAAATTTATAAGGAAATAAAATTTATTATAAGCATTAAGTTTGTTCATTTCCAGTGATATTAAGATTAGTTCAAGTTCAAGTTGTTCAAACTGTTTCTCTCTCTCTCTCTCTCTCTCTCTTTCAGCTCTTGGACCTCGGTATGAAGGTTGTCGTATGCCATGTGAAGATGAAAAATATGGATGTTGTTCAGATGGAATTACCCCTGCTCACGGACCGAATCAGGAAGGTTGCTGTTTGAACACAGAGTATGGCTGTTGTCCAGACAATATTCTAGCTGCAAGAGGACCAAATCTTGAAGGTAAGCATTATAAAATTTAAGAGTGTGAGTAAGTTTTCTTTTTTATCCCTTGTCTCTGACAGACACTGGAAGCACCTATTGTATTCCACCCAAAAATTTGATATCAATATTTTATGTATGTTATGAGGGCCTCGGAAACCTAAAAATGCATTTTTCATGCAATGATAGCATGCAATATGCAAAGTATGTGAAAGTACAAGTGAACAGCGTTCATATACAGTGGTCATACAGTTTACATATACAAACAGGGTTTGTGTATGTGAACAGCATGATTCAAACATGAAAAGTTGTATAAATACCAAATATGGTATTTTAAGTCCAGAATCTTGTACATACCTGATATGTACAGATTTCAAGAGGTAACCTGTAATTTCAAGAGGTAACCTGTAATTTCAAGAGGTAACCTGTAATTTCAAGAGGTAACCTGTAAGGTTCCTCAAGGATCAATTCTGGGACTGGTTCTATTTATTCCATATATAAACGACTTACCTCTCCAAAATTACACCAGGCCCACACATATGCAAATGATACTAATATTCTATACTAGTTAACACTTCAAGTAGCTTTTTGCTGGACCCATTTTCATACCACAGTGAGGGGTGGGGCATGTCCGTTGTCCTGGCCTGCCACGGGAGGTCTCTATCTAAGTAAAAAGTAGGTACTCTGCACTGTCGTGGCTACTTGGGATGGCTGACCTCTGCCTCATCTCACCTCATCCTTCCTCCTGGGGTCACTTTACAAACCAATTTTTAAATCAACATATTCTGAGAACAATTTCTCTCACATTCAGCTGTTTGATAACCATGAAATATCTCTATTCCTATATCTTTAAAAGACCTTCCTCCATCTCTTTAGGTTTTCCTGAGGTATTATCTATTTGAAAATATTTATTTTGACTGTTTAGAACCCAGGCCAGATTAAGACAAACTGATGACAGGCATACCTGATCCAAGCTTGTATATCTGAAGATAAAGATTGCTGTTTCATGTGCAGCTTTCAATTGCATGCGAAAACTGAAAAATAAAACATGATATATTACAAGTAAAGAAAATTAGATATAAGTAGGTATGTAGATAACACAAATATGTTAAGGAAGCAATGCTTAGTTAATGTTAGCTTATTTTCAGACTGTGGCTGCCAATACAATACTTACGGCTGCTGTCCTGATAACAAAACTGCTGCAAGGGGTCCCGAAAATGAGGGCTGTGGTTGTCAGTATACTAAATATGGATGCTGTCCAAATCTTTATACCCCTGCAGCTGGTCCACATTATGAAGGATGTCCATGTTACACCTATCAATTTGGTTGCTGCCCTGATGGAGTTACTATTGCGAGAGGACCTCATGGCCAAGGTGAAGTGACTACTTAGCTCGAGAACAAGTCTCTAGACTTATATAGATTTTGGTCCTTCAAGTATTTTAAAATAAGACATTCTATAGGTACTTAAATGCCATCATCCTGACACAGAGTTAAGCCTGCAACTTTGAATATAACAACTCAGCACTCAACTAAGTTTGCCTGGCTGGTATGTTTTTAGCAGTTGCCCCATCCAGTTGCCTTCAGTCTCTGGATTCAAACTTTTTCTATACTACAACTTACATTCTTTATGCTTGATAGTGCTAAATTCAAATAATATTTAATATGTAAAAATATGCAGTAAAAATGTATTTTCCAGTTATGTCTAAATGAGACAAAAGTGACATAATTCAAATATCTATCATTTCACAAGGGAATGAGGTCAAGGTGCTGAAGTTTCCCATAGTTTTATTTGCAGTTGATGGACATAAGTCCATATTTAATTTTATAGAATTTCATTATAATGTAATCCAAATTAATTGACCTAACAGTGGTACAAACTGTAAAGCCTGGCACATTTGTAAGTCGCTATTAAGGTGTGTTAGCTCATATATGAATGAGATCTCCAGTGGTTTACCAGAAAAAATGGGAATCAATTGGAGAATTTAATGTTGTGCTGGCAGGTTGGCATGGTAGCTCAGCATTTAGAGCTCCCAGATTAGGGACCTGGAGATCCGTGGTTCAAATCCCGACTATGACATTGAATTGTTTAGTCTGATTCTATGTGTCCAATTCCTTCTAAAGTTATGTTTCTGATTATCTAATGCTAATAAGTTATCATTCTAATAACTTTCTTTAATATTAAATTCTAGCAACATGAAGTTCAAAGTCAAATAACTTGATGGCTAGATATTGCTTTTGAATTATCTATGACAACTACTTCCAAAAATGTTATCTGGGAAAAAGAACTTTGAATGCAAGAATCTAATGGCTTGATATCCTTAAGTAATAATATTATGTCCAGTGGCAGATGCAGCACTAGGGGATGAGGATTGGAGAGCTAGCTAAAGCATATCTTGAATCAGGAAATAGTGGAATGATCTTACTTTAAACACTGTTAATGTGAGCATTTATATAACATGGTTTCTATGTTGATAATTTGAATATTATAGAAGACATTCTCATTGGTGATACAGAGGGCTGTCAATGATCTGTGGTGACAACTTTAGATTTGCACAGTGGCTCCTTAAACAAACCTATGGAAGTGAGCAAACTACACAGTCTCAGTGGGTATTGATCAGCTTGTGGAAGTGTTGACTTGTTCTTGTCGCATAAAATGGGACCACAAATAGAACCGTTCTGAGAGTGGTACATTAATGTCCTTTCTGATGCAAAATATTTGTATTCCAAAATTATTAAACAATGTAAGAGGCCTCTCAAGAAAGACATCTCAAATGTGCTAAATAAAAAAGGTACAACTAAAAGAAACCTTATTCCAGAGAACAAGAAACATAAAAATTTATGCTGTACTCCAGAGGTAGTTTGAAAGATCATGAACCTTATCTCAGCCCTGAATCCAGCGATGCTAAGTGCAATTGTATTGAAGTTGGGAATCTCCAGGACAACTCTGAACACCATTATCAACTGGAATTGAAACCTAAAAAAGTGACATAAAAGCAGAGTACATAAGCTGATGCACCAGCACATTGCAGAAATTGCCACGTACTGCAGAAAGTTATATAAACTCTACCTAGGTGATAAGTGGATAAAAGTGAATCAAGAAGATATTGACACACTGCTTCACTCACTCTGTAAACAACATGCTTCAAAAGCTCTTGCTCTTATCATGAACAGGTACTCAACTAGTGCAAATTGTAGTGGTTTCCTCTCTCTCTGTATCATCGATAGATGGCATGATGTACTTGTCAAAGATGTCCGATGGAGTTTCAAAATTTATGACTCTATGACGATTTTTGTTAAAGAAGGTTTTTCCCATACGGAAAGGTATATGGGGTGGTTAACGTATTTTATTAAAGATTTTTCCAAGTTGATATCATGCCTAGTATTCAAAAAATAAAAAGCCATTGCTGATTTTTCTGGTCCACCATTTTTAATGATTTTTATATGTTCTTTAGTTCTGATGTCAATATTTCTTTTTGTTTTTTCTATATAGATTTTAGGGTAAGTTTCACATTTGATCTCATAGATTCCTGGTTTTTCTTTGGTAATAATTGAATTTGGGGGGGGGGGGCTTTTAACAAATTTCTGATATTAAATCTATTTTGAGGTGCAAGAATTATGTTGTATTTTGAGAAGATTTTTTTGGAATTTATTATAGGCTGATGGATGGAAGGTAAATTTTTTAAAAAAATTTTTCTCTTTTGCTCCTGTAGGTTCTAGGGTGGTGGTTTCTTTTATTTTCTTAGCTTTGTTGAGTCTGATAACTGTTTAATCTACTAAATTTGGGTTGAAACCGTTGGACATAGCTACTTTTTTATGTACAGTTATTCTTCTTGATAATCTTCTCTGTTTAGTGGAAAGTTGATGATCCAAAAGATTAAACTGTTGAAAATGGCTTGTTGGCGTTGTTTTCGGTTGAAACTGTTGTTCTTAATATAATTATCTGTATGTGTCGGTTTCCTGTAAATACCAAAAGTGAGTTTGTTGTTCATTTTTTTGATCTTGATGTCCAAAAAGGGGAGCACACCATCCTCTTTTGTAAATTACATAGCTGGATTTTGTATATTCAAAAGTCTAAGACCATCTTTTATGAGTTTTTTAGTTACTATTGCAGAAATGTCGTCAACATAACAATACCAAACTTTGAAATAACTTGGAAAAGCTTTTGTGATATGTGTTTCAAAAGCACTCATAAATAAATCTGCTAAGAAGGGAGACAGTGGGTTGCCCATGGCTAGGCCCATTTTTTGTTTATAGATCTGTCCATTAAAGCTGAAAAAATTCTGATTGATACAAATTTCTGTAAGTTGTGATAGTTCTTCTATTTCTTCAGAGGTTACTTGTATTGATTCCAGCCACTTTTTGAGACGTGAAATAAGCTCATTGGTAGGTATACTTGGGTATAAAGCATCTGTAGAGTTCATCTTTATGTTCTTCAGGAGATTTATCAATTCAAATGAGTTTTTGATACTTAAAGTTTCAAATATTGTGAAGGATCTGAAGATTTGAACGAGCTATTTTGATAATTGGTAAGTAGTGGGGGTATCAATGTTATTAATTATTGTTCTGAGGGTAATTTCAGGATTATGTATTTTGGGTAAACCATATATGTATGGTATTTTTAGATTGTCTATTTTGTTGTTCAATTTTTCTTTTTTAGTCATGATTTTACTATTTTTAATTGCTAATTCCACAGATTTACATGCTTTCTTTATTGAGTTGTTTTCTAGTTTAACAAATTCTTTTCCCTTTAAAAGGTTGTCCATTTTTTTGAGATAGTCTTCTTCGTCCATTATTACTATTTTGTTACCTTTATCTACTTTTGTCTTAACTACCGGTTTTTCATTTAAATTTTTGAGTAACTTTTTTTATGAACATCTTTTTGAATTTGCATTTTGAATATCATCTAAAGTTTCCATGCACTGTGTTTTAATCACAGATTTTTTATTTTCAGGCAAATTATATATCGCTATTTCAATGTCCGCTGTATAGTTTTTAATGTATTTTGTGTAATCTACACACGTTTTTAGGCCTTTGTTTAGAAAATTTATTTCTTTTCCGTGAAGTTGCATGTGGATAGATTCGTTACATTGTTAGGTTTTTGACTTGAGAGTAATAAATCTTGTTTTTAATGTGGATTTGGTCCTTGCTTCTTTTGAAGATTGATGAATTTTTGTTTCAAGATGGCTGTTTTCTTATGCATTTTCAATTTAAGAATTGACAACATATTGTTTTCTAAGTTAGACCACATAACTGGGTTCATAGATTTCAAAAGTTTTAAGTGTAGTTCGTATGTTTTTAATTCTGTGGAATGTAACGAATTGTATTGGTAGTTTATTTCCATTTTTATTACCTGTTTTTCTGCTGCTTTTTGTTGTTTGATATTATTCTTGTGTTTAACAATTTTTCTGATGAAAATTGGTGTTATATTAAATTTCAAGCATTTCTTTAGAAAACGTATGCCCGCAAAGGCGTTTATTTTCTTTCGATTTAGTTTTAGAAAAAGTTTGATGACTTTTCTCATACCTTCTGATACAGTATTGAAAGAGGAAAGCATGTTTACTGTTTGTTGGTCCTCCATCTTGGTTGAACAGTATAAAATTAACTATCGAGATTTGAATGATTCTCAGACTTGTAGGCCTAATCACTCAAAGTATAAAATTGAAAGAAGCAAAGAAGCATAGAGACAGTGTGTCTCAATTCACTTTTGTGCTAAGTTGTGCTTTAATGTCTCTATGCTTCTTTCAATTTTATAATTTGTGTGATAAGTGAATGTTTGTTGTTTCATGAAGCATATGTTTACCTAAGAGACTGCAACAAACCCCGGACCATATATTATCATCCAAGGAGAGAAAAAAATTTTGAAAGTTGGTATCAGTTAGCTAAGGAAAGTTTTCCCAATGGTTTTATGGTTATTACGATGGGAAGTTAACTAACTGCCTGGTGGAAAATAATTCAAAGTCAACTTGGCGTATTATCAGTCTAATGTCCCAATCCATATTCTGCACAAAAATCCCTGCTGTCTATAGTGCAGATATAGTTAAGGTCTGGTTGCACCAAGATAAGGCATCAAGCCATATGTCTGCTTCAACCCGGTAGTTTTTGGTGAAAATGGAGAGAGAAACAAGAATCAATTCTATCCCATTTAGCAACATCTGTGTCAAATCTCCTGATGCCTCACCAATGGATTTTTGAAAAGAGCTCTTGGAAGCAAAAGACCACATCATTGAATAGACTCTGGAAAGTCTGCCAAGAAGAGTGGGCAAAATGGACTCTTCACTTCAACTTTCCTCTATTATGCGACAGGAACACCTCCACATGCTAATCAACTCACTGAGACTGCTGTAGGTCACTCACTACCATAGCATGTTAAAGCAACCACTGTGTGCATCTAAATTTGCTACCATATATTGCGAATAACCCTCCGTTATCTTACATTGATAACCACAGGAATAAGGAATTGTATGAAAAGAAGAAATTATCTATATTTTGTTACATACTTTTTCTGTAAAATCTGATGTGTAGTATAAAAAAATCATAAATACTTTTTATTTAAACGTTTAAAATATCTATTAACAATAAACACAGCCAGCAATGACTATTTAAAGGTATGATTAATATTAAAATATTTTAAAATTCTTAAATGATCCTGTTTATTTTCTTTACTATTTCTTTAAAATAATATGATATAAAAAATTCAACACAAAAATACATGTTTTAAATCTCCTTAAATTCAAAAAGAGAATTTTTAGGAATAGTCTATATGTGTGCCTGCATGCATGCATGAGCACGCATGTGGGCATGCTTCAGCTTATTCTGTAATTTATGGATTAACTGCTGTGGTTCTCAGTGTGCTGTTTTATATTAGGTATAAAAGATCACTTAATTTTACTCAGTGTTTCTTTGTGAGGCTTAAGTTCTTTTAGAGCTGTAAATTTAGAACATAAGATCACTAGCTTTACTTTCCTTCTGAAGAAAGCCATGCTAAGGAAATTTATGTCCAACAAAAGCCATCACCCTCTGTCAGGAACCAGAGGCTAGTATGTTACCCCTAGACCATGGAGGTGCATAAGTGTGCATGCACATGCATGCTTGTGTAGCAATAGCATGACACAAAAACAAAAAGTTGGTTATATACAAAGGTCAGCTGATGTTTCCCGCACCTCACAATAAAAAAAAAATTTAAATTTTTATTTCTCAACATAATCTCCAGAAAGGCCAATACATTTGTCATATTGGTGTTCTAATTTAATTAAACCATATCTGTAGTTTGATTTATCATGGTCCTCAAAATAGCTGTTTACCGCATCAATGACCTCCTCGTTGCTGTGAAATCTTCCTCTTCCAAGAAATTTTTTGCGATTTGGGAACAGGTGGTAGTCACTGGGTACTAGTTCTAGTGAATAGGGTGGATGTTCAAGTAATTTGAACTTTAATTCACACATTTTTCCCATTACAATAACTGAATGGTGGGCTGGAGCATTGTCATGAAGAAACAAGATATTTTTCCTTTGCCAAATGACGTCTTTTGTTTTCACTTCATCACTTAAACACTGCAGTAAGCTTGTGTAGTAGCCACTAGTGATACTTTTACCCTTTTCCAAGTAATCAATAAAAATAATTCCCTGTGCATCCCAGAAAACACTCGTCATAACCATGTTAGCTGACAAAATCAACATTGTCTTATTTGGAGCTGGTTCACCTGGCGCAATCCACTGTTTTGACAGCAATTTACTTTCTGGAGTTTAGTGATATATCCAACTTTCATCCATGGTATAAAGTCGTCTCAAAAATTTACTGGGATTTATTTGGTAGATCTCCAAATTCTTAACAGAAGCAGCTGTTCATTGCACTTTTCATCAAGTGTCAACAAATGTGGCACCCATCTTGCACAGACCTTGTGAAAGCTTAAAACATTACTTAAATATTACCTGCATGTTCTTTTGATATGTTTATAGTCTCTTCTATCTCAAACAACTTTAATCTGCAGTCTTCCAGTTCTAAACAATGAATTTTTTCAATGATCTCTGGAGTTGTGACTGCCACAGGGCATCCAGAGTGAGGCTCATCACCAGTGCTTGTATGTCCCATTTTAAACTCTGCAACCCACCTTTTAATCAATGTATGTGAAGGGGCAGAGTCTTTCAATGTACTGTCCATTTCCTCCTTGAATTCTTTAGGTGTTAAGCCTTTCAAATTAAAGTCATTTTTCCAAATCCTCCATTTTTGTGAAACCTCTACACTTGTCTGGTTTAAAATGCTGTCATTCACAAGCTAAACAAGCTATTTACTTTTAACTATGGATATGAGCTAGTCTAGAGTTAAATTATATGATGATATCCATCAAACATCTCTATGTGAGGCCCAGGACTTATCAGCCGAACCTCATACCAAACTTGGTATTTGTGTTCTGTTCTGTACATTATACATATTATGTGCTGGGTTTAAAGAATTTGAAAAATAGATTTTCTAAAAAATGTAACCACCCCTAGTTACCCTTAAGCTATAAAATGTTTCCATTTTTATTTTCTCAAGAGTGGCTTGAATGAGTGATTAAAATGCCATATATTTAAGTTATTAATATTACAAATAAAATAATATTTCATGGATTGTCTGGGAATAGACTGTTAAGACCTGATTAATTTGAATTACTTTTGTAGACAAGATTGGCAAAATCTAATGACAAAAAAAGTGTGTTTTTTTCTTCTTCTTTTTTCTCCAATGTTCAAGATTTATCAATGTATCTTCTTTCTTGCTCCCCATATATTTTGATGTGAAATCTAATAAAACAAAAAATATATATATATATATATATATATATATATATATATATATATATATATATATATATATAGAGTTCATTAAAATACACAACTTATGCCAAATAAGGATGGTTGTGTATTAACGATTTCTGAGATATTCACTGTTAAGCTCTGTTATTATCTAAAAATAGCAGAAAATGTCAAAGCTATCACATAATGATGTAATCTACTGTATTCTTTTACATGTATAACAAAAAGTCTCTATGTATAATGAATGTTTATCTCTATTAACAAGAAATGGGTAGGAAAGCATGCTTTTGCAAGAGCAACTTGCAGAAGAGTGAGTAGAATAAGTCATGACTTCGTTCTACTTTCTCTACTATGAATGGTACACAGGGGAGGTATTATATTCCACCCAAAAATTTGATGTTGAGATTTCACTGCAAATACATGTTTTGAGACCCCTGAGTCTAAATAAGTATTTGCAGAAAAAGGCATGTGTGCATGCGTGCATCTGTATGAATGTGTGTGTTCAAAGTATAAACTTGAAAGAAGCGTAGGGACAGTGAAGCACAAACTAGTACAAAATTGAATCGAGAATATATTGACACATTGCTTCACTCACCTGTTTATTCACAGGACATGTTTCAAGAGCTCTTGCTCTTATCCTCAGCTGATACTCGACTAGTGCAAGTTGTAGTGGTTTCTTCTTTCTCCGTATTGTCAATAGATGGCGTGATGTACTTGTCAAAGATGTCCGGTGGTGGAGTTTCAAAATTCATGACTCTATGACGATTTTTGTTAATGAAGATTTTTTCCCATACGGAAAGGTCTATGGGGTGATTAACGTATTTTATTAGAGATGTTTCCAAATTGATGTCATGTCTAGTATTCAAAAAATGAAAAGCCACTGCTGATTTTTCTGTTTCACCATTTTTAATGTTTCTCATATGTTCTTTAGTTCTGATGTTAATATTTCTTTTTGTTTTTCCTATATAAATTTTAGGGCAAGTTTCACATTTGATCTCATAGATTCCTGGTTTTTCTTTGGTAGTGATTGAATTTTTGGGAGGGCCTTTTAACAAATTTCTGATATTAAACCTATTTTGAGGTGCAAGAGTTATGTTGTGTTTTGAGAAGATTTTTTGGAATTTGTTATAGGCTGATGGGTGGAAGGTGAATTTTTTAAAAAGTTTTTTCTCTTTTTCTCCTGTAGGTTCTAGGGTGGTGGTTTCTTTTATTTTCTTAGCTTTGTTGAGTCTGTTAACAGTTTTGTCTATTAAATTTGGGTTGAAACCGTTGGATATAGCTACTTTTTTTATGTGTAGGTATTCTTCTTGATAATCTTCTCTGTTTAGTGGAAAGTTAATCATCCGAAAGATTAAACTGTTGAAAATGGCATGTTGGTGTTGTTTTGGGTTGAAACTGTTGTTCTTAATGTAATTATCTGTGTGTGTCGGTTTCCTGTAGATACCAAAAGTGAGTTTGTTGTTCATTTTTTTGATTTTGATGTCCAAAAAGGGGAGCACACCATCCTCTTCTGTTTCCAATGTAAATTTTATAGCTGGATTTTGTATATTCAAAAGTTTAAGACCATCTTGTATGAGTTTTTTAGGTACTATTGCAAAAATGTCGTCAACATAGCGTTACCACACTTTGAAATAATTTGGAAAAGCTTTTGTGATATGAAACACATATCACAAAAGCTTTTCCAAATTATTTCAAAGTGTGGTATCGCTATGTTGACGACATTTTTGCAATAGTACCTAAAAAACTCATACAAGATGGTCTTAAACTTTTGAATATACAAAATCCAGCTATAAAATTTACATTGGAAACAGAAGAGGATGGTGTGCTCCCCTTTTTGGACATCAAAATCAAAAAAATGAACAACAAACTCACTTTTGGTATCTACAGGAAACCGACACACACAGATAATTACATTAAGAACAACAGTTTCAACCCAAAACAACACCAACATGCCATTTTCAACAGTTTAATCTTTCGGATGATTAACTTTCCACTAAACAGAGAAGATTATCAAGAAGAATACCTACACATAAAAAAAGTAGCTATATCCAACGGTTTCAACCCAAATTTAATAGACAAAACTGTTAACAGACTCAACAAAGCTAAGAAAATAAAAGAAACCACCACCCTAGAACCTACAGGAGAAAAAGAGAAAAAACTTTTTAAAAAATTCACCTTCCACCCATCAGCCTATAACAAATTCCAAAAAATCTTCTCAAAACACAACATAACTCTTGCACCTCAAAATAGGTTTAATATCAGAAATTTGTTAAAAGGCCCTCCCAAAAATTCAATCACTACCAAAGAAAAACCAGGAATCTATGAGATCAAATGTGAAACTTGCCCTAAAATTTATATAGGAAAAACAAAAAGAAATATTAACATCAGAACTAAAGAACATATGAGAAACATTAAAAATGGTGAAACAGAAAAATCAGCAGTGGCTTTTCATTTTTTGAATACTAGACATGACATCAATTTGGAAACATCTCTAATAAAATACGTTAATCACCCCATAGACCTTTCCGTATGGGAAAAAATCTTCATTAACAAAAATCGTCATAGAGTCATGAATTTTGAAACTCCACCACCGGACATCTTTGACAAGTACATCACGCCATCTATTGACAATACGGAGAAAGAAGAAACCACTACAACTTGCACTAGTCGAGTATCAGCTGAGGATAAGAGCAAGAGCTCTTGAAACATGTCCTGTGAATAAACAGGTGAGTGAAGCAATGTGTCAATATATTCTCGATTCAATTTTGTACTAATGTGTGTGTTATAAGATAATCTATGTCTTGTGACAAATTAGATAGGTTATGGAATCATATTAGTAGCATGAATGTTTATTTTACATTATTATGGGGTGTATCAAAGGAAACTGTAATAACAAAACTAGTAAGCTTCGAAAAACTATTGGGGTAGTAATAATAAAAAAAATTTGCTAAGGATCTGTTTATGCAGATCTGCTTATTTGCAATCACTTGCTTTCTGGAATTAAGAAACTGCAAAATAAAAGGAAATTAAAGGAAATCAAGCTATATCTGATGAAAAAAGTATTTTACTTAAAAGACAAATTCAAACAAGCAGGTTTTTAAAAAAACATATTGTATCACACTATAACAATATTTATTGTATATATCCTTTTTATATTGAAATTTAAATACTGCAAAAAACTGTTGACATTAAAATGCTTTGTAATGTTTATAAAAATGGCTAATGAATGAATTAATTAATTAATCTGTAAATCTTAAATCTCTTAACTCAAAAATGAAAAGTTGGTTAAATTCCAAACTTGGTACTTAAGCATTTTCCAAGAATGCAATCTGAGGATTTTCAAAAAAATTCCCTAGTCCAGACTACCTTTCGCATGGAACATTTCTCAAAAATTTTGATTTTCTCAAAAAGGGCTTTAATGATTTTCATGTTACATGCATATCTTGAATTTTCTGGGAATATCCTAAAGAACTCCTTTCTTCTGGATGTCTTTTGCATAACCTATAAACTATAAAAGATAGACAGAATCTTTCTACATAATTCAATTCAATTTATTTCATCGATATACTCATATTACATTGGATTTTTTAACAATTACATTAGTTTAGCAGTGCATCATCAGATATTTCAATATATTTTCATATCAGTAAACATTATTTGCACATCTTAATGATCATTTGTATCTCTTATTAACTATAAGTTATAGATATGCATAGTATTATATTTAAATTCTGCTATGCTATACAATGTGTTTTCTACTACATATTTCTTTAAAGCTTTTAAACACACATCCCTTTGCTCTGTGTCTTTTACTTCTTTAGGTAGTGCATTGTAATTCTCTTTCACATTACTTCCTATTGAGTGATTGGTATTCCTGTAAGTGCAGCTGTGTAGTAATTGTACTTAGATCTCATATTATGATAATGCATATGGCTATTTTTAGCTATTTTTCTGCTTAATACATAGGTATTTTATGCTTTTATATACATATATAAATACATGAAGTAGTTGGGATTTTACATTTTTTGAATATCTCACAACAAAAAAATGTACAGTTCATTAAAATAGACAGTTTAGATCAGATACATTTTCATCTTTGTGGAGTGAACTATTTCAGAGATATTGTTGTGTTGTTTATATGAAATGTTCAATACTTCACTTTTTTCAAATAAGTAAACATTACTCATTTTTTATCTCTTGGCCATGCAAAGATAATGGAATTTCATAGCCATCACACTGCAACCAGCTCTTTTAACTTTTGACTATTGCTTAAAGCATACTGTATTCTCATATTCCCTTTGCACCTACAAAAAAATTTGCAGTAAGATAATTTTTACAAATGTTTATCTTGATTAACATGAAATAGATAAAGAAATATGCATTTGTAAGAATAGGTAGAGTCAAACTGAAAAATTCAGTGCCATGGCTGGGATTTGAAACACGGATCTCCTGGTTTCTGTCCAGTCATTGTTACCCATTGAGCTACCATGGCCAGCATGCGGTCATGACTTTCAATTCTCCAATTGACTCATATATTTTCCCAGTGAATCACTAGGGGCTCTTGTACTCGAGATACACCATTTGTGGCGACTTACTATTGTAAGTACTTGAGTTCCAGGCTTCTTCATTAAACTCTTATTATTTAAGTTAATTTCCTCAATTAATTTAAGTTTGTAAGAATAGTGTGTATATGAGTAGAGGAAGTCATGCATGTGTAACACATCAAATTTCTGTAACATGTTATTTAAATTTTTGTTCTTTATTTAGGTTGTGGATGTGAGAACACTGAGTATGGATGCTGTTCAGATGAACGTACACCTGCCTTGCGTCCAAACAAAGAAGGCTGTGGTTGTGAAGCATCTCAGTATGGATGCTGTCCAGATGCAGTTACAGAAGCTAAAGGAGAGAAGTTTGAAGGCTGTGAAGAAGTGCCAATGGCTGCTACAGGTAAGTTATTCCTTATTTTGATCCAGTTAGTACTAACTTCTTCAGATCAATGAAGCAGTAATGCTGTGGTCTATGGTTTGAAACATTAGAATAATATAATGTGGCTCAGAATTTTCTTTTCAATCATTTTGCATGTGTCTGTTTACAGAATTGTGTGTCTTACCTAAAGATAGAGGAACTTGCAGGGATTTCACTGTCAAATGGTACTATGACACAGAATATGGTGGCTGTACTCGCTTCTGGTATGGAGGCTGTGAAGGTAATCAGAACAGGTTTGCCAACCAGGAAGAATGTAAACAAACATGTGTTGAACCTGAAGGAAGAGGTAATTATAATTCTTTTGACAATATATTTTAAAGTGTCCATCCTTTTAAAATAAAGCAATAAAGAGGGAAGAAATGTCTTTTACAGATGCTTGCTTTTTGCCAAAGATTGCTGGTCCATGTGAGGGTTATTATCCAATGTGGTACTATGATAGTGAAAGGAAGCAGTGTGGACCATTTGTCTATGGTGGATGCTTAGGAAATAACAACAAATTTGAAACAATGGAAGAATGCCATGAACTCTGTGTACTCCCAGATACCTTAGGTAAATTTTCATTAGCAATAAATTCAGTGAACATAAAAGATTAGATAAAAATGTTTTTAGAATTTAAGCCAAAAGTAAATATTTTCACTTTTTTTGATACAATAATGAGAAATAGCTATATAAATAAGTATAAATAAGTAAACTTCTTATGAACAGCATGCAGATTTATTTGTTTGATGCAATTTCCAGGAACTGTCATGTTGATATACAGATGTTAAGGGCTTAGTAGCTGTTGCATGGAAACTGATATTACAAAGTGCTGCATGACAGAACAGCAGTAAACAAAAGAGTTTTATTATGAACTAGCAGAACTCATTGCTACACTGCTATTTGACTGCAGAGATCTAGTGTATATTGCTCCCTTTTGCTCTTTCTCTCTCTCTCTTTCGCTTTTTCTCTCCCTCCCTTTCTCTTCCACTGTATTATTCTCTTTCCCATACTCCTTTGCCATTCATATAAATTCAAATCCAATAAGTAAAATAGGTATTTTAAGTGTTTTTCTCTGATATATTTAAAGAAGTGTACAGTGTACCCAAGCCTTCCAGTTTATTCTATTTTTATTTTAATATCACCAGATATTTTATTTTCACTTCTCCCTCATCTCTTTTACAAATGTCTTTTAGCATAGTTTGCAAACTCTGTAATGTTTTAAAAGTGTGATGAGGAAATAGTTTGTGTGACTGCACTGAGCTGTCATTGTAGCTCAAGTGTTTCACCTGGAAAAAACTTTAGGTCCATACTAACAGTATATTTTCGTGAAAGGAATTTACACTTTCCAAAGGCTTGCTTTCAGTGTGTTTTCTTAATCTTACTTTGAATTTTGTGTAGTGTGTAGCAAGTTTTAATACAAACACAAAATGGCAAAGTATAAATATTTCTCTGTAAAGAAGAAATTACAATTCTGCAGAAGTATGAAGGAAATTCTACCCTAAATCGAAAGCAGTGTAAGAGCAAATATCAAATTATGTTCAGAGTCAGCATGCAGCTTCATGTAAGAGGTGAATTTGTGTTTACATTAGAGGGATTACCAGCAACTAGCAGCACACCAATGCTTGTCGTAGAGGTTGGGTCATATCTCTCCAGCATGTGATCAGTTAGAGGCAGCCAGTCAAGATGGCAGGTGTGTTGCATGATTGTACCCGAGCAGAACAGTGTGTGGTTGTGCATTTTTTGTGGGCCAAAGGACTATCCATCGAAGAAGTGCATCACAAAATGATATGGTGACCAATGTTTCTCCCGGAAATCTGTATTCAATTTAACAATGGAAGGCAAAGCATCTGAGATCGGGATGATTTGGGTTCATCTCTTTCAACCACAATCAAAAAGGTCTTGCATGGAATGGAAATATCCCACCTCAACAACACCAAAAAGTAATATAAAAAAAAAATTATTTGTGGTTGGTTTATTGACACTCGTCACTTACTTTTTCATATATTTATGAGAGACTAGTTTCAAAGGCCCTGGCCTCCATTTTCAATCTCTTCCCAACTGGCATCTGTTGTTATCTGCTCTCTCTGGTGGTGGAACTATGAACTTTTTTGTCAAATTATCTACTGGAGGGATTTCAAAGTTCATTACGCGATCCTTATTTTTCCAGATGAATATGTTCTCCCATGTTGTCAATCTATTTTGGTTTATCACTGCTTTTAATAATTTTGGATTTGGATCAATGTCATGGTTTTCATTCCAAAAATGAAATGCTACTGCTGACTTGTCTTCTTGTTTCAATCTGATGTTTCTAAAGTGTTCTTTGACTCTGGTTTTTAAATTTCTTTTTGTTTGACCTATGTAGCATTTTTCACAATTCTTACAATTTATTTGGTATATTCCAGATTTGTTACCTGAAGGAATTTCATCTTTTGTTTTTGAATTTAGTAATTTTAAAATTGAGTATCTATTAGTAGGTGCCAAGATGATATTTTGTTCCTTGAATATCTTTTTAAATTTATTAAATGTGTTTGGATGATATGTGAATGAACTGAATATGCTGTTGCTTTCTTTTTCTTTAATAAATGTGGTTGCTTCCTTAATGGTTTTCTTTAGTTTAGATTTTCTAATTTTCTTCAACACCAAACTTTTGTTGTATCCGTTTTCTTCTGCTATGTGTATTATTGCTTTTTGTTCCTTGAAATATTCTTCTTTTTCCATGGGTATGTTGACTAGTCTGTGTGTAAGGCTGTTTATTATTGCATGTTTATGTGTAATTGGGTTGTGGCTATTATTTTTTATATAATTTTCTGAATGTGTTGGCTTCCTGTAAATTCCAAATTTTATTTTTGTATCATTCCTGATGATATTTAGATCCAAGAAAGGTAGTTGTCCATTGATTTCCTTTTCTATTGTGAATTTGATAGTCCTTTCTTGCAGATTGAGTAATTTTAATGCATCATCTAAATGTTTACTTGGTACAATTGCAAAGATGTCGTCAACATATCTATACCTAACCTTGAAGATCAATGGGAAGGACTTTTTAATTTGTGTTTCAAATGCACTCATAAATAAGTTAGCCAAAAAAGGTGAAAGTGGATTGCCCATTGATAATCCTGATTTCTGCTTGTAATGGAAAACACTACAAGCAGAAATCAGGATTATCAATGGGCAATCCACTTTCACCTTTTTTGGCTAACTTATTTATGAGTGCATTTGAAACACAAATTAAAAAGTCCTTCCCATTGATCTTCAAGGTTTGGTATAGATATGTTGACGACATCTTTGCAATTGTACCAAGTAAACATTTAGATGATGCATTAAAATTACTCAATCTGCAAGAAAGGACTATCAAATTCACAATAGAAAAGGAAATCAATGGACAACTACCTTTCTTGGATCTAAATATCATCAGGAATGATACAAAAATAAAATTTGGAATTTACAGGAAGCCAACACATTCAGAAAATTATATAAAAAATAATAGCCACAACCCAATTACACATAAACATGCAATAATAAACAGCCTTACACACAGACTAGTCAACATACCCATGGAAAAAGAAGAATATTTCAAGGAACAAAAAGCAATAATACACATAGCAGAAGAAAACGGATACAACAAAAGTTTGGTGTTGAAGAAAATTAGAAAATCTAAACTAAAGAAAACCATTAAGGAAGCAACCACATTTATTAAAGAAAAAGAAAGCAACAGCATATTCAGTTCATTCACATATCATCCAAAAACATTTAATAAATTTAAAAAGATATTCAAGGAACAAAATATCATCTTGGCACCTACTAATAGATACTCAATTTTAAAATTACTAAATTCAAAAACAAAAGATGAAATTCCTTCAGGTAACAAATCTGGAATATACCAAATAAATTGTAAGAATTGTGAAAAATGCTACATAGGTCAAACAAAAAGAAATTTAAAAACCAGAGTCAAAGAACACTTTAGAAACATCAGATTGAAACAAGAAGACAAGTCAGCAGTAGCATTTCATTTTTGGAATGAAAACCATGACATTGATCCAAATCCAAAATTATTAAAAGGAGTGATAAACCAAAATAGATTGACAACATGGGAGAACATATTCATCTGGAAAAATAAGGATCGCGTAATGAACTTTGAAATCCCGCCAGTAGATAATTTGACAAAAAAGTTCATAGTTCCACCACCAGAGAGAGCAGATAACAACAGATGCCAGTTGGGAAGAGATTGAAAATGGAGGCCAGGGCCTTTGAAACTAGTCTCTCATAAATATATGAAAAAGTAAGTGACGAGTGTCAATAAACCAACCACAAATAATTTTTTTTTTATATTAATTTTGACGTCACTGTTACTAAATTCCTCCAAACACACACACAACACCAAAAAGTTCAAGGTAGTTCCATCAGCAAGGTTATAGTTACCTGTTCTGGGACTGCACAAATTCCAGTCTCACTGTGAAACTGTAAATGTCATGACATACTGCACCACTTTGCGGGATCTCCGACAGGCCATTTGCCTCAAGCAACCTGTACTCCTGACAATGGGAGTGATTCTCGTGAATGGCGAAGCATGCCCTCACTCAGCAAGATTAACACAGGAACTGTTACAAACTTTTTGTTGGAAATGGTAGGAACATTCACCTTACAGTCCCACATTACACCTTACACACCTTAGCCACTAGTGATTTTCATCTGTTCGAGCCCCTAAGAAGTCCTTTTACTGGCCAACACTTTGAAACTGATGATGCTGTACTTCAAGAGATTACCATTTGGCTGCAACAGCAACCAAAATACTTCTTTGCTGCCAGCGTTTAAGGATTTCTAAAGAGATGGTAACAAAGTAGGTCTATTGGAATGTGTACCTAGAAAGTAATCAAGTTATACTTAAATTTAAGGTTTTCATTTATACTGAAATTAGTTTCAATGTAGATTGATTATGTGGAAAAGTAAAATAAATTTTAGGTAGTTACTTTGATGACACTACCCAGCATTTTGAAACTGTTTTCTAGCAAAAAGGGATGTGAATGTGATCTTAACTAATTTTGGGTCATTGAACATGAAACTGTTATTCGTTTTTATGTATCATGTCAGGTTTTCTTGCAATACATACTCCAAAATAAGAGATATAGGAATAAAAAGCACTGAACAAATGAAGATAAATTGAAATTTAACTGTATTGGAACAGCACAGTGAAGCAAAATATTATTAAATTAGAGATTATTACAAATCAGCTTCACTTACATACCTAATTTGAGGACATGTTTCGCGAAGCATCATTCGCATCGTCGGCTCTTATGCGACTAAAGCTTGATCCAGTGGTGTGGGTAGTTCTGGAGTTGCTGCTGCCATCTGTTGATTTTGTGATGAATTTAAATCTGGGGTTATCTTCTGGCAGGATTTCAAAATTCATTAGTTGGTTTTTATGTTTTGCTATGTATATTCTCTCCCATATGACGAGTTCACTATGTTTTTGTATGTATTTTAGTAATTTGGTGCTATCTTCAGTTTCATGATTTTCAGACCAGAAATGAGCTGCTATTGTGAACTTATCAATATTTTTGTATCTTAAGTGCCTAAAATGTTCTTTCTTTCTACTGCCCTCAATTTTGTTATTAAATCCAGCCACATTACACATGCAAAAATAGCAGCCACCACAATGGTCCTGGGGATTACACAAAACCATCCCTGTGCCAAATGGAAGAGGCTTATGTTTTCCTTGGCTCCAATGTCATAGGTTTACAAGGCATGTTTTACAAATTATGTGGGGAGCCCATATCTTGTCCTGGTCTTCTAAATTTACTTTAAAAATATGTATAGTATAAATACAAGGGGTGTCCAGAAAGTAAGTTCTGTTTCAATTTATCCCCTCTGCAGCACTGTAATTGCAGTGTGGTTGATGCTCTGTATCAAGGAGAAGAAACATGTGCCATTGTGAGATCGTTGTCAGCCACGTACGCTTTGTTGTGCTTGTTTACAATGTCGGTGTTGATTGAAAATCCTGCCGCTTGTGAAATCAGATCTATGATTCGTTTTCTGAATGCTAGGAAAGTGAAACCAACTGAAATTTATCACAAACTTGTGATATCAAAAGGTGTTGTGTTTCTTCACGACAACGCATGGCCACACACTGCAAATGCAATGAAAAACATCCTACAGGGATTTGGCTGGGACTTGTTTGACCACCCCCCCATACAAACCTGACCTCGCTCATAGTGACTTTCATCTGTTTTTGCATTTCAAATCTTTCTTTGGCAGTCAACTCTTAAACAATGACGAAGAGCTGAAAGAAAATGTTTCCAACTGGCTGAAGACACAGGCGGCAAACTTCTATGAAGAAGGTATACAAAAACTTGTGCATCAACATGACAAATGCCTGCAAAATTTTGGCAGTTATGTGGAAAAGTAGTTTAAGAGTTGTAAAATTTTTTGCAATAAATAATTTTTCTGTATCTGCACACAATTTAATTTTATTACCAAATAGAACTTAATTTCTGGGCGTACCTCGTATTTCACCAATGCAGTTATTGGCCATCTCTGCTTCTTCGTTATGTAGCACCCACACAGGTAACAGAATGAGTCTGGCTTATTCACATATCTTCTAATTCATGACACACTCGTCATTTTCACATCAGAACAAAATATAAACAACATGTCAGACATATTCCATACTCCTAACATAACTGATTGGGACTAGGCAGCATTAAGAATTTTGCCACTACTGCAAACTACAAAAATGCAACTCTGCATTTCAACAGCGCAGTTATTTGGTAACAATTCTAAAAGTATACTGATATCAGCAAGTTCAATAGAGTGGTGTTGGATTGATAAGCACACACAAGAATAACAAGACAGAGAACAACTATAATAACAATAGCCAATTTGCTGTTGTTGCAAAGAACCACGGAGCCACAGTGATGTATTTTAAGATAGTAAATCACAATTAGCCTGAAAACTAGATGTGATGCAGGAAAACCAGTGACATTTCTGCAATCATATAGTCACAAAACTCATGCTGGGTAGTGTTATTAGTGTCTTTGTCCAGTTTTGTGACTTATTTATTGACTCGTCCATGTATGTTAGCATTGTGCTAAAGATTCTATTGACAATAAAGAAGTTAAAGGCAAACTTGATATATCTTCCACTTTACTGGATCTTGTAAACTTATTATTTTTATATGTCGTGGTTCACACCTTAGCATAAGGCACATAAATGCATTAGCAACAATTCTGGAATTTTAGCATACTTTCACTGATATTAATAGAATAACATTAATCTTGAACTTGATAATTTTTATTTACTTTATTTAGTTTTGAATTATTTGCATCAAAGGGATATATGAATTAAACCTTTTATCTGTGGAGCTTTTTGTATAAATTCTGTAGTGAAAGTAATCAAAATTTGTCACTGATAACTGCAATATTTTATTTCTTTCATAAACACTAATAAGGCTAATTGATGGAAATTAATCATTTCTTCATACTAGCCATATAGAGTCTAAGCTTTTGATAGATAGAGTAAACATGAAAAATTCAATGCCACGGCCGGGATTTGAACCAAAGATCTCCTGGTTTCCGTCCAGTCGCTCTTACCCATTGAGCTACCATGACCAACTTGCCGCCATGGCACCAAATTCTCCATTTGACTCGTATTTTTCCACGGTAAACCAGTAGGGGCTCTCGCATTCGAGATACACCATTTGTGGCGACTTACTATCGTAAGTACTTGAGTCTCAGACCTTATCATTTAAAACTCAACCTATATACAGCTAGTATGAAGAACTGATTATTTTCCATTAATTAACTAAAATAATAAGAGTTAAATGATGAAGCCTGGAACTCAAGTACTTACGATAGTAAGTTGCCACAAATGGTGTATCTTGAATGCGAGAGCCCCTGGTGGTTTACTGGGGAAATATACAAGTCAAATGGAGAATTTTGTGTCATGACAGCAAGTTGGCCATGGTAGCTCAATGGGTTAGAGCGACTGGATGGAATCCAGGAGATCCGTGGTTCAAATCCCGGCTGTGGCATTGAAATTTTCATGTTGACTCTATCTACTAATAAGGCTGTTTTTATTATATGCTCCAATTTATCATATAAATATAAGATATTATTTTTCAAAGCACTGTAAAAAGTATTATCATGTTGCAGACACATGTGAACAAGAAAAAGCTGAGGGACCCTGCAAAGGTAACTTTACCCGATGGTATTATGATAAAGAGACTAGGATGTGCAAGGAGTTTACCTATAGTGGCTGCAAGGGAAACAGTAACAACTTTGTCTCAGAGTCTGCATGTCATCAGAAATGTCTCCAGCCTGGCAGAAGCAGGGGTGAGTGAACAACCTGATATATAAGATAAGATAAGATAAGATGCTTTATTGTCACATACGCTTACAGATAGTGAGTAAAAACTCAGTAAACAGGTGACTCGTCAACAGTAGAAAATTTAAAATAATAATAATAATAATTACACAAAATAATAGCTCTTAAAGTGATTATAGAGTAGTAAGTAGGTTGCCACAAATATAGTTTGGTTTACTGAACTACACACTGATAAAGATGAATTTTCCACTAAAGCATTGTGCTTCCTAAGCTTTCTGAGCTGTAATCCACCCCTTTATAAGCTTTTACAATTCCTGCCATACCGATTCAAAGCGGTTTATTTTTTTCATAAGTATTTATATTTGAAAATAAATGTAAAATAAATGAGATGATTTCAAAATTACCATGTTTATTAAACAATTAAAAAATATACTAGTTATGCTGCTGAAATAAACTAGAAAATGAAGTCAGCAAAATATTGATAAAAACTGGTGATTAAAATGCAAGGAAAGTTTAAAAGTGTTATTTAATTGATTTCACTCACACTAATTTACCAGAAATATTTAAATTCAAATGCCAGGAACAATTCCTTTCATTCTCAGTAGCTATTTCTTTTCACAAGAAATTAAATCTGCAGCTGATGTTTCTAAACACCAATTTGAAAGGAAGTTGAGGATGTATCTGATTAACAAATGTTTGACTTGAAGGAAAGTTGAGAAACTAATTTGTAAATATTTAATTGTATTTCTGACATGTAAAAAATCATAATAATGATAAACTGGATGGAAATAAATAAATAAAAATAAATAAATGTGAAATCCATACTTCTATAGGAAACACCATAATATTAGCATGTCGGGAGTGAAGTTACAAGTTTTAAAAGGTATGAGTCAATTTAGTCTTTATACATAAACATGCAGCATTAGAAGTTTTGAAATCAAGTTCCACAAATGTAGTGCCCAAATTTAAAGTCAGTCTGACAATGTCCTCTGAAATAAATAAAATTATTGACTCCCTTTAAACAGTGAATTCCTCTGATTACATTGAAATAATAATAAAAATCTTAAAATCATGCTCCTCTCAAATAAGCATTCTGCTTAGTTATTTTTGCAATGAATCTCTAAAGACTGGAATTTTTCCTGACAGGATGGAATTCTCAGTTGTTCAAACTCTTTTCAAAACAGACAAATGTTTCAATATCTCTCTTGCCAGTTCTTTCAAAAGCTCTTGAAAAAGCGATGTTCAGCAGAGATATAAACATCTTGAATATAACAACATACCTGTCGGTGATCAATTTGGATTCAGAAAAGAAATATTTACAAATAATGTAACTTACAAACTTACTTGACTGCCTTAAACAACAACAAACAAAAAACATGTAGGTGAAATTTCCTGTGACTTACCATAGACTTTTGATTGTGTTAATCATAACATTCTCATAGTAAAACTGGAATTCTTTGGACAAAAACTGAACATTTGAGTTGGTTTGTGTCATATTTAAATGAAAGAAAAACTAGTATTGAAGTTACCAGTGATAATGGTTATGAAAAATATACATCAAATTGCAAAATGGTAACAAATGGAGTATCCCAAGGTTCAGTGTTAGGACCTTTACCAGTTCTGCTGTATATAAATGGCCTCTCACTTTATACAAGGTATAACTTTATCAGTGTCATGCATTTGGGGGATGTGTTTCTGACATCAAAATAGTGAAAAAAAGTTCATATTGTGACTTTGTGGGTTTGTGAAATTAAAAGTCCAATTGCACAAACTCAAAATGTTCTTTATTTCCACCTAATTACAGTTGGAACACTTGCCGATTACATAGAATTACGTAGCACACACAATTACAATTCACCAGTTCGTCTGTCACAGGTACACTGTAACTCACAATTACGTACAACTTCTCTGATACACACACACAGTCTTCCCCTCCATACACTAGCACGGTGCTCCTACGGCTGCTCGCCAAGAACTGAACTGACTTGCCAACTGCAGGACTTATATAGGGAAGATCGCCGTTTCTGGAAGTCTTGCGGTTCAATGAATCATCCCGAAGGTTCCAGGCGTCAAGGGAGGGGAAAGAGACGGTACAGGGGCCGTGCCGCTCTTCTAATCATCCCCCTCAGTTAGTGACACGAAACAAATGGGTAGACATGGCCTGAATGCTTCCCGTCTGGCCCTACCCTGCTGCTAGCTGGCCGTGCCTTCCGATAATTAGGTGACACTGCTCCCTCCTCAAAGCTGGTCGTCCCAAACAGCACCATCGTAGCGGGCCAGGCGATCCAGGTGTACCACCAACATCTTTCTTCGAGGCACCTTCTGGATGCGGTAGACCACGTCGTTAATCCTCTTCACCACCCGGTACGGTCCTCGCCATGGCTTCTGAAGCTTTGGGCAGTGTCCCTTGGTCTGGGTAGGACGGTACAACCAGACCAGGTCACCTTGCTGGAACCCTTGGCTGTTGGCTTGCCTGTCATATCGGGATCTTCATGCGGTCGCTCACCTTCTGGATGTTCTGGCGAGCCATCTCGTGCATGTCGTGGAGGTGGTCCACCAGGTTCTCCACATACTCGGTCGCTGGGTGTTTCGCCTCCGGAGGGCTTCCAAAAGCCAGGTCACAAGGGAAACGTAGCTTTCGGCCGAACATTAAGCTGGCTGGCGTCATCCCAGTTGTGTCGTGTGTAGACGAGCGGTAGGCCAGCAAGAACAGTGGCACCTTGACATCCCAGTCTCGCTGATGGCTGGCCACGACCTTCCTCAAGTGTTCCTCTAAGGTCTTGATGTACCTTTCGACCATGCCATCCAACTGGGGATGTATAGGTGTTTTGCGGGTCTTATTAACCCCAAGTGTTTCTAGTGCCTCCTTCATCAGGTTGGACTCAAAGTTGGTGCGCTGGTCACTGTGCAGCTCTAACGGTACCCCAAATCGTCAGAACACTTGCTCCACGAGGCAGTCTGTGATTATCCTTGCCTCTTGGTTCGGGATGGCATGCACCTCCGGCCACTTGGTGAAGTAATCCACGACCGCCATCAGGTACTTGTTTCCTCAGTCGGACATCGGAAATGGTCCAGCTATGTCGACGGCGATCCGTTCGAATGGCGCTCCGACGTTATACTGCTGCATGTGACCCCGGCTCCTTTGTCTGGGGGCCGCGACTTGCGGCGTACACATGGCATTGACGGCACCATCTCTCAGCGTCTGCTCCGAGCCTCAGCCAGTAGTAGCGCTGTCGTAGTTTGTCAATCATCCGGTTCGCTCCCAGGTGTCCTCCTGAAGTACCAGCGTGCACTTCCTCCAAGAATTTCGGGACCTTACTCCGGGGAAGTACCAACTGTTCTCTCTGCGCCTTCCCATCGGGTGATTCCCATACCCGGAACAGCACGCCCTCTCTGGTCTTCAACGAGTCCCATTGGGCCCAGTACGACTTGTAGGTGGCGCTCCTCGGTGCGATATCCTACCAGGTTGGTCTCGCCCCTGCCTCCACTTCCTTCAAGAGTGGCCCCAAGTCTGCATCCGCCAGCTGCTCCCTCCTCAGGCCTGCGCTATCCCAGCCGTCCACAGGCACTGCCGTGACTACTCGGACTGCTGCGGCACGCTCCTTCTTTTCCACTCCTGTGCACTGGCCGCACTCTTCTGGACAGGGTCTTTGGGATATGGTGTCAGCATTACCGTGGCTCTTCCCTCTACGATGTTCCGAGGGGAAGTCGTACTCCTGCAGCCTCTGGACCCAACGTGCTGTCTGGCCTTCCAGGTTCTTAAAGCTCAATAGCCAGGTTAGGGCAGAATGGTCAGGCCTCAGGTGGAATGGCTGACCCTACAGGTACTTGTGGAAGTGCTCCAAGGCCTTTACTACCGCCAGTAACTCTCGTCGGGTGACGCAGTAGTTTTTCTCTGCCTTGGATAGCGTCTTGCTGTAGTAGGCTATCACCCGCTCATGGACGTCCTGGATCTGCGATAGGACACCTCCAATGCAATGGTCGCTGGCGTCGGTGTCCACAATGAAGGCGCCACCTGTTGTGGGAAACCCAAAATTGCAGCACTGCACAGGGTCTTCTTCAGGTGCTGGAAAGCGTCTTCAGCGTCCTCCGTCAAAACATAAGGTTGGTGTTCCTCTGTCAGGCGGGTGAGGGGTTTGGCGATGTTAGAGAACCTCTTTATGAAGCATCGGTAATAACTGCACAGCCCCAGGAAACTGCGCAACTCTTTCTTATCCTTTGGGCGAGGCCAATCTCTCACAGCCTGCGTCTTCTCCGGGTCTGTGGCCACTCCGGTTGCTGAGAATATGTGGCCCAAGTAGTTGACTTCCTTGTGGAAGAGCGGGCACTTCTTCGCATTCAACTTCAAGTTGGTCGCCTGCAGTCTCTGTAGCACTTTACTCAGATTCTTTAGATGGTCTTCAAAAGTTTTACCGACGATGATGATGTCGTCCAGGTATAGCAGGCAGGCGTCGTAAGTCAGTCCTCTCATCACTGACTCCCTGAGGCGTTGGAAGGTAGCTGATGCATTGCAGAGGCCAAAGGGCATAACTGTGAACTGCCAAAGCCATTGGCCTGTCGAGAATGCGGTCTTCTCCTTGTCTCTCGGATCTAGAGCTACCTGCCAGTAGCCCGACTTCAGGTTCAGGGTCGAGAACCACTGTGCACCAGCTAGCGTGTCCAGGGTGTCGTCAATCTGGGGTAAGGGGAAACAGTCCTTCCGGGTGACAGCGTTCAGCTTTCTGTAGTCTACACAGAAGTGCAGCTCGCAGTTCTTCTTTGTCACCAAGACTACAGGGGAACACCAAGAGCTGTCAGACTCTTCAGTCACTCCCCTGGATCTCATGTCCTCCAGCATGTCTCGTACCGCCCCTTGCTTCGCCAGCGGAACGCGTTTAGATGGTTGCCGAATAGGCCGGACGTCCCCGGTGTCGACGCGGTGAAGCACTTTGTCCGTGCGGCCGTAGTCACTATCACCTTGGCTGAAGACTCGCTGGTATGGTTTCAGCAGTTGTCGAACTTTCTCCAGCTGTTCTGCGGTCAGGTGGTCGGCCGCCCTCTCCAATAAGCCTTCTAGCCGGGGCCCCAGGTGTTGCGTCTCCACCGGCTCCTGTGTCTTATCGATTCCTGTTACGCTTACCACGGCTCGCACGTTCCGAACTCCGCCCCGGCCTGGACGTAGTGGTCGGTATCCGTTGGATTTAGCAGTCTCACTGGCACCTCTTCTCGGCACGGCAACAATGCCCTGGCTACACATAGTCCGTGTACAG
Source organism: Mantis religiosa (assembly GCA_030765055.1). Taxonomy (NCBI): domain Eukaryota; kingdom Metazoa; phylum Arthropoda; class Insecta; order Mantodea; family Mantidae; genus Mantis; species Mantis religiosa. Next base: position 276,675,034 of record CM060950.1, on the reverse strand, counting down.
GCGTCTTCTGATCCAGTATCATATTCCTGGTTCTCTGGCCTTCCAGTCGCGCCGTCACCATCACCTCGCTCCTCGCGGGGACAACCACGTCTTCGTTCAAGACATCCCTGCAGACTCCAAGGCGCTTTTCGGGTTGACGGAGTATAACCTCTTCTCCGTTGAGCCGCAGGACCTTCCTGCCGACGTCGACCATCACCTTGTGGCTCCTGAGGGCATCCAGTCCCAGAATCACCTCCTCAGCCACCTTTGCGACGAACACCCACAGACGTACGACACTCCGTCCCAAAGTCAACTTCAATAGGGCCTCCTTCTGCACAGGCGAGGTGTCGCCCGATGCCGTCACAAGCTGGTATGGTCGGCTCGGCTTCCTCGTCGGCAAACCCTTCGCCACGTCAGGTCTGATGATGGTCACGGCCGACCCGGTGTCCACTAGCACGCGGCATGGCTTTCCTGTCACCCAACCCTCCGCGATGAGGCTGACATCCATCTGCCGGCTGACGGCGCGCAGTGTCACTCGAAGAGATGGTGTGGACGGCGCCAACGTGCTTCTCGCCACGCCGGGCCTTACTCGTTCTTCCGGCTGCTCTCCCTGGTGTGGACAGTTTCCCTCCAGGTGTCCCGGCTGTCCACATCTCCAACACAGGCCACTAGTTCTTCGCCGGCGTCCCTCGGCTGGTCTTCTGTCTCCGGTGTAGCGCACACTCCTCGTCCTCGACGTCGGGGTAGCCGTCACCTTGACCACCTCCATCCTCAATGCTGCCGTCAGCACCTTGTGGATGTTTTTATAATCGCCGAGCATTAGGCGCTGACGAATCTCCGTGTCTCGTACCCCGTCAACGAATGTGTAGGCAGCTTCCCGGGATACGAACTTTGGTGGGAGGTCGACTAGGGCCTTGCGAGCCAGTTGTTCAACTGCCAGTGCGAACTCCTGCAGCGTCTCCCCTGGCTGCTGTGACATTGCCTTTAGCTGGCTGTGGTACGCTGCGGCTAAGCGGTGTTTTCCAAAGCGATGCTCCAGGGCCTCCGAGATGTCCTTGGGTGCCACCGTTGTCTGTACCGCCTTCAGGACTTCCGCGGCCCGTCCCTGGAGGCTGGCTATTAACTGCGTGGCCTCTTCCTCTGGTGACCATTTGTTGTGCTCGACTACTGCGTCGAATTGGCGGCGGAAGACTTCGAAAGTTGTCGCGCCGTCGTATTTAGGAGGTTTTACGCGCGCCGATGTGTCGCGTCCCGGCGCGTCGACCCTTAAATCCTTTAACCTCCTGCCGACGACGTCCTCCACCATGGCGTTCAGGGACTTGACGCTGCTGCCGGCCTTTCCTTCCAGGTTGTTTACGCGGTTGGCAAGGTCTTCGACGTCTTCCACCATGGCGTTCAGGGACTTGGCGTTACTGTCGGCCTTTTCCTCTAGGTCATTGAAGCGGTTCGCCAGGTCCTCGACGCGCTCGTCCACTTGATCAATCCGCTTGCCCAGTTCCGTTGCGTCATCCCTCACGCCGGCCAACCGTTCTTCAAATTTGCCGGCGTGAGCCTCGTTCGCAGCTTTAATTTCCGTGGTCAATTCGGTCTTTATTTCTTCCATCTTCTCGGTGATGTTGTCGTTGGCCGTCTTCATTTGTTTCAACTCTGCGGCCAGGTTGTTATTTGCTGCCTCCGTCTTCGCTGTTAATTCGTTCATCTTCTCCAAAATCTTTTCCAATGCCAATTCCATGGCCGTTATCCCACTCCTGACACCATTGTGACTTTGTGGGTTCGTGAAATTAAAAGTCCAATTGCACAAACTCAAAATGTTCTTTATTTCCACCGAATTACAGTTGGAACGCTTGCCGATTACATAGAATTTTGTAGCACACACAATTACAATTCACCAGTTCGTCTGTCACAGGTCCACTCTAACTCACAATTATGTACAACTCCTCTGATACACGCACACAGTCTTCCGGTGCGTACACTAGCACGGCGCTCCTACGTCTGCTCGCCAAGAACTGAACTGACTTGCCAACTGCAGGCCTTATATAGGGAAGATCACCATTTCTGGAAGTCTCGCGGTTCAATGAATCATACCAAAGGTTCCAGGCATCAGGGGAGGGGAAAGAGACGGTACAGGGCCCGTGCCGCTCTTCTAATCATCCCCTTCAGTTAGTGACTCGAAAGAAATGGGTAGGCGTGGGCTGAATGCTTCCCGTCTGGCCCTACCCTGCTGCTAGCTGGCTGTGCCTTCCAATAATTAGGTGACAATATGTACATGGGTCTGAAAATCAATTATTTCAGAGTGACTACATAAATTCGGAAGTTACAAAAATTGCTCAAAGTGGCTTCCTCTTACTTCGAAGCATGCAGTAAGCCTACATTCAATACTCTGGCATACTCTGTTGAAAATTCCTGGTGTGTTTTTAATTTTGCCTAATCCAGTTTGGATACATTCTCTTAAAATGTCAACATCAGGTGCAGGAGCCGCACAAACTAGGGACTTCAAATGTTTCCATATGAAAAAAAAAAAAAAAAATCCATGCATTAGATGCATTAGTTACATAAGCAACCTCATATCCCTCCTTTAAGATTAATGTTTGCAGATGATGTAGTCTAATGGAATTCTAAACTGAAAAATCAGTCAACATTTAATAAATATACCACACCAGTCCTTGATAGCATTTCAGAATTAGTCATCTAGTAATTGATTACTGATTGCTTTTTCCTATTTTGCATGTGCTACATGTTTTATTCCAGCAGTAATGGATATTTGTGCCCTTCCAAAGGACATGGGTCCTTGTCCTGGTGCAACTCTGCGTTGGTACTACGATTTAAATGAAAAAACTTGTAAACAGTTTATGTATGGGGGCTGCCAAGGCAATGGGAACAGGTTCAAAACAGAAGAAGAATGCAGGAAAAGGTGTTATGCTTCACCCACCAAGAGAGGTATTCAGAAATATAGATATTGGAAGCGGACCTCTCTTCCTGGGATAGTTGGTGGTGGTGTTTTCTGTATGGTTCTATTTGGGATCTACAGCATGGTTGTTAATTCTTTATTTCACATATATGTAGTTTGATTTCACTTATAGAAAATTAGCAGCATCAAAGGAAGGTTGTGTTTTCCATTCTTTCATAACAAGTTAATTTAGGCTTGCATGTTTTGAATGTCATAATCATCACTGGCTGCAGAGTTCATTTAATATATCTCTTCCTTCTGTACCTTAAAAACCTTAATGTCAGCAATCGCATAACTTTCTATCTATTGCATTTCCATATCAATTCTATGCTCAATTCATATGAGGCATATTTTCCATCCAGTTCACAATAAACATAATAAATATCCATATGGAAACTGTTTCAGTTAATGATACCATAAAAATACAAATTCTATGGTGCACAGAGAACAGAAGCAACAGTTATCTGTTAATACAAGAAGTCAGTATACATCAGACGCAAATTAATAACAAAATGAAAGTATATGTGTTTGGAGGAATTTAGTAACAGTGACGTCAAAATTAATCTCAGAAACTATTTGTAGTTGGTTTATTAATACTCGTCACTTACTTGTTTATATTTATGAGAGACTAGTTTCAAAGACACTCGCCTCCATTTTCAAAGTCTTTCCAACTGGCATCTGTTGTTGTACGCTCTCTCTCTGGTGGTGGAACTATGAACTTCTTTGTCAAATTATCTACTGGTGGGATTTCAAAGTTCATTACGCGATCCTTATTTTTCCATATGAATATGTTCTATCATTTTGTCAATTTATTTTGGTTTAACGCGCCTTTTAATAATTTTGGATTTGGATCAATGTCATGGTTTGCATTCCAAAAGTGAAATGCTACTGCTGACTTATCTTCTTTAGAAACATCAGATTGAAACAAGAAGATAAGTCAGCAGTGGCATTTCTTTTTTGGAATGAAAACCATGACATTGATCCAAATCCAAAATTATTAAAAAGAGTGATAAACCAAAATAAATTGACAACATGGGAGAACATATTCATATGGCAAAATAAGGATCGCGTAATGAACTTTGAAATCCCACCAGTGGATAATTTGACAAAGAAGTTCATAGTTCCACCACCAGAGAGAGAGCAGACAACAACAGATGCCAGTTGGAAAGAGACTGAAAATGGAAGCGAATGCCTTTGAAACTAGTCTCTCATAAATATAAACAAGTAAGTGACGAGTATTAATAAACCAACTACAAATAGTTTCTGAGATTAAAATGAAAGTATTTTATGCTTAGCATCTCAAATCACAATGGACTTAAGATCTTGAGAACATTTAAATGTACTATATTGAATATTGGGTGTTCAAATATATATCTCAATCAATATAGGTCCAAAGCAACCTTTTGTCAAAGAAAAACTATGACATAGTAACATAGTAACAATGCTTAAAAATAGGACAGAGTGCTAGTTTAGTTCTCAATTATTATACAGTTTAATAAAAATGGCAAAATAAAAATGTGGTTTCGTAAAATTAAAAGTTTAGTTTGCAGAAATTCGAAATGCTCTTTATTTCTGTAGAAAGACAGTTTGTACACCCCTTTGCAGCAGAATGACGTAACATACACCAACACAGTCTTTCGTGGCTTCACCATACGTAAACAAACAAAAGAATCCACCTTCAAATCACTACACGATTATCAGTTCTTGACTCGACTCGGTACAGTTCAATGTCCACACACATAATAAACAGCTCACTGGCTCGCAACCCCTAGCAGCTCCCTGCTGAGCCGCTGTTTCTTGAAGGTTGCCAATGTTTCTCAAAAGCTGCTGAAGCTTCACGGAGTTTTGTGCTGCAGTGGGAAAGTTCAGATTATCTCTGTCTCTTTCTCCCTCTGTTGCTCTCTCTCTCGGTAAGTGATTAATGCTGCGCTCACACTGGCCGCTCTATCTGTTTCTTTGTTTACTGCCCGCGCACGGCTCAGCAGCAATTCAACAATGCCTTTCGACAATATATAGTAGTCCATTTATTATTACAAAAGCCGCTCTATCTGTCTTTGTTTACTGTCCGCGCACGGCTCAGCAGCAATTCAACAATGCCTGGTGACAATATATAGTAGTCCAGCTATTATTACAAAAATATTGAAAGCAATAAATTAAATACTTATATATATATATATTGAAAAAGCCACTAAAGTAGCTAAGAAAGACATTATCTTGCATGCACAAAATGAATAAAGGCATTAAGATTGAACATGTACTACAGATAAAAATGAAATGAAATGTGTAGTGTCTAACGCCCGCTTTTACTACATACGGCACCGCAGGTGGTGACACTGATGATGCATGAGATGAAGATGGAGCACCGGTGGAATGAGATGGCGGGGGAAACCGGAGGTCCTGGAGAAAACCCGCTCCAATGCCGTGTTGTCCACCACAAATCTCACTTTGCGGTTGCCTGGGATCGAACCTGCAGATAAATGAGACATTAATATATTAACATAAAATTTTATGTATATTCCGGTTTTTAATGTTTGCCAAATAACAAAATACTAAATATAATTGATCATACTATTTTTTAGTGGCACATATTTTAAAAGACATTCCATTTGAATTTCCAGGCGGGGGCCTTTTTTCCAAGGAACACAACAAAATATTCATAACCAATTAAAAATGTTAATCATAATCCTTTATTCACCATTAAGCTTACATGAAGCAATAGGTTTCGTCAGTTATAAAAAGTATTTACAATGTATTTACAAGTACAGAAGGTTTACAAATTAATGCATATAAAATTCTAGGTGAAATCAGATTATTTGCATGGCTTAAGCTGGTAATTATCGTAAGTTAACTTTACTATGGTAATACTAAAATCAAACAATTAGATACCTACTACTATAATTTACAATAGTTTTACATAAATTCACTGGCATGTATGTTATGTTCTAAGTATTCTTGTACAGTATAAAATGCTTTTTGTTTAAACCAGTTTTTTAATACTATAACAAATCTGTTTTGTGGCAGTTCTTTTATTTCCAGAGGAAGCTTATTGAATAATTTTAACTGTTGATAACAGTGGCTATTTATGGTCTTACTCAATCGGTTGTGAGGTGTATGTAAATTATGTTTGCATCGAGTGTCATGACTGTGTACTGAGGAACGATTTATAAATAAGTTTTGATTTTCTTTAACATGTATGATATTGGTGTATATATACATTGACGTAAAGTCATTATCTTATGGTCTATAAAGCTAGAATTACATGTATCCTGTTGTCCTAATCCTAGAATTAGTCTGAGAGATTTCTTTTACTATATAAATGCATTTTTCGAGGTAGCACAATTACCCCAAAGCTTAACCCCATACAGTATATGTGGATGAAAGAAGGCATAGTAAGATGTTATTCACATATCTCAACTAACACATTTCTTTAGTTTCCCTAGAAGATACCAGATTCTGGTATTACAATGGAATACAGGACTATCACAAGCAAAGTAACATGAAGTGACTAAAATTATACGTGATCATAATATTGATATCTTTACAATTCGAGAAGCAAATTTATCACTAGTATAACTAAAATATTATCAGTTCCAAAATTTTAGTATATATTTACTTCCTAAATGATAACAAATAAATGGTGGTATTCTGTTAGAGTACAAAAGATCTTACTTCATCTTTTAAAATCATTAAAGAAATGAATGATGTAGATAAAATAGAAATAATTAAACTAGACATATGGGAAAATAAATCTTCAAAATTTATTCTGTCTGTAATCCTCCAGACAAGATCCCTAATTTTGAAAATATCATAATAAATTCAAATACAATCATAATTGGAGATTTCAATGCTCATTTAAGACTATGGGGATATTACAAACCAAACATTTCTGGGAAGATATTGGAAGACCTACTAAATTCAAAACACCAAAGTTATTTACCACAAAAATAAATCCACGAACCTTTACCCATTATTCTGGTGCAGATACCAACCCTGACTTTTAGTATGCTCCGATTTATACTCATTAACTCCAAAACAAATCTTAGAAGATCCTGCCTCAGGAAACAGAACTATAAATAACTGGCACTATTCAACTTGAAAAGAAAAATTTAACTTCTTAAATCTATAAACCCAGATAGAACTTTAAAAAAGCAAACAGGAAAGATTTTACAAATGAATTACAAAGCAAGTTTGAAACACCAGTAAATGAATCTGCAAAGTAAAATAAATTAAACAAAGATTTATGTGATACAATTTTGAAAACAGCAAAAAGTAGATACCAAAAGGAATCATTAAAAACAATAAATCTTTTTGGAATTCAAACTAGACAAATTAAAAGAAGGAAGAGATCTAGCTAGAATCACAGCAGAAAAATCTAAAGATCAGAAAGAAGTACAAAATTGGAGAAAACTGAGTGATCAATTAAAAAAAGAAATTAACAACACAAAAGGATAACATTTTATTAATTTTCTACAGAACTTTGATTATAGAAATATGCACAAAAAGCATAGAGATTCATACATGAGATACAAAACAAGAAAGATGATCAAAAATGCCTTTTATTTATAATAAAAAGACAATTATAAATGACATTGAAATAGCTAATAAATTTAATAAATACTACACCAATACCTAAAAATTTTCTGCCAATACTAAAAAAGGACAAAAAGTACTGAAGAAAAACCTTAAATAATACATAAAATCAACAATTAAACTTAAAGATAATATGTTTAATCATGAATTCAATATTAAAGATTTGTTAATTGTAATTAGTAATTTAAAATTGAGAAAATCTCCAGGACCTGATAATTAGGGGGTGGATTTTGCCCTATTTGCCTATTTCATCTTTTGTTCAGAAACATAGGCTTTTAAGTTATAAGCACATTATTAGCCTGATTTCTTAGTTTTATAGTGCCTATAAATGCCTATTTCATACGTTTGTGCCTATTCTGCTTATTAGTGCCTAAAACTGCCTTTTTAGCCAAATTATTCTATTTATAATTTGTGACAACAGCTTTTGCATTTGTTGGCTTCAACCTGAAGTTTTCGGGGAAGAGAAATTTTTTACTGCTGCACATTAGATATACAAAACGGGGTGTAACCAGGTACAAGTAAAACAGTAAAGAAGATAATTAAATTTTAGATGAGTCATATTTCTTACACATCAGCTTCACTTTCGTACTTTCTCGATATAGTAAAGAAGATATTTTGTTTCTCAGTAGCTAAGATGAGCATATCTTAAGGTATGCGTTTTAGTAAAAATGAGTCTGTGAAATATGGCCTTGCTGCATTGTCTTCCATCTTCTAGCGCTAGCAGAGTATGCAAGTGACGCTTGGGCTTAGACTTTCTCCAGTGCGCGAAGAAAGTAGGTCACTGGCACAGAAGTATCGTCGCTACTGTAGGTATCTGCCTTACAGACATGTCACAATGGGCTAATGAGGTCATGGAAAAATCTTAGAATTCACTCAAGGACGCGTAGCAGAGACCGGCTAAATGATATTTCAATGGATTGACAAATAACTACTCTTTATGGGGGGAATAGAAACACCATTTTGTAAGCAGTGTTTTAAGTGCACACATAGATCTGTTTCCTACACAAATATGCCCAAAGAGAGAAGCAACAGAAGTGTACTTCTTAAACAGTGGATAAATGGTTATCCATCGTTCAGCACAGATGGAAAAGAAATTTTTTGTCAGCCTTGTGTGAAACAGGTGAGTTTAATCATTCATGTTTGTATTAATACTATATTATTTTCATTTCAAAAACCTTGTAAAAATCAGTCCTTGTAGCAACATTGTGCTGAACACAAATTACTATGTTGAGCAAAGCTGAAAGAAGAGAAACTGAATGTTTTCAGTTTTCCAAAGTAAAGCACAAATTTGGCTAATGTGAAAACTTTCTTCATGAGATGATACGACTTTAGATGGAGATTTAGCTAGCTTAAAACATATCTGAATCGTTAAACAAGCAAACTCAGTGTACCCGATTTCACAATTTTGTTACGAGTATTATCTTTTGGCAGATTCAATGCAGTAGCATAATATTTTTGTGCTGGTGTAAAGGCTTATTTCTTGAACTAATAGTAATACTTAGGGAAGGGATGATTAATTAAATTATTGATGGTGTCAATTGTTAACAATCATATCAGATCACAATCAGTACAGCTGGTAAGCAGAAATTTACTCCCGTAAGATTTATTTTACATGTGTGTAAAACTACTGACATGAAGCTGTTGTTTTACCCGATCTTAAAATCACCACTCTTGGACTCTGTTCAAGTTACAACTTAAACTTGTAAGGCCAGCACTTAATTACCTAGGCTACACAGACTAAGATTATATATATATGAAAAAATTGTGATTTCCTCATGCTTACATTTTTCTACATATATCTCAAGGAATCATGAAATCGATTGCTTGGAGACCTCCGGTGTTGTTTCCAACATTGAAAATGAAAGTGCAGACCAATAAATCTTGGTGGTTTGTGTAAAATTTACAGAAATGCCTTTATAAAAGTTGTTGTTGTTGTTGTTGTTGTTGTTGTTGCTGTTGACTAATGACATTGGGGATTAGTTGATTTGCATTATTTTCCCCCTGGCTTCCCAATATAAAGCCTGTAGGTTCTCACGTTTGAGACCTTTAAATTTATCCAAATGATGTTTGTTCCTCATGACATCCTCTTTACAGATAGTGCACTTAGGTGTAGGTATGCAGTGTATTTTATAAAGGTGTTCTGCAAGACAATCATGGCCAGTTTCCAATCTAAATTGGGCCACTGCAGTTTTTCTTGGTAGTTTTCGTCTCCAATATTCTTATAATCCTTGTCATTTAGTTTATCTTCTTCATCAAGTCTCCGCTGTCTTTTAATATGTAGCTTAATGTTGTTTAATTTTTTATTCAATTCAATTTGTCTTACAGGTTTTATATTTTGAATTGCACCTTTTTTTTTTTTTTGCTACTTGGTCAGCATGTTCATTACCTGAAAGTCCAACATGGGCTGGAATACATTGCAGGGTGACATGATTTCTTGATTCAGCAGCTTTAATTAAACTTCTTATTTCTTTGATGTTTCTTGTTGTTTTGTTTTTATAGATTACAATCCCATCTATAGCTGATTTTGAATCCGTTTAGATAACTATGTTTTGCTTTATGTACGGTCTGTACAGGACATTCTGCAGTGCTGCTTTTATGGCTGTTAGTTCTCCATCATAATGGTTTGAAGTTTCGTCTAGTGTTAGATACTGTGCAAAATGTTAGCAGTATACTCCTGCATCAGCCTCTTGTTTGTTAATAAAGGATCCATCTGTATATATTTGGAGCCATTCTTTTCTCGATATCTTTCATTTTCTGTGGCTATTGCTATTGCTCTCATTTAATCTGGTGAATTGTTTTGCTTAGGTATTGTATATAATGTATATCAATGTATTCTGGAAATTAATTGTTCTTTCACACTGGCCATGTGTAGGCTAAATTGTGGAAACGTAGAGTCAGACTGAAAAATTCAATGCCATAGCCGGGATTTGAACCATGGATCTTCTGGTTTCCATCCAGCCGCACTACCATTGTGCTACTATGGCCAACGTGCCGATATGACATTAAATTCTCCAACTGACTCGTATTTTCCCGGTAAACCATTTAGGAGTTCTCATAAACACATGAGACAACTACCTTAATGGCGACTTACTATATTCTAAGTACTTTAAGGCCCGAGGTTTATAGTTAACCACTATTAGGTCAATCAATGTGTTCTGTTGGGCTCGTTTCCTCTATTGTTGTTATATTTGTTGATATGTTCTTGTGTTTTGAGTTATTGATATATGTACTGAAGCTTGTTTGGGTTTTTAGATTGCTTATATTATCTGCTGTGTGATACCACTTGTGTCTATTTTTGTTAACTAGCCGTTTTTGTGCTAGGATAATTGCCTTTAGTTCATGTTCCAGTTCTATGGCCATATTTTTTGTGAAGCTTTGTAGCATGGCAATTGGTGTTGTTTTTACAGCTCCTGTTATTATTCTTAGTGAATTGTTTTGTGAAGTTTCTATTTTCCTTTTGAGTTTCTTGTTTACTGTTGCCAACAGTTCTCCTGCAAATAGTAGGTTGGGTTTTATGTATGTTTTATATGTTATTAAGGAGGTCCATATTTCCACCCCATCTTTTTCCTGCTGGGCGTTTTAAAATGTTGTTCTTTTTGTTGATCTTATTTGCTACATTGTTTACAGTTCTTTCATTGATAATTTTCAGTCTAGTTCTATTCCTAGATATGTTGTTGCAGATGGTTCTTGTAAATTTTTGTTATTGATTTGCAGATATATATTTTCTGTTTTGTGTTGCATTGTGAACAGTTGATATTGGTTTTTTTTTCTGTGTTTATCTCCATATTGTTATGGTTAGTCCATTGTTCTAATATTATAATTGCATTCTCCATTGTTGTTTGTAACTTTTTATAATGTTTCCCAGAACTTATGTTCTTTTACGAGGTCCATATTACTAGGTCGTCGGCATACATTCCCACTTGTATGCTATCTAGTTTCTTCAGTGCATCAGCTAGGTCATTTATAATTATATTAAAGAGAATAGCACTTGTAACAGACCCTTGGGATAATCCAACTCGGGTTTGTTTCCATTTGGATTGAAGGCTTGAGCTAAGAAGGCTTGAACCAATTTAGCATGTGACCTGATATGCCATATGATTTCATCTTGTATAGTAGCATTTCTCGCCATAATGTGTCAAATGCACTTTTGAAATCAACAAATAGTGCTAGAGAAGTCTTATTTTTATTAAAATGTTGTTTAATGACTTGTGTAAGTCTTACGACCTAATGTATTGCTGAGTTATCTTTCCTAAACCCGGCTTGTTCAGGGACTATTATGTTTTGTGTTTCCAGGTAAAATGTCAGTCTTATAGCTATCATTCTTTCTAGAAGAAATGTGCTAGTCGAGATATGTTAATAACATCTTACTATGCCTTCTTTCATCCACATATACTGGATGGGGTTAAGCTTTGAGGTAATTGTGCTACCTCGAAAAATGCATTCATATGGCAAAAGAAATCTCTCAGACTATATCGAGATTCAATTCTAGAATTAGGACAACAGGATACGTGTAAGCCTAGCTTTATAGACCATAAGATAATGACTTTACCATTAATGTATATATACACCAATATCATACACGTTAAAGAAAATCAAAACTTATTTATAAATCGTTCCTCAGTACACAGTTATGACACTCGATGCAAACATAATTTAGATACACCTCACAACCGATTGAGCAAGACCATAAATAGCCATTGCCATCAACAGTTAAAATTATTCAATAAGCTTCCTCTGGAAATAAAAGAACTGCCACAAAACAGATTTGTTATAGTATTAAAAAACTGGTTTAAACAAAAAGCATTTTATACTGTACAAGAATACTTAGAATATAAGATACATGCTAGTGAATTTATGCAAAACTATTGTAAATTATAGTAGTAGGTACCTAATTGTTTAATTTTATCATTACTATAGTAAAGTTAACTTACGATAATTACCAGCTTAAGCCATGCAAATAATCTGATTTCACCTAGAATTTTATATGCATCAATTCGTAAACCTTCTGTACTTGTAAATACATTGTAAATACTTTTTATAACTGATGAAACCTATTGCTTCTTGTAAGCTTAATGGTGAATAAAGGATTATGATTATGAAGTTTTGCTGTGTTTGAAGTTAATGATATCGGTTTGTAGCTATGTATCGATTGTGCCAGTTTTCCTTTCTTCTTGGTGGGTATTATCTTTACTTTTTTCCACAGTGTTGGTATATTATTTCTGGTGGTCCAAATGTTATTGAAAATTTACAGTAGGGTGTGAAGTGCTTCATGTCCTAAATTTTTTAGTAGCTCCGGATGTATATTATCAGAACCTGGACTCTTTTTATTTTTTAGTGTCCTTATTGCTTGTTTTATTTCTGAAAATGTAAATGGCTCATTGAGGATACTTTGGAAGTTGGATGTATTGTCAAGGTTATTGTTCCTTAGGTATTTATTCTGCTTTTTGTTTTTATATTTTAATGTAGCACTAGTTTTGTAGTATGTTGCTAGTTTTTCTGCTTTAAGGGTGTCTTCATATATTTCGTTATTACCAACAATTAATGGCTGACTTTGTTGGTTTTCTCTTTTTATTTGTTTGATGTAGTTGTGTACTTGTACTGTTTGTTCTATAGTCTAATTTGTTTATAAATTCTTCAAAGCTCTCTTTTTTTTTAGAGTTTTATAGCTTTTTTTAACTGTGCATTTGCTTTTCGCCATTCTATAGCATCTGTTTTATCTTGTGACCTTTCTGCACTTTCTCTGGCTTTGTCTCGTTTTTGGTTTGAGCTGTGCTAGCTGTTCATTCCAGAAAGGTTTATATTTATGACTTTTTTTGCAGCATTTAGTTATTTTATTACTTTATTTATGTTTTGTTCTAGTTTAATTCCCTTTAGGAATTTGTTGTCATTCTATACTCTTCCCAATGTGCCTTTTTGAAGTTCCACTTTAGGCTTTATTTTTCCTTTTGTGTTGGATGGTTGTTAATTTAGGTTTGTTTTTATTATGGCTTTGTGTCCTCTACCACTGTCTTCGATTACTTTTTTTGTAGTTTTATCTTCTAGATCAATTGATATGATCGCAATACCTGGATTGGTTGACTGTCTTGTACAGTGTATGTAGGTTTTTGGGTCTTCATCTCTGAGCAGTATTTTCATTAAGTTGGTATCTACAAATTTTTCAATGATTACACCAGCTTTATTATTATCACATTATCTTGGAGAATGTCCATTGAGATTGCCAATTATGATTGTCTTATTGTCACTATCTACTATGTCTAGGTTGAGGTGGTTGTTATTGGGTGGGCTGTAAATTCCATAGATTTTGAATTTATGTTTTTGTTTGCAGGCTGTTATTCTAATTATTTCAGAGGTGTCATCTTGATTCATTTTTTTTTACAATTTCAAACTTTCCGTTTATACACTGTTTGATGCCAGCAAGTACACCACTTGTTATCTGTCTGTGTTTTTCTAAAATACTTGTATTATATTTTAAAAATTGATAAAATTTTTCCTTTTGTCGATGTATATTTGCTTCAGCTATCATGAAAACATCTGCGTCATTGTGTCTTAAAAGATTGTCTATCATGGTCTTTTTACTTTGGGTCAATCCTCCGGCATTCCAAAACAGCAGTGAGAAGTACTCTTCTTTTGTATTGGGAAGCATGCCTGCATTGTAGTCCATGTAGCGTTACCCAGGGAACACCACGTGGAGACAGACTATTTTGTTCCCCCCTTTATAAAAGTAAGTATGAGATTTCCTTTCATGATGCCTTAATTGCTGTTCTTTTGTTTGAATAAACGGTAAACACTTACTGAAAAGCTGTGCTTCATTATTGTTTCTTAGTCGACAATAGGGCATTAAGGGCTTTTATTATAAAGACTAGGACTCTGTAGCTTTAAGATTTTAATTAATTTTTGTTCTGTGCTTTGTATATTTCTGACACATCGTGACAACATTTTAAGTGATATTGTTGTAATAAAGTTTTGAATTTCTTATCTCTCCAATAATCGTTTCTATTAAGGAGACATCTGTGCAAATTTGTTCTGTGCTTTGTATCTTTCTGACACATTGTGACAACATTTTAAGTGATATTGCTGTAATAAGGTTTTTCAATCGTTTCTATTAAGAAGACATCTGTGCAAATTGGCCCAAAATTTACAACAATCCCAAATTTAGTCTTTTGTCTTAAAATTAATATAGACAAGCTTTAATAATATAAAGGTTTTTTCTAGCGGCACTACAGAAACGTCACATGACTGTTTAAATAACCTGGCACCTGTATCATAGCTGCTATTATGTAATTTTAACTCATATTTCTTAGATTCCATATTTTCCACATATTCCTAACTTCAAAATGTTCAACAGGATGCAGTTTTCTATTAATCTGTATGAAATTCTAAACATGCCTGTAAGGTAAACTGCATATTAGGTGTACCCATTTACATTTTTTGTGTTTCTGTTATTTGTATTGAAAAGGATTATAATGTTTACTTCTTACTGAAAACGCTTAGGAAAATAGAAATTTTTAAATAGATATGATTATTTTTTCCCTTCATTCGTATGGCGAAGATAAATATTTCACATAGGTACAGGTCATTAATATGTTAAAATATGTGCAGAAACTTATACCCCAAGCATTAATTTTTAAAATTATAATATGCGGGACATTTTGAAAGTCACCTGTAAATTAGACATAAACTGTTAATTCCTCAGAAACTACTGTAATTAGAAAGCTGAAACTTGGTATTATTCTATTCTTGATTGAAGACAAAAATAAATGGTATAAATTTGAAATAAATCTAACAAAAGCTTCAGATATTTAAATTTTCACCCTAAACCCCACCCCTAAAAAAACATGTCTTTTTTGACATAGTTAATTACTTCACACATTGTGGAAATGTAGAGTCAGACTGAAAAATTCAATGCCATAGCTAGGATTTGAACCACGGAACTTCTGGTTTCCGTCCAGCTGCACTACCATTGTGCTACTATGGCCAACGTGCCGATATGACATTAAATTCTCCAACTGACTCGTATTTTCCCGGTAAACCACTTAGGAGTTCTCATAAACACATGAGACAACTACCTTAATGGCGACTTACTACATGTAAGTACTTTAAGGCCCGGGCTTTATAGTTAACCACTATTAGGTCAATTAATGGAAATTAATTGTTCTTTCACACTGGCCGTGTGTAGGCTAAATTGTGGAAACGTAGAGTCTGACCGACCGACCGACCGACCGACCGACCGACCGACCGACCGACCGACCGACCGACCGACCGACCGACCGACCGACCGACCGACCGACCGACCGACCGACCGACCGACCGACCAGAAATGAAGGGATTCTGTCTCATTTTTTGGAGGCTTCTTGATATTTCTTCTAGACTTTACCATAATCTCAGTTTTCAGATGTACAAGTATCTGTGAGTTAGCCAGTTCAAATTATTTTTCCATGTGTTTGAATCACACTAAACATTTCTGTTTTAAGTGGCTTTCACAGTTTCTGTGTATTACTTCCTCGTGTTTTATGAAAATTGTGTGTTACAACAAGTTCAATATTGAATTTAGTTTTCAGTAATGGTAGAGGGGCTTTAATGGCACATCTGCTAAGGTCATTGGTAACCTGAGTACGAGGGCTGATCAACAAAGACTGAGACTGATTTTTTGCTTTAGTTTCCATGATAGTTTCATATCCGTAACATAAATATTTGAAAAGAGCGGACTTTTATATATAATGTCAGTAGGCGGCAGCACTCTCGTATTGGTAGGTTGGTAGTGATGCTCTATTTTGTAGACCATACGTGCATTTTGCATACCAGACAATGTAGGTGATGGGTGAGGAGCAGTACAGCTCAATCAAATTCTGTTTTCATTTAAACTATACAGCCACTGAAACTTACGAAAAGCTGAAGCAAGAGTACAGTGAAGATGCACTACCTCATGCAACAGTGTTTAAGTGGTTCATGGACTTCAAAGAAGGCCAACTTGAAGTGTTAAGCAAGTTGGGCCTGGTGTTTCGGCTTCTGCTGTGACTAAGGTCAACATCAACACAACTGCTGTGATTGAGAGGATCACCGTATAACATTACGTAACCTCAGTAAAGTGTTGAGAATTTCATATGGCAATGTGTCTACAATTATGCACAACCATCTACATATGACCCGAGTTTGCCCTCGTTGATTGCCACGTCTGTTGACTCCCAAACAAAAGGTTGTGTGAATGGAGACAAGCCGTGAGGTGCTGCATCTCTTTGCTGATGGAGGGGATGCATTTTTTAAATCGATTATCACTGGTGATGAAGCATGGCTGCATCATTATGATCGTGAAGTAAAACAAGCCAGCACAGTGTGGAAATTGTCAGGTTCTCCAACACCAGAAAAGGCAAAAGTTTTTCCATGTGCAGGGAAAGCGATGGTGATCACATTTTTTGACTGTAATGGAATGATTTACCAGCATGCAGTTCCCCCTCACACTACTGTTACAGCAGCATACTACACGTCAGTATTGGCTACACTGAGGAAGCAGATTGCAAAGAAATGACCAGAGATTTCTCAGACTGGGTGGTGACTTCATCATGACAGTGCACAGCCTCACATCGCAAATCAAGTCATGTAGTTTCTGGCTCTATTCAACATTACCTATGTACCACATCCACATTATAGCCCCAATCTTGTACCCTGTGACTTTTTTTTATTCCCATCATTAAAGGCAAAGTTTAGGAGTATTCGATTTGAGAACTCTGAAGCAGTGCTCATGAAAAAAAAAAAAAAAAAGGCAATTCTCAAGGACCTGACAAAGAATGGTCTGCAGCATGTGTTCAATGACTGGCAGAGACACTATAAAAAGTGCATTGAAGTAGGAAGGGACTACTTTGAAAAAGATCATGTAAACATTGAATTGCAATAATACACATCTGTGAAAAAAAATCAGTCTCAGCCTTTGTTGATCAGCCCTCGTATTTAATGTTGCAGTTCATTTTTTTTTTTTTCATTTCTTAGTGCCTCATTTACCAGTATTCACTTTTGTATATGTTAAACTCAGAAAAAAGTAGTGTTGAAGCTCATAACAGTATACTCTGGATTTTGTGTAAGGAATATTCAGCAACTAAAGTATCCATAGTTAAGTTACGAAAAATTGAGCTTCATTGTTACTGCCATGTATACCTAATCAAATATTTCATTTTTACAATAAAATGATAAAAGAAACATCACTTTATAAATAATATGTATGCTTACGAGGTTAAAATTATCCTGAAGTTTCTATATTTATTTGAAAGCTAAATTGAAATTGTATGCAACTTAATTAAGCAATACCATATTGGCATACACAGTAGGTCTGGAATAAAGGTAGTCATCTTTTGCAGCATGAACTACCATAGCTGCCTTACAAGTCTGTGAGATTTAAGTTGGCATATTCTACTATCCTTGTCTAACACAGAATGCTGTTCTTATCTAGCCCAAGTGGGCAGATCAGCAACCACTGCTTTGTTATGATTTGTGGAATGTAGATGCTCACAACCCCCATTTCTGTTGTGTGTTGATTGAAGCTTGCCAGTGGTGTATGAGCTATAGAACTGTGAATTTTTTGTTTTGTGGATTTATATGATACACAAAATGTTTTCAGTGTTGCAACATATGGATATAATGTTGAATTATTTTCTTGTAGCTTTAGTCGTGTTTGTGTTGTTTCAACTTGGATCTTGAGGGAAGGTTTTAAATCGGATTTTAGGGAAATTGTAGTCAAAGTTCACAGTTTCTTCAGTGATGAATGTGACGCTTTGAAATGTGGAAAGCCGACTATTTTAGTGATGAGTATAGTTGAGAGAACAGCTGCTGCTACAGGTATTTCTTCTGGTTCTGTCCAATGAAATTTAAAAGAACACAAAAATGCAGAAGCTAGTGGCACTAGACTGCAAACACCAGGCAAGAAGCACCCTAATAGAAGATTGCGAAAAACAGAAATTGATTCATTCACAGCTGCTGTTATTAAGCAAACAATCTATTTTCTGTATCGTATGGACTCTCTGCCTCTTTTGCTGGACATACATGAGGCTTTAAAAGCTAAAGACTTATTTAAAGGAAGTGTGTGGTCCTTAGGAAAAATTCTTAAAAATCTTAATTTCAGTGACAATACAAATTTGCAAGGAAGATGCATTTTAATGGAATGAATGGATATTGTTTCTAAAAGATTTAAATTTTTAAGGCGAATGAAAGAACTGAGCTCTACAGGTAGGCCTATATTGTACCTGACGAAACGTGGATAAATATAAACCATACGAGAAATAAGGTGTGGAAATGTATCGCTGATGAAAATGAAAGTGATTTCCCTCTTAAAACACCAATCAGCAAAGGACAGCAATTTATAGTTGTACATGATGGATGTTCAACAGGATTAATTCCTAATGTCTTGCTAACAACAAACACTATGTCAATATGATTAATGTTGGCGGTCTTCGCTTGGAATAATACAGTTAATTATATCAACAGGTGGGGTTTTAGGCATGGCAGCAAGAGGGTTAATATGACATCATGGACTGCAGTGCAGAGGCCCTTTCTTTTATGTGATAGCTACTCCAGTACAGTACTTAGACGTATACCTATACTGAGTAGATAAAAGGAAATGGAAGTTAATTAAAAGGATCGGGATTAATAGAAGGATTTATTTGAAGTATTCAGTTCTGCCATTTTGTTCTGTGTCACTAAAGTTGGTACTGTAATCATGGTTTTCATCGTTATCATCACTAAAATTTGTGTCTGAACAGGCATTTAAATTGATACACCTCCCTCTTGCATGATGTAACCCAAGGGGACCTCAGGTACACATCAACATCACACTCTTCACTTGTCAGAATATGTCACAATTTTGTCATCATTCTTCTCTGGCAAAATATATTTCAGCAATTGACTTGTTATGTTCATTTTTACGGAGTAAAACTGGAACATAACTACACATAGTGAAACTATATTGAGGGGGGATTGATATACAGTCTTTCAAATAACACAATATCCCTCTTAATGATCCTTGAAGCATACCATTAGAAAGAAGAAGGTTTCCTTCTTTCAATGCCATAAAGCATATTCCTATAGGATATTTCGAAAACAGGTTTATAGCCTCACAAACACTATGTCAATATGATTGATGTTGGCGGTCTTCGCTTGGAATTATACAGTTACTTATATCAACAGGTGGGGTTTTAGGCATGGCAGCAAGAGGGTTAATATGACATCATGGACTGCAGTGCAGAGACCCTTTCTTTTATGTGATAGCTACTCCAGTATAGTACTTAGATGTATACCTATACTAAGTAGATAAAAGTTTACACTAGCAAATTGTGTGTGTCTACATGGCATTACAACTAGAATGCTGACAAAATATTATAATGGAGTGTTTGGGGCAAATGAAATATACATAATAATCAAAGTTATTTAAGTAAACCATTTTAGCTTTAGATCTCAGTCAAAAGACCCAAGTCAATGTAATGAGGCAACTGATGCTTATGAAGAAGAAGAAGAAGAAGAAAAAGAAGAAGAAGAAGAAGAAGAAGAGGAAGAGAAAGAGGAAGAGGAAGAGGAAGAGGAAGAAGAAGAAGAAGTAGAAGAAGAAGAAGAAGAAGAAGAAGAAGAAGAAGAAGAAGAAGGAGGAGGAGGAGGAGGAGGAGGAGGAGGAGGAGGAGGAGGGGGAGGAGGGGGAGGAGGAGGAGGGGGAGGAGGAGGAGGAGGAGGAGGAGGAGGAGGAGGAGGAGGAGGAGGAGGAGGAGGAGGAGGAGGAGGAGGAGGAGGAGGAGGAGGAGGAGGAGGAGGAGGAGGAGGAGGAGGAGGAGGAGGAGGAGGAGGAGGAGGAGGAGGAGGAGGAGGAGGAGGAGGAGGAGGAGGAGGAGGAGGAGGAGGAGGAGGAGGAGGAGGAGGAGGAGGAGGAGGAGGAGGAGGAGGAGGAGGAGGAGGAGGAGGAGGAGGAGGAGGAGGAGGAGGAGGAGGAGGAGGAGGAGGAGGAGGAGGAGGAGGAGGAGGAGGAGGAGGAGGAGGAGGAGGAGGAGGAGGAGGAGGAGGAGGAGGAGGAGGAGGAGAAGAAGAAGAAGAAGAAGAAGAAGAAGAAGAAGAAGAAGAAGAAGAAGAAGAAGAAGAAGAAGAAGAAGAAGAAGAAGAAGAAGAAGAATGAGGTAAGCACAAAAGGATAACGTGGATGCACTGATAACACAGCTAAATGCACAAATTCTAATTGCAGTTGGGTCCAAGTAGCCTTTGCTAAGCCATTTATTTAGATTCTGTCTCAGTCCCTAGGGGAATAATAGGTAACTTCAGTACCTTAGCACCCTAACTCATTTTAGTATTTGATTTACTCATCATTCTGATGTGACTTTTCTGAATACCTGATTCAATACTCGAATATGAGGTAATAATTTTAAGCACCTGTATCCAGCCCTGTGCCTCTGTCTAGCTTATGTGAAGTATCCCTAAGGCCCAGTGTGGTTCAGAATTTACAGTGAAAGCTGCAGTTCTCCTTGTTCTATTGTCATTCCATCATCGAGGTAATGGACACTGTCCCCTGAAAGACTTCAGCTAATAAATGGATCTAATCACCACTTTGTGGAACAAGGTTCCCCCCATAGGTCATTAATCATACAGAGAGTGTTGAAAACAACATATAATGCAATTAACAGTCATTAATACACCACCATATTCTCTTTCTTTTTTCTTTTACCTTTTTGATTCCCCCTGAACTATTCCATAGATATATAACATCTGTTAATAAAAATTAGAGAAAACTTAATGAATGTTCACTGACTGCTTTCACTTTTGGCCAGGCAACACATTTGCAGAACTCTGCACTGACTTTGTATTTATTTCTTTTAATCTTGAACCTTCAGATAAATCAATCTCAAAAGTGTTTTCAGTTTTACAGGTGCATTACTTTCTTTGCTCTAATATCAGGTAATGGAAATTTAGAATAGAGCATTGCATTTTTCTTTAATAGTTATATGCAGTCTGCAATATCTATATTTTTTTACTTTCTTCTACTGTTATTGGCCGTGTGAAATGCATTGTGTTTCATATGCATGAAGCCAAGAATAACAAGAAGCTTGCCTGCATGGTAGTAATTCAGCCCCATTTATTTCTGCAGAGAATACAATATGACAACATGCATTGAGTAGAACCATTTTGCTGAAAAAATACTAACAGTAAAATGCTTTAATGCACACATATTGTGAGTGAAACATTTCCCATCTTTGTCTTGCAAGAAAATGTTAGAGCAAGCATCAGTTTTTTACATACCAACTAATATAAACAACAAAACTTAATGGAAATAATATATGGAACTGAAAATGATGTGCATGGAGTTCACACTTGAGATATTTTTTAAACATTTACAGCTTACACAGGATGGAATCTTAGAGAGCAATGAAATCCAAAGTTTCACAACCACAAATACAAGAAACCAATGTTTGAAAAAGTGTGATATTTTCCCAATATAATTATATGCATCACATTAAGCAAGTTTCATTGTTTATACCTACTGGTACTAATTACCAGATTGTTCTAGCACTGAATCATGCAATGCCATTCTCCTAATGTAATTTATTCAGAGTCGTTTTATTTTCATTTCAATTTCTTATTGACTTTTAAACATAATTATGTTTCTAAAATCAGTAACATTTTATATTATTTAAAAAATGTTAGCTAACATCAATAGGTAACATTTTGATCTTAGCAGTCAATCATATAACATTTAGTTGGTGTCTGAAATATTATTGTAGATTTTGTTTGCATGTGTAATGGTCATAATAAACAGTTCTTAACTGGTGAAACAAATGCATTGTCACCTCAGGAAGTTATTGGTTATAGAAGTTATGCAGAGAAACTTTATAAAACATAGTAAATAAACTAACCCTGGGGCTTAATGGATGCAGTCCAACTGACAGTGATTAAAAACCATCTGATTTAATATCATCAGAATATTGCTTTTCTCTTGAATCTCTTAGTTCTTCTTTGAAGCAGTCATCATTAAATAAAAAGAAAACCACCGCATATCTCTGTCATTGCTTAAATAAAAAGTTTGATGTGTGTACTCACAAGACTTCCTCTATTCATTCTTGTACAACCTGTTCTTAAAAATGTTTATTCTTTAACCTACTTCATGCTAATCAAAATATATGTCTTTTTTTAAAAATGGCTTTATTACATATGTCCATATACATAGGTACAGTGAGAATAGGATAATATTGTAGGGGATAATATTGTAGGTTAAGCAATACTCAAAATTTTTAAGAGCTGGTTGTTATATAAGGGCTTTGACTTTTCCATTCTGTGTATGTCCAGGACATACAAAAATAAATTACAACTTCTCATTTTCTCATTGGAAGATTCAAACAAGGAATATTTCAGAAATGGTTCATTCCACAACAAAATTATATTTGTCATAAATTGTGCATTTTAAAAAGATCTACATTTTTTGTGCAGTAAGACTATCTCTTACAATTTACCATTATGCAAAAGTCATTCAAAATAAGGAGGACATTCTTAGAAAATTCAAGATATATGTTCCATTTGGCATGAAAATATCTTAAATGTATGTTATTTTACTCAAAGGCATTAAAACATTTTTTGAATGAGTCAATATTTTTGAAAAATGTTTCATATAAAGGATAGTGTGGGGTGCAGGGAGGAATTTTCTTGAAAATTTTGTATTACACTGACTTTTTGTATTTGGGTTGTGCTGTTCACAAACTTGCACGCACACACACACACACACACACACACACACACACACACACACACACACACACACACACACACACACACACACACACACACACACACACACACACACACACACACACACACACACACACACACACACACACACACACACACACACACACACACACACACACACACACACACACACACACACACACACACACACACACACACACACACACACACACACACACACACACACACACACACACACACACACACACACACACACACACACACACACACACACACACACACACACACACACACACACACACACACACACACACACACACACACACACACACACACACACACACACACACACACACACACACACACACACACACACACACACACACACACACACACACACACACACACACACACACACACACACACACACACACACACACACACACACACACACACACACACACACACACACACACACACACACACACACACACACACACACACACACACACACACACACACACACACACACACACACACACACACACACACACACACACACACACACACACACACACACACACACACACACACACACACACACACACACACACACACACACACACACACACACACACACACACACACACACACACACACACACACACACACACACACACACACACACACACACACACACACACCACACACACACACACACACCACACACACACACACACACACACACACACACACACACACACACACACACACACACACACACACACACACACCACACACACACACACACACACACACACACACACACACACACACACACACACACACACACACACACACACACACACACACACACACACACACACACACACACACACACACACACACACACACACACACACACACACACACACACACACACACACACACACACACACACACACACACACACACACACACACACACACACACACACACACACACACACACACACACACACACACACACACACACACACACACACACACACACACACACACACACACACACA
Organism: Mantis religiosa; assembly: GCA_030765055.1. NCBI lineage: Eukaryota > Metazoa > Arthropoda > Insecta > Mantodea > Mantidae > Mantis > Mantis religiosa. The sequence continues at coordinate 276,650,732 of CM060950.1, read as the reverse complement.
CACACACACACACACACACACACACACACACACACACACACACACACACACACACACACACACACACACACACACACACACACACACACACACACACACACACACACACACACACACACACACACACACACACACACACACACACACACACACACACACACACACACACACACACACACACACACACACACACACACACACACACACACACACACACACACACACACACACACACACACACACACACACACACACACACACACACACACACACACACACACACACACACACACACACACACACACACACACACACACACACACACACACACACACACACACACACACACACACACACACACACACACACACACACACCACACACACACACACACACACACACACACACACACACACACACACACACACACACACACACACACACACACACACACACACACACACACACACACACACACACACACACACACACACACACACACACACACACACACACACACACACACACACACACACACACACACACACACACACACACACACACACACACACACACACACACACACACACACACACACACACACACACACACACACACACACACACACACACACACACACACACACACACACACACACACACACACACACACACACACACACACACACACACACACACACACACACACACACACACACACACACACACACACACACACACACACACACACACACACACACACACACACACACACACACACACACACACACACACACACACACACACACACACACACACACACACACACACACACACACACACACACACACACACACACACACACACACACACACACACACACACACACACACACACACACACACACACACACACACACACACACACACACACACACACACACACACACACACACACACACACACACACACACACACACACACACACACACACACACACACACACACACACACACACACACACACACACACACACACACACACACACACACACACACACACACACACACACACACACACACACACACACACACACACACACACACACACACACACACACACACACACACACACACACACACACACACACACACACACACACACACACACACACACACACACACACACACACACACACACACACACACACACACACACACACACACACACACACACACACACACACACACACACACACACACACACACACACACACACACACACACACACACACACACACACACACACACACACACACACACACACACACACACACACACACACACACACACACACACACACACACACACACACACACACACACACACACACACACACACACACACACACACACACACACACACACACACACACACACACACACACACACACACACACACACACACACACACACACACACACACACACACACACACACACACACACACACACACACACACACACACACACACACACACACACACACACACACACACACACACACACACACACACACACACACACACACACACACACACACACACACACACACACACACACACACACACACACACACACACACACACACACACACACACACACACACACACACACACACACACACACACACACACACACACACACACACACACACACACACACACACACACACACACACACACACACACACACACACACACACACACACACACACACACACACACACACACACACACACACACACACACACACACACACACACACACACACACACACACACACACACACACACACACACACACACACACACACACACACACACACACACACACACACACACACACACACACACACACACACACACACACACACACACACACACACACACACACACACACACACACACACACACACACACACACACACACACACACACACACACACACACACACACACACACACACACACACACACACACACACACACACACACACACACACACACACACACACACACACACACACACACACACACACACACACACACACACACACACACACACACACACACACACACACACACACACACACACACACACACACACACACACACACACACACACACACACACACACACACACACACACACACACACACACACACACACACACACACACACACACACACACACACACACACACACACACACACACACACACACACACACACACACACACACACACACACACACACACACACACACACACACACACACACACACACACACACACACACACACACACACACACACACACACACACACACACACACACACACACACACACACACACACACACACACACACACACACACACACACACACACACACACACACACACACACACACACACACACACACACACACACACACACACACACACACACACACACACACACACACACACACACACACACACACACACACACACACACACACTATGCACATACACATAGGTATATACATACATACACACACACACACACACACTATGCACACACACACACACATTTAAACTCACATGCACATACATAAACACACTCTTTCTCTAAAAGTGCTTTTCTTTATTCAGGTGGTATCAAAACACGTATTTCCAGTGAAATCTCAGTATTGAATTTTTGGGTGGAATATAGTTGTTACTTTACTTTTTATAAATGAGCAGTATATAAAGTAAAAATATTTTAGACTTTTCCAACATATAGCAATGGTCAGTTTCAGCTACATGATGATTTCTAGATATCTACACTGAATTTTCAGTGTAAGCAGAACAGTAAGCTTCCTAACTGGTAAACAGAAAAGTAAACACTAGGATAAACATCCTTACAAAGGCAAACACCTTACAATATAAAGCATATAAAAGTCATAGCTTTCATAACTGAAATGCATGGAATGTTACAATTATTGTTATTAAATTATAACTTGCATGTTATTTAGTGTTGTAATGATTGTGCTTGGTACTTACTGGCAGATTACTGTTCACTACCAAGGGCTCAGGGAAATTGCACAGAACAACTACCTCGGTGGTTCTTTGATGCATCAGAAAACAGGTGCATGCCATTCTATTACAGTGGCTGTGAGGGTAATGCTAACAGATTTGAAACTCAAGAAGCATGTGAAGCTGACTGTCCTCCCAAAATTGGTAAGTTCATGCATGCTGCACAGAGGCATCACAATTAGGTATTATTTTTTAAACATAACATGTATACATTTGTTGGTGAATCTATTCCAGAGAACCTTGATTCCTTGATTTTGCAAATAATACAGTATATAATTTTTATTACTTTTATGAAATGGGTAACATGACTTTTTTTACATGTGTCACTTATTTCTAAAACCTATTAGGCCTGCTTAAAATAAAAATTGTGTTAGGGGTATCATGAGGTAGAAAAACTATTTATATTGTTCAGTCTTAGAAGTTATTGCTTTCCAGCCAGCTTTAAATTTGGTGGAAGGAATTGCTAATTCAAAGTGATTTCCATAACTTAAAACACATTCTAGAGCCTTGTAATTTGTTAAAATGCTATGGAAATAATCAAAGGGCATAAGTAACAATGTTAGTAAATTTTTTTTTTTTTTTTCATTCTGAAGTGCTTATAAGCTAAATCCAGGGTCATAAAACTGTCCTACTGAGGTTTGGTGCACACTGAGTATAACTATGACACGATGGAGTAGGCATTTCCTGTACAGCCTATTTGGTCACATATTACACTACCTAACATTGCTCTCTACCTGACCTTGTTCAATTTCTGCTAGTAGGTAAACCAGTGAACACTGAAAGAGAGTGCAGACTAAAAAATTTTGAAAATTTGAGAGGGTAGGCATTTGACATTAAACAAACTTGTGGATTTTTTCATTAAGAAACATTTTGCTACAAATGAAACTTCCATATTTTGCAAAGTGTATCAGAAATATGTAAGGACAGAGAGTGCATATTTCATTACTAAACACAGCAACAGCAAAAGCCACAAACAAAATATTTTGTTTTTGAATCAGGACCTAACCTCAACATCAAAATCTCTTACAGATAAGCAAACAGAATTTTATTGTGATTTGTGTTGCGTGATGGTGCATTGAATATCCCATTCCATAAAGTATAAAATAAATATTTCAAAGTATTTGTGAAAAAAATATATGTTTGACCCTATGAAACAATTACTTAAAGCCTTGCTGTGATGAAGCTGTCAATCATATAAGAAATGTAAAAGGTGACCAAATATATATGTTTCAATATATGAGACAACATACATATGTGTCATAGGTGTATAGCGCCTGCCTCGGTAGCGTGGTGGTAGCATGTCTGCCTCACATTCAAGAGGTCCCGAGTTCGAATCCTGGATAAGCCTTTTCCCGGGGTTTTCTCTTAACCTGAAAGACAAATGTCGGGTAACTCTAAGCTTCATGGACCCCGGGCTCATTTGAGCAACATTTCACCCATTCTGTCATTCATCATCTGATATGACTTAATGTTGGAGGACGTAAATTACACAAAAGAAGAAGGATCTATAGCAAACGTTATTGTAGGCATTTGTTTACCTGATGGTTTTGGACAGAAAATATTAACATCTGCAGTACTAGATAATCATATAAGCTTCGCAAAACTCTTTAATAAAGGTGTGCATCACTAATGGCCAGATAGAATTAAGTATAACAATATTTTGTTACTTGTGACTGAGGCCGCAGCATATACGGTGAAGGTAGGTCAAAATCTTCAGTTATGTACATGCTTAGGCTTTCACGGTCGGCATAGAATGTATTTCCTGGGCTTTTGCCCGTGGTCCAGGGGATGAAAATTCTCTTGACGTTTCGCTCATATCTCCGACGAGCCTCTTCAGAGGATTCTAGCTGGGTACTTGCTTGTACTTGTACTTCCAGCAAGTACTTGTACTTCCAGCAAATACCCAGCTAGAATCCTCTGAAGATGCTCGTCAGAGATATGAGCAAAACGTCAGGAGAATTTTCATCCTCTGGACCACGGCCCACAAGCCCAGGAAATACATTCTACTGGAAAATCTTCAGTTGTTGTACCCCAAACTAATTCACTTAACCTGCTAACACATGCCATATACAGAATGACTGACCATATTAGAGCTACTTTCAGAGTCATGGACTGCTTCATATCAAATATGAAGAAACATTTTTAAAAACTCAAAAAACAGAAATATAAGGGCATTGCATCTTCTACTTCCCTGCCACTGCAACCTGTTGTGATACATTAGAATACTTGGCCTGAAGCAGTGTGTTTTTATGCCAAACATTACAACACAATTATTGATGTGCTAAATATGTTTGATCCCAAAAAATAATAGTAATATTACTGAATTCAGAACAATTGCTACAATCTTGGTTAATCACTTTGATAATCTAACAGCATTTTCCATCTGGTGACATCAAGTATGGAAATGCCGAGGCACTCCAATTACTAAATAAGCCTTTTTATACATCAACTGACCAGAATTGGAATCTGTTGTTGCAGAGGTAAAATGGAATTTCAAAACTGTACTTGACAAAGACGTTTGGATTTGGAGTTATGTGCAAGGTAAAAGACATTTTAATGGCTTCCAACAGAGAGTGCAAATCTAAGAAAATAGAATTTTCTGAAGTCCTACTCTGTTGGCACACAAGTTGTCATGTGACACCAAACAAAGCTTCTCTAGTTATAAATATATTTTGAGTGACAGGAGAAGCACCACTTTTTTTGATAGATTAGAGATGTATCTTGTAATTTACTGCAATGACTTCTGAGTGAGTTTGATTGATTTATGTTCATTATCTTTATAAAGCTCTCAATTTTTGGATCAGGTTTTATACTTTTATTAGTAAAAGCACAAGCCTTTTTATTTACTAATCATATTATGAATTCAAAGTATAAACTTGCCCTAAAATTTATATAGGAAAAACAAGAAGAAATATTAACATCAGAACTAAAGAACATATAAGAAACATTAAAAATGGTGAAACAGAAAAATCAGCAGTGGCTTTTCATTTTCTGAATACTAGACATGACCTCAACTTAGAAACATTTCTAATAAAATATGTTAATCACCCCATAGACCTTTCTGTATGGGAAAAAATCTTCATTAACAAAAATCGTCATAGAGTCATGAATTTTGAAACTCCACCACCGAACATCTTTGACAAGTACATCACGCCATCTATTGACAATATGGAGAAAGAGGAAACCACCACAATTTGCACTAATCGAGTACCAGCTGATAAGAGCAAAAGCTCTTGAAACATGTCCTGTGAATAAACAGTGTGAGTGAAGCAATGTGTCAATATCTTCTCGATTCACTTTTGTGCTATATTATGAATTGATTGTTGAATTGTGCTACTTGTTATATTAGAATGAAGCATATAATGTCAATAACTGTAATGAGCTACTTTTGGAACAGATTATACCTCTGTTGGATTGTTTGCACTCGAAACCCTCTCCACTAACCTCTCTTTATACCACTGACTGCTCTGTGTGTTTGCAACTGTGTGCATTTTGGAAACCAAGACCAAGCTTTAGTTATACAACTTGCTTTTTCTGAAACATTTTCTTATTTTCTGCATAAAGCAAAATATTTACTGATTTTTAATAAACCAAATTTATATCCTTCTTGTTATCTTTCATTACTTATTTGTTTAAGTATATTAATTCTTAGCAAGACTCATAACAATAAAGTGATACCATTCCAAACTAATTTTACCTAAAGATTTCAGTGATGATAATAAAAATTAAAGACAGTGTTCACATAGCTTACCCAATTCATTATAATTCCAGACCAGTGATCATTTGCCCATTCCATCACTTGTTTTCATTGTTGATTGTCCTTCCATAAGTTTATTTAATTTTGAACAAATTTTTGGATAAAATCATAAAATAAGTGTACATGTATATTCTAGTAGCTCTACTTTTATAGTAAGAAAAGGTTGCCTGTCTCTCCCTTTAAGCCTCTAGAAGTTTGGGACACATTTGGTTTGTCTCAATCTGTGCTCACAAAAATCCTTATAAGGTCATGTCAATATTCAGTTGAGCTAGCATGTTTATTGAAAAAAATAAATGGATGTGAAGTATCTCTATAAAGTATGTATTAATATAGACATTTTATTTGTTAATAATGAAATAATACAAGATTGTATGAGCATATCCAAAGAAAAAGCCAAAATAAGGGGGGCCCAAATCATAAAAGCAGCTCATTCAGAATCCAGACATTAGGTACTTTCCAAAGGACACACATGCTGGCCAGAGGGATGAAAGTAACCTTGAACTTCAGAGGATGACCTCAAAAGAAGAGAGACCCCAGATGCATATAGCAATTTTTGACAGCAAAAGAGTTAAAGTTATGTGCGTTGGTAGGCATTTAGTAACAGTGACATCCAAATTAATTGAAAAAACTATTTGTAGTTTGTTTTTAACACTTCAGAGCTTAAAAACCAACTACAAATAGTATATTTCAAAATTTAACTGTATTGGAACACCACAGTGAAGCGAAATAATTATTAAATTATAGACGAGTCATATTTATTACACATTGGCTTCACTTACATTGCTATATAGAGGACATGTTTTGCGAACCATCGTTTGCATCGTTTATTAGTTGGTTTTTATATTTTTCTATGTATATTCTCTCCCATATGACGAGTTCACTATGTTTTTGTACGGATTTTAGTAATTTGGTGCTATCTTCAATTTTATGATTTTCAGACCAGAAATGAGCTGCTATTGTGTACTTATCAATATTTTTGTATCTTAAATGGCTAAAATGTTCTTTATTTCTAGTACCTATGTTTCTTTTTGTCCTCCCTATGTAAATGTTTTCACAGTCTTTACACTTAATCTTGTAAATGCCTGACTTTTCTTCTGGTTTTATCTTATCAGTATTATTACTGTTAAGTAGGTTTTTAATGTTGTAATTGTTTTTTTTTTTTTTTTTTTTTTGGTGCCAATGTTATATTGTACTTCTTGAATATTTTTTGGAAGTTTTTTGTAGCCCTGGGGTGGTAAGTAAATTTGGCAAATCTAATTTCTTGTTTTATTGGTAAAAGAGCTGTGTTCTGTTTTAAACTTTTTTGAAGTTTGAATGATTTTAGTTTTTTATCTACAAGGCTTTTTCCATATCCATTTTAATGCAGTTTTTAAGATTTGACGGTATTCTTTTTGATATTCTTGCTGGCTGAGGGGTAGATTTACTAATCTGTGTGTGAGACAATACATATGTTATTGGACACGTCACTTCAAGATACAAAGATAAATATAAAAAGTCACATAAGAACTAAAAACTGTAACAGATACAGGATCCAACAGAAGTCTAAAATAGAAAAAGCAAATAATTATAAACTATATAAAGACCATAGACAAATTCTAATTGTAATTGTTCACAAATGTGGAGTTTACTCTAATTCATGATTTAATTCAATTTAATTCAATTTATTTTGTCCTTTTGATTGATATCAGACACATCATAGTATAAAAATTACATTAATGTCCACTGTCATTGTTTACAATCACTTAAAACTAATTAATATTTAAAAACTATTTTACAGAATAAAATGAATGTTGCAGTAAAAAGAGTTTTACTCCCTTTTTAAAATGTATAAGGCTGTTCAGTTGTTTAATATTTTCTGGTAGCCTGTTGTATAATCTTATACCTTTATTGATAGCACTAGACCTGAAGATTTCCATTCTACAACTTTGAATGTGAATTATTACACAAACCCAACATACCAATGAGACCCATTGTAAATAATGTTAACACTCCTACTCACCTTCTGGCAAAATAACGATCCAAAAAATTTCAGTCCTTTCCACAATTCAATAGTCTGAGCATAAACAAACTCTTTAGACCTGGTAGAAAAAATTCAAAATCTTAAACTAAACCCTCAAGACACTTTAGTATCCTTTGATGTCTGCTCCCTCTTCCCTAGCATCCCAATAGACAAACTTTTGATTCAACCCAAGAAATGGCTAACTTCTATTAACCTAGATGCCATTACAATAGAAGAATATTTGGCAATGACTGAAATATGTATACCCCAAAATTATTTTGTTTTCGATGGAAAGTATTACAAACAAATTTCAGGACTGGCTATGGGAAGCCCGCTATCACCACTTTTGGCCCATTTATGCATGAGCTTTTTCAAAACACATATAACTAAAGCCTTCCCTCATATTTTTAAAACATGTTGTAGATATGTAGACAACATCTTTGCAATAGTACACTACAAACAAATAGATGATGCTTTGAAACTACTCAACCTTCAAGAACCCAGCATACAATTCACAGTAGAAACTGAAGAGGACCGTCATCTACCTTTTTTGACCCTTAAAATTACAAAAAACAATGAAACACTGGAATTTGGTATTCATAGAAAAACAACACATACAGATAATTACATCAAAGCAAATAGTTTCCACCCAATTCCACACAAACATGTCACCATCAACAGTCTCACACACAGATTAGTAAATCTACCCCTCAGCCAGCAAGAATATCAAAAAGAATACCACAAAATCTTAAAAACTGCAATTAAAAATGGATATGGAAAAAGCCTTGTAGATAAAAAACTAAAATCATTCAAACTTCAAAAAAGATTAAAACAGATCACAGCTCTTTCACCAATAAAACAAGAAATTAGATTTGCCAAATTTACTTACCACTCCTGGGCTGCAAAAAAGTTCCAAAAAATATTCAATAAATACAATATAACATTGGCACCAAAAAAACAAATACAACATTAAAAACCTACTTAACAGTAATAATACTGTTAAGATAAAACCAGAAGAAAAGTTAGGCATTCACAAGATTAAGTATAAAGACTGTGAAAAAATTTACATAGGGAGGACAAAAAGAAACTTAGGCACTAGAAAGAAAGAACATTTTAAGCACTTAAGAATAAAAAATATTGATAAGTCTGCAATAGCAGCTCATTTCTGGTCTGAAAATCATAAAATTGAAGATAGAACCAAGTTACTAAAATCCGTAACAAAAATATCGTGAACTCATCATCTGGGAGAGAATATACATAGAACAACATAAAAACCAAGTAATGAACTTTGAAATCCCGCCAGAAGACAAACCCAACTTTAAATTCATCACAGAATCAACATATGGCAGCAGCAACTCCAGAACTACCCACACCACTGGATCAAGCTTTAGTTGCATTAGAGCTGACGATGCAAATGTTAGTTCGCGAAACAAGTCCTCAATATAGGTACGTAAGTGAAGCCGATATGTAATAAATATGACTCATCTATAATTTAATATAAACAATTTCTTCAAAGTATCCGCTACATTAAAAGTTTGCCTGTAATTTAATTAGCAAATACATGTAGGTTTCAAATATAAGATATTTAGCATAATGCAGGTGATGTGCTGCTTTAAAAGTATGCATAGAATTGTCAAACATGCTTATGCAACATATTATATATAGATACACACCTTTAAGTACTTATATACAAATTGACAAAAATGGCTAAAATTTTTGTCATCATCTTATGTGGAAAATAGATGACTAATGTTATAATAATGTTTGAATGACAATTGTTTTTATTTAGATAATGCAAAACATATTTAACATACTTTTTCTGCTTTTTTCTTTCTTACTTTCTTTCACCTTTTTTTTTTGTTGTATTACTACCCTTTTCACAATTATATGCAGAGGAATTAGGCTGCACCATGCACAACCCAATTATAGACAAAATTTTAAAAGTTTCTAAATACTTCCTTTCTCAAAATGGCAAAACTGTGTGTGTGTGTGTGTGTGTGTGTGTGGGTGTGTGTGTGTGTGTGTGTGTGTGTGTGTGTGTGTGTGTGTGTGTGTGTGTGTGTGTGTGTGTGTGTGTGCGTGCGTGTGTGTGCGTGCGTGCGTGCGTGCGTGCGTGCGTGCGTGTGTGTGTAATTCAGCATAAAAGAAAACTTCTATAGAAGAAACAATTAACTATCAAACATCTCAAAATGAGTAATACACTTCACTTTATCATCGAAATTAATACCAGTGCTATGTGTTGAAAACATGCAAATGGTTGATAAGAGCTAAATACTTAGCTATGAGTGCAAAGTTTGTTAAATTGCATGTAAACTGTTCAGTGCTTGAATGTGAATACAGTTATGAAAGCAGACACCTGGAACAAAATGTAAAAAAAGGCCAAAGTTAACTTATCACCTTGATTGCACATGCTATAGGTGATTGATAACTTTCTCTCCCTAACAAAATCTTGAGATTTTTCCCTCAAGAGTTTTTCTTTCACTATGACTATTGTTACATAATAAATTTGTTTTCCTTTACTTAAAGTGTAAACCCTGAAATGTCCAAATTGTCATGGGATTTCCTAGAAGACCATGCTAATAATATGTACCAGTCATCTGTCATTATTTAATTAGATGGAGCCTCAAAAGCCTCTTGCTGACTGATTTTTCCCATCCAACCTAATTGACAACAAAGTCAGTCTTTGACATGCTGCAGTTTCAAGTCCCAGCTGGTGCTTTATTCTATTAAGGCACTATATTTAAATGGTTTCCATATTATTTTCATCCTTTTCTAAATATTCTCTCTCTCTCTCTCTCTCTCTCTCTCTCTCTCTCTCTCTCTCTCTCTCTCTCTCTCTCTCTCTCTCCTTCATCCTCTCTCTCCTATGATGTAATATAGCATCACTTTCAATCACATTACTTTTCCAGAACAAGACATCTGCAATCTACCTGCCTTAGTTGGAGAATGCCACAATTATACAGAAAGATGGTATTATGATTCGTTTGAAGTTCGCTGTAAACCTTTCTACTATGGAGGTTGTGGAGGTAACCATAATAATTTCCCTTCAATGCAAGACTGTCAGCGTCGATGTGAAAGGGGATATTCTCAACCTGAAGTTAGTGAAAGATTCAAACAAGGTAAGTGATCAAGCATTTGATTTTATTATGTTATAGGTAGCTCAGCAGCTATAGTGGTATTCCATCAATTGTTTTATAATTTATATAAAGCATCTCAGATGCTTAGATTAGAACTGAATGTTAGTTTTTAGCATCACCTAACATCAATCTTAAAGTTTGTTTTGCATTCTTGTGCACCACTGAATAATTGATTAAACTCAATGATTTTGCATCAGAGCCACCTAAAAGGAGTATGGAGCAGGTCACATGTTGTAGAGCCCTGGAACTCAACAGGTATAAGGAATAAATTATCAGAGCAATATACATGCAATTTGACCACATAATGTTATAATCTCCCTACTCATGTGACTGTACCTCTTTTATTTGAAAAATCATGCATGGCTTTGTAAGAAATGGGGGCCTTCCTAAATCAATTTTCAGGATTGCAGAATTTATATGGTCAACATTGCTATGGATATCCACCTACTGACTCAAGTGCGCTCTATAAATTTAATGAACACAAAATGTTCACACATTATATCTGGAATGTTCATTTGTTGGTTTTAAGAGTTTTACAGCTGAGTCTTTAACTAGTTTATTTTATATCTAGTATTAATCATTCGAAATTCTAGGTAACTACCGACAATCACTATCAACAGTACTTTGAGCAGTGGCTACAAAATTTAGGTTCATTGCTATACTTTTTCTTTTAATTTCTCTACCATAAGCTTGCAGTAAACTTTGATGAACTTGACTATTCATCCATCAAGCAATGCAGCACATGTATTTTTTAAGCAGAATTTTCTTGGATCTTCTCATAGAAAGCATAGGCTTTACAGTATTAGAATAATTACTATATAAGATAAGTTGCAGAAGAGTATGTAAGCAATGTGATTGAATGGTCAAGTAAAATGTTAAGAAGAGAACAAGCATGCATTCATTTAAAATTGGTCTTTCCTCACAAAACTCAACTTTTATTCTGATTCCAAAATTATTTGGTGCACATTAAATAGCTCTGAATAAAATCAGTTAACAGAATCACAAGTAAAGAATCTTTTCATATACTCTATCTACATTGTTATATTAAAATGTGATGAAATGTTTATATTTATAACTAGATAATTTTCCATTCAGAATGGTGTTTCCTACCTGATGATCCAGGACCATGCAGAGAATCGTCAGCTTACTATTTCTATGACAGTCGTGATGGAATTTGCAAGCAATTTCTTTATGGAGGATGTGAAGGAAATGAAAATCGTTTCGCAACAAGGGAAGAATGTGAACATTGGTGTGAAAATGTCCAGGGTAAAGTTCTCTCATGGAAACTTACATGATCAGGTTTTTGAGTTAATATATCCAAAATATAAATGTTAAGCAACTTGAAATATTTTGTTTACAAGAAATGCTTTCAAAGGAATGATTGCCATAATTAGTCTAATTCCTGGATAAAAATTATAAATAACTAAAGTTCTGATTAGCTAACTATTTATATACAGTCCACCTCTGCAGCATGGTGGTAGCATGTCTGTCTTACATTCGAGAGGTCTTGAGCTGGAATCTCAGTCAGGGTGAGTTATCTGGAAAAGGCTTTTTCAGGGCTTTTCCTTCTTATATAAGATGAATGTCAGGTAACTCAAAGCTCGTTGGACTCAGGTCTCATTTGTGCATCATTTCACCCATTTCATTAATTGTCCAATATGACTTACATTGAGGATGCTAATTTAAAAAAAAAGATAAAACATTCATATGCTCTCATCTACCAGCACTCATTGTAACTAGAGTAAATATACAAGGGCATTGTTTTGTTTAGTTTCTACGTCCTTCTGTATTTTCTTAGATTCATCATTCAAAAACATCTGATTTGCACAGTATTATCCAGTTTCCTTCACAGTTGTTAATTTCATTTATTAACTTATGCTAAGATATTTGCTTCCTTTTCAGTGGCTTATATTTCCTAGTCTATCGTAAAGATTATTCATAAGTCCTTTCTAGGTTTAAAATGTGACACAGCAATAGCTATGGCATACATCACAAAATAACTTATATCAATAGATCAATCTTTTATATCTGAGATATAAAAGAACCTCTTTTATAACTTATACATAGTTGGGTTGCACAAATGTCAATTCTGCACTGATTTTCTGTTGTCACAGATGATGCCTTATTGCATTTCAATTAAATTGCATAACTCATGTAGCAAGTTCAAATGATCTTTAGTATAAACACTAGAAAAGTCACAGATTGAATAACCAAGCAAACCAGGGAGGAAGAAATGACATTCATGAGTAGCATATCCAATCTAACAACCTGACCAGTACGAGATGGTCATGGACTATCCAAGAACGTAAAGCCCCTGTGTTGCAAAACAAATTATTGGCATCCTCTTGGCGATAACTACTCCACATATATAGGTACACTATACCAATAACAACCCCCTCTGCAAAGTAAAATGCTGCACAGAACTGTCACCAAGGAGATATTCACTCTAAGGAAATTGTCCAACACAGACGTGTTACACCATTAGGAAAGAATTGGCATAAATGTGATGCCAGATACATGAAAGTAGCCTGCCACATAAAATAACTTGCTTGACAGAAACCATTGTCATCTACAAATGATATTTAAGATCTTGGGGTTGCTTTACTTGCTTTTCTCACATGATCAGTGCTCCTGGACAGCCTATTCATATAGTACTGCTCAGGCAGCAAATTTTCTGGAATTTTCTAGAATTTCTTCCACCATCCATGAACTGTTTCATCTCTAGAACTCAATTGTAATATTTTTCATAAAACTATTAGGCTGTTTACGTAGAAAATGAAATAAACCATTAATAATATGAAAAAAACTATTGGGCTGTACTTTCCGTTACTTCTCACAAACATTTTCTCTATGTTACAAACTCACTTGCAATATTTCATCCTATAAGAAGTCACAAATATCATTGAGACATAAAGAAATTACTTTAAATACTCTCTAAACCTTAAAAAATACATCAATTCATTTGAAATAAAACAAATAAAGTCTAAGTCATGGGTGTACTTAATGTGCATGCGCCAATGACAGTAGCAGACAAGTTGCATTGCTGCCAACATTGCTTCCACAATCACCTGCAGTTTTTATTGCCAAGATTAGGAAAGTCAGTATACTAGTCAATAAATAAACTGGCAGAAGTTTTCACGAATCAAAGCTATAACTAAACTATTATGTAAATTAAGCAAACATTTTAACTAAAACACAGGACAAATTTCCCAGATGCCCTTAATCAGCTCTTGAAATGTATAAGGTTTCCTGTTTTTGGAGTCTTGGCAACATGGGTACTCTGCTAAATGTACATCCATTTGATTGTGTCTGATACTGCCCCCTTGATAGAGAGATCAAGCTGAAAAAACCCCAGCTAATAAGGCATTGTATTCCAAGCTTATATAAAAATAAGGGAGATTAGGAGCATGGCAAATTTTCGTCAAAAAAATCATTGCAGTATATGTAGACGATAACTATTTAATTACACATCATAAATACTTATACATATTTTGCAACAGATTTTGTGTGGTTTTATATCATTTTTAGCAAATTTAAAGAATTCATTGTATGAATAAGGAAAATTTATAACAATTTGCATTTCAGATTTGATTAGGTTTGTATTATTTCTATTCCTTAATCTGTCCGCTTGTTATTTGATATCAAACTATTGTGTAGCTAACACTACCCTCTAAAGAGGCAGCGCATTGAATTGCATCAAAACCACAAAATTCCTCATATAATTCATCTTCATTCACACAATCCAGCTTAACACATTCCACAACTTCATGCATGTCATTGAATGTTAATTCCCATTTTAGACAGTGGAATTAAACACTTTAAACTATCATAAAATTTGTTACCTAAGTAAGGAAAAGGTATCATAGAATTCAATGAAGCTTTTCTCACTAGTACATTTCAAATTTTAATCAAGAATATTGGCTAACAATTTATGAGTACCACTACCGAAAAATCTATCTTCCTTTCTCTAACTTCACTAATTAACAACTGTACAGCATCAAGAGATTCCATAAAATTAAGATCGGAATTCTCCAAATGCTTTGTATTTTGAATGAAAACATTTCCAATATTCACAATGAAAATAATATAAGCCTAAACAATTATTTCTACTTCTGTATTTTCATTGCAAAAATATCAGAAGAAACTATTGGAAGAAAGGAAGTGGAGGCGTGGAGCAAGCATTCATTGCATTCATTAGTTTGCAGACATGAAACACAGATTTCTTCTGGAAATAATCATTTCTTCCACACTAGCCATGTGTAGGCTAAGGTTTCAATGAGTAGAGCCAGACTGAAAAATTCAATGCCATAGCCGGGATTTGAACCACAGATCTTTCACACTCTGTGCGGTTGCTATGACATGACATTAAATTGAATTGAATTTAATGTCATGTTGGCATGTTGGCCATAATAGCTCAGTGATTAAGAGCAAGCGCATGGAGAGCAAATTTAATGTCATTTCGGCACATTGACCATAGTAGCTTAGTGGTTTAGAGCAACTGCATGGAGAGCGGGAGACCCATGGTTCAAATCCCGGCTATGGCATTGAATGTTTCAGTCTGGCTCCACTCATTCACAGATTTCTGCTGTCCAATGTTTCAACTCATTCTGGCCTTGCACACAAAATTTAAACCCTTGAAAGATATTTGTACATTATGTACCTAAAAAGACAAAAGAAGCTCAAAATGGGAGAAAAATGCACAATGAGCCTCAAAATATGGGAGCTGGGAGATTATGAAAAAATAGGCTCAAATACAGAAAATCCCAGGAAATATGGGGGAGTTGCTCACCCTAAGTTGTACTGTGATGAACTATTGACAGTTTACACATTCTAAGCTGCAGTGAGTATCTTAGTCACCATGTTTGTTCTTTTCATAGTTGACTGTATTCTAATTGCTCAAGCTATAAACATGCCTGGCTTCTGCCATGGATGCAGAACATATCAAGACTATGTAGTCTTGATATGTTGACATCAGCACATTTTTCTGCATCTGTTGTAGACAGATTTTGTACATTTCAAATTTTGTAGATCTTATAAGTAACTTTTAACTGGCGGTCGCTAAAGAGATCTGAGCATGAGCAGCTGTTATTTCCATGAAAATAATATTGGATGTTGTAAAGATAAGCTATGACAAATAATTATTAATTTTTAGATGAGTCGTATTTATTACACATCTGCTTCACTTTCGTACCTATTTTGAGGACATGTTTCGCAAATCATCGTTTGCATCTTCTGCTCTTATGCGACTAAAGCTTGATCCAGTGGTGTGGTGGGTGTGGGTAATTCTGGAGTTGCTACTGCCATCTGTTGATTTAGTGATGAACTTAAATGTGGGATTCTCTTCTGGCGGGATTTCAAAGTTCATTAGTTGGTTTTTATGCTTTTCTATGTACTGTCACCCTGGTGGTAGGCTCGCGAAGCCGATGAAAAATGATGGCCGATCGTTACCGGAAGTGAGAGACAGATGAGGGTAGTTGTTGGAAAAATAAACAGTTTGAGGTTAGCTAGCAAACAGTAATGGTGACGAATGTATTTGCTAGGAAAATAAAGTGTAGTTTTTGTGTTTCGTAACCTGGTTTTATTATTTCACGAACCCACAAAGTCACAGTATATTTTCTCCCATATGACGAGTTCACTATGTTTTTGTACGTATTTTAGTAATTCTGTGCTATCTTCAATTTCATGATTTTCAGACCAGAAATGAGCTGCTATTGCGGACTTATCAATATTTTTGTATCTTAAGTGCCTGAAGTGTTCTTTCTTTCTAGTGCAACAAGAAAAATTTCACATTTGAAAATTTCAACGAACATTTCGGCAACAAGAAAAATTAAATCACATTTGAAAATTTCAACGAACATTTCGGCAACAAGAAAAATTAAAAATTTACATAGGGAGAACAAAAAGAAACATAGGCACTAGAAAGAAAGAACACTTCAGGCACTTAAGATACAAAAATATTGATAAGTCCGCAATAGCAGCTCATTTCTGGTCTGAAAATCATGAAATTGAAGATAGCACAGAATTACTAAAATACATACAAAAACATAGTGAACTCGTCATATGGGAGAAAATATACATAGAAAAGCATAAAAACCAACTAATGAACTTTGAAATCCCGCCAGAAGAGAATCCCACATTTAAGTTCATCACTAAATCAACAGATGGCAGCAGCAACTCCAGAATTACCCACACCCACCACACCACTGGATCAAGCTTTAGTCACATAAGAGCAGAAGATGCAAACGATGATTTGCGAAACATGTCCTCAAAATAGGTACGAAAGTGAAGCAGATGTGTAATAAATATGACTCATCTAAAAATTAATAATTATTTCGCTTCACTGCAGTGTTCCAATACAGTTAAATCTCGATATGACAAATAAATTTCTCTAGTTGCTCTTCAGTGACCTTGAGATGTCCAATGTTGATTTTGGAACGAAATACCTGTCCTTAAAACTCTGGGACTAAGGAAATCAAAGAAATCTGATGAGTTGCATTCATGTGACTTTCTCTACTCATTCTTTTATAAGAACTTATACTTCTATCAAATTCTTGTTAGTTAAGTTAACTTTTCATGGCATATTACATTGTAAGTATACAAAAGGTAGAATAAGTCAAACAATAGCCAGATTTTTAAAAAATCAATCTGATGACTAGAGCTCTGATTTTTATGACCTAAAAGCTCTGGGAATATGCATGTATTTATGTGTAGAAATTAACAAATATGACTTAAAAGTTAAACGATGGAAAAAATAAAGAAATGAAAACCCATCCAAAGAACTGCTGATGTTTTCTCAAATACAGTCACTGACTGAAGAGCGGTGAGTGAATGGGGATTATCACTATCAATTTCTTTAGTTTCCTTCATAATCTTTTTAAAACTTCTTTTAGAGGCACCACATGGGTAACTGACTGTGTTCTCAGGCTAGGTAATGACTAAATCATTTAGTTCATCTTTTCTCAGCTGCCATTTAAAATTAATCAGCTGTATTTGTCATGCAAATATCTGAAATGCATAGTATTTTCATCAAAATTATTACGCTATTTTTGAGAAAATTAAAAATAACAAAAAAAGTTTGTACATAATGAGTGGTTTGGGTTGGGCAGATATTCCTAAAACTATTGGATCACTTCCTTTCCCAATAAATGCCTATTTTAATTCAGGGTTCCTCAAAATATGTATTTTCATGAAATTATCATATCAAATTGTTGGATTTAATGCAATACTTCCTCCATTTAATATTGATGGTTTTAACTACCTTCATCTTAGAAAAGCTATCCAGAGAATTTAAATGGACCCTGGATATGGCCACACAAGTTAGAAATTTTTGTAAATAAGGGAATAAAATTTAAGAGTGGTACCATATAGAGTAGCTTCTGGCAACTGATCACATCCCTTCATAGAAAGGTCAGGTTTAAAGCATTCCCTAATTGTATGAAAAAGATAAGGAACTAGTCATTTAAAACTAATAATCTTAGTCTGGTTCAGTCAAATAAAAAACTTCATTCTTTGTTGTATTTTATCACCCTGAAACAAAGAGTTCAAAAAGCAAATTCCTCAAATAATCAGTTAATAAATCATTCTCACTCTTAAATAAAATTTTAGTTTCAGAGAAATATTCTGTTTTAAATTTTAGTTCAGACTTTGGAAGTATTGTGTAATTTTAGGAAAAGATTAGGAAGAGTCGTGCTTCTTATTCTAGCATATCAAGAATTACTGCAATTATTATTAATCTTGAGGGATAAAAACTCAGTTCTTGTAATTGCTTAATTTGTAATATTTATTTATACTATTTTAAATAGATCCTTGCTTCTTGCCTCGAGTTGTGGGACCATGTGATGGGTATGTTCGTCAATGGTACTATGACAGTAATGTGGACAGCTGCTATGAATTTGATTTTGGAGGTTGTCAGGGAAATGCAAATCGATTCAGTGATCAACAGCAATGTGAGGAAGCTTGTAAGAGAGGTACAGGAAGTACTGCCGCTGCTTATGGCCCTGGTCCGCTTATTCTCACAACTCACGATCCATCAGAGGTCCACGATGACATCTGCAGTGCTCCTGTAGATCCTGGGCCATGCAAAGAGGAAAATGCTGCTTGGTACTATAACACAAATGAAAGAACCTGTGAGGCTTTCACTTATGGAGGATGTGGAGGAAATGCAAACAGATTTGAATCTGAAGAACAATGTGAGAGGCATTGTGGAAGATTCAAAGATCAAGGTCAGTACAAGAGTACTTGAGAGGGTCACCTTAACTCTTAATTAATTTAAAGCTATGGAAAAATGCACTTGTCACCCAACCACTTCACTATTTTGTATCTTTTCAGGACACACATTGCAACTTGAAATTGAGTTTTTATGTGTGGATGCTCTTTAACTGCTATGGCTCTCAGCATCTTATTCTATATTGGATGTGAAAGACTGCTTAATTTTGTTCAGAGCCCTCTTTCACACATTGCAAAGCCTCATTTGCATGTTTAGCTCTATTGTAACTGAGTCAGATCCAGAGAATCCACATACAACTTCCACTTGTTGGAAGGTTAATGAATTCTTGGTAAGATTCCCTTCTAATGAACTTGAAAGTTCATTTTTATTTTTGTTTGGAGGTGATGTAAATTTCTTTTCTAAGCATTCATTTGTCTTCACATATAACTATACTACTTTTAAAAGATATACTTTTTCTTCCCTTTAATAATTCTTGCTCCAAAAAATTTGCTGCAAATGCTGATTTGTCAAATATATATTCTTTATGTCTGGAATCATTATTCCTTTTAAATCTATACAAACCTCCTGACAATTTTTGCATCTATTGCAGTGAATTCCTGATCCAGTATTCAGTTCAAGTATCCATTTCTCAACTTTCTTCAACTGAATACTTTATATACATCACAAAACAAAGAATACTGTTAGTGAACTATATGCAAGGGTCGTTTGATAAGTCAGGAAAGAAACCAATAATATATATATTTTGTTTTTTCATAAACATCTCACCTTATTTCTCGACTTGGGGCTAAGTCTGGTAAATAAGGTGGATGAGGAACCAATTCAAATCCCAAAACATGCACTTTTGTCATTACAGTTGCTGATGTGTGTGATGGTGCATTATTGTGGTGAAAGAGCACTTTTTTTTCATTTCAGTTTTGGTCTGTTTTCAGTCAACTCATATTACAAATGATCCAACAGTGAAGCATAATAGGCTTCAGGTATGATTCTGCATTTTTCCAAGTAGTCTATGAGGATTATTTCTTGAGAATTCCAAAAAAACAGTGGCCATCAGCTTACCAGCTGACAAAATGGTCCTTGCCTTCTTTGGTGCACTTTCACTAGCCTTTTCCCATTGTTTTGACTACTGTTTTGACTATGGTGTGTAATGATGCATACAAGTTTTATCCATAGTCACAAATCAGTGCAAAAAGTCTTGCGGATTGCGATTAAACATCGCCAGACACTCGATTGAAGTGTTCTTACAGATTGAGCTTTAAGTTGACTGTGAGCAATGACACCAATCTTATACATAACTTTTTCATTGCCATTTTTTCATGCAGGATATTGTGCATTTGCTCAGTTGAGATGCCTACAGCCTCAGCAAACTCAAAATTTTGATTCAGCGGTCGTGCATAAACAGATCATGGATTTTTTCAATGGAGTACTGTGTGGTGACCTCAATTGGGTGACCAGTGCGTCATTCATCGTCAATGACCAAAAATAAATGGTCTTCAATGTTGGTGCAGAGTGCATGTGAGCTTCATCTAATTCAGTTTTGACTTGTGCGGCAGTCCAGCTCTAACTGTGAAAATGTTTTATAACAGCACAAAACTGTGTTTTTTTCCATTTTCAATCACAACTATCAGACTGACCAGTTCAGATGGCTGTCAACAATGAACTGTTTATTGTAGCACATTCAAATTTTCTGTACAATCTGTTGAATAATCAAGCTTACCACTCACAAAGTTGCAACAAAAATGTCCATCCCTTCAAACGACCCTCGTATTACTCCAAAATAAAACCCTACCTTCAAGTTCATCAAACAAATATTGCAGATTGAAAATAGGATGTACAGCTCTGCATTTGATGTGAGTAATAACAGAACTGAAGATACAACAGTTCAAGGAACTTCCAAACATGATAAAAAAAAATTGAGGTGGTGAGTAACAGTGTCAGTCAATAAAAGTTGAATGCTTTTGCTTCACTGTGAATGTTCTAAAAATTAGTCTATAAAACACTATAAATCAGGATAACTTTGGGACAAGGGCTGTAACTTTGGGATATTTAATTCAACTTTCATATTTACTGACTAAAGTTAAAAATTACACATTATTCAAAAGTTACACCACACTCCCAATCCAAAGCTAACCTGATTTGCAGTGTATTAGTTAAATGTTAATGAGTAGTGTAATTAGCCACCCATTTTATTATATGTAGTTGGCATCTCCATGGTCATGTGTCTTGTATGCCCAATAGCAAATTTAAATTAACACTATTTTCTAGAGAAGACCTTATCTTTTATTTTTTATTTTTCATTTAATTTAATAGTTTGATTTATTGAGCGATAAGAAAATACCTCTTGAGATATCACTGGGCTTGACCCTAGTCCTCGTGCAATTACAACAGCCCTTCACTAATTTACATGCCTGGTATGTATTTGTTCTTTTCTACTTGCTTATTTTTGCTTTTAATTGTCTATCTTGCATCAGTTCATCGTTTTTATACCTTTTTGTTTTTTCCTGTCCCTACTTCAGCTTATTATCACTTCACACAGCCTAGCTTTTCTTACCTTAATTTTTCAATATTTATCACTTTTACATCTCTCCTTTCACTATTTTATTTAGAGAAGAGGTATTATTAAATATGTGAAAAAATTCCTATTTTATATTCTTCCACTGCATAGAAGGCATATTTGATAAGATATACATTGATTTCCGTAATCATTTTCTGTTCTTCATATACGGCTTTAATTGCACAAGTGGTTTTATAGAGTATATATTTAAGACATTCATATATGTACAGACAGGGCAAGGTTAATAAATTTCTACATGAACTTCTTCTTCATCCTTTTCTGCAGTTTAAATATTTTGAGTACATGCTTCTTTTTAGCCGATTCTCATAGAGTGGGCCCATAGTTTATGTGTGAATGTATGAATACACAGAACATTTGTATTACAGAATCCTCATTCATGACTTGTGCCACTTGCTTTAATATTGTTACCCTGGCGGCAGACTCGCGATGCCGATCAATAAATGATGGCCGGTGGAGATTCGGGAAACTTCGGGGCCGATCGTTACCGGAAGCGACAGTCAGTTGAGCGAAGTGTTATTAAAATAAACAGTTTTAGGTTATCTAGCAAATTGTAATGGTGAAGAGTGTATTGCTACGAGAATGAAGTGCAGTTCTTTTGTGTTTGTAACCTCGACTTGTTATTTCACGAATCCACAAAGTCACAACTGGCGGCAGGAGTGGGATAACGGCCATGGAAGTGGCATTGGAAAAGATTTTGCAGAAGATGATGGAAATGAAGGCCGAACTGACATCGGAAATGAAGACGGCGAATGACATCACCGAGAAAATGGACGCGAAGATGAACGAGTTAACAACAAAAACCGAAGCGGCAAATAACAACCTGGCCGCGGGGTTGAAACTAATAAAGACCGAATTGACCACAGAAATGAGGGCAGCGAACGACAGCCTGGCCACGGAGATGAAAGCGGCAAACGAGGCCCTTGCCGTGAAGTTTGAAGAACAGTTGGCCGGCGTGAGGGATAACGTGACGGAGCTGGGCAAGCGGATGGGCCAAGTGGACGAGCGCGTCGAGGACCTGGCGAGCCGCGTTGACGACCTGGAGGGAAAGGCCGACAGCAGCGTCAAGTCCCTGAACGCCATAGTAGAGGACGTCGTCGGCAGGAAACTGAAGGATTTGAAGGCCGACGCGCCGGGACGCGACACACCTGCGCGCGTCAAACCGCCGAAATATGACGGCGCGTCAACATTTGAGGTCTTCCGCCGAGAGTTCGACACAGTAGCCAAGCACAACAGATGGTCACCGGAGGAGGAGGCCACACAGCTAATAGCCAGCCTCCAGGGACGGGCCGCGGAAGTCCTAAACGCGGTGCAGACAACGGCGGCGCCCAAGGACATCTGGGAGGCCCTGGAGAATCGATTCGGGAACCACCGCTTAGCCGCAGCGTACCGCAGCCAACTAAAGGCAAGGTCACAGCAGCCGGGGGAGACGCTGCAGGAGTTCGCCATAGCGATTGAGCAGCTGGCTGGCAAGGCCTTGGTTGACCTGCCACTGGAGTTCGTATCCCGGGAAGTTTAAGTCCAGAGGCTCTACCCCATTAGCCTTCAACCCGTAGGAACAAGACCCGGGCCTCCTTCTACCTGGGAGTATCCGAGCTGTCCCAAAAGGGCGCCCGGCGTCCTCCGAGGGGCTTTCCATGGGGCAAGACCTAAATCCCGGGAAGCCGCCTACAACTTTGTCGACGGGGTACGGGACACGGAGATTCGTCAGCGCCTAATGCTCGGCGATTATAAAACAATCCACGAGGCGCTGACAGCGGCATTAAGGATGGAGGCGGCCAAGTTAGCATCTATTCCGACGTCGAGAACGAGGAGTGTCCGCTACGCCGGAGACAGAAGACCAGCTGAGGGACGCCGGCGAACACCTAGTGGCCTGTGTTGGGGGTGTGGACAGCCCGGGCACCTCCAGAGAGACCGCCCACACCAGGAAGGGCAGCGGGAAGAACGAGTAAGGCCCGGCGTGGAGAGGGGTAGGTCGGCGCCATTACCACCATCCCCTCGAGTGACAATCCGCGCCGTCAGCCGGCGGATGGATGACAACCTCATCGCGGACGGCTGGGTAAGAGGAAAGCCGTGCCGCGTGCTGGTGGACACCGGGGCGGCCGTGACCATCATCAGACCTGACGTGGCGAAGGGTTTGCCGACGAGGAAACCGAGCCGACCATACCAGCTTGTGACGGCATCGGGCGACACCATGCCTGTGGAGAAGGAGGCCCTGCTGGAGCTGACCTTGGGACGGAGTGCCGTGCGTCTGTGGGTGTTTGTCGCGAAGGTGGCTGAGGAGGTGATTCTGGGACTGGATGCCCTCAGGAGCCACGAGGCGACGGTCGACGTCGGCAGGAAGGTCCTACGGCTCAACGGAGAAGAGGTCCGTCAAACTGAAGAGCGCCTTGGAATCGGTAGGGTCATCTTGAACGAAGACGTGGTTGTCCCCGCGAGGAGCGAGGTGATGGTGACGGCGCGACCAGAAGGCAAGACAGCAGGTTGGGTCCAGAGGCAGCAGGAGTACGACTTCACCTGAGAACATCGCAGAGGGAAGAGCCAAGGTAACGCGGACGCTATGTCCCGAAGACCCTGTCCAGAAGAGTGCGGCCAATGCACAAGAGTGGAGGAGAAGAAGTGTGCTGCAGCAGTTCAAGTAGTCACGGCAGTGCCTGCGGATGGCTGGGATAGCACAGTCCTGAAGAGGGAGCAGCTGGCGGACACAGCCTTGGGGCCACTCTTGAGGGAATTGGAGGCAGGGACGAGACCAACCTGGACGGACGTCGCACTGAGGAGCGCCACCTACAAGTCTTACTGGGCCCGGTGGGACTCGTTGAAGACCAGAGAGGGTGTGCTGTTCCGGGTATGGGAATCACCCGATGGGAAGACACAGAGAGAACAGTTGGTACTTCTCCGGAGTAAGGTTCCAGAAGTCTTGGAAGAAGTGCACGCCGGTACTTCAGGTGGTACACCTGGATCGCCTGGCCCGCTACGAAGGCGCTGTTCGGGACGACCAGCCTTGAGGAGGGAGCAGTGTTACCCTGGCGGCAGACTCGCGATGCCGATCAATAAATGATGGCCGGTGGAGATTCGGGAAACTTCGGGGCAGATCGTTACCGGAAGCGACAGTCAGTTGAGTGAAGTGTTTTTAGAATAAACAGTTTTAGGTTATCTAGCAAATTGTAATGGTGAAGAGTGTATTGCTACGAGAATAGAGTGCAGTTTTTTTGTTTGTAACCTCGACTTGTTATTTCACGAACCCACAAAGTCACAATATGTATATACCACTATTTACTTTCTTTGAGATTTTTTCAATATGTTTGTCCCATTTTAGATTGTTGTCTGTAATTAATCCTAAAAAGTTAGTTTGCATTACCTGTTTGACTTGTTTATTTTCTACTGCCAGGGAGATTTTGGATTGTATTTTATTGCTTAAGCTAATCTGCATCCACTCTGTTTTGTTTATGTTCGCTAAATGTTTATTTACCCTCTCTAATAAGGTGTTTGCTTTGCTCTGCACCATGCCTCTGTATTTGCAGTTACAACTATTGTATTACCATTTGCATATCCAACAGCTAATCCTTCTGCTTTGTGCATCTTTTCAAGTAAAGAACTTATGTACAGAATGAATAAATATGGCTCCATCTTCTAGCTTTGTGGTACACCATATGTTATATATTCAAATGATGATCAAACTTTGGTCAAATTTCCTTACACATTATGCATTATTTCTGCACATTTTCCTACATCTATTAAATATGATTTTTTCCACTCTAATGGGATACCTCCAATTCTATAGTTTTCTAAAATTTGTATTAACTTTCCAATATCCACTCAATCAAATGCCTTTGAAAGGTCAAGAAAGATTGCAGTCACATAATCTTTTCCATCCATGGCCCTAAAAATTATATCATTTCCTTTACTAATTGCAAGTACCTGTTGTAGATTTCTTTTTTTTTTCTTTTTTTTAATTAAAATGGATGCTCTGCAATAATCTTAAATTTAGTAAACAATTTATGGAATTGTTCTAAAAATACATCTTCCATAATTTTTGCAAAACCAGAACATTATGATACTTACCAATAATTTTTTGACATTTATTTACTGCCTTTATATTTAGAAGTAAAGCTGTTATTGCTATACATGCCTCTCTACATTTATACAAATCATTATTCTCTCTCATACCTAACTGCAGTGAACTCCCTCTTGGTGTTGAAATAATACTAGGAGCACTGGATTCACTATCCCTGTACCATGCCATTCATCTTGTCCTAAGTTTTGCTGCCATTAGTACTTCCTTCTTGTCCAATGATGCATGCCTTCTCTGACACTCTTCTTCACTGCTCCTGTCTTTGTCTCTCATCTCTATTCTCTTGCTCCACACAGCAGGTGTTACTTTGAGTTATATTTCTATCTGCTATTATCTGACCCCAGGATTTTCTGTTTCTCCAGTTCACAGTTTAGCTGATTTTATCTACCTCTTACTTTCTACCCCTTTTTGTGTAAATCTGTTCTATGGACACCTTTGGCATTCATCAGCTGGTAATCATTATCCACAAATGCAGATTCCTTAAATACACTAACTTTCTCTATGATCTCGCCATCTTCATATTTTGAATCAATTCTGTCTTCAAATGCCTCTGCTCCACTGACAAATCTATGTTCACAAGAATTCTTTTACAAACTAGTTCTTAGTTCTTCTCAAAATATCATGCACAATTTGTGTTGTTGCAACTATAGCCACACTCAACTTTCTACCACTTTTCCTGCCCACACAATAAGACTCAGTTATCTCCCATCCATTAAGCACCTTCTCCATTTTCTCTTGCAAAAGTCTCTTACTCCTGAATTGACCACACTCCTCTTCTTTCTTCCATCCCAGCTATTGCAACATTTCACCTCTGTTGCTTCTCTTCCATGTTGTCTAGCCTTCTTGTAATTTCTTGAACGTTCCCGTTGATTCCTTGTATTCCACTACTTATTTCCTCTGTAATTTGTCTTCTGCCACCATCATTCTGTTTCCCAATCTTTCTTCCATACCCTGCAGCTTCTTCCAGACCTCTCCCAGCATCTTATGTTCTACATTAGGACCAGGATGAACTTCAACTTCGCCGATAATTAGTAGTATACCAAGAAATCATAAATGGGAGAAAATATTCACCAGATCTCCTTTCTGAACCTTTTTGTTGTTCCATATCCTTTTCACATTAAGTAGTATCCACCTTGTGCTCTGCATATCTCAATACTAGTTCCATTGCTTCTTAGACCCTTCTTGCATTTCACCTCGAAGCCTCCAACTAAAGAAACTTTTCTCATCCACTGCTAACTTAGCAGTTCTATAGTTTTTATTTACAAAAAAGAGAATATCAGGTAAACATACGCATTATAACAAGTACTGATATAAAATCTTTTTAAACCACTTGTCAAACTATAAAAACACTTTTGCTCCACTTACAATTAAAATTAGGACATGTTTCAAGGACCATGCATCCCCATCATCAGTTTTCAAAAAAAGAAATCAACTGTACAGGCAATATGTAAAGGAAATGACATCATTATAAATGCATTAAACAGGAAAGAACATATAGTGGCAATTTTTCTGGATCTGACAAAAGCTTTTGATTGCGTAAACATAAATCAACTAATTACCAAAATAGAAAATTATGGGATAAGAGGCATACCATTAGATTGGCTGAAATCATATCTTCAGGACAGGGAGCAGTGTGTGGAAATTATACATAATTCAAATGGTAAATTGGACAAAATTAGATCCTCATTTAAGAAAATAACTTACGGTGTACCCCAAGGCTCAAAACTTGGGCCCTATTTATTCCTTATATATATAAACAGTATATTCAAAACAGTAGTAGATGCAGGGGAATTGGCCATTGGATATGCCGATGACACCACAATCATAGTGAATGGAAAAACGGAAAGTGAAGTACAAAATAAATCCAATCTTATACTTGAAAAAATTAGTAGTGAGTTAGGAAAACTAGGCATGGTAATAAATACAAGCAAAACAGAATGGATGCAAATCACCTTAAACAAAGAAACACAATCACATATGCAACTAACATTAGATAATAAAAAAATACTCGAAGTAACAAAAACTAACTTCCTTGGACTAATAATAGATAACAAACTAAATTGGAAACAACACATTGAAAAAGTAGTAAAGAAAATAAATATGGGGCTATATATTTTAAAACAGGCAGCACAACAAATGGATAGAGAAACTCTAAAGCAAATTTACTATGCAGTCATACACTCTCATTTATGCTATGGGGTGGTATTATGGGGAAATGTACAGAAAAAAGCAATGGTAAGAATATTAAGACTCCAGAAATATGCCATCAGAATAATTTGTAGATTAAAAAGGAAGGATTCGTGTAGAAATGTCTATAAAACATTAAATATATTAACATTTACAGCATTGTATATATATGAGTGCATTAAATACGTAACAAAAAATTCTAGCAACCAAAATAAAAACATGTACATACATACACATAACACAAGAACAAAACAAAATTATTTCTTAAACAGATTAAGAGGAACATTAAGTAACAAAAATATAGAAAATAAATCTAAAGAATTGTACAATCATTTACCGAATCAAATAAAACAGATAACAGAAGAAAAATTTAAACTTAAAGCAATTAAAAAGTACCTTGTAGAAAACCCAGTCTACTCTATAGATGAGTATAAAAGGTTAAATTAAAGCTTAAATAGTAAAGGTACCCTCTGCATATTTTATTATATTTTATTATTTTAATACTGTTATGTACAGATTGTATTTGTTAAACCTGTTGACGTATCCTATGTATTTGGATCATATGGATGAAAAAAAGGTTACCCTGAAGGCCGTAATTGCCATATGGGAGTGTCTAAGCTATGTAAAACTGATTACTATGACAAGCACGACTTAGATATTTAGGGCAGATCAAAACCAGTTTCCAGTAATGGACATGCTGAAGATGATGTTTAGTTAGATAGATTTATTCACTGTTAATGTAACAAAGTATACATGCACCTTTGTCTGTGAGTATTGTGTTTATGTATTCTCTGTATGAAATATAGGGGATGAATAAAAAAGATGTCTAATTGATGTTTGAATAGTTCTTCAGGTGACTGCCTCCCTCTCCTGGCGCTTTTCAACGAGTTGAATGACGTCATACACTATTAGTATTTTGAAATTCATGACCAGCTTTTGGGGCTGAATGTGATATTATATTTTCCACTGACTTGCATTATGAGTTATTGTAGTATGGGCTTTCACCTGGTAGATGTTGATACTTTTGTCATGTGAGTTCTCTAGTTACAATCACCTAAAACTTGCACCAAAAATATTTCTGAAATAAAAAGTGCTATTGATGCGTGGCTTTCTCAGCATTGATTGGTAGTCAGAGGTTTGTGCCTTTAGTCTCTTAGCAGATTTTAATATGAAAGTGTATTTTTTGAGCAAACAGAAGTTTTTTTAAGTAGAACAATACCTAGTCACATCAACAAAATAAAAGTAGGGTAAATTAGAATGTCAATAGTGTTTTTTGTAGGATTCGAATGCAAGTATTTTATGAGAAATCTAACTTTGAAACTTATACACGCTGACATTTGTTTGTTCTATTCAACCTGTTTAGTTGCGAGGTATGATGTTGAAATGTTTGTTTACATTGTTTTCTGTTTTTGATCTCATTAAGACTTTCCAGTTAGATTCGTTCAAACAGTAGGTCGTGAGTGAAAGATAGGATTTACTAATGAAGAAAAAGTTGACGTGCTCATGGTTTGAACCTTGCCTGTTGGCAAAATGAAAATATTTTCTCCTGGGTTATCAGCCAGGTGAATGCAGGAAGATGTTTCCTGAAGATGAGAGTGACATTTGCTCCTGGAAGCTCAGAAATCTTTCCTGCATTCACCTGACCGATAGTTCGAAAGAAGATACTTTCATGCTCATGGTGTTTGGAGAGTGTAGGAAGAATGCAGTTTGTTCTTATACAGCGTATGTTGAAAGATATCCCAATAGAGATCTACTATCTTGGCAGTTTATCAACCTCTTCAACAAGTTACGAGAAAGTTGTAGTGTAACACCCATAAAACTAACAGAAAAACAAGTGACTGGGGAGGAGAGGGAAATTAATGTTTTGGCTCCTGTTGCAGTAGATCCACAAATTAGTTCCCACGCAATTGCTCGTGGAAGTGGCATGAGTCAGGTAAGTGTGTTTTGCATTCTCAATTGACATAGGTTCCATCTCTATAATATCCCTCTTCATCAAGAGCTGCATGAAAGTGATTTTGAGAATCGTGTTACCTTTAGTACATGGGCATTAAGATTGATGTACCTTGATTAGTGATGAAGAATATTTATTAATCATGGCCAGATAAACTGCAGAAACATGCACTATTGGTCTGTTGACCATCTCCATTGGCTTTGTCAGGTGGAACATCAGCGTGTGGGATATGCTGATGTGTGGAGTGGGATAGTGAATCATAAGCTCAAAGTCCCCATTTTTTATAAAAGGAACACGGAACTAACACAAATATCATAGCCTCCTAACAGATCATCTTCCACAAAGGCTGGAAAACAGTCCTCAGCAGACTAGGAGGAACCTATGGTACCAATATGATGGCTGTCCAGCCCATAGTGCAAATAGTACTACAGCTTATCTGAATACATTGTTTCTAAACCGTTGGATTGGACAAAGGGGACCTATACTTTGGCCAGCTTGTTTACCCGATTTGACTCCTGTAGACATTTTCCTGTGGAGAAACCGAAATACATTAACTACAGGGATATACTATCAACACAAGGTTATATTAAATGATGTATTACTGCTGCCTGCTCTGAAATTTCCACTGAAAGGCTAGAACTTATGCAGCAGTCTTTCCAAAGCAGACTGAAAGCATGTACTGAAACTGCCAGTGGTCATTTTGCACTCCTTTAAAGTTCAAAGTTCTCTTTACTTGTCAGAATCCACAGAGGGAGTGTAAATTCCTTTTGTTTTTCTTTAATTTGTGCTGCCACAGGTTGTACAAGTATCGATGAGTTAGTTTCAAAATAAGATTTCTTGTAAACAACTTGCACTAGAGTCCAGTAACAAACACAATTGGCATTCTAGTTTACCCTGCTTTTTGTTCTTGTTGTTGATATAACTAGGCATTCTTCCATTTAAAAATTGTATGTTTGCTCAAAAAGTACTCTTTCTCAGTATTGTCACCCGAGCGTCGGAACACCCTGTAGACTGGGCAAGCAGCAGACGGGTTGGTGTTCGCCCCACCCCCTCGTTTGTCTTATAGCGTTAAGAAGGGATGGCTGGGACAAAAAACATCACTGCACCATCTCTTTCTGTTCCACCTGTGTTCTCGAACTTACGGATAATTTTTAATCTAATGGAGAACCTTCCAGATCGGCAAGCGGACCCTATATAAGCTACACGTCGTGCAAGAGGAGTTAGTTAGTGAGTTAGTGAGTCAGTCAGTCAGTTCTTGGTGTAAGAATGCAGTGCTAGTGTACGACGAGAAGACTGTGTGAAAGCATCGGAAGATTGTACGTAATTACGAGTGCAAGTGAAATTGTAACGGACGAACTGGTGAATCGTAATTGTGTGCACTACGTAATTCTGTGTAATTGGCAAGAGTTTAACTGTAAGTCGGTGGAAATAAAGAACATTTTTGAGTGGTGTAATTGGACTTTTCATTTCACGAACCCACAAAGTCACAATTGGTGTCAGGAGTGCGACATAACACAATGGAGGCAGCATTAGAAAAGATTTTAGCGGAACTGAAAGAAATGAAGACGGCAAATGAAAACCTCGCTGCAAAAACAGAAGCGGCAAATAACAGCCTGGCCGCAAAGCTGGAGACTACAAATGACAACCTGGCCGCGGAACTGAAACAAATGAAGACGGCCAATGACAACATCACCGAGAAGATGGAAGAAATGAAGGCCGAATTAACAGCGAAGATGGAAACGGCAAACAACAACTTGGCCACGACAATGACCGCAAAGATGGCCGAACTGACAACGGAGATGAGGGAGGCGAACGAGGTCCTCGCCGCCAAGTTTGAGGAACGGTTGGCAAGCGTGAGGGATGACGTCACGAATCTGGGCAAGCGGATGGGTCAAGTAGACGACCGCCTTAATGATTTAGAGGAAAAGGCCGACAACATCGCAAAACCCCTCACCCGCCTCATGGAGGAACACCGGCCTTATGTGTGTACAGAGGACGCCGAAAACGCCTTCCAGCACCTAAAGGAGACCCTGTGCAGTGCTCCAATTTTGGGTTTCCCACAACCGGGTGGCGCCTTCATTGTGGACACCGACGCTAGCGACCATTGCATTGGAGGTGTCCTATCGCAGGTCCAGGACGGCCATGAGCGGGTGATAGCCTACTACAGCAAGACGCTATCCAAGGCAGAGAAGAACTACTGCATCACCCGACGAGAATTATTGGCGGTAGTAAAGACCTTGGAGCACTTCCATAAGTACCTGTACGGTCAGCCATTCCACCTGAGGACTGACCATTCCGCCCTAACCTGGCTATTGAGCTTCAAGAACCTGGAAGGCCAGACAGCACGTTGGGTCCAGAGGCTGCAGGAGTACGACTTCACCTCGGAACATCGTAGAGGGAAGAGCCACGGTAACGCAGACGCCATGTCCCGAAGATCCTGTCCAGTAGAGTGCGGCCAGTGTACAAGAGTGGAAGAGAAGGAGCGTGCCGCAGCAGTCCGAGTAGTTGTGGCAGTGCCTGCGGACGGCTGGGATAGCGCAGGCCTGAGGAGGGAGCAGCTGGCGGACGCAGACTTGGGGCCACTCTTGAGGGAAGTGGAGGCTGGGACAAGACCAACCTGGGAGAACATCGCACCAAGGGACGCCACCTACAAGTCGTACTGGGCCCAATGGGACTCGTTGAAGACCAGAGATGGCGCACTGTTCTGGGTATGGGAATCACCCGATGGGAAGATGTAGAGAGAACAGTTGGTACTTCCCCGGAGTAAGGTACCGGAAGTCTTGGAAGAAGTGCATGCTGGTACTTCAGGAGGACACCTGGGAGCGAACCGAACGATTGACAAACTTCGGCAGCGCTACTTCTGGCTGTGACTCCGAGCAGATGCTGGTGGTACACCTGGACCGCCTGGCACGCTACGATGGTGCTGTTCGGGACGACCAGCTTTGAGGAGGGAGCAGTGTCACCCGAGCGTCAGAACACTCTGAAGACTGGGCAAGCAGCAGACGGGTCGGTGTTCACCCCACCCCCTCGTTTGTCTTATAGCGTTAAGAAGGGATGGCTGTGACAAAAAACATCACTGCACCGTCTCTTTCTGTTCCACCTGTGTTCTCGAACTTACGGGATATTTCATCTAATGGAGAACCTTCCAGATCGGCAAGCAGACCCTATATAAGCTACACGTCGTGCAAGAGGAGTTAGTTAGTGAGTTAGTGAGTCAATCAGTCAGTTCTTGGTGTAAGAATGCAGTGCTAGTGTATGATGAGAAGACTGTGTGAGAGCATTGGAAGATTGTACGTAATTACGAGTGCAAGTGAAATTGTAACGGACGAGCTGGTGAATCATAATTGTGTGCATTACGTAATTCTGTGTAATTGGCAAGAGTTTAACTGTAAGTCGGTGGAAATAAAGAACATTTTTGAGTGGTGTAATTGGACTTTTCATTTCACGAACCCACAAAGTCACAGTATTATTAAAAAAAATTTATTTGCTATAAGTACCATTCCCTCACTACCAATTAACACTGAGAGATCTGTACATTAATTTTCAGAAATATTTGTAGTGCAAGTTATAGGTGATCCAGCCTGTATATATAATAAAACTGAGCATTTAAGTTTCCTTGCATTGGGATTTTGCATTCTCCTTTGTCTTCTTTTGTAGTCTTTTATGTGGTGTTAGGTTTCACATACCTCTCTCCTCACATTTTTGTACTCTCCATTTTTGTGTTTGTGTTTTTTGAATGTTTTTTTTTTTTTGTCTGCTTCTATGTTGCCTTTTTGTTTGATTGTGTGGACTGTTTCTGCATTTTGTATCTGGCAATTTCTTTTTGTGTTGACCTTGTATTTCTGGTGCAGTCAGCTATTCTGTAATGTATATAAAATGGCTACCACTTTATTCTTCCACATGTATTTGTATAATTTTGTGTTTGAGTGATAAGTGTTAAGCTTTGCATGTTGTGCATGTGTGCATGCATCCTTAACTTTTTTAAGCATTTTTATTCTTATATAGAATGTAAGTGGAGAAAAGTATATACAAGATTGACTCATTTGCCTAATTTTAGTAACTCTTACTCTTCTTATTTGTGTTTCTCCACCCCTTGCTTTTTTCATTTCATTATTCTGTTTTAACTATTGTAGTGCACTTACTCAGTTTTATGCTACCTATTTTCTTTACCAGCTCTTAAATTATTTTTAATGTACTTCTGCTTATACAATCTTGTTTTTGAATTGTCCTAATTCTTCTTTTATCATTTCCCTAAGTTGTGTCATTCATTTTCCTTTTACACTATTTTATTTCAAAATATACATTTCATTTGTAGAATTTTTAAATAATTCACTTTTACTTTTATCTTCCCTTTACATTTATTCCTACAATGTTTATTTTCTTTCCTAAGTCCAACTTTAGTTTATTTGTATATAGTTTTATTATGTGCCAGAGGCCATTCTTTTGTTTATTCTAGTTCTTTCCTGTTTTGTTTAATTTTCTACTCTATTTAGTGTTATTCTTATTTTGTGTAATTATTATTATTATTTTAAATTTTCTACTGTTGACGAGTCACCTGTTTACTGAGTTTTTACTCACTATCTGTAAGCGTATGTGACAATAAAGCATCTTATCTTATCTTATCTTATTTCTTCCATAATCTGTTTTATTTCTTGTTTTAAATTGCCTCTAGTTCTTTCCACTTAATGTTTTATTTTTTTTCCTATGCCAGCTAAATTTTCCTTTCTATCTCTTTCTAAATTAGCTAAATCTTCCATTCTTTCCTTTCTCCTATTTTCTTTGCAATTTTCCCATTCTTTGCCCTAAGCTATATTTCAATTCTTCCTTGGATTTCTTTTTCTTTGACCTCCTTCCTTAATTCTGTCATTTTCTTCATACTTTGTTTCATTTATTTGCCTAATTCTACCATTTCTTTACTACTTTGTTTCA
Source organism: Mantis religiosa (assembly GCA_030765055.1). Taxonomy (NCBI): domain Eukaryota; kingdom Metazoa; phylum Arthropoda; class Insecta; order Mantodea; family Mantidae; genus Mantis; species Mantis religiosa. The sequence goes on along the minus strand of CM060950.1, from coordinate 276,614,794 downwards.
TATCTTGCTCCACAGTAGCTATTGTTTCTATCAACCTTTGCATTGGGTCTTCCCAGAAACATCACCCATTTGCTCAACAATTCCAATTTCTCTTTATGCTCTTACTTCTTGCTGTAGCTTTTTTTATAAACATTTATTTTACTCATTTTTAATATTACTCTGTTTCTTTATTTCTTAATATCATATATGAATAAAATAAAAAATATTTAAGAATTGTAGTTTCATTCCTACTATTCAGTGTCTTCTGGGCTTGTGTATCCTCTTAGTCCTGAGTTTTGTCCATGAGTGTTTATTCACCATCTTTCTGTTGCTGTGATATCATCTACTTTCTATTAATCTTCTTCCATCTCAATACTGTTTATAAATTTTCACAAATTAAGTATTTTTCCCCCCACATTTTTTTACCAATCCTTGCCTATTTTATCCAAGCCTTACATACAGAAGCCATTTGCAGTGGTCTTTTACATAAATGGTATTAAAAGGAGGTAGCATTGAATCCATATCTAAGGGTTTTATAATTAAATAGGAAAAATATCTTTTAAGATTTTAGTTATTAGATATCAAATAAGTATAAACTCATTATTCACAATGTTCAAAACACACCACCCTTTTAATTCAATAGTTAATTAAATTTGACTATAACACTATATCTGTAAATATATTATTTATCTATAATGATGTAATTCTGCCTATGTCAGTATCACTGAAAAACTGTATTGGCTACAGAAAATGTTTCTCAGTATGTAACTACACTGGAATAATAATTTTTCAATAAACTATGTTTTCTTCTGGATAGGTAAACAGTTGAATTGAGTTTTCTCACATTGATAGTAATTATTAATTGATATACATCATGCAGCTTTTCTATATTTTGTAATTATGCATATTTTGTGGTTATATTTATAGGCATAGTTTCATTACCAAAATGCATTTATCAGTAATTAGCAAGTATATAACTTAAACAATAATTGATGCATTTAAACATAACATTCATATTAATACTTAAGAACAATTTATTAACCTTAATCCATATGATACATGGAAGCACATTTTTGAGGCCTTGTATAAACTGTTACAGATGTGTGCAGTTTACCATATGACATTGGACCCTGTAGAGCAAATCTTAGAAAATGGTACTATAATCCATCAACTGGAGGATGTGAAGAATTTGGCTATGGTGGTTGCAATGGAAATGGCAATCGCTTTAGCTCGTTAGAGGAATGTGAGGCCATCTGTCTTCATCGGGAAGAACCACAACCTATTGGCAATGATACTGCACTATCCCATCAAGGTATAATACAGAAAAATGTACAAAAAGTCTCTAACATGAAAATTTCTTAATGAGTAAGGACTTTGATACAATGAGGCACAAAGTTAATATAATTTTGAGTCAAACTAGTACTCCATGCTCCATATATTGTTAGTGTTCATCTAGAACGCATTTTGTTAGAACCTTCTTAAGATCCTCAGCTAATTTGAACTGCCAATTTCTCAACACTACCTTTGATGTGAACCCCAACTTCAAGTTCATCAGTATACCAACAGAAATGTTCCAATCACCACTAACGAGTTCACCCAATCAAAATTCAAAGACGACATTAGCTGAGGATGTGGCAAAGGTCTTAACGAAACTGTTTTAGGTAAACAGTAGCAATATATAGAGCATGGAGTACTATCAGTATTCACAATATACAATATTGTGAATCTTTATATTAATATATTTTATTTAAAATTTAATATTTCTTGAGAACTTATCCACTGCTCTCTAGACTTTATTTTATTTTTATCTATATATAAATAAAGCAAACAAAAAGCTAGTATACAGTACAAAAATACATCAATTTATTGTTCATATGTAGTACTTAATATAAATATCTTTGTTTAGCACAGAAACTAAAATTTAAGTGGCTAACATTCCTTCCCTAGCAATTTGTCGATTACCAGTTGATACTGGCCCATGTAGAGGCAACTACTATAAGAGATGGTACTTTGATGAGGAAAGAAGGACCTGTATTCCTTTCATCTACACTGGCTGTGCTGGAAATCTCAACCGATTCAAGAACTTCCAAACTTGTCTAGCATACTGTTCTGTTATATTACAAGAGGGTTATGGAATACCTGATAGAACAGATGTGCAGCGTAAGTTTGGGATTTTCCCCAACATTCAGAAATGCACAGCACTACCTTTCACTGCACCACTGCTTGGCATGTTCAGTGTTATTTATGCTTACAGGCTTCATATAAAGGTCTTGAGTGATGCACTGGCTTCATAATATGTTGCACGAATGTGCAAGATAAGTGTTTCATGTTCAAGGCAAACAAAGCTAATGTCATATCTGAAATTTCGCTTTAAGTAAATGATAGCATTTAATTACACTCCTTTCATATGATTGCATCTATACCTATCTGAAGTAAATCTCTTTTACATTTTTCTGTTACTTTTTTCCATTATTCTAGTGCTGAGCCAGCATACTCCTTTATTTTTAATGGCTTTACCATTTTATGTTTATGCTTTTGTGATTTTCACTTGCTTAAAACTGTTTTGCTCTTCCTTTTTTTCCCGTATATATATATATATATATATATATATATATATATATATATATATATATATATATATATATATATATATATATATATAAATGATATTAATTCAAGATGCAACAGCTAATGTTCACATGAAATTAATGTGTGTAGGTTTGCTAACATTTTATGTAAAATTAAGGGAAATGTTGATACAGCAGGTCTTTAAATTAATTATACTATTATAAACATCTATAACATGACATTAGAATAGTGCAGTATACTAATGGTTTCAAATCCTATTTGATGCAGTTTTTCTGGCAAGAGCTTTAAATTGTACTGATTGGCACTGTACAAACTCCTTACATATACACATTTAGTATTAAGACCAATTTGGAACTTTGGCAAGCAATATATACGAGTACATTCATTACACTGCTAATACTATATCATGTATTAATTATAAACAAAAAGAAATCTCTGTATTGGCACTGAATGCTAGTGTGCTCAAAACAAAAACAACAATATTCTTCACCTTTTCTCTAATTCTCGTAGCTTATTGCTACAACTTTGCTTAGTATAACAAATGTTGAAACTTACACTTTATTATATTCATCAAGCAATTATATTCACATATATTATGCTCATTTCTGCATTTGAACTTAAATTTAATAATTATGTTTGACCACTGCTCGATACAAAATGTGACTAAGTTATATAATTCAATGCATCGAACCTCAGAAAATGGTCATTCAAAATTTATTACCATAAATTGCCTCAATGTGTCAAATGTGACCAATCACATGAAACTACCAAATGTCATAAGGACTTTAAAATGCCCCAGTATATGTTGATTGCAATGCGGCAGCATACAGCAAATTACAAAGGAATTTTATACATATAATTCTAAAACATGTATACTTTGCTCTAAAAGTGCAGAATGTTTATTCAAATGATAAAAGCAACAAGCAGCAGCAAAACATGTCAGAAGAACCAAAATATAAGTGTCACTCCATTTTTACACCTAAAACCATATATGCTGAAGTTTTGAAAACTAATACAAATAATAATAAGACCACTTTTTCAAAATGAATAGAAATTATCAGAGAAACATTGGCACTTGGAATTCCAAAGGAATTATTAACAAATATTTTGAAATTAACTATTTCATTTCTGCTCACTATACAGATCTACTCTTAGTGACAGAGACTAAACTTGTACCACATATTCATTTCATAATTCTGGGATATAATATATACAGGACAAATAAACCATCAGATACCAGCAAGGACAGGTCAGTAATCCTTAGAAAAAGTTCCCTTCTTCATGTTCAGAAGATAGAGTACCAAATCACACATACACAAATATACAGCATTATTCTGTTGTTTAAGGACTATGATACAATGAAGCACAAAATTATTACAATTTTGAGTCGAACTAATACTCAATGCTCCATTTATTGCTAGTATTTACCTAGAACGCGTTTCGTTAGGATCTTCCTAACATCATCAGCTGTTGTCGACTAATGGATGCCGGTTCAGTGAACTCCTCGGAGGTGATAGGTGCCTCTCTGTCGGTATCTTGATGAACTTGAAATTGGGGTTGTCTTCAAAGGTAGTATCGAAATTAAACAATTTACTTTCATATTTCTTTATAAAGATTTTTTCCCACGTGGTTAATACAGCTGGACCTTGGACACTTTTTAGTAAGTGAATTTCTCGTTCTATGTCATGATTTTCCTTCCAAAAATGGTACGCTACCGCCGATTTATCTATTTCTTTATTCCCGATGTTCCTAAAGTGCTCTTTAAGCCTAATGTTCACGTTCCTTTTTGTTTTTCCAATGTAGAACCTGTCACAGTCCTTGCAATTTATCCGGTACACTCCTGATTTTCTGCCTGTGGGTATCTCCTTTGTATTATGTGATTTCAAAAGGTGTTGTACACTAAATTTGTTCTGTGGGGCCAAAGTAATATTGTGTTCTTTGAAGACTTTTTGGAAAAGGTGTGTAGCTCTGGGATGATACAAGGTTCTACATTGGAAAAACAAAAAGGAACGTGAACATTAGGCTTAAAGAGCACTTTAGGAACATCGGGAATAAAGAAATAGATAAATCGGCGGTAGCGTACCATTTTTGGAAGGAAAATCATGACATAGAACGAGAAATTCACTTACTAAAAAGTGTCCAAGGTCCAGCTGCATTAACCACGTGGGAAAAAATCTTTATAAAGAAATATGAAAGTAAATTGTTTAATTTCGATACTACCTTTGAAGACAACCCCAATTTCAAGTTCATCAAGATACCGACAGAGACGCACCTATCACCTCCGAGGAGTTCACTGAACCGGCATCCATTAGTCGACAACAGCTGATGATGTTAGGAAGATCCTAACGAAATGCGTTCTAGGTAAATACTAGCAATAAATGGAGCATTGAGTACTAGTTCGACTCAAAATTGTAATAATACAGCATTATCTTAACATTGCTGATCAGATCTTTTTATTCACCTCAGCTAATAAAATAATATCTACTACTTTCTAGGAAAGTGAATATTTAATGGATTCACACTTTTTAGTGGGAGGTAAACTTCCAACATGGGGTTCCAATGTCCCAATCTAGAGGTCAAATAGAGCATAGTATTTCTACTTAGAGGATATTCATTCAAATGATCCTACTTACTATTTGCTCACAATTGTGTTATAGATAACTGGATTTCTTCATTGGGAAAATAGTCAATAGATTTTGTTCTATCCCATCATTTTATACAATTTTAGTTTGACCATTACCCTCTGGTGATGACAATGGTATGGTAACAGCACCAAATATTCAAATATAGTAAGACATCCATTTAATTGGCACCAGTACAGAGATGCTCTAGATGATCTTACTAATCTAACAAGGGAACTATCACTATGCTCATACCTGTATTCACTTCAGAGTTTGATGACATCATCTCTGCTCTATGTGGGGGCTGTGCGGAGTATAGCTGAAAGTACCTGAAAATGAGTCCAGAATACATAGAAACATATAGGCACAATAACACAGCATTGTACAGGAACAATTGTTTACCCCTGTGGGGATCGGTCTACACACAGGCATACGTAAGTAGCACCGGCACTGAACTCATGAGCAATGTGCAGCAGCTACTTGCAAGTGGTAGCATGCAGCAGTTTTAGAGCTTCAGTTTTGAGCATTGTGGTTCTACTCTGCTGCAGATTTTTGGTAGACAGGCCCCACAAAGAGCAGAGAGAGCAGAGATGATGCCATCAAACTCTCAAGTGAATACAGGTATGAGCATAGCATACTATTCTTGAAAGACACTTAAAAACCCTTTGCAATATAAATATACTACTTGCATCGAGATTCAACTGTATTGGAACACCACAGTGAAGCGAAAAATTATTAAATTTTAGATGAGTCGCATTTTTTACACACGAAAGTGAAGCAGATGTGTAAAAAATGCGACTCATCTAAAATTTAATACTACTTGCACATTAATCAGAAACATATATTATGCACAAATATCACATGCAACAAGAACAAATACTAACAAGAACAACATTGTGCAGTCAGCTTTGAGAATGTATTGAATATCTTGTGCATAAAGCAGCATACAACAGAACAATGTATGACCTACATAGCATGTTCAAGCAACTGGTATTTATTAATTTTTAGATGAGTCGTATTTATGGTATTTAGTTCAGTAGATTAAATGCAGGAAATAGAAGCATATGGAAGAAGTCAAAATATCTAACTAAATATTATGAAAGAATTTCTCCTTCAGAAATAAACAATACATGGTTCATTTCTACACAAGAGAAAGCTAACATTTTACCAACATTCTCAAACATCAAGATTTAAAACATATCATGACTGAAAATGTGTTGCCACCATTACTATTTTCACTGTTTTCCGATCTCTTTACTCCTTCACAAGTTAAAAACACCATTATGATATTATCTACTAAAAAGGCTCTTGGATATAATCTAACACTTAGTACAACAACTATTGCAATCATTTCGGTAAAAACTTAATTTTTCTGACAAAAGGGTATGTTAAGAATCACTGTGTCAATTTGTTTCTCCACTATAAGATTTCAGGAGTTTTAAAAGTTAGAGAACGTTATAATTTTTTAAAAATGCCTAGTAGCAATGCAATCCATCAAGTAATTAATTACTTCTAAACAATTAATACACATTTTGTAATCAGTTTTTTTCACACTCTGTCACTTAGTGAAGTCACAGAATGACTTACTGTGAAAAAAAAGACTATTAAGTGTTTATCAATTAATTTAGATATCACTGCAACTAAATTCCTCCAGCCATCAGTTTATTACTCAAAAGAAATTAATTTAAGCATAAATATTAGTTGTTTTCTTATTTTAAACACATTCCTTACAATTAGCCTTTAAATTTATTACCAAGTTTATGAAACATTCTGTATACTCTGTAATTATTTTCAAAGTAAATATATTTTGTAAGAAACTGTTGCATCGCTGAAGATGCATTGCAATTGCATGGACTGTTGCATCACAATCGTTAAAGATGTCCGCCACAGTTGTGGACGAAACGTATCGAAATTCTAACTCCAGCAGACCACGGCATAACAGCCCAGAAGTAACTTTCAGTTATATGAGTAGTTCTGTGGCCCTAAAGGCACATTAAGAGACAGACTGAAATTAATTTCTGCAAGAAATGAAACAAAAGTGAAACCTGCCATTTTTGGAAACAGAAGATGATGCATTGAACAACCAAATAAAAATGTTAGATAGCCATCTTATGCCACTGGAAAAACAAAATGATGATGATGATTATTATTATTATTATTATTATTATTATTATTATTATTATTATTATTATTATTATTATTATTATTATTATTATTATTATTATTATTATTATTATTATTATTATTATTATTATTATTATTATTATTATTATTATTATTATTATTATTATTATTATTATTATTATTATTATTATTATTATTATTATTATTATTATTATTATTATTATTATTATTATTATTATTATTATTATTATTATTATTATTATTATTATTATTATTATTATTATTATCATTATCATTATCATTATCATTATCATGATCATTATCATCATCATTATCATCATCATCATCATCATCATCATTATTATCATTATTATCATTATTATCATTACTATCATTACTATCATTATTATCATTATTATCATTATTATCATTATCATCATCATCATCATCATCATTATCATTATTATTATTATTATTATTATTATTATTATTATTATTATTATTATTATTATTATTATTATTATTATTATTATTATTATTATTATTATTATTATTATTATTATTATTATTATTATTATTATTATTATTATTATTATTATTATTATTATTATTATTATTATTATTATTATTATTATTATTATTATTATTATTATTATTATTATTATTATTATTATTATTATTATTATTATTATTATTATTATTATTATTATTATTATTATTATTATTATTATTATTATTATTATTATTATTATTATTATTATTATTATTATTATTATTATTATTATTATTATTATTATTATTATTATTATTATTATTATTATTATTAATCATCATCATTATTATTATTTCAGAAATTAGCATCAAAGTGTGCAGAATGGAGCTTTTAACCATTATTTGTTAAATTGGGAATTCCAACGGTGGTAAATTTATATATCTATGACATATTGGTTAAAATCAAATAGGATCTACATGATTATAAAACTAGAAATGGAATACATAAACATGAGACAAGAAATAATAATGTAATTGATATGCCATACCATAGATTGCAATAAAACATTTAACAACCACAAAATAATTGGTATAAAAGTTTTCAATGCGCTTCCACAAGAAATAAGGGGTTTAAATATTCTATCGTTTAAAAATAGATTGTACAAATGTCTGATAAGAAGTCTGTTTTATTGTTTGCATGAGTTTTATGGACAACACAAGAGAGAATTGTAAATTGTATTCTTAATTATTGTGTGTGTATGTGTGTGTGTGTGTGTGTGTGTGTGTGTGTGTGTGTGTGTGTGTGTGTGTGTGTGTGTGTGTGTGTGTGTGTGTGTGTGTGTGTGTGTGTGTGTGTGTGTGTGTGTGTGTGTGTGTGTGTGTGTGTGTGTGTGTGTGTGTGTGTGTGTGTGCGTGTCCATGTCTGTGAGTAATATGCTTATGTATATAATTTGTTTATATTTATATTCTGGATGACGAAGTCTATTGTAATTGTTTGTAATTACCAAATGACGAATAAGTAAACATTAAACATTAGCATTTTCTTGTTGTGGCATCTTCCTCATGAACCATAACATTTTTAGCGATTTCATGCACAAACAGTGGGAAAAGCACTGAGTTTTGAATATAAAAGGTCTTGAAGGGGATCCCCTTTACTATAAATATGACATTATGTTATTACTTAAAAAGTAATACAAAGGTACATTGAGATAACAAATTGGTCTTATAACATTCAAACTGTCCAATATAGAGTATATACAAGGTTGACTCACTTGCCTAATTTTAGTAATAGAGTTCCTTTATTTAAATTGGGGAAACTGTGAGATTTATAAATGTTCAAAATTCTCTCCTGTCAATACTTACTGTGGATAACATATTTGGTACAATAAAACACATACAAAACATGTGTTCAAAAATAATTTTTAATATTGACTGTACCCATTTGCAAAGTCACTATGCAACAAAAAGCTTAAGTTTCCAATAGCGGGTACCCTTCCCTATAGCATACTCACTAATTATTATTTCCTACACATTATTTAATCATTTCACATATATAGCTCCTATTGTTTCATTGATTGGTGTTACAACTACGTAAGTTGCAATAGATTGTAAAAATGGAAAGAAAAAGAAAAATTGCAAAAATATAACAATTGTTTAATCTACTTATATCAGAGACAGCAGTTGCTACCATAAATAGCAAGTTCTTCATTCTGTTCCTTTCTTAGAAGTGTTGAAAACAGTGTTGTTATGATAAATTAAATTTAAAGGGAGTCGATTAATGACACTAAACAACACTTACTTTTAAAGTTTTCCGGAACATATTTCAGAGACTTTGCCTCTATCCTCAGCCGGCCATCGACTGGTTCTCATTGGTGTAGTTGACGATATTTTGTCACAGGTCTCCTCTGGTGGCGGTTCAAAGAACTTGATGAACAAATCTTTCTGTAGGATATCGAAATTGAATACTTTGTTCCTATTTTTTGAAATGAAGATTTGTTCCCATGTGGATAGTTCTTGTTTTCCTGATGTGTGTTTTAGTAGTTTTGGTTCTGGATTTATGTTGTGGTTTTTTCCCCAAAAATGTGTGGCAACTGCTGATTTTTCTAATTGTTTATATTTTATGTTTCTAAAGTGTTCCTTTGCTCTTGTTTCTAAATTTCTTTTGGTTTTTCCAATATAAATTTGACTACAGTCACTGCATTCAATTTGATATATACAAGTTTTTTTGTTAGATGGAATGGCATCTTTGATGTTTGAGCAAATTAGGTTTTTTAAGGAGAAATGGTTGACTGGTGCTAGTTGAATGTTTTGTTCTTTGAAGAATTTTTTGAATTTATCATAGGCCCATGGATTATAAGTGAATTTTTTGAAAATCATATTAGTTTCTGTAGCTGAGAGGGCTGTGGTTTCCTTTAGTAGCTTCTTCTTTTTTGCTAAGTTCAGTTTTTTGTCTACTAATGATTTGGGAAAGTTGGGCAACCCCTTATCACCCTTCCTGGCCAATCTGTACATGAGTGCATTAGAAATAAGGATTAACAAAGGTTTCCCTTGGATTTTCAAACTCTGGCAAGGATATGTAGATGGCATCTTTGCAATAGTTACAAAAAAACACATCAGTGATGCACTAAAACCTTTAAATATCCAAGAAAAAAGCATCAAGTTCACTGTAGAAATAGAAAAAGATGAGTATTTACCATTTTTGGATCTAAAAATAATTAGGAATAAAAACAGACTAAACTTTGGCATTTACAGAAAACCAACACAGACAGACAACTACATAAAAGCTAATGGCTACAATCCAAGATCCCACAAACAGGCAATCTTCAATAGTGTAGCACACAGACTGGTAAGCATCCCTCTCACAGCAGAAGAATACAAAACAGAATACATCAAAATAATTGAAATAGCACAAAAAAATGACTTTCCCAAATCATTAGTAGACAAAAAACTGAACATAGCAAAAAAGAAGAAGCTACTAAAGGAAACCACAACCCTCTCAGCTACAGAAATTAATATGATTTTCAAAAAATTCACTTACCATCCATGGGCCTATGATAAATTCCAAAAAGTCTTCAAAAAACAAAACATTCAACTAGCACCCGTCAAACATTCTCCTTAAAAACCCTAATTTGCTCAAACATCAAAGATGCCATTCCATCTAACAAAAAATCTGGTATATATCAAATTGAATGCAGTGACTGTAGTCAAATTTATATTGGAAAAACCAAAAGAAGTTTAGAAACAAGAGCAAAGGAACACTTTAGAAACATAAAATATAAACAATTAGAAAAATAAGCAGTTGCCACACATTTTTGGGAAAAAAACCACAACATAAATCCAGAACCAAAACTACTAAAACACACATCAGGAAAACAAGAACTATCCACATGGGAACAAATCTTCATTTCAAAAAATAGGAACAAAGTATTCAATTTCGATATCCTCCAGAAAGATTTGTTCATCAAGTTCCTTGAACCGCCACCAGAGGAAACCTGTGACAAAATATTGTCAACTACACCAATGAGAACCAGTTGATGTCCGGCTGAGGATAGAGGCAAAGTCTCTGAAAGTGTTGTTTAGTGTCATTAATCGACTCCCTTTAAATTTAATCTTCATTCCGTATTACATACACTACAACTTATAATGCACAGAGAGAGATATATCATAGTAAATTAATATTCTTTTCTAATAGGTATAGAAAAAATTGAAAATTAGTGGTATATAGTGATCATTTTTAAGAAATATGGTAGTTAGGGATAGAATTCATTTTGGTCAATCATCAGTACTCCTAGTATGCCTTTGAGATTACCTGATCAGCAAAAGATACTAGGATTGGTCTCAATATCATACATCTTTAACAATGTAATGCCACATTGTTATTGTAAAAATTTATGCACTTTCTGTTAAAGGTCCAATACGGTGCTATAATAGAGATAATTTTCTGTTAATCAGCAAATGAAATCGATGTGGATTCACCTCCTGAGAAGCCAGATAGTGATATATGCCAGACTGCAAAGGAACAGTGTAATCTTCTACACTGTCCATATGGAGTGGAGAGATATATAGATTCTGATGCCTGTGAAAGATGTCAGTGCCATGATCCGTGCAGGGATCACATATGTTCTGATGATACCAAATGTGCTGTAGATCTATACCTTAACCCACAAACCAGCGATACTGAATTCCGTGCAGTGTGTAGAGACAGTAAGTGCACATTCCTTTATTGATTTCAGTGCTTTTAAAGTATACTTTTAAGAGTTTATCATTATGATAATCAGAAGTATAATTACAGTTGCACATAGGTCATTGTTCTTATTCTTATTATCATACACTATCGCCAATACCCCTGCCGTCATGATCATCATGATCATCATCATGATCATGACCATCATCAGCATCATGATCATGACCATCATCAGCATCATAATCATCATCGTCATCATCATCAATCATAATTATTAGTTATTTTCCAGCTATTTAACCTAGTAGAACCCAATTGTTCAAAAAATTGACAAATAAAACAAATATGCACTTAAATATCCCTATTGCTTCAGCATTGTTAAATACAGCATTTACGTTTTCTATGCATTACCTGACATAGAGTTAAAAGTGTATTCAGCTAAAACAATTTATTTATTTTCTAAGAATGCCATCACTGTTTTTATTAAAATAATCATTAGCAAACCACATGCATATTAAAAATGAACATTATGTTCCTGAGACAAGTACCTAAGAATAGCTGTAGTATGTAGTGTGTATGGCTGTAATGGAAGCTTTTTGGTGCCAGAGAGAATTTCACAATTCTTTCTTTCCTTTCTTTTTCCTTTTTTTCTTAATTCATTAAATAAAGGTCTGAAGTATAAATAAAACTCCACTAGAAGGAATACAACATATTATACATGTGTCACATGGCAGTGAAAAGTTTGTCAGTAATATAATGAAAGGCATTTGAATCATATTGTATACAAGATGGCTGGGTGAATACGGTAACACACTTGAGTGTCCATAAAATTGTTTTAAATAGTGATGATAATGTCAAGGAGGTTTGCTCAGAAGTGCCCAACATGGATAGCCATGACAAAGTAAGTAGTGGAAATCATAATAATGTACCAGCTGGGTGGTGAAAATAACTTGCTAACTGAAAATAAAAATATGCCTAAGTTGGTACTAACCATCTTGAAATCCAGGTGGGATGCAGAGGCAATACCATCTTGACACATGGTAATTAATCTGCTGAACAAGGGAACTGCTAAAAGCCCAAGAAGAAATACATGTGTTGAAGAAAGAAGGTGATGATCTATGGATGAGAATTAGTAGCAATTGTGATTTTGCTAGAGTTACCAAGTGATTGTTACAACCATGAAAAATGCAAGATCATGTGTTTAACTTTATGAGTCATAATAGATTGGAGGCCTTAAATGAAGATCCAGTCAGGGAAAAAAGTGATTGGAGAAAAGTGCTACAGGCAACTGCTCAGGAAAAGCACTGGAACTCTTGAAACAAAGTGTTAGTGATCCGGGACTCAATCTTAAAATTCACTGCTTAAAATTAACTGCTTCATGACTTAAAGTTTTGTTTGCATGACTTTGACTGTTGCAAGGACAGGTCTGCTTAAATCTTAGTGGTGCATTCAAATTCGACAAGCCACTTAATTATATAATTTCATCCATGCTAAAGGAAAACTAGAAAATGAGGCGATGGATGAAAACCCAAGTATTAATCTGCAGCATTCACTAGGTAATTCAGAAATTTTCTCATCGCTCTCTGCCTTATCTTGTTGCAGAAATTTCAGTGCATTAGTAACAAAATAATAGATCCAGAATTAGTGGAAAATGAAAAACGGACTTAAATACACATAATCTCCATAACTGAACATTGACTTGTTTAAAATGAATGTGAGTTATACCATATTCTAATTACAAACTTGTGAATATTTTTTTTTTTTTTTTTTGTAGATTTCAGCATAAAAATGGTGGGGTAGAAATCTGGCTAAAAACAGGAGTAAAATACAAAAGCATAGCTTGTAGTGTTCTTTTAAAAATGAATAGACTCAGTTTAAGCATGTAGTAACTGAGGTGATTTATCCTAGTGTTAGTTCCTTTAATTATATGTATACATAGATCTTCAAATGAGAATATAATTCATTTCTTTACAAACCTGAAACCTTACTGCATATCTTGCACTGTACAAAATTGCTGTTAATTCTATGTGGGGATTTTAACATTGATTTCTGTTAGAACGTTCTTCAAAAACTAGAGCTCTAATAATGGCCCTTTCTTTCAATCTAAAACAAGTAATTCATAAAGTATAAATATTTATTTATTTATTTATTTATTTATCATTTAATTTCTGTACAGAAATATTTTCTTTTTCAAGATACAGTACAAACAATACAAACTAGAAATTCAGAAAATACAGAATTAATTCTGCATGCAATAATCAGATTAAATTGTATCAATGTCAACAAATACAGAAAACTTACATGAATTGTCAACCATTAGTATCATAAAATTATTGTCATGTAATCATTTACTCTACTTAATCTGGTATCTAAAATATTCAAAGAACTCTTGAGTACTATAGAAGCACTGATTTATTAAAAATGATTTCACATCTCTTCTGAATCTTTTCTTATCATTGTTTTCGATTTTCTTTAAGATTAAGTTATACATGTGAACCCCTTTATGAAGTACTGAGTTAAGTTTTTTATTTGATCTTGATCCCAGTATATGTAATTTAGCACCATTCCTAGTATAATGTTCATGAATAGTGTTATTTGTTTGAAAATATTGTATGTTGTTGTTTATAAAGCATACGGTTTCTAAGATATACAGACATGGCAGAGTTAGTATATTATTTTCCTTAAAATATTTCATACAGTGAGTCCTTTTACTTAGATTAAACATTCTTCTTATTATTTTCTTTTGTGTTACAAATAAATCTTTTATTTCGGTAGCTGATCCCCAGATAAAGATACCATATGCAAGATAAGACTGCACATATGAATAGTAAATCAGCATTAATGTTTGTGTATTACAAATTTTCCTTAGCACTGATATTATGTAGTGGGCTTTATTAATTTTTGCAGTAATATACTGAATATGCGGCTTCCAGGTTAAAAATTTGTCAATAATTACCCCCCAAAATTTTGTTTCATTGATATATTGTATTACCTCATTGCCAAAAGCGATTACAGGAGCTATATTAGCTTTATTTCTATTTGATAGTGAAATATGCATACTTTGTGTCTTTTTAATATTAAGTAGTAATTTATTATTAGTTAGCCAATGCATCATATTTGTCATCACAGTATTAGCATAATGTTGCAATTCAGAATTATTGCAGCCTTTGATAATTATATTAGTGTCGTCAGCATATAGAATAGTTTCTGCATGGGGAATATTAAGTGGAAGGTCATTAATATACACTAGAAAAAGCAGTGGTCCCAGGATAGAACCCTGTGGAACCCCACATCTCACAATTTCAATATTGGAATTAATATTATGACCATTTAATTCATTATTAACTACAGTATACTGTCTTCTACCCTCAAGGTAGGATTCAAACCAATCATGAGATACCCCTCTTATACCATAGGCTTCAAGTTTGGATAATAGAATATTATGGTCAACCAAATCAAATGCCTTAGACAAATCCATAAAAATCGCAATAGTATAATTATTTGCCTCAAACCCTTCTAATGTTTGTTTCATAAAGGAGTATAGTGCATTAGAAATTGATTTATTTTTCCTAAATCCATTTTGTTTATCACTGAATACATATTTTTCAAGAAAAGGAGATAGCCTGTTGAACATAACAGTTTCCAAGATTTTTGAAAACCCCGATTGAACTGAAATAGGTCTATAATTATCAACATTTTTTGTATCTCCCTTCTTAAATACTGGTACAACTTTTATTAATTTTAAGACATTAGGAAATTTGCCTGTTGATATAGAACAATTACATATATCCATTAATGGTGCTACTATATATTCTTTGCAAGATTTGATTATACACTCTGGTACATCATCAAATCCAGCAGAGAATGTGTTCTTTTTTGAATGTATTATTTTAAGAATCTCCTCACAAGTTACTGGTTTGAGAAATACACTTTTATCGTTTCTGATTAATTTGATAGGAGTATTTGTTATATTGGGATGAGTCAAAGGTACTCTATCAGCAACACTAATAAAGTGTTTATTAAGGATATTTGATACCTCAGCAGGATTATCTCATTTTGTATTATCAACTATTAAAGTAATTTTGTCTCTAGTTCTGACCATGTTGTTAGTGCTTTCATTTTTTACTATATTCCAGATAGTCTTATTTTTATTCGACGAATTTGAAATGCAAGTATCTATATATATTGCTTTTTTGCAGCTTTTATTACCTTATTATATATTTGCTTATACTTCTTATGATATTCTATAAATGCTTCAGTTTTGTTTACTTTACTCAACTGATTTAGATAGCGTTTTCTTTTGCTAGAGATAATAATTCCCTTTGTTATCCATTTCTTCCTTTTACTAGTTTGCTTCTGTTTAACAACTGTATAAGGAAAAGCTGTATTAAAATTATGCAAAAACGTCAGTAAAAGCTTTTGCAATTTTTCATCTATTCTTTTTTCACTGTACACATCAGTCCAGTCTTCAAGGTTTAAGAGTGTATTGAAATATTGAATATTTGCAGTAGAAAATACCCTTTTATAACATGTTTGGGGAGTTATTTTAGCATTATTAGTCCTAAAGTTTGTTAAATTAGATACAATAGCATTATGATCTGAGTAGCCAGTGTTAATATTCTCCAGCTTGACAGTAATGATAGATTTGTCTAGAATTATAACATCAATTGCCGTATTTGACTGTAAAGTTAATCTTGTGGGGTTACTAATTACATTTGAGAGATTGAACAATGCTAGTAAGTTTTTTAATTTATGTACTGATGGGTTGTCTTTTAAGAAGTCAACATTAAAGTCTCCACATATAAAGATTTGTCGAGAGTGTTTTTGGAGTGTATTAATCAAACTCTCAAGTTTATCTAGGAAAGTAGCATAACACCCATTTGGAGAGCGATAGATACATACAATAAATAATTTTAGTTCCTGTATATCAATTATAGAGTGTTCAAATATCAGTTCTTCATTTAGCATATTGGTTTTTAAATACCTCTTATATTTGATATCTTTTTTTACTGCAATCATGGTACCCCCATGTGTGTAGTTTTCCCTACAGAACAAGTCTGCAACTATAAAGTTTGAAAAGATATGCGAATCTAGGCTAATGCAGGTTTTTTTAATCCAATGTTCTGTAAAACAACATACCTGTATATTTTCCATTGAGTTTAAGAAAATTTCAATTTCAAGAAGCTTATTGCCAAGGGACTGTACATTATGATACAATATACTTAAGTCATTTGTGTCTGTTATTTTGCTAATACTTGACTCATATTTTGCATGACAATACATTCTGCAGTCATCATTTAATTTGTTATAATTTCTTATTTGTTTGGAATCCTTATTTGCTTTATATTTTACTCTGCCAAAATTATTATTAATATTAGATATTGCTCTTAACTTTATAAGATCACAACTACCATTTAATATGAGTTTTTTGGTTTGCAGCATGCAATGTATCTATTAAACAATTTACCAATAATTAGTGAACCCCTTCTATTCAAGTGAAGTCCATCTCTTCCAAGATCCCTATCTGTGATCCATGAGTTTCCATCAATAAATATACAGTTCTTTTGTTCACACACCCATTCTAACACAGAATTTATTGCATCAATGTATCGGGGGTCTTCGTCCCGACGTCTCAACACTCCACTGATACACACTTTTACTCAAGGGAATAGTTCATTAATCACTTCCACAAGCTGTTCCATTTCCTCCATAATCTCATTTGGATCCTTTGCTGTAATGATATTATTTGTTCCTGCTTCACATATTATACATTTTTCCCAAACATGTTTAGACCAGGTACTAGTCAGTTCCACCTCTGGAACATTTCATTCAGTAACATCAACACAGGTATTTCATACCATAATAGTATATTTTTCTCACTGACAATGATGAACTTTAATAATTACAAATTCTGAAATTATATGAACAATTTTTTTTAACGTAAACAAAATTACTCAAAAATAATTGTTCTCCCTTTCTACTTTAACTTTAGGTGTATTAGCTTGTACTTTAATTTTATCTATATATTAAGACTTTAAGTTAAATTAAACCAATATCCTTCAATAACAATAATCAACATGCAACAAGAAACAACTGATACCACAAAGAAACTTTAATCAAATAAAACTTGAACTTCTTTAAGTATCTCTTAAACAATGAAAACTGGTCTGAATTAGATAGCAATTGTGTAAATAACACAACAAATGGTTTTCTATAAGCAGTATCCTACTATTTCAATATGGCATTCCAACTGATGTCTGTGCTATCCTCTGATAACAAAAAAGCACCTTCTTATAATATTATAAAATTAAACCATGAAAACATATAAAAGTGGACAGAAGTAGGAAAACAGTACATACCTTAATCAATTGAGCATAATTACATATTTCTTCTGCAATACATACATTTAATACACAACAAAACATATAATGAACAAAAAATAGCTGTATACATAATACTTTTTTTTTCTGTAGTCAAGAAGAATTTTCTGCATGCATTGCTGTTTACTTGCTCTACTTTCCACAGATACTTTAGCCTGAGAAATCATACCAATCGTATTTGAGTCATTTTGCCATATTACAAACTGCTGCAGTCCCTTTAAACTTTTGAGACCATTCCATTAAGTCTTTAGCATACACTCGTCCTCTAGGTCAGGGACATATTTCCTTTCACCTTCCTGTACCTCCTCTTCTTTTTTTCGACTTTGCTATTCTCTGTTAAGGAATTATATCAATTGTATGTTACAGTTTACATATCACTCTATATGTTGAAATATTGCAGGTCATTGCAATTGAAAGCACCTTTATTGATGTAGTTTTGCAATTCTTGTATCTCATCCTCATTTTTTTTCACTGTTTCTGGTAGCAATTCCTTTACATTTTGGCTTATCCAAATTGCCGCATCTAGAACTTATATGGTTTCAAGTAGCTCAGAGATGGATGATGTCGAGTTCATATTAGCAACAAAGACTGCATTAACAGTTTAAAAAAAGGATCTTTAATATTCTGAATGATGCCTTGGTCCAATGGTTGAGTAACACTCGTGGTGTATGGAGGGAACCAAGCAAGTTGGACATTGATGTGTGGGTGCAATGCATGTGTGGGTGCAAGAAAAAGCAGAAAGTGACAGTTTTGTCTCTTCATTCTTCCAGGATCTGTGATATCATCCATGCTTTTTTTATTGGATTTTCAATCAACAGGCAAGTCCAGAAAGTCACTGTTTTTAAGGATATCAGCTTAGCAGCCTTATCAATCACTAGCAGTTTTTCCATTTCACATGACATAAAACCACATAGGAAAACAGTCAATCTTTGCTTGGAAAATTTTCTTCCCGAACATTTCTCACCTTTTGAACACAATGATTTATTCAGTAATGTGCAGAAGAATAGTTCCATCTCGTCACCATTTGCTATATTTTCAGGTTTGTATCCTTTAATTATTGAAGGTAGTTTAGCAATCCAGTTAGCAATGGTTTCAGTGCTAACATCACCACTTTATTCACCACAAATTTCATTAACTGCTTCACCGATGGCCATTTAAACCCTTCAGGGGCCGGAAACGGATACCCAAAAACAGAACAAGACATTTAAATTGTTAAATGCTGTAAAAATGCATCATACATACAATTCAATATCTTCCGTATTTATTAAGTTATTTAAATGAAACAAAAACTGGTTTAAAACCCATTAAAGGTAGTATACATCTACAGTAACAAAAAAGTGGAGACTACAGTAATTAATCGTTCAAATTTCACTTCTTTCTTTCACTGTAGCAAAAGCCATTCTTTGTGCCGAACGCGCCTAATATTTGAATCATTTTGTTTTGTGTGTATACGAACGAATGTATGTATGTATAGCTACACAAGCAGCTTCTCCGGTTCAAGTGTAGTTTATTTATGCTATGCCACGTGGTAATCATACGAGTATATGTTGCGTTACAGTGGAAAGAAAACCCCCTGTCAGCATCTGTTATTACAGTGTTTCTCAACCAAGGTTTCTGGTAGCCTTATGCAGCTGTTTTCGCTCAGTATTTTAGTTATTTATACTCTCTCTGTGTTCAGAGTGATTTCGTATAGCTATCAAGAGCTAAATGAATGGTACATTTGAAATTGTTAAATTTCAATGTTAACCATGGCTTATCCCTGTAATGTAGCAAATAAATTACCTTGTGTATGATGTATATAGGCTTCTGATATTACGGCAGAAAATCTGGAAGATTTGTTGTGCGATTATGAAGGAGATGTTTAGGATATAGGTAGCAGTTACGTGTACTGGTCTACAGATGGCATGTTAGCTACTCCATTGTTTGGGGGAAGTGGCGGGTCAAATATGGGTGATGTGGATCAGCTATTACTAGCTATCCCTCTTTATGAAAAACAGTTTAATGGTAAAAAAAGTATTTTTATATCACTAGATGTGTTGCGCTCTTGTGTTAAGATCTAGGGCATTTTTTCTTGTTTTCAAGGCTATAGTGACTACAACTGAACTAAACCACCACCTTTGTCTAAGTTTAGAGGTGTAACATTATCAGCTGTATTCTATGCTGTCTGACAAGTCATTAGAGTGAGAAGTGGAAAGGAAACAGACAACAGTAAAAGACAATAATATATGTTTATTGTTAATTTATAGTTAACTACACAGTGAAAAATGGCTGACAGGTTTTTTAATATTCTGACCATCATTAGTGTACCCCTCCCAGACTGGTCAGATAGGAGAAAAATGGTTATGTTTCAACTTATGTTTCATATACTTAGAGCAAACAATGAAGAATATAATTTCCTTTCATGGAATAATAATAATAATAATAATAATAATAATAATAATAATAATAATAATAATAATAATAATGATGATGATGATGATGATGATGATGATGATGATGATGATGATGATGATGATGATGATGATGATGATGAGTGAGTATGTGGTGTTTTAGGGCCCGTCGGCAACAAGGTCATTTGGGCCTTGATGATGATGATGATGATGATGATGATGATGATGATGATGATGATGATGATGATGATGATGATGATGATGATGATGATGATGATGATGATGATGAGTGAGTGAGTGTGTGGTGTTTTAGGGCCCGTCGACAACAAGGTCATTTGGGCCTTGATGATGATGATGATGATGATGACAATCATAATAATAATAATGTTTATTGTCTATAGACTTCATACAAGTTTCAGACATTGTCAGATTCTACAATACAATGGGTATATAAAAATTTCAATTCCTTTCTTGGAAGTGTTGAAAACAGTGTTGTTATGATAAATTAACTTTAAAGAGAGTCGATTAAAGACACTAGACAACACTTACTTTTAAATTTTTCCGGAACATGTTTCAGAGGCTTTGCCTCTATCATCGGCCGGCTCTCGACTGGTTCTCGTTGGTGTAGCTGACGATACCTTGTCACAGGTCTCCTCTGGTGGCGGCTCAAGGAACTTGCTGAACCCCAGAAGGATTTGTTCAGCAAGTTCCTTGAGCCGCCACCAGAGGAGACCTGTGACAAGGTATCGTCAGCTACACCAACGAGAACCAGTCGAGAGCCGGCCGATGATAGAGGCAAAGCCTCTGAAACATGTTCTGGAAAAATTTAAAAGTAAGTGTTGTCTAGTGTCTTTAATCGACTCTCTTTAAAGTTAATATAAAAATTTGTTCATAGGTTACATTAATATTACAAGATTAGACTAAATTGAATATATACCTACATTTGTTATATAATTATTCATTATAATTCATCTAACCTATATATACATTTCTGAATTAAATATGTTTTCAGTTCCTTTTTAAATTTTTTTCCTTTGTGTTGTTTAACAGTTGCTGGCAGTTTGTTTGTATATAAGGAAACTATAATATGTAATATACATATAATTTCCTTTTGCAGACTATCACTGGAAGCCTGAAAATTTTCTAAACTCCCCATTCTGGAACTGGACATTTTACAGTAAAAGGCATACTTTGATTTCCATTGTCAGCATATGACAGTTTCCTCTTAATAAAGAGAATTTGCGATCATTAAATATTTCTGTTTAAGACAAATTTCCGCTTAACAAGGGCTACATTATTTTGAACACAAATTTGAGTTTGTAAAGGAAAATATATCAACTCAGGCATACACTCCCTCTTAGAGAACATACTTAGGATGAAGACAAAAATGAATATCTTGTAGGTCTTTTCATGTGCTTTTCAAAATCATTTGATACAACAGACCATGTCATACTCTTACAAAAGCTTGACTGCAATGGCATAAGAGGAATAGCAAATCTATAGTTTAGTACATACTTCAAAAATAGATCTGAACTTGTAGAAAGTGACAATAAGCAATCTGGTGTCCCTCAGGGTTCTATATTGGGGCCTATGCTATTCTTATTATATATGAATGATCTTTCACTTCACCTTACACCAGAAAATCCTGTCTTATTTGCTGATGATATAAATTTGGTTTTCAGACATATTAGGAGACTACAAGTAATTTTTTCAATATTAGGAGAGTTTGACTTTAAATAACTCATTGTATAAATTAACTTATTGGCTGAAGTCCATAAACTAATAGTAAATGCTGATAGTACCAGCTACCTAAACTTCATTGGATGCTTTAACTCCAATATTCAGTATAAGTTATTAATAGATAGTTCACTCATATGTAATCAAACTTGTACTAAATAATCTCAAAAACTATTTGTAGTTGGTTTATTGATACTCGTCACTTACTTTTTTATATTAATGAGAGGCTAGTTTCAAAGGCATTCGCCTCCATTTTCAATCTCTTTCCAACTGGTATCTGTTATTGTCTGCTCCCTCTCTGGTGGTGGAACGATGAACTTTTTTGTCAAATTATCTGGTGGTGGAATTTCAAAGTTCATTACGCGATCTTTATATTTCCATATGAATATGTTCTCCCATGTTGTCAATTTATTTTGGTTTATCACTCCTTAATCATTTTGGATTTGGATCAATGTCTTGATTTTCATTCCAAAAATGAAATGCTACTGCTGACTTATCTTCTTGTTTCAATCTGATGTTTCTAAAGGGCTCTATGACTCTGGTTTTTAGATTTCTTTTAGTTTGTAGCATTTTTCACAATTCTTACAACTTATGTGGTATATTCTGGATCTGTTAACTGATGGGATTTCATCTTTTGCTTTTGAATTTAGCAATTTTAAAATTGAGTGCCTATTAGTAGGTGCCAAGGTGATATTTTGTTCCTTGAAGATCTTTTTAAATTTATTAAATGTTTTTGGGTGATATGTGAATGAAGTGAATATGCTGTTGCTTTCTTTTTCTTTTGTAAATGTGGTTGCTTCCTTAATGGTTTCCTCTAGTTTAGCCTTTCTAATTTTCTTCAACCCCAAACTTTTGTTGTATCCATTTTCTTCTGCTATGTGTAGTATTGCTTTTTGTCAGGGGCGGCTTCTGAGGTAGTGCCGCTGTGCTATGGCACCATCTGTATGAAAGCGAAAGAAAGAGAAGTGTATAAGAATTGCGCAAAAGGAATTGTTTATGAGTAGTTGCTCCCTCGTTTGAATAGGCGCGTTAAACACAAGCGCTCTCTCTTGGTTGTTTTCCATAGCTTGGTGCTGATTCCAGAACGGCACCGTCTACGCTCATAAGCACCTGTGTTAAGGGCTAGGGGCTTGGATGTCTGCTTAAACACGGCTTCTTACGGGAGAAGGTCAGAGAAGGTAGTGCCAGGATTGCTCTGGCACATAACTTACGCTTTGCCCGTTAGAGTGCAGTAAAGCACGGGACTTCAGAGAACCACGATCCTGCCACCTAGTGAAAGACAGTGGTAAGAATACATTTCGCGCTATACCATCCTTTAATGCAGTGTCACCATCGTAATGCAAGTTAATGCTGAGGAACTTCAAAATGCAAGTTAATGCTTAATGAAATCAGTTGCAGAAACACAACACATAGATATTCTTATAAATAAAATTAATTGGGTTTCAATGTGAATATAGTATTAGATTTTAAAATTAAGAGACAGTATTTCAACATGTGCATATTTCACAGCAGGAGTTTGGTTGGTGCAACATAAAACCCGCGTGTGCAGCATGTGTTGGACACATGTTTTCAAAGCAATGGTAGAGTAGTTCTGTATGTGCTCCTGTAATGCTGTAGTTCATTGTGAGCACGGATTTTTAAAACAGTGTTCAGTGTTTTTTCTTTAAGTTAAAATTCACAGTAAAGTTACGAACATGAACAAGGTGAGTGAATTGCTGAAAACTTCATTTAGTAACAGGACTCTAAGTGAAAAAATTCAGATAAAAACAATGGGTAGGCCACTCCCGAATCTGAATCTGCAGCAGCAAACAAAAAATTTATGCCGTAAGTTTAATCCGAATATTTATCAAAAGAACAAATGGATTTGCAGCTGTAATGAAAACAATGCTGTTTTTTGTTTTCCTTGTGTGTTATTTGTGGGAGATGTCCATTGGTGTAAGACTGGAATAACCGATATTGGGCATTTATGGTCTAAAATGAAAGTGCATGAAACATCGAAGCGACACATAGACAATGTTCTGAGTCTCTCATTTCTAGGCAAAACCAACATTCAGGACAAATTAGATTCGCAGTATAGGCAAACAGTCAACAGCCATAACAAACAAGTAGACAAGAACAGGTATATATATTGAACTTAATTATAAACTGTATTCGGTTCTGTGGTGTTTTGGAGCTGGCTCTTAGGGGACACGACGAATCTGACGCCTCTCAAAATAAGGGGGTTTTTCGTGAGCTCATTCAGTTTAGTGTAGAGTTGGATAAAGAACTTCAAGTGCATGTCAGCCAGTCATCAGTATTCAAAGGCATTTCTAAGACTGTTCAAAATGAACTCCTGCAATGCATGTTGGAAGTGTATCACGAGCAAGTTCGCAAATAAATAAAGCATGCGGATTATGTTGCAATAATCGCTGATGAAACCACTGATGTGTCTTGCGAATTTCAGTTGGTTATTGTTTTGCGATACATTGTTTATGGAACCCCAGTTGAAAGATTTTGGAATTTTGTTAATCCAGAAGGTCAGAATGCTCAGTCTATCTCGGAGTGTATTCTGAAAGAAATCGAACCCTTAATTGGAGATGACCGAGCAAAACTAATAGCTCAGAGTTACGATGGTGCAAACGTTATGAGTGGCGAGTCAAACGGAGTACAGAAATTAATAAAGGACAAATACCCAAATGCGCACTACATTCATTGCTATGCGCACCAGTTCAACCTTATAATGTCTACTGCAGCCTCAATTAATCGCAAAGTCTGCATCTTCTTTGCAAATCTTTCAGGCATTTCTTCTTTCTTTTCAAATTCGCCACAAAGATCGAAAGTGTTGCATAGCATAATTCAGAAAAGCTTACCCCGTGTGTCTCTCACAAGATGGAATTACCATTCGTGAGTAGTAAAGGATATTTATGAAAACAGGAAGGAGCTTACTACTGTCATGGAAACAATTGAAATGAGTGAGAACATAAAATTACCCTCTACTATTGAAAAAGCTGGTTCATACAAACAAAGACTGCAAAATAGAGACTTCATTTTCTGGCTATCGTTTTTCTATAAGATAATGCCTCGTGTGGACATACTTTTTAATTAATTTCAAAAGAAGACAACTGAACCAACCAAGGTAAAACAAGACATTCAGAACTTTGAAACAATGCAAAACATAAGAGATGACATTGACTTAATCATCAGTCAGGTTAGTTTTGAAAATTATGAAACAATGCCTTACAAGAGAGCAAGGGTTGATGATAATAACAAAAAGCAAGATGCTTTGGAGGTGTGTGATGCCATCCTTTCTGAAATAAAATCACGTTTTCAGTTCACTGGGCACCTCATTGCAACCAACTTATTTGATGTAAGTCAGTTTGAAAATTATGTAACACATTTCCCAGACAAATATCTTGAAATTACGGACACATATACATTTCTGGAGAAAAGAAAGTTGAAGAGAGAGCTTCAAGTGTTCTATGCTAGGCCTGAGTTGAGAGCAGTTTCCGGTGCAGTTCCGTTTCTTTCACTGATTCTAGAGGATGAACTCTGTGCTACTTTTGAAGAGACTGTTAAAGTTTTGAAACTGTTAATCACTATGCCTATCTCGACATCAGAAGCTGAGCGGTGCTTTTCAATGCTCAAGAGGATTAAAACTTTTCTATGAAACACAATGAAAGAAGGGCGATTGAGTGCCTTAGGAATGCTATCCTGTGAAAAGCTATTCGTGTGCAAAATTGACAATTTCAATTCAAAGGTGATAGATTTATTTGCCAAGAAGAAGGAGTGATGAATGGATTTTCAATACCGTTCCTACTAATTCATTTGAAGCTGTCATCATAAAGTCATGGAGTTGCTGCTTTCGGTGAGTACAATGCTTTTAATTTTTAAAAGTTAGTAATTTCATTAAACCCATTTTTAAAAATTCAGATTACTCATTTTGCAGTGAAAAATTGCATCTTGTGTGTGTGCATGCATGTGTGTGTGTGATGTGTGTGTGCTCGCTTGTATTTGTTTGTGAGTGTGAGACAAAGATTTCTCGAGTTTGTTGTTTCGTTTGATTTCAGCGCGAGAAAAATTATGGCTAAAGCAATAACAATAACTGTCTATCACAAAATCGTACACAAACACTTCGTATCACATTCTCCATAAACTGTATTATCGAACTTTTACTGTACTCGTTACACCTGTGCGTAACAAGAGTACGGATATAATAAATATCTATTTCCATTTCCCTGTAGGTTCTGTATGGTACAGTATATTATAAAATAGGTTGGATTATTGATAAGATTACCTAAATCGTTCGTAATTGGTGCACATATTTATATTTTAACAACCCTTATTTATTTATGGCACCATCAATACAATACCTCACTGGCTGCCCCTGCTTTTTGCTCTTTGAAGTATTCTTCTTTTTCCATAGGTATGCTTGGAAATAAAGATGTGACATCAAATGAAACCAGTCTGTCATTTTTGTCCAAATTTATATCTTTGATTTTTCCTACTAAATCTAAAGAGTTTTTTAAATTTGCACTTTCGAATTTATAATTGAATTTATAATTGAATTTATTTAGTAACCATTTGGCCAAATTATATGTGGGGGCATTTATGCTACTAGTGATAGGTCTCATGCCTTTCCCTGTTTTATGAATTTTTGGCAGCCCATATACTCTTGGTAATGTTGGATTATCTACTTTAATTTTGTGAAATTCTTTTTTGTTGATTGTTTTCTTTCTTTTAGAGTTTTATTTGTGGTTTGAATGCAGTACTTTAATTGGTTAGTTTCTACTTTTTGGTAATTATTGTCTTCCAACAAATCTTCCATCCTCTTCGTGTAATCTTCTTTTTCCAAAATTACTAGTTTATTTCCCTTGTCTGCTTTAGTATAAATAACTGGTTTCTTTTTAAGGGCTTTTATGATTTTGTTACTAAAATTAATTTTCTTTTCATTTTTAATCTGTTAAACATAACAATCACAATGCAGCAAGAAAGACGAAACTATCTCTGTCTCTTTCTCTCTCTGTTTCTCTCTCTCTCGGCAAACATTCAGCGCTCGCCCACGCACCGGCTGCGGCTTGTGCCAGCGGTACAACAGTGCCTTGGTGACAATATATTGCCAAGCTCAGAAATTATAAATTCTGCAATTGCATTAGAATTTTGACCATTCAGAATAAAAAAGTCCCCAGAATCGCTCAACAGAACTACCTAAGGCGTTACAGTAACTTAAGACTATTATAAGCTGAAACATGTCAACAATATCTGTAGTTCTGTCGGTCATAACAGATACATAGTCTGCTGCTTCAGTTTCTTCTAAGATGTTTTCTTTACATACTTCAAGAATGCACTTAAGTTACTCATTTTGTATTGTCTTAGAAGCTCCTTTAAAAAATGAGTCACCATTAAGATGGAGCTTATATAAGGAATCAATTTCTGCTGTATATTTAATCAACTCCCTGAACACCCCTGATTTTGTAACTCTTCATGCTTTTCATGCCCTCTTAGGGGTAGCTTGTGATAACCACAAAATTTCACACAGTTGATTATCTTTATAAGAGTGCCCCTATTCTTTTGGACTTGATCACTGTGACACTCTATTGATTCTGTATAGGCTTGGCTTAAGCATGTCTGTACATTTACAGACTCAAGCGTAACAAAATTAAACATGTTATTAACATGGTTTTCGGACATTTCATGTTTATGACATTTTTCATAAGGTCTCTTCAAGTCTGAGACTCCCTTTTGAACCCATGCAATTTTGGTTGCATCCCTTTAATTCTAAATAAATGGCAAAGAAAACAGAACAGGGAACTGCTGACTTCACAGCCACATATCCACTCATATTTCGTGTAAATTTCAGGACTGAAACACCTGCTATATAGTTTCTAATGGCTTGTTGCACTTTGAATAATGTTTCACACAGGAGTCAGGCTTCCTCACACTTTAATATCACATTTCTCTTGCAGTGTTAAAGCACCAAAATGAAGTGACTTTAAATACTCAATTGAATTACTCATTGTTAAAATCACACCATTGATATCAGTATATAAAGCCACATTTGATTATACTTTACTATCTTAGCTAATTTCAAAAAATATTCAGTCATAGATGTTCCCTTTCTGGAGTCAAATTTTCCAGTTGCTAACTTGATTTTTAATCTGTTCTGCCTCCCAGGAACCCAGAACCGATTAATAAACAAATTTCTAAACATACCATATGTTTCATGTGAAGTGAAAGTCAATCTAATCCACTTCACTGCATTATTTTTTAGACAATGCTTAACAATCATCATCCTGCACTCAGTTGGAATTTTCTTTATGCGAAAATATTCCTCCAACTCTCTCAAGAACACCTTTGGATTGTCACCTGCCTCTTCGTCAAAATTTGGTGGACTAATGTCATGTAATGAGTAATTCATGCACTCATTATAACCTAAATTGTAAAAAAAATACACATTTTGTGTATTTCTGTGATAATTAGCATCATTATTAGGACCCACCAAATCAACTAATTCATTCACTACTTCTTCATAACCTGGATTATCACCCAGATTACATGGTAAGTCACAATCATTATTATTCTTGTTTCTAACTACATTTTGCATATCATTCATTTTATTTACCTGAACTGCCATAACAACTTGAGTCAGGTTCCCTAGATTCTCTTTTTCTTTTTCAAATTTTTCCTGCATTTCTTTGATCTGTGATCACATTCCTTCATTTATTTCTTTAATTTGTGATTTTAACCCTTCTTGTTGTAAGATCATTTCAGAATTGATCACATTCAATTTCTGTTCCAACTTACTATCTAATTTTTCTACATTTACTGTTTGTTTTTTAAGAATTTCTTCCTGTTGATTCCTAAATATTCCTAATTCTTTATTTACCTCTACTTTTGTCTCCTGCTTAACATTTTCCTGACATAACCTAGTATCTCGAATCATTTCTCTTAACTCTATAACCTCCTGTCTACTCTCACTCTTGTTAAGTTCTATGATCTACATTAGCCTTTCCATACTCTCCCTACATTCTTTCCTCCCATCTCTAAATTTCTTGTGCTATTTCAGTTCTCAATTCCTGTTTTAGCTTCTGTGATAAACTAACCTATAAATTGCTTACACTTTGTGCTAGTTCCTGTCTCACTCCAGCATTTAAATTACTCATCTTCTGTGTTAAATCATTTACATTGTGCTCCAATTCTGATTTTAACTCCAACTTTACATTACTCAACTCTGATTTTAACATCTAGACTACTCATCTTCTGTGTTAAATCATTTGCATTTTGTTCCAACTCTGACTTTAACTCTGGCTTTAAATAATTTGAATTCTTATCTATTTTAGTATCTAAATTGCACAAAATTTTCGTTTTATCCCTTCTAACATTAACTCGTTATCTTTGCTTAATCCTACATCTTCCCTACTCATTCCTACACCATCACTAGCTTCTCCTTCCACTGTTATCTCTTTTCTACTCGCCATCTTTTTAAATATTTTCTGATTTCTTAGCAACATAAATATATTACTACTAAATATTTTTTTTTAACTTCACTCACTTTGAACCAGTTTTTTTTTCTTCTCTCTTCTCTCTTCTTTCTCCTTTCCTTTTGTATTGCCACATAGCTGTACGAGGTTTTAATCTCCACTCTTCTTTATCCTATTCGGCTCCCATGTTGCGGCGCCATGTGTAGCAGGATTTCTATGTTGGAAGCACAATTCCTTCCCTTGCTGTATAACTTTTTGCGGCTATCAGTTTCCTCTGGTCACCAATTGTATCATCTTATTTTAAATAAGAGTCATGAGACCTCTGGTTTTCAGGTGTGGTTCGGAATAAAGTTTCGGAGAAGTCAAATTTTGTAACAAATAATTTAATTGTATTATCTGGATTACATTTTACTTGAGCTTCCTTTCCTAGTCAATTGCAGGTTGCCTCCAGCATATCGATAAATTCTTGCTTTTTTTTAATAAAAACAGTTCCAATTATTACACAAAACTTCTTGATCCTGCACAACTATTCATCACTCTCCAGATTACAGAGCATATCTACCAAGATTATTGATTTTCCGTTATTATTGTTACTTCTATATTAATTTTGTGATTGGCTAATTTAATGCTACGTCACCACATTACATCATACAATTATTACTATGGCCAATCACAAAACTACATATATTTAAATTACTAAATAGATTTAAATAATCTAAGATATAATTTAAATAATATATGCTGAGTGTGATATGGCATCTGATTAGCTGGACTCCAGAACCCTTCCCATTTGAAACACATAATAGCCGCTTAGTGCAGCTTTATCTGGGCAGTATAAAAGAATTGTCTTGTGTCACAGGCAGTTGTCTTGGGCAGTGGTATATCTAGCCATATATCGGCGCAAGTGCCCGGGGGGGGGGGAGGTGTGTGTGTCCAGTGCTGGCTGCACTCTTCTGCCTGCCTGAGAGACATCAGAGCACAGCCCACTTGACAGGCTAGAGGGAAAGGAACTAATGTTGAGGTATGGGTTATACCAAGCCCATTTCTGGGTTTCGGGGTACAGAGTCAGGGGAAAGTGGCCCTTCTCAGTTTAACTGCCCAAAGCGTCTTTGGGCAGCCGGTAACCCTATGGTCGTACCGGCCTAGGGTATCCATCAGGTTATTGGGGTGGGAGCCTGGCTTACTGTAGATGGTACGGGATCCCTCCCGCACCACATCTACAATATATGGGACTCCGAAGTAGGTGTGAAGGATATGGGACGGAAATCTACGTCCAGTATCGTAGATAATTCGCAGCGCCCTGTTCTGGACGCGCTGCAGCCTGCGAATAGTGGTGGGAGCCATTGATCCCCAGACTTCGCAGCCGTACAGAATCAGGGGCGGGATAATCGCCCTATACAGGCGTAGTTTAAGGTGAGTTGGCATTGTGGATTTAAAGATAGGGTACAACTGCCGAAGTGCTGCATCCCCTTGTCCGGCTTTGACCCGCACGTGAGGGGCGTAGGTGAGGCCGCGATCGCGGAGGACGCCAAGGTATTTGGCAGAGGGAATCCAGGGGATTTGCCACTGTCTCAACCTCATCCGGTCGCCTAGCTCGGACCTTAGCCAGGAGAAGAGCGGAGCTCTTCCCTGGGCTAATGACCATCCTCCACATCTCACTCCAACGGCCGATAGCTCGGAGCTGGCGCTGCAGCGGAGGATAGCAATATCGTAGGTTCTTGTTACGTGCCATTATGAGGACGTCGTCGGCATATTGGCACGTAACAGTCTGTGGTTGCAGAGGGAAATCAGACAGGTAGGCCGCGAAGAGTAGCGGGGACAGAACACTGCCTTCCGGGACTCCTGCGGCTATGGGTCTGATTGATGACAGCCTTCCTTCCACTGTCACCTTGAAAGTGCGGTCTCTGAAGAAACTGCTAATCAGGGCGAAATAGGGAGGAGGTATATTGGCTTCCCTGAGCTTGTACAGTAGGCCTTGGTGCCAGGTGGTGGCAAAGGCTTTTTCTACGTCTAGCAGTACCGCGACTGTCTTGAGGTTTTCCTGAAATTCCAGGGCCGTTCTCTCGGCCAGTCGCAGCAGCTGCAGGGTCGTGGAATGTCCATGACGAAAACCAAACTGGTAATCGGGTATGAGCTGCGTTTCCTCGAAAAGAGGGGTCAGGCGGGATAAGAGTAACCGCTCAAACAGTTTTGAGACGGTTGGAAGGATGCTTATGGATCGGTAGCTAGAAACAAAGACCGGGTCCTTGCCGAGTTTCAGGATGCACACCACTCTCGCCTCCTTCCAGCAAGCTGGAAAATGGTGGAGGTGGAGGCACGCATTGAAGATCCGCGTAAATTGGATGACGGCCGTCTTCGGAAGGTGCTAGAGCATAAGAGCGCTAACGCCATCATGTCCAGGGGATTTATTAGGTTTAAGTTTCCGGATTTCAGTATCCACCACTCTTGGGGTGACTATTGGGAGATGGATCGCCTCGTGGCGCTGCTGCGGCCCCTCATAGGGGTCTTTCACAGTGGCCTTCACGAGGCCAGTGAAGTTTTCGTCCTGGGAGTCCTCCCTCGGCTAGAATTGGCTTTCCAAATGATCCGCGAAAGCCGTGGCTTTATCTTGGGGCTCGAAAGCGAGTTTCCCGCGAGTGCCATGCAACGGATGCTGGTATTGGGTTTTGTCCCTTCTGAGAGATTTTATGATCCTGAAGGTCCACGTTTCTGAATGTGTTCTCCCAGGCCACCTTACAAAGGGCGCGGAGCAGCCGCCTTGCCAGGGATTTTAACCGCTGGTAAACTGCTCCTATCCTGGGATGGCGGAAACACTGTCATAGCTTCCGGACAGCTGCCTTGGCATTTAGCAGCTGCCGGATCTCGTTGGGAATGGCCAGTCTGTGTTTAACAGTGCTGGTATGGTGACGTCGGAATCGACCGTGACAGGGTCATGGTCGGAGTCCAATTCATTCACCGCCGAGAGGTCTAGGTGAAATGGGAAGTTCTTGGTGATCATGATATCAATGACATCTGGCCTGCTGCGGGCCAGATGGAAAGATAGGCCTCTTGGCCCGTGCGTGGTGAGATTTGGATCTCCGCTTATGAGGCGGTAGAGCCCGCGTCCCCTCTGGTTGCTCGTATGGCTGTGCCAGAGCCCGTGTTTCGCGTTCAGATCTCCTGCAATGGAAACCACTGGGTGAAGGTTTAATGGGTTGGTATAATCAGCTTCGAAGAAGTGATTTCCAGGTGGATCATATGCCGCTACCAGCAGGGTGTCCTGTCCGCCAACTGACAGTCGGATGGCGCACGCCCCCACGTGCTGTAGGGCAGGGAGAGGAACAGGAGTGTGTGTGATGATGTTTTTCACGAGTATAGCTGTACCGCCACCCCGCCACGTAGTGGAGCGGGCTAAAGTCCCTGAGGACAAACTGGATGGTTTCAAAACCATTTGTTACCTCAGGGTAACCTTGGAACACGTCAGGAGCTCCCCAATGCTCGTTGCTTAGGGTTTAACGACTCTAGCAACTTCTGCCGTCGCTACTTTCGTTGCTTAAGGTGCGGCGAATCCCACAAAAAGGAGTGTCCTCGGTCCACCACAGATGTACCTACGTGCGCCAATTGCAAGGGCGGGCATGTGGCATGCTACGGAGGCTGCCCGCTCTGAAAGATGGTTATTGCCGCCAGAAGGCCGAAGCCGACCGTCAGACAACAGCAGCGGCAGCAACCATCAACTTCTAGTAGACGTGGGCAAGTTTTGCCCCCTCAAAGAAGCACCAGTCATTGGCCAATATTGAGACCAACGGCCAATCAGAGCAGACCATCTCAACAAGAACAGGCGCAGACACCAACACTTGCCCAAGTGGTGCAAAGACCCCTGAGAGACCCTAATATGTTTCAAGAGACACACAACGCAACTAACACAAAATCACACAAACAGTCACGGGCTCAGGAGCCGCAAACCTCAAACCCAGGGTCAAGCGTAGGGAGCAGACCGGCAAGCAAGCCTCAGGCGAATCATCGGCTGGTGGAGGGGTATGCTTCCCCCTTGCCACAACGTCAGCTGAGGGATGTACGGGCTGGTGACAGGCCTGCACCTATCAGGTCATCCTCCCCAACACCCCTTCCAGCAACCATTGAGCTAGACTTCTCTGGATTACTGTTTTGGATAAAGCAAACTTTGCTGATCCACGGACAGCGTATCTGCGAGTTGCTAGTTAAACTCATTTCTGCCACAGATCCGGTCAGCAAGGTGCTAGTCCTCATGGAAGGTCTCGCCCTTCTGACTTCCGCCATTCCACAGCCTCAAAATGGGGGATCGGAATAGGACACGCACCTCCTTCCGATTTGCATTCTGGAATGCTTGTGGTCTGGATGGTCAGGGGAGCGAACTACTGCCCTTTGCTCCAGAGTACGCTCTGGATGTCATCCTGGTCTGCGAAACGCATCTGCGTCCAGATTCCCGTTTCCGTGTCCCGAACTTCAACTGCTATCGCACGGATCGCCAAGCCGACCTGGTGGTGGCACGACTGTGCTTGTGAGGCAGAATGTGGTCCACGGACCCTTCCAGCTTCCTCCTCTTCAAACCTTAGAGGCCACGCCACTGTGTCTAGACCTCGGTGGATCGGAGGTCATGGTGGTGTCCATTTACCATCCTCCCGGTAGATTATTCGTTAGAAATGACTACCAATCCATTCTAGCTTTGCATCCTAGGGTTATCATGGCGGGCGACTTCAATGCTAAGCATGAGCGCTAGCATTGCAATCGCCGAGATGCAAGAGGAAATGAAATAATCCGCCTTATAGACGCGGACCCACAACTTCAAGTACAGGGTCCCTGGCAACCCACCCATCACCCGCGAGGTGGAGGACTGGTTTCAGCCATCCACTTCGCTATCACCAAGCATTTCCCATTTCATCTTACTCTCACCTCATTAAACGCACTCCATTCCGATCATATTCCGGTATTGACCGAGTTGCCAGGGTTGCCAGTCACGATCTCTCGTTTCAAACACGGGAGGTCGATTGGGAAGGCGTAAGGAATTGCCTCCGCACCTCCATACCCCCAAACCCTAGGATTCATAGCATACGTTCCCTTGAGGCTGCGGTCTCATCTTTCACCTCCATAGTCACGCGAACTGCCAATAATTTGACAGTTCGTGCTGACGCTCATTTACAACCAGATATCCTTCCGAAAGATATTATCCTACTGATGCGCCGCTCATGGGCGGCAAGGAGACTCTATCAGCGTCACCGCACGCCACATAATCGCGCGCTATTTAGGCGACTACGTCGTCAGGTCAGTGTCCGCCTACGAGAGCACAGAGTGCAAGCGTGGGAGAACACAATGGCCAGGTTGCGAGTAGAGGATGGCGACATGCGGAGGATTGCAAAGACTCTCAGAAACCGCCGAGGTCAATATAACTCCCCACTGCAGGGCACACGGGCTCTGGCCTATGATCCTAAATCCAAGGCAGATGTGTTTGCAGATTACCTTGAGCGTACTATGTGCCAAAGAGAAGACCCTCAGGACGTATCTTTTCGGAACGTGTCCGAAGGGAGGTGCGTCGATTCTTTCGCCGACCTCCTGAGGATGCAGACCGACTTTCCATTGTCCGTCCTATTCAAGTCCAAGGCGCTCTCCAGCGTCTCAATCCTAAAAAGATGGTGGGACCTGGTGGGCTTACCCCCCTCATGCTCCGCTATCTACCTTTCAATGCCGTGTTTTTCCTCACAAAGATCTTCAATATGTGTCTAACTCTCGGTCACTTTCCGCAAGAGTGGAGAGAGGCCAGAGTGATCTGCATATTGAAGCCTGGGAAGGACCCGGTATATCCTTCAAACTACCGTTCCATAAGTCTCCTTTCTACCCTCTCGAAAGTTTTCGAGAGCATAATACTCACCCATTGTCCCCAGTTTTGGGTGACATCCAAGCCATACCTGCCCATCAATTTGGATTCCGTCCTGGGCACTCGACAATCCAACTGCTGCTGTGAGTCGTGGAGACCGCTGTCTTGGGTTTCCAGGAACAGGTGTTCATGGCGGCCGTGTCTTTGGATGTCGAGAAGGCCTTCTCTACCACCTGGCACACTGGACACCTTCACAAACCTATTCACCTGGGCCTACCAATTTAATTAATCAACTTACTGCACAGCTTTCTCAAGCACCGCACTTTCAAAGTCACAGTCTCAGGGAAAACGTCTTCTCTTACACCTGTGAGAGGCGGAGTCCCCGAAGGCTCTGTATTACCTCCCACACTGTTCAGTGTATACATGGCAGACTTTCCAACAGAGCCGCGCGTCGAAATGGCACAATATGCTGACGACGTGCTGCTATTCTGCAAAGACAGGCACATTCTCAGAGCCTTCAACCCAATACAAAGACACCTCCGTCTCACACAAGAGTGGTGCCGGCGTTGGCGGATGTTCGTTAACCCGGACAAAAGCCACGCCATACTATTCATTAAGCGCCACACCCTCGCATACTGTCCAATTTTCAATTTCAGAGGTCGAAGGATAGAATGGGTACCCTCTATCAAATAACTAGGAGTTGAGTTAGACAGAGGTTTGACTTTTCGCCGACACATCAGGGAACTCTCGGTGAGGGTTCAGGGAGCTATTGCTTTCTTGTGCCCTATGCTGGGTTGTTGATCGATGCCGGTCCGTGTGAAGTTATATTTCTTTCGAGCACTCATAGTCCCGTTGATGCTATGGCCACAGATTCCTGGCTGGCATATCTTCAACATGCTCAGAATAGATGACTTAGGTCCGTCTATTCAGTAGGCCGATTCTTCCCAGTAAGGTTCCTTCATGAAGCCTCATCGCTTCCATACGTGGAGGATGAAATTAGGCACCGGGCTACAAAATTGTACGCAAATTTACCATCGCACAGAAGTGCCCTGGTTAGGTCTCTTGGTGATTATGATCCAAGCAGACGTCGTCGCCGACTATTCCGGGTGCCCCGCATAGCTTGCGGGCATCCGAGGTAACCACAGAGCAAATCCAGCAGCAGCAAAAGCTGAGACCCTATAATCTAACCAAGAGTTGTTTGGCCTCAAAATTATCCATAATAAATTAAATTAAATCCACTACATTGCCAGGGTGTAACAGGCAAGCATCCTGTCCTCCTTAGAGGAGTAAATTTCTACCTCAAATCTAACCATCACCCTAATACAAATAAACCCATCCTCAAATATCCCAAGAAAAAGAAAATCCTACATGCGGTTAAACCCAATTCTGGGTGGGCACGCAGCAACAATCTTCGGGCTAATACAGCCTGCCAGTACTGTTCCGTGCCATGCCGTCACCCAGAAGACTCAGACCACGTCACCACTGATGATGTTCACTGCAGACGTGAACGAAACATATGGATGTTCCAACTCCATCAGACCACGGCTCGTGAGCCCGGAAAATTCTTTTATCTTCGAATTAGACTCTGGCCGTGAAAGCTTACGATTATTCAAGACAGATAAGTAGATAGATAGAGGGATAGACGGATAGATGGGCAGATGGACAGACAGACAGACAGATATTTAAGGGCACTAAACTGTGTGGTTATTAGCACCCTTTAAAACCAAATCATTGCAAAAGCCAGATATAAATATAAGTACAATATAAGTACAATTATAACAATTGTAAATAAAATCATAAACAAATTAAGTATACACATTTATGGCAAAATCCAGATGTAAATTTAAATTAACACATAAATAAAAAGGTCCAAGGCATTTAAAAGAACTCTAAGTCTTATATTTTACCATTGAAAACAATTACAAAACCGTTTCCATAGTTTTGTTATCATTTGCCAGTATTTTTACAAATCTGACTGGCAGCTGTAGAAACTCCCAAAGATGTGCTAATCAAAAACACTGACAACACATGACAATTTGAGAGAGCTTTATTATAAAGCGAACATACTCAGGCAGGGTACTTAGAAATGCTTAATACCAATCTTATTATGTTGTCTACACCAGTACAATCTAGTAAAGATTTCAAAACAAATTTAATGCATTTTCTCCAAACACAATTTTGCATTCCAGAAGCACTGATAATGTTGTATGTTAATAGTTTTGGTATCAGGCAACCAAAATAAAATTGTTCTTTCTGTTTACCTTAGTAAATAAGCCTGGAGAGTGTCCTAAATTCACCAACATAGGAAAGTGTATACAAGAATGCCAGACAGATGCTGACTGTACAGCAGATGCCAAGTGTTGCAGCAGTGGTTGTTTCTCTTCCTGCTTACATCCGTTAGCAATAGACCATCTAACAACACATTCTCCTCCAGATGTCCCACCAGAGGCTCCCTTGGTACCTGGAGGTATGTATATCTGTTCCAATAACTTTCTTTGAAATAAAAGAAGTTTTAGATCAACCATAGAAAGAACAGTCTATCATGATAAATAGGTATTTTTCAAAATATTTTTGAAGGAAAATATGGAATAAAACACAGAAAGAAACCTTGCAAAAGTTCAGCATACAAAACTACACTTGTTCCTACTGAAACCAAAATAAAAGAATATCTGCAAAATCAGAAATAATAACATGGATTCTCTTTTTTTTTTTTTTTAGTGGAACCTCTTAGAATTGAACCTACAGATACTGAAGTACAAGCAGAAGAAGGAAACTTCGTGACACTAAAATGTACTGTCCAAGGCAACCCTACTCCAACGATTACATGGAAAAAAGGATCTGTTATGGTGAGTTATGTTAGATAATTATGGAAAAACTGTCACAGTAAAAGGCAACCAATGCCTTTCAACACTAGTGTCTTGGGCACCATAAGTGCTTTATTTTAATTGTTACCTGCATTTTAATTATTGGCTTTATACACGGGAAGCTCTATTCTAAGAAGTTTATCTCAATATGATAGTATGTTAGAATGGCTTTGTATAGTCTGCAAAATGGCCAAGTAATCAAATATCATTCTAACTTAATCTGTACACTCCAAATTTCAATCCATACATTTTTGGTAGAGCAATCAAAACAATGCAAAATAATAAAAATTTGAAAGTGGAAAAACAATGAATACAAGATATTCATTCTTCCTTCTCCATTCTTTGTAAAGTGCCTTTAGCTTATGTTTGCTAATAAAACTATATTAGAAGTATTTATAAACAGTGGAGCTTCATCAATCAAAAACACTTTTTAAACCAATTCTCGAACTGTATAAACACTTAAGCTCCACTTACTTTTTAAATTAGGACAAGTTTCAAGGACACCGCGTCCCCATCCTCAGCTGATGTTCTACTGGTTCTTCAGGTGACCGCCTCCCTCTCCTGGCGCTGTTCAATGAGTTGAATGACGTCATCTACTACTGGAATTTCGAAGTTCATTGCTCTCTTTTTGTTCTTCAAAATGTGTATATTTTCCCAAACTGTTAATTCCCAATACTTTTTTGCCGGTACCAAAAGTTTTATGTCTTTGGAAATGTTGTGATTTTTTGACCAGAAGTGATGGGCTATGGCCGATTTATCTGTCTGTTTGTATTTAATACATCGCATGTGTTCTTTCATCCTTGTTTCTAGGTTTCTCTTTGTTTTTCCGATATAAATTTCGTGGCAATCCTCACATCTTACGCTATAAATTCCGGATAGTTTGTTGGTTGGACTTGTGTTTTTTAGCGGGTGATTCAGCATGTTTCTCATGTTATATTTGTTGTGTGGTACTAGTTGTATCTGAAATTGACGGAAAATGTTTTTGAATTTATTAAATGCCTTAGGGTGATACGTAAATTTGCAATATACTTTCTTTGGGTCGTCAGCTTTTAAAGTGCTAACGTCCTTGATGGTTTTCCGTCTTTTATGCTTGTTTATCATTTTTTTAATAAACTTTGGATCAAAGCCATTCACAATTGCAACATAATTAATGTGATCTACTTCTTTGGTATATTCTTCTATAGTCAATGGGATGTTCACTAGCCTATGGATTAAACTGTGAAATACTGCATATTGGTGTTCTTTTGGGTTGGAGTTGTTGTTTTTAATGTAGTTATCCACATGTGTTGATTTTCTATATATTTTCTATATATGCCAAACTCTAAAAAAAAAAAAAAAAAAAAGAGACAAATTAGAGTTTGGCATATATAGAAAATCAACACATGTGGATAACTACATTAAAAACAACAACTCCAACCCAAAAGAACACCAATATGCAGTATTTCACAGTTTAATCCATAGGCTAGTGAACATCCCATTGACTATAGAAGAATATACCAAAGAAGTAGATCACATTAATTATGTTGCAATTGTGAATGGCTTTGATCCAAAGTTTATTAAAAAAATGATAAACAAGCATAAAAGACGGAAAACCATCAAGGACGTTAGCACTTTAAAAGCTGACGACCCAAAGAAAGTATATTGCAAATTTACGTATCACCCTAAGGCATTTAATAAATTCAAAAACATTTTCCGTCAATTTCAGATACAACTAGTACCACACAACAAATATAACATGAGAAACATGCTGAATCACCCGCTAAAAAACACAAGTCCAACCAACAAACTATCCGGAATTTATAGCGTAAGATGTGAGGATTGCCACGAAATTTATATCGGAAAAACAAAGAGAAACCTAGAAACAAGGATGAAAGAACACATGCGATGTATTTAATACAAACAGACAGATAAATCGGCCATAGCCCATCACTTCTGGTCAAAAAATCACAACATTTCCAAAGACATAAAACTTTTGGTACCGGCAAAAAAGTATTGGGAATTAACAGTTTGGGAAAATATACACATTTTGAAGAACAAAAAGAGAGCAATGAACTTCGAAATTCCAGTAGTAGATGACGTCATTCAACTCATTGAACAGCGCCAGGAGAGGGAGGCGGTCACCTGAAGAACCAGTAGAACATCAGCTGAGGATGGGGACGCGGTGTTCTTGAAACTTGTCCTAATTTAAAAAGTAAGTGGAGCTTAAGTGTTTACACAGTTCGAGAATTGGTTTAAAAAGTGTTTTTGATTATGTTTGCTACTTTGATGCTTTTAGTTTTTATTAAGAAAACATCTTTCACATTTAAAATATCCTGCAGTTCACTATCATCAACATTATATACACTGACAAATGTAAGTTTAGTTTCAGAACCTCAGGACTTGAAAAGATTTAATTAAAGATCAACACTGCTTTAACTGTTGGATATTCTACACCCTCTTTGAATACTTTGTACTTACAATTAGGTTGTGGGAAGGATTTATTATTAAATGTAAAGGCGAGTCGATTAATTATAGGATTTATTATGGTGATACTAGTAATAAAATTAACATTTGAATTGATTTGAAACACTTATACATCACTCACTTAGTGTGCATTCAGAATATGTTTCAAGAGCCTTTACTGTTATCATCAGCTTTTCGTCAGCTGTCAGTATTACTCATAGTGAATATACTTCTCTCTGGTAGTGGATGCACAAGCCTTCATAGCACAACATCACCAATAACAAATGAAGCAGGGATTGTATGTTGCTTCAAATGCTCAAGAGTATTGGTATTTTTGGTAATGAGTAAGCAGATAGGGCTGCTAGGTCTGATTGCCATTTGCAATAGTTTTCCACTTCCATTGTGCCTTGTCAGGATGTTCAACAACATTTTCAGTGCTCTCTGTGCTTGGCTTGACAGCAGTCCTGGGAGCGTTAGCTGGCACTTAATTCCCAAGGATTAAGAGTACCTACAATGCTGGCTAACTTCTTGCAAGGACTTCGGTGTTTGGAGGTTACTTTCATCTGGCTATGGATAGGTCACACACTCACACATGCGCCACTCATATACCTCTTTTGGATGGTGAACCCGACCCTGTCCAACATGCATTGTATGACTCTCCATGTCTATTTCATTTCCAAAAGTACACAGGAGTGCTAGTCCATTTGCTGGTGTTATACTACACCTAATTTAGGTGATTATCTAATAGCTCTAGATAATGCACTGCAGTTTGTCACTACTACTGGTTTTGATAAGTAGATCTAACTTATATTTTAGATTTAGGAGTGTCTTAAGCCTTTTAAGTTTTCCTTTTGTAATCTTTTATCACACTAATCTTTTATATTTTCTTTCATGGAAGTGTTGAAAATAATGTAGTTGTAATAAATTTAACACTAACCTTTATTTGTATTTTCCTCTTTATCCTTATATTTAAGTTTTAACTTGAATATGTTCCCCTTTTGTGATGAAGTTTTAAGTTTTTAAGATTTTAAGTTTTGGCTTTGGGCCAAATTACCTGGCTATTGACAAGTCCTTAAATCCCATACACTTGTTCTTCATATACTTGTTCACTTGTTCTACAGCCACCAGGCTGGTAATATAACCGAATGAGGCATGAAAGACACATGAGTGATGCTACAGGAATATCATTTTCTCCTTCTGTGCTTTTTTGCTTAGGTTTGATACCTAATTATCTCCTCCATCACAGCGATGGCAGATGTCCGCTGTGGAGAAATTAAGTTTAAGCCATACCATTCCACTACCTATGTTGTTTGTCAGTGAGAGAAGCAAACAAATGCAACAGTCAAGACATCCAATAGCTAATACCATGAAGTCAGAAATGAGAGCTGCATTGTTAGCATGCGGGATTTTTCTAGACCTTTCAAACTCCGGAAATTGAGAGACTTCCACATTTCTTGCATGACTGGCAGGTCACAAGGTGGTGCTAAACCTAATTCACAGTTCAGTTCAGAGCAGTCAAGTTCACAGTCCAGAGCAGAGAAGTTCAGAGTAGCACAGTACTTCCAGAGTTGTGAGTTGGTCTGCAGGATTGTAGTACATTTCAGCTCCATAGCGATGAGTCCGCAGGTGGTTTGTGCGGTGCAGAGAAACAGTTCACTAGTGAATACTGGAGTAGTTTTACAGGAGTCAGCAAGCAGAGCAGTGTAAAAGAGAAACAGTGTGTGTGGGTCAAGGAAATTACAAACAGCGCAAGCTGGTGCGTGCAACAGAAGCATATAAAAACATTAGAATGACGGTGCTTATCCTCTGAATTTTTAAAAGAAGAAGGTGAAGTAACGAAATAGTAAGTTAGCATTGGGCTAATGATTTTAGTGATAAAGTAAGTTAAGGTGAACTTCGTCTTGTCATTGTTGTTACACTACCTCCAACAGATAAAATCTTTTCTTAAGATTGAGCCAATCAAATTATATTACAGCCTCTCAGTGCAGACTGCATAGTAAATAAATATATGCAACCACAAAAAACATAATTACTACTTCATGTTATTATGGGTAGCTCTGTTTAGGATTCAAATTCTTGTATGAATTATTTCTGAAAATGATACTTTGAGGAACAATAAATACAAGTTTTATAAATGCGAATGCCTTTGAAACTAATCTCTCATTAATATAAACAAGTAAGTGACGAGTATTAATAAACCAACTACAAATAGTTTCTGAGATTCATAAATGTGTTATAATGGAATTAGTTTTGTGAAAACATAACTGAAACATATAGCAAAACAATTATTCTAAGGATGTGAGACAGTTGTTTTATTTCAAACCCCAAAACATTTTTATTAATTTTATTTCTTATTTTAAATTTATTTTTAAAAATATCTAAAAGGAAATCATCAAAAATAGTTGGAACTGATTCTGAAAGTGAATGAAATTAAGGATGAAAAAGTAAAAATGTGTGATTTAGTGATTCATGAAGAGCAGAAAATCAGTAATGTTGATTCATTTTAACAATATTATTAGAAGTTTAAAATTATTTGTAGTTATAATTGAGTATTGCATTGTTGAAATTAAGTTTTAAAAAGAAAGATATGGTATGATTGTATTGGTCATTAAGAATGATGTGGCCAATAAGAAAAGTTAATTTGTCATAGTGACAGTAAAAATCAGTAACCTTTGTTTAGCAAGAAGGAAGTATCACTTAGTGTCAAGAAGTGGTAAGGACGCATGTGCAGATACAAGATGTTAAGACATGTTATTACACACTAGTAAAAGTTTTCTGTTATAAGTTCTGAAAAAAAGTATCCATCTGTGTTAATGTAAATGTGTTAAAATTGTAATTTTTATACATATATATATATATATATATATTATACCAGGTTAGTCATGTGTCCCTATTTATTCTCATCTATGCAAACCACAGTTTATAGTCTAATGTAGAAAACATTAATCCTTTTAGTACAAAAGCCATTATTGCAGCTCTGACCTTCTAATCAGTATTATCACACCCAGCATTAATACTTAAAGTCCTGAATGAGGACCAAGAAGCTGTGAAAAGCTTAAATAAATGATGTTTCATACATATAATACTAGCAAGACAATAATGTCTGCTTTCTCAAAGAGCAATAAAGAATACGAGTGCGTTAGTTAGCTACTGCAATACTTAAGGTAATGCAAATACTAGGTTCGAAATGACGATACATTGCTTTAGGGTTTTCTTTTTTCCCCATTCTCCAAGTCTTTATTGTCTGTATTTTAGTTACTAAATTATTTATTGTTGCT
Source organism: Mantis religiosa (assembly GCA_030765055.1). Taxonomy (NCBI): domain Eukaryota; kingdom Metazoa; phylum Arthropoda; class Insecta; order Mantodea; family Mantidae; genus Mantis; species Mantis religiosa. Next base: position 276,570,434 of record CM060950.1, on the reverse strand, counting down.
ATTAGTTCTCTTGTGAGCCAAAAACACAAGTATAGCAATCCAATAATTAGGGTACTACAGAGATTAGCTCACCATGTAAGGTGCGCGCCGAGCTCACTGCTCTCAGCAGGTAGGAGAAGCTCTTGCCCTTCAAAGGGAAACCATGGGCTATCTTTAACTAAGGATCACTTTAAACTTTGCGACCCTTATAATCTGTACCGTATCTGGTGTTGTAAACCATGCTACACAGTTGGCTTTCATTTTTCAGAAGTCTGTCTATGGCATTAAATCTAATAGCTTTTGTTTCATGCTTAAATCTTATGTTTCCCTTTGCATTCATGAAATGCTTGAAACTTGGTTGAATGGATCAAGGACAATACCGACCATAATAAAATATCTACTATGAACTATAAATTTATATCTATCTGCCAGTGGAAAACATGGCTATTGTATTTTGTAAACACCTATAATGTTATGAAAAATGTTATTTCTATTATAATATCAGATTATAGGTCCGAAGAAGAAGAAAAGGTAATAACATTTTTCAACTGAACACAAAGGATCTGAACCAGACTTTCAGTGGCAGAGTGGTGAAGTAACCAGTATAATAACATTTAACCAATGCTACCTTCAGAGAGCAGGTTCCTATACGAATAAGTAACCGTGGACCTGAGACTTCCACCTTGAATCTTTACATGCTTTTTATAGCTTCATACAGTGTTTTGAGCTCATTTTGGTAGTTTTAACACAAATAAAAAAACTGCAGCCACCATTACATTTGCTGTATAAGCTAAAAACTGCCATAATTTGTGACAGAAGTGAAAACAATTGACATAATTCTCAACATTTGTTGACATGATGTACAATGAAAACACTTGTTGGCTGAATATTTAAATCCAATTGGTCCTACTGTGTAGATATGCCATTTTGTGTTCCAATGTTATTGTCAGCTGATTCATGTGATAGGTTGGTCCTTCAGGGTAGTGTTTAAATGTGTGTGTGAATGTACGCTAATGAATAAAAGTTTATAAACTCGTCTAAAATTACTACTGCATCCTCTGTGTCTGGATATGATGTTTTTGGAATCGACATACATAGTGATTGCTTTCTGTCCCATATAACACATATGCACTAAGTTGTCTACCCCTCCTCTATAAACTGTTCTGCAAATCATCCATTTGAAGGCATTCAAGAAAGACATAAGTCACATATGCCACTTAGCACGTTGCATGAATTAAAAAATAGATAGGGGCAGGTGACTCACCTGGTATATTAATATATATTGTCACCCGAGCGTTGGAACACCCTTAGAGTGGGCAGCAGGAGACGGGTCGGCGTTCGCCCCGCCCCCTCGTTTGTCTTATAGCGCTAAGAAGGGATGGCTGGGACAAAAAACATCACTGCGCCGTCTCTTTCTGTTCCACCTGTGTTCTCGAACTTACGGGATATTTCATCTAATGGAGAACCTTCCAGATCGGCAAGCGGACCCTATATAAGCAACACGTCGTGCAAGTTAGTTAGTCAGAGTTCGTGGCAATCAGCGTAAGAGTGCAGTGCTAGTGTAAGGACGAGAAGACTGTGTATGTGCAACGGAAGAATTTACGTAAGTGTGACCGTACAGTGGAATTGTAACGGATGAACTGGTGAATCGTAATTGTGTGAATTACGCAATTCCATGTAATTGGCAAGTGTTTAACTGTAAGTCGGTGGAAATAAAGAACATTTTTAAGTGGTGCAATTGGACTTTTCATTTCACGAACCCACAAAGTCACAATTGGTGTCAGGAGTGGGATATAACACAATGGAGGCAGCATTAGAAAAGATTTTAGCGGAACTGAAAGAAATGAAGATGGCAAATGAAAACCTCGCTGCAAAAACAGAAGCGGCAAATGACAACCTGGCCGCGGAACTGAAACAAATGAAGACGGCCAACGACAACATCACCGGGAAGATGGAAGAAATGAAGGCCGAGTTAACCACAAAAATGAGAGCAGCGAACGGCAGTCTGGTCATGGAAATGAAGGCGGCGAACGAGGCTCTCGCCGCAAAGTTTGAAGAACAGTTAGCCGGCGTAAAAGAGGACGTCACAGAGTTAGGCGAGCGCGTCGAAGACCTGGCGAGCCGCGTTAATGAGCTGGAAGGAAAAGCCGACAGCAGCGTGAAGTCCCTGAACGCCATGGTGGAGGACGTCGTCGGCAGGAAGCTGAAGGATTTGAAGGCCGACGCGCCGGGACGCGACACAACATCTTCGCGCGTCAAACCTCCCAAGTATGACGGCGCGTCAACGTTTGAGGTCTTCCGCCGCCAGTTCGACACAGTGGCCAGGCACAACGGATGGTCACTGGAGGAGGCGGCCACACAGTTAATAGCCAGCCTCCAGGGAAGAGCCGCGGAAGTCCTAAACGCGGTGCAGACGACGGCGGCGCCCAAGGACATCTGGGAGGCCCTGGAGAATCGCTTCGGGAACCACCGCTTAGCCGCAGCATACCGCAGCCAGCTAAAGGCAAGGTCACAGCAGCCGGGGGAGACGCTGCAGGAGTTCGCCATAGCGATCGAGCAGCTGGCTAGCAAGGCCTTGGTTGACCTGCCACTGGAGTTTGTATCCCGGGAAGCCGCCTACAACTTTGTCGACGGGGTACGGGACACGGAGATTCGTCAGCGCCTAATGCTCGGCGAATATAAAACCATCCACGAGGCGCTGACAGCGGCATTAAGGATGGAGGCTAAAATAACATCCATCCCGACGTCGAGAACGAGGAGTGTCCGCTACGCCGGAGACAGAAGACCAGCTGAGGGACGCCGGCGAACACCTAGTGGCCTGTGTTGGGGGTGTGGACAGCCCGGACACCTGCAGAGAGACTGCCCACACCAGGAAGAGCAGCCGGAAAACGAGTAAGGGCCGTCGTGGAGAGGGGCACGTCGGCGCCATCACCACCATCCCCTCGAGTGACACTGCGCGCCGTCAGCCGGCGTATGGATGACAGCCTCATCGCGGACGGTTGGGTAAGAGGGAAGCCGTGCCGCGTGCTGGTGGACACCGGGGCGGCCGTGACCATCATCAGACCTGACGTGGCGAAGGGTTTGCCGACAAGGAAGCCGAGCCGACCATACCAGCTTGTCACGGCATCGGGCGACACCTTGCCTGTGGGGAAGGAGGCCCTGCTGGAGCTGAACTTGGGACGGAGTGCTGTGCGTCTGTGGGTGTTCGTCGCGAAGGTGGCTGAGGAGGTGATTCTGGGACTGGATGCCCTCAGGAGCCATGAGGCGACGGGCGACGTCGGCAAGAAGGTCCTGCGGCTTAACGGAGAAGAGGTTATACTCCGTCAACCCGAAGAGCGCCTTGGAATTTGCAGGGTCGTCTTGGACGAAGACGTGGTTGTCCCCGCGAGGAGCGAGGTGGTGGTGACGGCGCGACTGGAGGGCCAGAGAACCAGGAACATGATGCTGGACCAGAAGACGCCTGTATACGGACTGTGTGTAGCCAGGGCATTGCTGCCGTGCCGAGAGGAGGTGCCCGTGAGACTGCTAAATCCCACGGACGCCGATCACGACGTCCAGGCCGGGACGGAGTTGGGAACGTGCGAGCCCGTGGTGAGCGTAACGGCTATCGACGAGACACAGGAGCCGGCGCCGAAGCAATACCTGGGGCCCCGGCTAGAAGGCTTAGTGGAGAGGGCGGCCGACCACCTGACCGCAGAACAGCTGCAGAAGGTTCGACAACTGCTAAGACGGTATCAGCGCGTCTTCAGCCAAGGTGATAGTGACTACGGCCGCACGGACAAAGTGCTTCACCACATCGACACCGGGGACGCCCGGCCTATTCGGCAACGACATAGACGCGTTCAGCTGGCGAAGCAAGGGGCGGTACGAGACATGCTGGAGGACATGAGATCCAGGGGAGTGATTGAAGAGTGTGACAGCCCTTGGTGTTCGCCTGTAGTCTTGGTGACGAAGAAGAACGGCGAGCTGTGCTTCTGCGTAGACTACAGAAAGTTGAACGCTGTCACCCAGAAGGACTGTTTTCCCTTACCCCGGATTGACGACACCCTGGACACGCTAGCTGGTGCACAGTGGTTCTCGACCCTGGACCTGAAGTCGGGCTACTGGCAGGTAGCTCTAGACCCAAGAGACAAGGAGAAGACCGCATTCTCGACAGGCCAAGGGCTCTGGCAGTTCACGGTTATGCCCTTTGGCCTCTGCAACGCACCAGCTACCTTTCAACGCCTCATGGAGTCAGTGATGAGAGGGCTGACTTACGACGCCTGCCTGCTATACCTGGACGACATCATTATCGTCGGAAAGACTTTTGATGATCACCTAGAGAATCTGAGTAAGGTGCTACAGAGACTGCAGGCGACCAACTTGAAGCTGAACGCGAAGAAATGCCAGCTCTTCCACAAGGAAGTGAACTACTTGGGCCACATAGTCTCAGCAACCGGAGTGGCCACAGACCCAGAGAAGACACAGGCTGTGAGAGATTGGCCTCGCCCAAAGGATAAGAAAGAGTTGCGTAGTTTCCTGGGGCTGTGCAGTTATTACCGCCGCTTCTTAAAGGGGTTCTCCAACATCGCAAAACCCCTCACCCGCCTGACGGAGGAACACCGGCCTTATGTGTAGACAGAGGACGCCGAAAACGCTTTCCAGCACCTGAAGGAAACCCTGTGCAGTGCTCCAATTTTGGGTTTCCCACAACTGGGTGGCGCCTTCATTGTGGACACCGACGCCAGCGACCATTGCATTGGAGGTGTCCTATCGCAGATCCAGGACGGCCATGAGCGGGTGATAGCCTACTACAGCAAGACGCTATCCAAGGCAGAGAAGAACTACTGCGTCACCCGCGGGAGTTACTGGCGGTGGTAAAGACCTTGGAGCACTTCCACAAGTACCTGTACGGTCAGCCATTCCACCTGAGAACTGACCATTCCGCCCTAACCTGGCTATTGAACTTTAAGAACCTGGAAGGCCAGACAGCACGTTGGGTCCAGAGGCTGCAGGAGTACGACTTCACCTCGGAACATCGTAGAGGGAAGAGCCACGGTAACGCTGACACCATGTCCCGAAGACCCTGTCCAGAAGAGTGCGGCCAGTGCACAAGAGTGGAAGAGAAGGAGCGTGCCGCAGCAGTCCGAGTAGTTGTGGCAGTGCCTGCTGAAGGCTGGGATAGCGCAGGCCTGAGGAGGGAGCAGCTGGCGGACGCACACTTGGGGCCACTCTTGAGGGAAGTGGAGGCAGGCATGAGACCAACCTGGGAGGACATTGCACCGAGGAGCGCCACCTACAAGTCGTACTGGACCCAATGGGACTTGTTGAACACCAGAGAGGGCGTGCTGTTCCGGGTATGGGAATCACCCGATGGGAAGACGCAGAGAGAACAGTTGGTACTTCCCCGGAGTAAGGTCCCGGAAGTCTTGGAGGAAGTGCACGCCGGTACTTCGGGAGGACACCTGGGAGCGAACCGAACGATTGACAAACTACGGCGGCGCTACTACTGGCTGAGACTCCGAGCAGATGCTGAGAGATGGTGCCGTCAGTGTCACGTGTGCTCGGCGAGTCGTGGCCCCCAGACTAGGAGCTGGGGTCGCATGCAGCAGTACAACGTTGGAGCGCCATTCGACTGGGTCGCCGTTGACATTGCTGGACTGTTCCCAGTTTCCGACCGAGGCAACAAGTACCTAATGGTGGTCGTGGACTACTTCACCAAATGGCCGGAGGTGTATGCCATCCCAAACCAAGAGGCAAAGACAATCACAGACTGCCTCGTGGAGCAAGTGTTCTGTCGATTTGGGGTGCCGTTAGAGCTACACAGTAACCAGGGTACCAACTTTGAGTCCAACCTAATGAAGGAGGCACTACAAAGGCTTGGGGTGAACAAGACTTGCACTACGCCTCTACATCCCCAATCGGATGGCATGGTCGAAAGGTACATCAAGACCTTAGAGGAGCACCTGTGGAAGGTCGTTGCCAGCCATCAGCGAGACTGGGACGTCAAGGTGCCACTGTTCTTGCTGGCCTACCGCTCGTCTACACATGACACAACTGGGATGACGCCAGTCAGCTTAATGTTCTGCCGAGAGTTACGCCTCCCTTGTGACCTGGCTTTTGGAAGCCCCCCGGAAGCGAAACAGCCAGCAACCGAGTATGTGGAGAACTTGGTGGACCTTCTCCGCGACATGCACGAGATGGCTCGCCAGAACATCCAGAAGGCGAGCCATCGCATGAAGACCAGGTATGACAGGCAAGCCAACAGCCAAGGGTTCCAGCAAGGTGACCTGGTCTGGTTGTACCGTCCTACCCGGACTAAGGGACGCTGCCCGAAGCTCCAGCAGCCATGGCAAGGACCGTACCGGGTGGTGAAGAGGATTAACGACGTGGTCTACCGCATCCAGAAGGTTCCCCGAGGGAAGATGTTGGTGGTACACCTGGATCGCCTGGCACGCTACGATGGTGCTGTTCGGGACGACCAGCTTTGAGGAGGGAGCAGTGTCACCCGAGCGTCGGAACACCCTATAGAGTGGGCAGCAGGAGACGGGTCGGCGTTCGCCCCGCCCCCTCGTTTGTCTTATAGCGTTAAAAAGGGATGGCTGGGACAAAAAACATCACTGCGCCGTCTCTTTCTGTTCCACCTGTGTTCTCGAACTTACGGGATATTTCATCTAATGGAGTACCTTCCAGATCGGCAAGCGGACCCTATATAAGCAACACATCGTGCAAGTTAGTTAGTCAGAGTTCGTGGCAATCAGCGTAAGAGTGCAGTGCTAGTGTAAGGACGAGAAGACTGTGTATGTGCAATGGAAGAATTTACGTAAGTGTGACCGTACAGTGGAATTGTAACGGACGAACTGGTGAATCGTAATTGTGTGCATTACGCAATTCCGTGTAATTGGCAAGTGTTTAACTGTAAGTCGGTGGAAATAAAGAACATTTTTAAGTGGTGCAATTGGACTTTTCATTTCACGAACCCACAAAGTCACAATATTAATATTTAATATATATATTTACATGGTAAATATAAAGTAAATTAAAAGAATTGAAATTATAATTATTTTAGTTAATTGATGGAAATTAATCATTTCTCCACACTAGCCGTATATAGGCTAAGGTTTTTGTTAGATAGAGTCAGCATGAAAAATTCAATGCCATGGCCGGGATTTGAACCACAGATCTCCTGGTTTCCGTAATGGTTCTACCTTTGATAGGGTTTAATTCAGTCACAGAAATCAAGGAGAGCAATGCATTATACTGAGTTATCCAAAATTTCAGGCATTAATGAACACAAATTGTTACTCTACTAAATATAGTATTTATGAGACTAAATGAATATTAACTTCTTTACAGATTGATGGTTCTGGTGGCAGACATAAACTGCTCTTGGATGGATCTCTGCAAATAGTTGGTTTATATCGCAGTGATGCAGGAGTATATACCTGCACGGCTGACAATGGAATTAGCAGACCAGTTCAGAGAGAAACTAGACTTGAAGTTACAGGTATGCTATGTCAAATGGTGACTGAAGCATGTAATGTATCCTGCAATAACAATAATAAATATCACAGACAAGAAATTTCACATCCACGTTGCATGGTAACTTCTACATGATAGCTCACAGATTGCATCAACACTGCATCCATAAAATACAGGGTGATCAAAAAGTTAAAATCTCAAAAGGTATACTTTCATAGTACAGGATTGTGTGATCTTTGAGATATTCTCCATGTTATTTTTAGAAGATTAGAGTTGCTACTTGCCTTAACTGATGACATAGAAGCAATCAGCAGACCTTTTTTAGTCTTTAACAACCAGGCTAACTTCATATGGCCTACCTCGGTAACATAGATGGTAGCACGTCTACCTCACATTCAAGATGTCCCAAGTTGAATCTTGGTCAGGTTGAGTTATCTGGATAAGGTTTTTCCAGGGTTTTCCTTTATTCTGAAAGATGAATATCTGGGTAACTCTAAGCTCTATGGACCCTGGGCTCATTTGAGCAACATTTCACCCATTCTCATTCTTCGCCCAGTATGAATTAATGTTGGAGGATGTGGGGGAGGGTACTTCATATGGCACCACAGATGATGGACACTGATTATATGTTGAAATGATAATTGAGAATGGAAATTTGGGAAAGAAACTTTCAGGCGTAAATTTAGAGTATCCCTCTGAAATTTGTCAATTATGAAGTCCCAGAAAAAACCGGAAGAAATATCAGTCAGGGAGGACGTCCTGGTAGGATTTGAACTGTTGACATCCCATTTGAGCCCATGGCTTAATGATTTCAGCTACTCTAATCATTCAGAAGATACCATTTTTTGTATACATAAAATGTTGTTTTAGATGTATGTTTTGAATGGAAATTATATTAAGTTTAGAGAATTGGATATAATAACTCAGCTCTAAGTAAATAGAGTAAATGCTATAATTGTAAATATTGGTGGTACCAATTTTGTGTTGCCTTTCATTAAAATGGATTCTAAATGTTCAACAGTCATAGCAGACCTATATTTCATTTTACATATTTCACTTTAGAAAATGTCTTTTGTTTCATATACATTAAAACAAACATTAATATGAGCCCTTGTGCAAAATCTGCTAACTGAGAAATGTGTCATTTGGCAGACAGTTGTAATACAATTTTGAGTCGAACTAATACTCAATGCTCCATTTATTGCTAGTATTTACCTAGAACGCGTTTCGTTAGGACTTCCTAACATCATCAGCTGTTATCTTCCTTAAATTTGTCTCTCAGTGGTCATTACGCTGTACACCAGTAAGAAATCTGCAAAGTATATCAACTGAGGAAATGGTCATTTGGCAAACAGTTGTAAAAATTAACCAAATTATTTTTCTTATATTTGTGCCTGTGCATCAATAAAAAGTTTGAGCACTTAATCTATTCACTATGTTAACAAGTTTAATTAAAGTATATCAAGAGAATTCAGAAACTTTTTGATCACCTGTACTCGGATCTCAGCAATGCACAACAATAATAATAAGTTCATGCATACACATAAGTTGAATCTAATTTTTTATGTTGTGAAAAACTTAGTCAAAAATAAAATATTACAAAAACATTGCATATATCCTATTTGTAAATCTTCAGTGTTTTGAAGCATGTCCTAAGTCATGTAAAGCATAAAGAATAACAAAGGATATTGGTTTTTATCTAACATGAAAATGCATTGTAAAATCTTTGTTCTTGCACTGGTACATTCAGCTGAATATTATTGTGCACTCTGCAAATACTCATTAAAACTAGAACAAAATGTTATGAATAGGAAAGAAAACTGCACTCATTATATTGATCCCTTTGGCTCAGACTGGTTATTTGCCAATTTTAATGAGTGTCATTCAACATGTTGTATGCACCATAACAAATCAAAGGCCTGTTGTACTGAAACAAATAGGCTTGTAAACTTTCCTAGTATTCTCAGAAGATAATTTATATTAATTTGCTGAGTGGCCAAAGTTGGTTGTATAAATACAGGAAGACAGAGATTTGTAACTGCTGATGGTCATACTTAGAAGGTTACCAAATTGAAGCTGCAATTAACAGCTGAAGATAGTGAACTTAAATAACTATATTTTTTCTGTGTCAGGAAAAAGCATCTTTAGTGTATTTGTTTTCTTTTTCATTTTTATCCAAGCTTTCTGGAAAAAGTTTAATGGTTCTTATACTTCCTTAATAGTCCACATGTCCAATATTATAACATTATACAGTATGCGCCAAAATATATAGTACTGGAAATTATGGGAAATTACTCATCCTGGAAAGGTTTCTTGCAGCATAGCCATTGACTGTTGAGTGGTGTAGCAGGTCACCCCATCTTGTTGGAACTACTATCTATTCATCTGCATGTTCCTTGCATGACAAAATCTTCTTAGATCCTGAATAAATGGCCCAATCACTATGTTCCTGTAGCATTCCTGGTTAACAGTAAGAACTGCACCATCATCATTCTCAATGAAATACGGACCTAGCACATCATTTCCTGACACTGTACACCAGATTGTCACATGCATACTATGCTGCAGTTTCTGGACTACAGTGTCTGGCCTCTCGAAACCAAGAAAGCGAGTTGTTTGGCGATGTGACTTTCGTCAGAGAACCACATGTTGAACAAGAAATCTGGATCGTCGTATACCATAGCCAAAATTCATGCACAATATTCTGCCCTGACATTCCTATCATGCTCAGTCAGTCGTTTCCCAACCTGTATTCAGTACGGAAATCCACCTATGTCTTCAAACAATGTTTGAAGTGATGTATTGCTGATTTTTAATTTCAGACATGTTTGCCGAAGACCTTGCTTTGGAGACTGCAACACCTAATTGAGGACATGTCCATGATTTTCATTTGTGAACCCAGTCACTAGCCTACCAGACCTTCCATTGCATTGACAATACATTACCCATACAACAAAACTTTTTAACAACAGATAGCATGACTGTGTTGCTAGGTGCTGGCTTATTGAAGTGTTCACCATATTGTTCTGCCACTAACTTTAACTTGGTCGACCTTGATAACTGTTTCCGTATGAGCAAAAATAATACTCCACTATAAACACTTTTACCTCCTATATTGAAATTTAACTGTATTGAAACACCACAGCAAAGTAAAACAATTATTAAATTATAGATGAGTCGTATTTATTACACATGAGCTTCACTTATTCATCTATATTGAGGACATGTTTTGCGAACATTCGTTCACATCATCAGCTCTAATGAGTTACATTAGGGCTGATGATGCAGATGATGGTTCGTGAAACATGTCCTCAATATAGGTACGTAAGTGAAGCTGATGTGTAATAAATATGACTCATCTATAATTTAATAACTTTTTCCTCCATTGCGAGATCCATTGTCACTTCCAATCACAGACCATAAAGTTCTTTACACAACTAACTATACATCATGGCAATGTAACAACACACAGATGCTCAGGCGTGCACATGTGCACTGCGCGAAAATGAGTACTGTATATTTTGGCGCATACCATACTTTCTGGAAGTATGGAATTCCTGCACTTTTTTTATATTTGTCATTGTTAGGCAAATATATTTTGCATTCAGGCACATATTTCACTCTGTTTTATTTCTCATAATAAAACAACTTCCTGTCTTGTATTGTTTTTTCACTGAAAAATAAATTTTAAATTCTGGTATGAAAAGGTAATATCCCCTTTAGAGATTAGCTTTAGTTCAAACTAATGATACATTAAGCATTTTTGCTATTGTTATCAAGTCAAGACTATGTTAGGGAAGCAATGAAATGTATACTTCTAATTGAAAAGTAACCCCAGAGGATATTTTTGTAGTATCCAGCATGTTCCATATCATGAAGTTTAAATATTTTACATTAATATTCTGCTGCTTAAGGGAAGACTGAGGTGAAAAGAACATTTTCTGTAGTAGCAGACTGACTGTGAAATTCACTGACATAGCAATTTTGGCCAAGATCTATGCCTAGTATTGTTAATTGTTTATATATTTAATTTTAATAAAATCATCATTTAGTTCTATAAATAAGGTCATTTCAGTCTTAAAAGTTAAACATACATTCCCATTATGTGCATGCATAATCTAAATGCAGTGAAGTAAATAATTAAATGATGGAAACTGAAACTCCATTAAACACTCATATTGCTCCTCTTACAAAAATTGGAAAGAATCATTTGTTGAAAAGTGGGTAAAAATAACCATGTGAATGTAACACATTGGTTACTTTGCACCTCAGTCTCTCCTTATTACCCTTATGATTAAATAGAAAAATTGAGCTACAATTGCATCTTGCACAAGATCTTCAGCTGGTTGTGTACAGACTAATAATTGTTTATGAATTGCCTGTTTACTGCATGGGTGTATGTGTGTTACTAACATAATTATAGATCCTTCATCACGGCCTGCAATGATTATTGGGGAAGATAGCACATATGTGGTGGTGACGTTGGGTGCAGTAACAGTACTTCAGTGTTATGCAGTAGGCTGGCCTCGGCCCATAGTTACTTGGTGGCGTGGTGATCGCATGCTACCTCTTAGTTCTGAACAGTATGAGCAACGTCAAGATCATGCCCTCCTTATCCGTTCCGTCACACTAAGAAGTCTTGGTCCCTATACCTGTCAGGCATATAATGGTTTTGGAAGAGCTGCATCATGGACAGTGACTGTCCAAGCTGTTGGGCCTGTTTATTCCAGCAATGCTGAAGATTCACCATATATAAAATATTTGGTGCCACCACCCAAAAGACCAGAAACACCAGCTCCAGTTCCAGCTCCATCTCCTATTGAACGTCCTCAATATCCTTACCGCCCTAAACCTCCAGTAGTTGAACCACCTACTCCACCAACAGAACCTCCAGCACCAGAACGCCGACCTCCTGCTGAACCAGAATTAGTAACCCCAAGGGTATTTACAGGTAAGAAACATATTTTCTTTGAGCTATGGGTCTACTAAACTGTGTTATTTACAGAGATTTTTAACAAGTAAAAGAAAATTTCATTTTATATTAATTATTATTTTATTTATTACTTATACATTATTTTTGTATTTATACATTGTTGCTAAGATACAAATAAAATCTCATATTGTGATAAAGTATTCCTCTTATTCTAATACATTTCTCACAATTTTGCACAACTGTTATTCCAACAGAAAGAAATGTTCTGGTTATGCCTTTAAGCATGAATGCATTGCTTCTTTGACTGTTCATATCTCCCAAAGCGTTCTTCAATGGTGCAAAAATAAATCAGGAGAAATGAGTGCTCTATGAGGAAGCTGAAAGATTTCAGTTTCTTGGTGGCATGTACAGAGATCTAGAAAAATACTTTTATACTCAAAATGTTCTCCAAATATTAATAAAACCAATTACTTACTATTTTCATTGGGCAGGAGCTATATCTGTAATGGATTGAATTTGACATACACAGAGGAAAATATATCTAGAGTGCAAAACACAAAATTCTTAGGCATTAACATTGATGATAATCTCTCCTGGCAAAATCACATTTCGACTGTTTAATCTAAACTTAACAAAGCTGTGTTTTTGTTATGCCAACTAGTTAACGTTTTACCTCCTCCAGTAATTCATAACGTATATTTTTCATTATTTCATTCACATCTGGAATATGGGGCTATTTTATGGGGTTCTGCTGGTAAGACTCTTTTTGCACACCTATTTTCAGTCCAAAAGAGGGCTATTAGAGTTTTAGCTAAGTTGCCACAATCTGGGTCATGTAGATCATACTTTAAAAAATTCAAAATCTTACCCCTCTTTTGCATATATGTAAATTGTTATTTTGTGTATAAAAAAACATTTAACAGTATCCGTTGCCCAAATAAAGATATATACAAGCACCACACTTGCAGAATTTTTTTTTTCAATCATATAGGGGCCAGTTTGGAAATAAAAATATTATTTATGCTGGATCAAAATAGTTCAATATATTACCAAAAAGACTGGAGTCATCGATAGACAGAAATACTTTTAAAAAGGAGCTCAAAATGCATTTCTGAACCCATTGTTTTTATAATGAAGATGAGTTTCTAATCCATAATGGAAATTAATTAAATTTTAAGCATAGTTGAGTTTTTGACATGGTATATATAGATTCACATTATCAATATTTAGCTCAATTTTATAAACTTGCATTCTTTGTCACATGACTGATGTGGTCTTATGAACAATTGTCTATATGTGTATAGTGTTATTTTATATTGTAAATTACTTTGTATTTGAAACTGAAGTGGTCTATGCCAGTGTATCTCAAAGAGTGGTCCGTGGACCCCTGGGGGTCCGCGAGGGGATGTCAGGGGGTCCGTGAAGGATCCCTTTAATTCAAGTTATAATGTTGAATTAAAACAATAGAAAACTTAGAATTGTATTTACTGAGTCACTCATCTGCTTGGTGCCAAACTACATACGTTTTAATATAAAAATTATTTGTGGTTGGTTTATTGACACTCGTCACTTACTTTTTCATATATTTATGAGAGACTAGTTTCAAAGGCCCTGGCCTCCATTTTCAATCTCTTTCCAACGTTTTACTTAACATTTTTGGTGCAGCTATATCATAACAATGTAATGCAGCTGAGAGATGCAATCAACATAGAGCTGGGAGCTTGTAGGGCAGCGTCATAATAGCAGTGCAATAGAAGAATACTTGGCAATGACTGAAATATGTATACATCAAAATTATTTTGTCTTCAATGGAAAATATTATAAACAAATTTCAGGACTAGCTATGGGAAGCCCGCTATCACCATTTTTGGCCAATCTATACATGAGCTTTTTCGAAACACATATAACTAAAGCCTTCCCTCATATTTTTAAAACATGGTTCAGATACGTAGACGACATCTTTGCAATAGTGCCCTACAAACAAATAGATGATGCTTTGAAACTACTCAACCTACAAGAACCCAGCATACAATTCACAGTGGAAACTGAAGAGGACTGTACTCTACCTTTTTTAGACCTTAAAATCAAAAAAAGCAATGAAAAACTAGAATTTGGTATCCATAGAAAAGCAACACACACAGATAATTACATCAAAGCAAATAGTTTCAACCCAATTCCACACAAACATGCAACCATCAACAGTCTCACACACAGATTAGTAAATCTACCCCTCAGCCAGCAAGAATATCAAAACGAATACCATCAAATCTTAAAAACTGCAATTAAAAATGGATATGGAAAAAACCTTGTAGATAAAAAACTAAAATCATTCAAACTTCAAAAGAGATTAAAACAGATCACAGCTCTCACACCAATAAAACAAGAAATTAGATTTGCTAAATTTACTTACCACCCCTGGGCCACAAAAAAGTTCCAAAAAATATTCAAGAAATACAATATAACATTGGCACCAAAAAACAATTACAACATTAAAAACCTACTTCACAGTAATAATACTGATAAGATAAAACCAGAGGAAAAGTCAGGCATTTACAAGATTAAGTGTAAAGACTGTGAAAAAATTTACATAGGGAGGACAAAAAGAAACATAGGCACTAGAAAGAAAGAACACTTCAGGCACTTAAGATACAAAAATATTGATAAGTCCGCAATAGCAGCTCATTTCTGGTCTGAAAATCATGAAATTGAAGATAGCACAGAATTACTAAAATACGTACAAAAACATAGTGAACTCGTCATATGGGAGAGAATATACATAGAAAAACATAAAAACCAACTAATGAACTTTGAAATCCCCCCAGAAGAGAATCCCACATTTAAGTTCATCACTAAATCAACAGATGGCAGCAGCAACCACACAATTACCCACACCACTGGATCAAGCTTTAGTCGCATAAGAGCCGAAGATGCAAACGATGATTTGCGAAACATGTCCTCAAAATAGGTACGAAAGTGAAGCAGATGTGTAATAAATACGACTCATCTAAAAATTAATAATTATTTTGCTTCACTGTGGTGTTCCAATACAGTTTAAAAAACCTCAATGATTTTGTGTTATGATGTACTGTCCAATGATGCAATGAAGCCTGTTAAGCTGCAAAGACATTTAGAGACGAAACATCTGGGTTGCATTGGTAAAACACTTGATTATTTTAAAATAAAAAGTAAAGAGATGAAAATGGAGTAAATCTAAAATAGAAAATATTTCTACTGGAACCAGTAGTGAAAAAGCAACACTAGCTTCCTATTTTTTGCTGTTGCAATTTACGTCCTCCAACGTTAAGTCATATTGGACAATGAATGAAATGGGTGAAATGATAGTCAAATGAGTCCGGGGTCCATGGAGCTTAGAGTTACCTGACATTCATCTATCAGGATAAGGGAAAACCCTGTAAAAGATCTTATCCAGGTAACTCGCCCTGACCAAGATTCAAACCTGGGAGCTCTTGAACGTGAAGCAGACACGGCACCATCGACGCTACCGAGGCGGGCTAACTTCCTATGAAGCAGCACTACTCATTGCTAAAAGTGGCAAGCCTTTAACATTGCACAGGAATTAATATTGTCAGCTGATAAAAAGATGTGTGGCATAATGTTTGGTGCCTCAGATGCCAAAGAACCGAACACAGTTCCACCATCAAATGATTTAGTTAAACATGTTGTTGATATGTCTCAAAATGTTGTGGACGAACTAATTATGAGGTTAAAATTGACAACAATCTATGCTTTATAACTTGAACAAAGTACTGATTTCACTGACAAGTCTCATTTGTTAGCTTTTGTACGTTACGAACACGAGAAAGAGCTTGTTCAAGACCTACTGTTTTGTAGGGAAGTCTTGCATAACACTGCTGAGGGTGTCTTTAAGATACTTGATGGATTTATTTCAGAGCAAGGTCTTGAGTGGAAAGTTTGTACAGCCATAAGCACCGACGGAACCGCAGCAATGTCTGGACACAACACCAGATTTAAAGCTCGATTTCAAGCAGTCAACCCTGAGATTAAGTGGTCTCATTGCTTGGTACATAGAGGTGTTGTCTGTAAAAAAAATTCCACCAGTTTTGAAGGAAATATTAGAAGAGTTGGTTGTAATTGTGAACTACATTAAAGTCTGTCCTCTTTACCCACGAATATTCAAGAAAATATGTGAAGAAATAGAAGCGAAGATAAACAACTGTTCTTGCACACAGATTCTTGCTGGCTTTCTTATGCAAATGTTGTTTCACAATTTTTAGAGTTATGTGATGAAGTGAGGCTATTTTTTGAAGACACCAAGCATGAAAATTTTCCTCTCAGTGAACTACTGTGTGACTTTGAACGGTTGTGCAAAGTGGCACATCTAGCTCATATCTTCTCACACATAAATGAACTAAATCACAAATTTCAAGGATCAAAACTAGATGTTTTCACGATTCATGAGAAAATTGAAGCAATGATATGAAAACTTCAAGTGTGTAAAGGTTGTGTGGAAAAGAAATCCTCAGGCTCCTTTCCAATTTTGGAACAATTTCTGACTTCATAAGAAGAAACTTTGCCAAAAAATATTGAAGAAACCATAGTAGAACACCTGAATGGCCTATCAAAAACTGTGAAGAAGTATCCAAATTTAACTGTATTGGAACACCACAGTGAAGCGAAACAATTATTAAATTATAGATGAGTCGTCTCATCTATAATTTAATATTTGAGGAAGTACTTTCCAGCACCGGTAGATGGTCAGAATGAGTGGATAAAGTATCCTTACCAGAAAAAAGACATAGGCAGCATTGATAGCCTTTCTGAAAAAGAACAGGACCAATTAATAGAGTTATTTAACAGCAAAGGATGGAGGGTTGTGTACCAGGAAAATGAACTGGCAAATTTTGGTTTCTGGCGCAGAGTGAATTTAATGAACTTGCTACCAAAGCACTTAAGTATCTTGTGCCATTCCTGACCAACTATCTGCGCGAGAAAACATTTTCAGTGTTGTGCAACATCAAGCCATTGAAGAGAAACAGACTTGCCAATGTAGCAACTGACTTAAAAGTAAAGTTCACCAACATTACACCCAGCTTAACTGAGCTTATTCATTGTTACTAAAATTAGGCAAGTGGGTCAACCTTGTATATACTTTTCTCCACTTACAAGTTTTTTATGAAGACTAGTTTCTGGGGACTAATTTTAGTAACAATGGCACTCTACTTTCTGAAATACTTCTTTTTATTCTATATAACAGTTTCATTGTTTACATTAATACATCCCAATGAACAAAGTTTCAAGCTTTTTCCCCACATAAACTGATTTTCTTAGTAACTCAGTACTAACTTTGTTGAAGTGCTCCAATGGTGGATTCAGAACATTATGAATAATTTTTGATATGTATAAAAATGGTTTCTTTACATGGAAAAAAAATCATATTTGTAACATGTGGTGCCTAATGTTATTAATCCTTGGGTAATCCAAAGAGTGTGGTATTTCAAATTTTTACTTTGTAAGGCTAAAGTTAAATAAAAACCAGTTGGACAAACCTGTATAAAATTTACTTCAAAGTGAAAAAAATCAATAAATACAATTTAAAAGAATATATATTGTGACTTTGTGGGTTCGCAAAATTAAAAGTCCAATATCACAAACTCAAAATGTTCTTTATTTCCACCGAATTACAGTTGGAATGCTTGCCGATTACACAGATTTAAGTAAAGCACACAATTACAGTTCGTCCGCTCGTCTGTCACAGGTCCACTCTAACTCACAATTACGTACAACTACTCTGATACACGCACACAGCCTTCCAGTCTGTACACTAGCACGGTGATCCTATGGCTGCTAGCCAAGAACTGAACTGACTCGCCAACTACAGGCCTTATATAGGGAAGATCGCCGTTTCTGGAAGGTTCGCGGCGCACACAATTATCCCGAGGTTTCGAGACGTCTTGTGGGAGGGGAAAGAGACGGTACAGGGCTCACGCCACTCTCCTAAACATGCCTTCAGTTAGTGACACAGAACAAATGGGTAGGCGTGTTCTAAATGCTTTCCGTCTGGCCCTACTGCCGGCCGGTTCTATAGGGAGTTCCGACGTTCGGGTGACAATATTGTTTATTTAAAATACATTTTATACACAAGTTTATTTTATCTAGTTTAAGTTTAATTTTTAAATGTAATATTAAATTTGAAACTATATATACAAAATATATCTTAAATAATACATAGAGTAATTATTTAAATTCCAATTATAAAATTCAACCAAAAGTGACTCGTTCATATAAATTGAGTTGCCAAACTATGGGGGTCTGCGAACAAGTTGTTAGATTTTTTTTTTGAGTTTGATTTATGAGTCACTATGTTTACACTCAAACTTCACTTACTTATTGTTGTATAATTGAAACGTTTTCAAGATCATTCGATCTCATTCTCAGCTGTTTGGTGAGTAAATGAACATTCTTCTTCCTCCACTACTACGGTGCTCCGATTCCTCTGCCACCTGGTGTTAGGGGCACTAAGTTTTAATACTTCATTTGATACCGGGATTTCAAAATTTATAACTTTATCACGGTGTTTGGTTATAAATATTTTTTCCCAGATATCTAATCCTATGGGTGTACTTAAAGATTTTAACAGTTTTATGTTATGGCCAATGTTGTGGTTTTCTGTCCTCCTCCTTACTCTTTTGAAAGAACAACAACACATAAAATTCTAAAGACAGTATAAAAGTATTCAGATACCAAAAGAAAATAATCAGAATCATAGCAGATGTCTCAAGCACAACTAGTTGTAAGCCATACTTCAGTAAATTAGGTATCTTACCACTGCCAAGTATATACATATATGAAACTCTTGTACATATGAAAGCAAGCCTAAGTTTATTCAAAACAAATTCTGAAATTCATATACACAACACTAGAACAAAGAATAATTTATTTGTGAAGTCACACAAAACAAAGATATATGAAAATAGTTTCACATATGCTGGCTTACATCTTTACAATAAGCTACCTGAATCTATAAAAAAGATTGAATCACAACTTCAATATCAGAAATTGTTATTAAACTTCCTTAGAGCCAATAGCTTCTACAGCGTGGATGAATTTTTAAATTTGTAAATATTTAGTTAGCTACCTTAATTATAAATATTGTACTTAGTTTTTAGTTTTTAGTTCTTAGTTTTTAATTTGACGTGTCCTATAACATGTACATGTTTTAATGGATGAATCAATAAATCAAATCAAATCAAATAAAAGAAATAGCAGTATTAAATGGATTCAACCCAGCCGTCATAAGGAACATGATGAAAAGAAAGAAAAAACTCAAGATAATATAAAAAAATACCACTCTCACACCACTTAGGAACACAAACTGGCAATATAGAAAATTCACCTACCATCCATGGGCATTTAGAAAATTTGAACAAATCTTCAAAAGACTAAACTTAAAACTAGCACCCCAAAACAAATTCAGTCTGAAGAACCTGCTAAATAAACCACTAAGAAATTTAATCCCCAACACTTTGAAATCGGGAATTTATCAGATACACTGTGAAACCTGTGATAAAAGCTACATTGGAAAAATTAAGGGAAACTTGCTAACCAGGCAAAAAGAACACCAGAGGAACATAAAGTTGAAACAAACAGAAAAATCTGCAGTGTCACACCATTTTTGGATAGAAAACCACAACATTGGCCATAACATAAAACTGTTAAAATCTTTAAGTACACCCATAGGATTAGATATCTGGGAAAAAATATTCATAACCAAACACCGTGATAAAGTTATAAATTTTGAAATCCCGGTATTAAATGAAGTATTAAAACTTAGTGCCCCTAATAACAGATGGCAGAGGGATCGGAGTACCGTAGTAGTGGAGGAAGAAGACTGTTCATTTAATCACCAAACAGCTGCGGATGAGATCGAATGCTCTTGAAAATGTTTCAATTATACAACAAGTAAGTGAAGTTTGAGTGTAACATAGTGACTTATAAATCAAGCTCAAAAATGAAGAATACTTCACTGTTAATAATGCTTCTGCTTTTAATATTTTTAAGTTGTTAGATGATAAGGGGGTCCTTGAAGCAGAAGAGTTTGAGAAACACTGGTCTATGTAACACTGTTTTTGTGTATACTTTAGCACTGAAAATAAATAAATAAATAAATAAATTAACAATTATGATGATGATGATGATGATGATGATGATGATGATGATGATGATGATGATGATGATGATGATGATGATGATGATGATGATGATGATGATGATAGTAATAAATTTAGATTCCAAAGGTGAGGAGCTCCTTGGGAGCTTTGTCGTATTGTTATCTCTTCTTCATTTCTATATTTCTATTTTCCACTCTTGTATCATTTCCACTCTACTTATCCCTGAGCACTTCTGCACTGCACTTTTCACACAGTGCACTCACTATAATTGTCTTTTTGTCCTGTTTGGTACTTGTAGATTCTTGCTTGGTGCCAACTGTCCCCATACTTCTTTGTTTCTTACCACTCTTGCCTACTGACTTCCCGATTTGGTTCTGAAGTAGTCCATCCACCTGGTTCTTTGGTGCCCCACATTTCTTCATCTTTCTCTTAGGTCCAACTTTGTGAACCGGTGTGTACATTTCTGATGATCCATGTGTGTTACATGTCCACCCCATTTCCATTTTATGCTTTATGTTCCTTCTATAACATTGCACGTTTATAGTTAGAGTCAACATGAAAAATTCAATGCCACGGCCGGAATTTGAACCACACATCTCGTGGTTTACATCGTCACTCTAACTCATTGAGCCACCATGGCCAACTTGCCGTCATGACGTTAATTTCTCCATTTGACTCGGCTAGTGTGGAGAAATGATTAATTTCCATCAATTAACTAAAATTGCACACTTATGTTCTACTTCTTAATTTCTTCATTCGTAACTCTGTACATGAATATATTAGTACTCATTTAAAAAATCTGTACCAGATGGATGCTACCTATTTATATTTACCTTACAAAATGCTGCCACTTTATTACACCTTATACTCATTAATAGAAGTTATTACTCTGCATCTTATTTAACCGTACTCAAATAGTTTACTGTAAAACTTCCAGTCAGATATGCTGTGATAACCCATCAGTTTTTTATTTATAGTTTATATAGTCAAGAAACATGCTACAAGATAAAACTTCCTATCTATTAAAAAGCAATTGAAAGCAAATCTGTGTAAGTCCTTTTTAAGCTTATACTATGTTACAAATGTTATCATCAGTTCAATCTGCAAAAGCAAACCAATCCACACTTAGTACTGAAGAACTAAAGCAGTTTATAGATATAATATTTTACTTATATCAGTTAACTTGTACAAATACAACTTTATTTACAGTAAGAGTGATATCATTTTTTAAAGAGTTTAATTTTGTGCAGTATGGTCATTTCATTGTAATTGCAAATTTGTGTGACTTTATTGCAAATTTACAGAATGTCATCTATAGGGTCTTTCAGAATTTATGTAAATGGCCCAGTGCATATACACAGGAAAGCTAATCCTTAATAATTTTTTGCATCCTTAGATGATGTGATCAATTATCATTGTTTTTATTGCTGGTATTTGGGATACATATATGTAATCATTAAAAATAAGTATTTAAATCTTAAAGTATAAACTTGAAAGAAGCGTAGGGACAGTGAAGCACAAATTAGCACACTCACACTATGAGTGAAGCAATGTGTCAATATCTTCTCGATTCACTTGTGGTACTTAAATCTTGCTATGGTTTCTTCTGTAAATGGGAAACCATTCCTGTATGCCATTCATCAATGTTTTATGTGAGGTCCCTATTCATAATCATAAATCTCAGCATTACAGTGAGAAGAATTGCTTATCATCTTTGAACACTAAAACCATGGTCAAGGTGACTTAAGGCATAATGATATATAAACAAAAAAGAGGAGAAATCTCTTGAAGTAATGAAATATCTTACTGATGATTATGAAGAGGAATGTACTTAGACATTTGTAGTAAATTGAAAAGATAGTCAGTTTAGATTAGATTTTGGTGGATAAAAGAATTATAGGAAGTTGTTTGAAAAGGGAATTTGTTCTGTTTTTGAGCTATCAGAGAATACAAATAATATTTTACTTGACTGCCCAGAAGTCGAGAATTAGGGACGAGAGTTTACTCAGGATAAAATAGTAAAAAATTTGAAATAGGGTAACAGCAGATAAAATGACAATAAGTAATAAATTAAAAGATTCACATATTTTAGTAAAGTTAAACAGAAGCTTCAGTAACTTAAAACTACTTCTGCAAAACATATAATGGGGTTGGAAAGTGTTTTGAGTATCGTAATTTCTTATATATGCATATATAACAAGAAAGTTGTAGACATAATTCTTTTAATGATCATAGACCATTGTGTAGCAAGGTCAAGTAATGCAGCTTGGATAATGTATTACCTTAGTACTTCAATAAACTACAAAATCAAAGAGAGACAGCTATTTTTGCAAATGAGAATTAATTTATAATTAGAAAACTAGTCGTTGCACCTACGGATATTAAATAAGATGCAGTATTAGATGGCTTTATGAGTTAGTAACATTATTAATTTTTTTTCTTCTTTTTTGTTGTTTAATTTGATTTCTTTCTTTTGTAATTATGACTTGGCAGTTATTCTCTCAAAGTTAAAATTAAACCATTATTCACATTTAATTTTATAACTCCTTCCAGTGTTTAGGTAATGGAAATGATGCATCAAATGCATAATGATGAACAGACTGGGTTTGTGTCTATACTGCATAACTACTGTTGAAATAACTTGCACTTTCTAAAGATCAATTAATACCAGTTTTCAGCAAACTGCAGTGCTTCTATGTATTTTGATTGTGATCACCTTCAAAGGTGCATGTATATAAATATATGAGTCTTATGTACAAAATCCTGATGAATGCATGTAATTATCACTTAAAATGCGTATGCAATTAGTGCATGTCCATAATTGTTGAAGGTCCAAGGTGACTGGGAACCAAAAATAAACAGCAGCCAATTGTATATAGTTCTTATGATTCTTAAATTGTACAGTTCATTTTCCAACACTTAGGTCTTAATAACAATTCAAGCACTAAAATTATTAATTTTTATCTATAGCAATTAAAATATATTTTTAATTACTAATCATCACAACATATATAATATCCTATTGTCAGTAGCTTCAGTATAACCATAAACATATCTTCTGCACAATCCTTAATCCTTTTGAACAAATCTATTCTTTTGCAGTACCTGTAAGAGCAAATGTGAGCTTAACAAGATCAGTATATCCTGTTGGAAGTGACATCTCAATACCATGTGATGTTGATGGATATCCAATACCAAGAGTAAATTGGTACAAGGATGACCAATTAGTGGAACCAAATGAGCATATGCAGATTACTGGTATGTATATTAATGGAGTAGTTTACGTATGAGGCAAGTGTGTTAGCCAAATATGATGACAAATAATGCTTATCAGTAGAGGTGGTGCTAGAATATGTGACACTCTTTTCTTCCAAAGTTTCATTACAGACTCCTTCTGAGGAATCACCACCACTGCTGCTGTCATCTGCATCCACACACATCAGCAATTTAGCAATTTAACAATAAAAATGTGCTTCAGCTGTAAATTTCACATTTGTTTCAAACAATTTATTTCTAACAAATTAACCATCAAATTAATTAAAGCTCCAAAAGAAACTCAAAATATGCTTGCTTTTGTGCTTTGAAGATCTCCAATTAATTTCAAATGCCCTGACATTGTTGCAATTTTTCCAGCATCAGACAATATCATAAAAAAATTATTTGAAAACACTGTGGATTGAGACAATGTGTCTTTCTAATAACTGAATAGGAATTTAACTCTTGTGTTATAAAGTGGTAGTCAGTGAGTTCAATAAAATGCTTTAAAATCATCGGATATATTTTTTGATAATCTCCACCATTTTGCCACTATTTTTTTTTTTTCCATTATTTCAATTCCCATAAATGTATTGTTATTAGTTTTAAAAATGCTGAATATGCAGGTGATAAAGAGCAGTTTCTTAAATTTATCAGAACTTAGGAGTATATAATGATTTTATAGTACATCCACAAACCTTTTGATAGGCTTTTTCCATTATTTTATTTATATACTGTATAAGCAAAGCTTCCTGACAATTAAGTCCCAAATTATTTTTATGTCCATCATGTAGGGGAGAGGAGCGTAATATTGAATAGTTTTTTAAATAATATTTTATTTTACTATTATATGCCAAGAAACTGTACTAATGCATATTAGGAACACTATAGCAGGGTAATAAAGAAAAACTGTTTATTTATATCGAGATTTAACTGTATTGGAACACCACAGTGAAGCGAAATAATTATTAATTTTTAGATGAGTCGTATTTATTACACATCTGCTTCACTTTCGTACCTATTTTGAGGACATGTTTTGCAAATCATCATTTGCATCTTCGGCTCTTATGCGACTAAAGCTTGATCCAGAAATACAATATAACATTGGCACCAAAAACAATTACAACACTAAAAACCTACTTCACAGTAATAATACTGATAAGATAAAACAAGAGGAAAAGTCAGGCATTTACAAGATTAAGTGCAAAGACTGTGAAAAAATTTACATAGGGAGGACAAAAAGAAACATAGGCACTGGAAAGAAAGAACACTTCAGGCACTTAAGATACAAAAATATTGATAAGTCCGCATTAGCAGCTCATTTCTGGTCTGAAAATCATGAAATTGAAGATAG
The DNA here is from genome assembly GCA_030765055.1 of Mantis religiosa. Taxonomy (NCBI): domain Eukaryota; kingdom Metazoa; phylum Arthropoda; class Insecta; order Mantodea; family Mantidae; genus Mantis; species Mantis religiosa. Next base: position 276,545,302 of record CM060950.1, on the reverse strand, counting down.
CACAGAATTACTAAAATACGTACAAAAACATAATGAACTCGTCATATGGGAGAGAATATACATAGAAAAACATAAAAACCAACTAATGAACTTTGAAATCACCCCAGAAGAGAATCCCACATTTAAGTTCATCACTAAATCAACAGATGGCGGCAGCAACTCCAGAATTACCCACACCACTGGATCAAGCTTTAGTCGCATAAGAGCCGAAGATGCAAACGATGATTTGCGAAACATGTCCTCAAAATAGGTACGAAAGTGAAGCAGATGTGTAATAAATACGACTCATCTAAAAATTAATAACTGTTTTTTATTTGAATTATTTCTTTAAAAAAATTATATATACTCCAAGAGATGCAAATATGCTGAAATACTTTTAGGGTGCCTAATATCAGATAGTAACAATAATAATTTATAGAACCTTATATTATTCAGTGCAACTTCCATTCGTTCTTTCAACGCTAGAACAAAGTTCATGAGCCCATCTAGGGAATTTGGTACAGCATATTTACTGTTCCCCACATTTGTCTAAGCATTAGGGGTTGCTACAATAAAGACATTCGTAATGCACAATGTCTTCCTCATCTGTTGAGACGAGGGGAACAAAATCGTCCTCAATGATGGGCTGCAGCTTCTTTTCTTTTGTTTTGGCCTGTTCTGTTGGGTAGACAACGAAGATGGTTTAAGAACCACAGTTGCAACATTCTTGGTTGATGATTATGGTGGCGGCGGCGGCGGTGGCGGTGGCGGTGGCGGTGGCGGTGGCGGTGGCGGTGGTGGTGGTGTAGTTATCATGCTGTTCTAGATCTCCCAGGCCTACTTGGTTCATCATTTCTTTGCAGTTTTTGTGCAAGTGCCCTTTTAATTGGGGAATTTGTTACAGTAGCTACTGTACCGAAAGGTCTTCCTGTTGTGTTACGCCTATTAGACTGACCTTGTGTTGTTGGTGAATTTGAATTTGGAATGTGAGACATTCACCCTTTTATTGACTTCAAGTGTTTATTTCGGCACATTGTACACTTACAAGCTCTTGAATATCCTATCTTCTTCTGCTTAACAGCATTAACAGTTTCGATCATGGACAGTGATTCCAAATTTTTTAAAACAGACATCTGTAAAATAAAAATGTCAGTTTGAAATTACTAATCGAAGTCTTATATCAGATATCCGATATTGCTAACCTCCTAGCTATCCGATAATGAGAACCCTCCACACAAAACAAGCAAATGCACATAGAGCAGAAAACATATTATATATTAAATAAATTTTAATTGAGATAGTTAACTCAGAACATATAGTTTATGATTATATATAAAAATATAGAATAATTACTTACATTAGCTGACATGTTCGTATATACTGAATGCTAAAAAATATTACGCAACTGCCATTTCACAAAACTTGTCATTAAATTAGCACGTGCTTCTCTTCCTGCAAGCGAACTCAAAATGGCTGCAGAGGAGGGAAAGGCAAAGCATTTCATGCATTGTATGACAGAGTGCAGCAGTTTCAAGATTAGGAAATCATTCTATCCAATAATGGCAAACTATCCAATAATCGGCTCCCTTCCCGTATTATTGCAACTAGGATAAAACCAAATGAAATGGACATTTAATTGCATATTTTTATCTTAAAAGTTTAAGAAACTCATACCTAATGACCATAAGTACAATCAACTTTCACTGTCAATTTATTTAGTTTTGACAGTCAGTTCACTTTTCTTTGCAACATAACACCTTCTTCTTCTACTTCACAGCTTTGGACTTTTTGATCCATTTTGGTTCCAATTTGGTCTGTACAACTTCTCTTTGGTCTTCCCTGGTTTCTTGTACCTTTAGGTTTATAATTTATGGCTATTTTAGGTATTCTGTTATTATTCATTCTTTGAACATGTTTTTCCCATTGATTTCTGTTGTTAGCAATGGTATGATTGCATAAAAATAGTTGAAAACGGTCAAACTATAAACGAGCCACACGCAATATGTCAGTATTTTAATAAATATTTTATTCACACAACAAGGGGAGAACAGTACATGATAGACAACATTCCTTACGAAATGCCAGAATGTGCAAACACTATATATCTGGAGGAAACTACAGCAAATGAAGTTGAAAAAATAATAAATAAATTAAAAAGTAAGGTGTCAGCAGGTTGGGATGGAATATCACCTAAAATATTAAAGCACTGTAAAAATGCATTGATCACTATTCTAGTACACCTTATAAATGCTTCGTTAAATAGTGAAAGTTTTCCAAATTCTTTAAAAACCAGTATAGTTAGACCAATTTTTAAAAAAGGGGATAAAACACAAATAGTTAATTATAGGCCAATAACTCTAATTTCTGTTTTCGCAAAAGTATTTGAAACCATATTAAGCTCCAGACTGATAGGTTTCCTAAATAAATATAATTTGCTTAGCTCTTCTCAGCATGGCTTTAGACACAATTTATCCACTACCACTGCAATAGCTGAACTCTATCATGAAATACTGGAAGGACTCGATAAGGATAATAAAGCTGTGGGAGTTTTCTTGGATTTATCCAAGGCTTTCGATAGTGTAGTTCATGACAAATTACTGAATAAGATACAAAAATATGGCATTAGAGGAAAATTTTTAAATGTCATTGAATCTTATCTGTCAAATCGTAAACAATGCACAGAAATATATTATCAAGAGCAATGCATGACAAAAGTTACAAGGTCTAACTACGAATTAGTAAGGATTGGTGTGCCTCAAGGATCTGTACTCGGGCCACTCCTGTTTTTATTATATGTAAATGATCTTCCTAAATCCTCAGAATACAAAATAATATCATACGCAGATGACACATCAGTTATTTTTACAAATAAAAATATAAACGGTTTGGAGAATTTATTAACTAAAAAAACACAGGATATATATGATTACTTACAAACTAATAACTTAAAGGTAAATATACAAAAGACTAATATGATCAGGTTCCAGCATCAAAACAACAGGTCTAGTCAAAAACTAAATGTAAAAATACATGATGAAACCATTGAACAAATAGAGAAAATAAAATTTTTAGGAGTAATTATAGATGAAAACATGTCTTTCAAACATCACATTGATCATGTAAGTAATAAAATTAGTTCTTATTTATATCTTTTAAGACGCCTAAAAGAGTTCCTAGATATAGAGCATTTAAAGTCAGTTTATTATGGATTAATTTACACACATTTACAATATGGGATTGAAATCTGGGGTAGCACATGTAAGGTAAACATTAACAGGTTATTAATAATACAAAAAAAGTGTATAAGATGTATTTATAATCTAAACAACAGAGAATCCTGTAGACAAACCTTTATAGAAGCCAATATATTAACTGTTATATCGTTATTTGTATATAAAGTAATCATGTTTGTAGTAAGTAAATCACACTCTGTATATATTAAAGACAGTCATATGTATAATACTAGATTGCTAAATAATTACTATAGAGATAATATTAGTAAACGAGCCACAGAAAAGGATCCCCTTACTATGGGCAGAATACTTTATAACAGGTTACCAAGTGATATTAAAGCTCTAAGAGGCAATAAATTTCAAAAAAGACTAAAAATGTACCTAATACAGAAGTGCCTATATAGTATTGATGAAATGTAAATATTTTATGATTCTTGACGATGCTTGAAACTTGTATGAGTCTATAAGCAAATAAATTGAAAATTGAAAAATTGAAATTGAAAATTCCTTATTCTTTACATGTCTGCATTCTAGCTGTTAATGTCCAAGTTTCTGATCCATATATCAGAGATTGTACAATTTTAGAATGCAGTCTTTACAGGCTTTATTTTTTAATGTTCTTCTTAATGTGCCTGTTATATAGTTAAATTTATTTTGTCTATTGCATCAATTTCTTCATGGTATGAGACATTATGTTCTAAATACTTGAAGCGTGAAATCTGTTCTATTATAGTACTAACACTATTTCTGATCTAACTGGGTTGGTTCCTCTAAAAGCCATAGTTCTGGAATTATTTGCTGATTTTTTCATTCTATATTCAATAGAAGTTTTATTTAAACAGTGCAACATTTTCTGCAGGTCATCTTCATTTGTGGCCATTAGTATCTGATCATTTGCATATAACAGTTTTCAGTTTAACTCCTGATATATTAACACCTCCATTAACTTTATTTGACCAAATTCTTACTTGTTCATCAATATACAAATTAAAAAGTGCAGTTGATAAACGACAACCTTGTCTTACACCACCATTAACTATCGCTGGTTCTCTTTTACAGTACAGTACAATACAATGTTTATTAGCCACAGGAATTCATACAGAATTATAGGCATTGTCAATATAGTTAAAGTATTTTACAGTATTTACAATTCATCTATGAGGTATTTACAATCTAAAGTTTACAGATAATATACACAAATTACTATTCACACTTGAAAACATTGACACTTGAGTACAATAACAGATCAACTCAGTTATTAATCTATCGAGATTTAACTGTATTGGAACACCACAGTGAAGTGAAATAATTATTAATTTATAGATGAGTCATATTTATTACACATCTGCTTCACTTATGTACCTATTTTGAGGACATGTTTCGCAAATCATCGTTTGCATCTTCGGCTCTTATGCGACTTAATATTTATACAGACACTAACTCTAGTATTACACTTAATTTTAATGCTTTGGCCAGTTGAAGTTCTTCATTGATGAGTCTTCCAATCTCGGACATATGAAACAATGGTAGAAATAGAATACATTAGTATAATTGTGTACAACAAGCTGATTAATTTATTATTTTCCTGAATTGTATTCTAAGTATTCATTTACTGAGTAAAACTCATTTTTTTTCAAAGAAATTATGTAGCTCTGTCTTAAACTTATTTATAGAGGATATGTTCCTTAATTGATTTGGCAAATGGTTGTATAGCTTTAAACCCATGTATTTGACAGAAGTCTCAAATAGTTTTGTTTTATGAATATAGGTGTGTAATTTGTCTTTATTACGTGTGTTATGGGTGTGTATTTCAGCATTTGTGACATAGTTCGCAGTATTAGTCTTCATGTAAATCAATAACTGTTTCATATATAAACTTGGTAGGGTTAAGATCTCTGAAGTAATTTCTACAGCTTTCCATTTTTGGAATACCAACTATAATTCGTAATGCTTTCTTTTGTAGCTTAATTATCATCTTACTATTTGAAGCATTTCCCCATAATGGTAGTCCATGTGATAGTAGTGAATGAAAGTGAGCAAAGTAACAGGTTCTGAGTGCAGTAAATTCTAGTCGAGGCTTCAGCTGATGTAAAACAAAACAAACATGGCTCAGCTTCTCTGCTAACTTTTCTATATATTTGTCCCAACTTAAATTTTTGTCTACCCATAATCCTAGGAATTTAATTTGCTGTTCAAAATTTATCACTCTGGAGCCAAATCTGATGCAAGGGTTTCCTGTTTTCCTACAAGCCTTGTGCTGAAAATTTAGTGCTATTGTTTTTTTGTTATTTTTATTTACAAGCAACTTACTGACTTTAAACCAATCTAATACATTTACTATAGCTGGTGTTATATTTTGCTGAAGGTTATCATCATCCTTTCCTACAATAAAAATACTTGTATCATCTGCCAAGAGTATGACTTTAGCATCTAAATTGTTCATAAGACATAATGGGAGAACATTTATATACGGTATAAATAACAGGGGGCCCAGAATAGATCCTCGCGCAGATATCACAAAATAGACCAGTAGTATCAGGGGTTCCAAGAACAGTTGCTCCACGAAGCAATCAATGATCGCCTTTGCCTCCTAGTTCGGAATGGCATATACCTCCGGCCACTTTGGTGAAGTAGTCCACGGCCACCATAAGGTAATTGTTGCCTCGGTAGGACACTGGGAATGGTCCAGCTATGTCAACAGCGATCCGTTCGAAAGGCGTTCCAATGCTGTACAACTGCATGCGACCCCAGCTCCTAACTTGGGCCCACAACTTGCTGCACACACGTGTCATTGACGGCACCATCTCTCAGCGTCTGCTCGAGCCTCAGCCAGTAGTAGCACCATCGGAGTTTGTCGATCATTCGGTTTGCTCCCAGGTGTCCTCCTGAAGTACCAGCATGCACTTCATCCAAGACTTCCGGGTTACTCCGGAGAAGTACCAACTGCTCTCTCTGCGTCTTCCCATTGGGCGATTCCCATACCCAGAACAGCACGCCCTCTTTGGTCTTCAACGATTCCCATTGGGCCCAATACGACTTGTACGCAGCACTTCTGGGTGCGATGTCCTCCCAGGTCGGTCTCATCCCTGCCTCCACTTCCCTCAAGAGAGGCCCCAAGTCAGCGTCCGCCAGATGCTGCTTCCTCAGGCCTGCGCTATCCCAACCATCCGCAGGCACTGCTGTGACCACTCTGACAGCTGCGGCATGCTCCTTCTCTTCCACTCTTGTGCATTGACCACACTCTTCTGGGCAGGGTCTTTGGGACATGGCTTCTGTGTTGGCGTGGCTCTTCCCTCTACAATGTTTGGAGGTGAAGTCGTACTCCTGCAGCCCTTGGACCCAACGAGCTGTCTGACCTTTAAATCAAATCAAATCAAATCAAATTTATTCACCATAAGATTTCCAATTACAGAAATATTGGCTTCGTCAATACAATTTTACATTACAGATTAACAGTAAACACATGATCGGATAAACAAATAAGGTGATAGTATTTACAATTGCTATATATATAATACATATTTCTAACAAAACTGATTCACTGTTCATCAAGGTATTCATTTACTGAATAAAAACATCTTTGTGTTAGATACTTCTTTAATTTCCTTTTAAATATTGTTAATTTTGGTAATTCTTTGAAATATTGAGGAAGTTTGTTGTACAATTTAATACAGTTATAGTGTATACTTTTTTCATATAGGGTTCTCTTATGCCCTGTAACATGAAGATGTGATTTACCTCTAGTGTTGTGACTATGTATTTCAGAGTTTGTGACAAAAATATTTAACTGTTTATGAGCGATCACCAGCACCTCATAGAGATATATAGATGGAACTGTCAGAATATTCAATGATCTGAAATAAGGTCTACAACTTGTGATACTGGAAAGATTCATCATTAAACGTATGGCCCTCTTTTGTATTAAGGTTCCTAAAGCTAAATAGCCAAGTTAGGGCGGAGTGTTCAGTCTTCAGGTGGAATGGCTGGCCGTACAGCTACTTGTGGAAGTGCTCCAAGGTCTTTACTACAGCCAGTAGCTCTCGCCAGGTGACGTAGTAGTTCTTCTCTGCCTTGGACAGCGTCTTGCTGTAGTAACCTATCACCCGCCCGTGGCCGTCCTGAACTTGGTATAGGACACCTCCAGTGCAATGGTCGCTGGCGTCAGTGTCCACAATGAAGGCGCCACCTGATTGTGGGAATCCCGAGCACTGCAAAGTATCTTCTTCAGCTGCTGCAAAGCGCCTTCGGCGTCCTCCGTCTACGTATAAGGCCTGTATTCTTCCGTCAGGCGAGTGAGGGGTTTAGCGATGTTGGAGAGCCCCTTTATGAAGTGGCGGTAATAACTACACAGCTTCAGCAAACTGCGCGATGCTCGTTTATCCTTCGGGTGAGGCCAATTCCTTACGGCTTGTCTTCTCTGGGCGTGTGGCCACTCAGGTTGGTGAGACTATGTGGCCCAAGTAGTTGACTTCCTTGCAGAAGAGCTGGAACTTCTTCACGTTCAGTTTCAGGTTGGTCACCTGCAGTCTCTGTAACACCTGGCTCAGATTGTCGAAATGGTCCTCGAAGGACTTGCCGACGATGATGATGTCGTTTAGGTATAGCAGGTGGACGTCATAAGTCAACCCTCTCATCATTCACTCCATGAGACTTTGAAAGGTAGCTGGTGCGTTGCAAAGACCAAAGGACATAATTGTGAAGTGACAAAGCCCTTGGCCTGTCGAGAATGTGATCTTCTCCTTGTTTCTCGGGTCTAGAGCCACCTGCCAGTAACCAAATTTCAGGTGTAGGGTCGAGAACCACTGCGCACCAGCAAGTAGTCCTTCCTGGTGACTGCATTCAGCTTCCTGTAGTCCACGCAGAAGCGCAGCTCTGCAGTCAGGTGGTCGGTCGGCCTCTCCAGTAAGCCTTCCAGCCGGGGTCCCAGGTGTTACGTCGGCACCGTCTCCTGTGTCTTGTCGATTGCGGTTACGCTGACCACGGGCTCGCACGTCCCCAACTCCGTCCCAGCCTGGATGTCGTGATCGGTATCTGTTAGGTTGAGCACCCTCACTGGCACCTCCTCTCGGCATAGCAACAATGCCCTGTCGTCACAGAGTCCGTGAACAGGCGTCTTCCGGTCCCGTACCATCACTTGCTTTGCCAGCGGAAAGCCGAATAGGCCGGGGGTCTCCCGGATCGATGCGGTGAAGCACTCGATCCGTGCGGCCGTAGTCGCTGCTGCCTTGGCTGAAGACGCGGTGGTATCGTCTCAGCAGTTATCGAACCTTCTGTAATTGCTCTGCAGTCAGGTGGTCGGTCGGCCTCTCCAGTAAGCCTTCCAGCCGGGGTCCCAGGTGCTGCGTCGGCACCGTCTCCTGTGTCTTGTCGATTGCGGTTACACTGACCACGGGCTCGCACGTCCCCAACTCCGTCCCAGCCTGGATGTCGTGATCTGTATCTGTTAGGTTGAGCACCCTCACTGGCACCTCCTCTCGGCATAGCAACAATGCCCTGTCTTCACAGAGTCCGTGCACAGGCGTCTTCCGGTCCAGCATCATGTTCTTCGTCTGCTGGCCTTCCACTCGCACCGTCACCGCCACCTCGCTTCTCGCGGGGACAACCACGTCTTCTGTCAGCATGACCCTGCAGATTCCAAGGCGTTCTTCGGGTTGCCGGAGTATCACCCCTTCTCCATTGAGCCACAGGACCTTCCTGTCGACGTCGACCGTCGCCTAGTGGCCCCTGAGGGCATCCAATTCTAGTATCACCACCTCAGCCACCCACAGATGCATTGCACTCCCGCCCCAAGGTCAATTTCAGCAGGGCCTCCTTCTCCACAGGCAAGCTGTCTCCTGGTATGGTCGGCTCGGTTTTCTCGACGGCAAACCCCTGGCCACGTCAGGTCTGATGATGGTCACGGCTGCCCCAGTGTCCACAAGCACGCGGCACAGCCTCCCTTTAACCCAACCGTCCGCGATGAGGCTGTCATCCATACGCCGGCTGACGGTGCGCAGTGTCACTAGAGGGGATGGTGGTGATGACGCCGACGTGTCCTTCGCCACGCCAGCCATTACTCGTTTTGCGACTGCACTCCCTGGTGTGGGCAGTGTCTGTCCGGTTGTCCCGGCTGGCCACGCCCCTAACACACGCCGCTAGGTCTTCGCCGGCGTCCCTCGGCTGGTCTTCGGTCCCCATTGTAGCAGATAATCCTTGTCTTCGTCACCTTTGCCACCTCCATCCTCAATGTGGCCGTCAGCGCCTCGTGGATGGTCTTGTAGTCACCGAGCATTAGGCGCTGACGTATCTCGACGTCTCGTAACCCGTCAACGAAGGTTGTAGACGGCTTCCCGGCACACGAACTCGGGTGGGAGGTCGACTAAGGCTTTGCTGGCCAGCAGTTCGATTGCCAGGGCGAGCTCTTGCAGCAGCTCCCCTGGCTGCTGCGATCTAGATTTCAGCTGACTGCGGTAGACTGCGGCTAAGCGGTGGTTTCCGAAGCGGTTTTCCGGGCCTCCCAGATGTCCTTGGGCGCCGTCCCTGTCTGGACCGCATTCAGCACCTCTGCGGCCCGTCCCCGGAGGCTCGCTATTAGCTGTGAGGCCTCTTCTTCTGGCGACCACTTGTTGTGCTTGGCCTCTGTATCGAATTGGCGGCGGAAGACTTCGAACGTTGACGCGCCGTCGTACTTAGATGGTTTGACGCGCGCAGATGTGTCGCGTCCCGTCGCGCCGGCTTTCAAATCCTTCTACCTTCTGCCGACGATGTCCTCCACCATGGCGTTCACGGACTTTGTGTTGCTGTCGGCCTTTCCCTCTAAGTCGTTAACGTGGTTCGCCAAGTCTTCGACGCGCTCGCCTAACTCTGTGACGTCCTCCTTCACGCCGGCCAACAGCTCTTCAAATTTAGCTGCCAGGTCCTCGTTCGCAGCCTTCATTTCGGTTAATTTGGCCTTCATTTCTGTAGCCAGGCTGTCGTTTGCCGCTTTCATTTCCGTGGTTAAGGATATGTATGACTGAAATTTCATGAACATTTTCAAAAAACCTCCTTTTCCTCTTTATAGTCTGTAAAACAGGTAAGCCTTCCTGAATCCAAAGAATGCTTAGATAGCATCTGCAAGCCATTTTTAAATGCTCTCATCTAGTTTGAAAGTTACGCAATGCTAGTGTTTGATATGAATTCTAATTCTTTATCCATGTTTTCTCGCTATTGAAAATTTCATCATTTTCCATCATTTAAGATCCTCCTTCCGTCACAGTTTTAGTGTTAGAGTAATGAAACATGGTGCACATGTTCATAAAGATACACTGAATAGAAATTGCCATGGATTTTATTGTGAGATACATTTTAAGTACACTTTCTTTACTTCAAAACACAACAATTGCAAATTTTGGGCACAAAAGCAATATTCATAGCTTTAAAAATTTCTGGAGCCTAAAGTTATTGAAATACAGAGAAACCTATGGTAAATGAACAAAATGGATGTATTGGAAACCTGTTGTTAAAATATTATACCAAATTTAAGTTATTTTGTCGCAAGGGACTTTTTAGGTGACGTAACAAAAAATAAATAAATTTGGCCATGTTTTTCAAACTATCAAAGTGAAATTGACAAAAATTGGGCTTTATCACATTTGTACCAAGCTACATTTGTGGTATAAATTTTAAAAATCTAGGGTTATTGGTTAATGATTTCAAATTTTCAGTCATAGGTATCCTTAATTCGGCCTTCATTTCAGTCATCATCGCGGCCAGGTTGCTATTTACCATCTTCATTTCCATGGCCAAGATGTCATTCGCTGTCTTCATTTCTTTTAGCTCTGCGGCCAGGTTTTTATTTGCCGCTTCCATCTTTGCAGCTAGGATGTCATTTGCTGTTTTCATTTCTTCCATCTTCACTAAAATCTTTGCCAAAACAGCTTCCATTGTCGTGTTCCACTCCTGACACCATTTGTGACTTTGTGGGTTCGTAGAATTAAAAACCTAGTTTGCAGATTCAATATGCTTTTTATTTCAAGTAAAAAGACACTTGTACAACTCTGATATCAGCAGAATGACGTAACACACATGAACGCAATCTTCAAGGCCGCCTGCCACATGTCCACACAGTGGCACAGTCAATTCATAAGTCCATAGACAACTGGATAAAAACTTTGTTCACTCCTAACAGTCCTGCACGACTGACTATCCGATTAGCCACGACACTTTTATAACCGAACCAGCGTTCCTTGAAAGTTACCGAAGCCACACGATCTTTCGTGGCGGCAGGCGAAGGAGAGGGAACTGTCCAAATATCTCTCTGGCTCTTTCTCTCTCAGCAAGTAACAAGCTCTGCGGGCTTGGCTTGGGCGCTTCTTTCTCTTTCACTCCCCACTTCTCTCTCTCTCTCGCTCTCTCTCTCTCTCTCAGCGGTCGTCTGCGCACGGACAGCCATTATCAAAATAATGCCTGGCAAGCAAAGCCGTTTCCGCACCCCCCAAACATTTGAGCCACGAGCCACCACTGGAAATATATGATCATGGATTGTTTACAATATAATTTAGCTAGAAATAAACATTCCATACCAAATGATCTATGATTATATGTGGCAATTGTATTAAATATTACAGTCTCAACAAATACATTTTAAAACTATGCATGATTGGAGGAATTTAATAACAGTGATGTCAAAATTAATTGAAAACACTATTTATAGTCGGTTTTTTGACACTTCATCACCTACATGTTTATATTATTTTTATAATATTAATATAAAATGTGACAAAGTGTCAAAAAACTGATTACAGATAGCATTTTCAATTACATTTTAAAATGTAAAGATGTACTACTGTTTGGTTTTCTTCACTATAGGCTTTATTTAATGTGCTTGAAATATAGCCATGAGGTTATGTGACCTCAAAAAAAAAGTATTATATTAAGAGATCTAGACAAACATTGTTTATAGCGTTGCTGTAAGATTCTGTTGTTATGTATTAACTTCTAGAAAGATGAGTTGAATTACCTAGTACATGTGTAATAACAGCTACTTGAATTACATTTTCTGTAAATTCTCAGCATCTATATTTATTTTTGTACCATTTGACTTCTGCAAAAGATTGATAAGGTACCCATCAGCTCATATTCAATGTACTCACAAGAAGGTATAGCTATTTTGTATCCAGCATTTGCTTAAAGTTAGTTAATGTTTTTCTCCCAATTTAGGGCATAGGAAAAGAACAGACTGATTTGTTTATTTCTTATGCAATTTAACCCATTCAGTCCTGTATTGCTTTGCTACCTATGCCAGTCTTCCTCTAATTTGAAACCATTTTTCATAAGGCTGTCTGGCACACTTTCAAGGAACTGACTTGAATAGCCATGATCATTACAGGGACACACAGTACACTGGCCATGCACTCAAAGCCGGAAGTCATGAGTTGGAGTATTGGCAACCGCAGACAAATGTGCCTGTGGTAAAGGATGTGGGAGGGTTCAAGTAAAATAATCGGTATGATGGAAGCTGATGGGATATCTTTTGACTATGTTTGTATGGATTTTGCTTCTTTTCTTATAAAAAACAGTACAATATATATTGTAAAAAAAATTACAATTCAGAACATCTAAAATGCATATGTTTAATTGGTTAAGGATGGTTTAACAAGAATATGGTATTAAAAAACGTTTAAAACCATTACAAATAAGAAAAAAAGCTTATGTCCATTATAATGGATGCCAGGACTAAAAGGGTTAAAACATTTTCACTAACCTATGATAAAGTCTCTTAGCCATTAAGAAGTTAGAGATTGTATCAAAGTGCTTATTATTTCAATCATTTTTCCACAGAAACACACAGATTAATTATAATAAGAGCAAGTGGTGGAGACTCTGGAACTTATAGATGTGAAGCTACCAATGAATATGGTTCATCTTCAGATTCCATCTCAATATCAGTGGAAGGTAAGGATAAAATTACTGTTCAAAAAACAGAGAGATAAAAAGGATCCATGATTGGCAACCTGATTATAATTTAAGAGTTTTCATATAATTCACTTCACTGGTGTGACAGTCATTACCAGTGCCAACGAGTCAGCAAAGCTTACCTGTAAATTGCAAAGGTGCACTGCTGCTGGTTTGTTTAGGTAGAGTTCTGACAACATGACCTGACAATGTTGCAGTATGCAAAATTGCTAAACATTCTTTTCTCATTCATATAATAGCTATTTCTTGTTGATAGCTAGTATTAATGCATTATGTTGCATTATCATAATCAACATTATCATCATCCCATTTCTGTTATTACTCATTATTGCCACCATTGTATTGCTCTGTACGAATACAGCAAATTCAGTTTTAAAATGAATAAAGTAAATGTTATTCCAGAGAAAAAAGAAAAGCAACTGACTATACTTCATCTTTATAAAACTTTATTAGTCAAAGCTTTTGTGCCATGCTTACTATTCAATTTTACATTGATTTTAGAATTTTTTTATGTGTATTATGATGGCATTGTGACTGAGGGTTAGATCACTCGTTTCTTACCAAGGATTAATTTCTGGCAACCACATTTTGGATTTGTGATGGATGAAACAGCATGTGGATGGACTCTAGTTTCCACTAGCTTCCCTTCCATTCATTCCATCAACTGCTTCATCATCACATTTCTTTTCATCACTAACACCTTCATTTCATATCATCTTCTACTGCAATTATATACCAGACTTCAACTGGTCCTACCGTTCCTGGTTCTCTGTTCACCATTTCAGTTCCAGGTTGTAAAGACAGCATTCCCCAGCCAGGAGGGACTCATGTCCCACCTTCTGTTACTACTTCTTCACTCATGACAACCACTGTGGACTGAGGTGGACTCTTTGCAGAAATCAGACAGTGTTGGCTTAGCTTTTTTTTTTCTTTTCCTTTTTTTTAATTTACGTCCTCCAACATAAGTCATATCAGATGATGAAGGGAATGGGTGAAATGATGCTCAAATGAGCCCAGAGTCCATAGAGCTTAGAGTTACCCAACGTTTATCTTTCAGGATAATGGAAAACTAGGGAAAAAACCTTATCCAGGTAACTCACCCTGACCGATATTCGAACTCGGGACCTCTTGAACTCGAGGCAAGCACACGCTACCAATGTGGACTGGCTTAGCTTAGTTTAGCTTTTATGTGCATATTCTACTTCTAAACTACAAAATTACTAACCCAATTTCTTTTAGAGAGAAAAAAGCAGTAGTAACCATGTTGGAAACTTTTAAGAATATGAAATATACTTAGATTTGAATTACCTCATGAAGCAAACTTATTTAAAATAAAAGCCACCTTAAGATATAAATGTTGTTCTTAGTTTGAAAACAGCTTCAAGGTAGCTGCCAAAGACAACTTAAGAGACACCTTTTCACTTTTCACTTGACAGGTCTGAAAGCAATTCATTCTTTGTAACTTTTACATCGTATACTATGTTTTTCCAATTTTTATGCAACGCAAATATTTTCAAGACAATCACTCCATACCAAACTACTTTTTATATGGAAAAAGTTTGGTTGTTCTTAATTTCCTCAAAAATAGTTGTAATAATTTTGATTAAAGTATCATATACTTCAATTTTTTGTGAATAATCATGAAATCTTGCTCACTCTGAATGAACTTAACATAGTAATGTAAGGTTGAGGTTATAGATGTAGGTAGCCAAAATGTCAATGAGTGGCAGCAAACTAAGGATCGCAGGCAACATAAGAAATGCGAGGAGACAAAAAGGTCAGCAGCAACAAAAAATAGATTTGCAGTACTTAATGAAGAAATAAAGGAATAGTAACCACGCAACTTTGAGGTGCCAAAGACTAAGGCATTGGTACTTGGTGATTCATTGCTCAAATTCTCCAGAGAAGAATGTCGTGCTGAAGGCTATGAAGTATTGTGCTACCCAGGGATCAAAATAGAAGAGTTGAAGCATAAGGTTGAGCACATGGATCTTAAGTGTGAAAGAGCCAGCAGTAATTGCTGTCCATGTAGGTACCAATAATATCCATAGGAATGTTCTTGCTGAAGACATCATGGAAGACACTATGGATTTAGTAGATCTGATAAACAAAAAGTTACCAATAAATCCTTTCATGAAAGTGTTGAAAACAGTGTTGTTGTATAAATTAAATTAATTGCGAGTCGATTAATAACACAAAACAACACTCACTTTTAAAAACCTAATTTGCTCAAACATCAAAGATGCCATTCCATCTAACAAAAAATCTGGTATATATCAAATTGAATGCTGTGACTGTAGTCAAATTTATATTGGAAAAACCAAAAGAAATTTAGAAACAAGAGCAAAGAAACACTTTAGGAACATAAAATACAAACAATTAGAAAAATCAGCAGTTGCCACACATTTTTGGGAAAAAAACCACAACATAAATCCAGAACCAAAATTACTAAAACATACAACAGGAAAAGAAGAACTGTCCACATGGGAACAAATCTTTATTTCAAAAAATAGGAACAAAGTATTCAATTTCGACATCCCCCAGAAAGATTTGTTCAGCAAGTTCCTCGAACCGCCACCAGAGGAGACCGATGACAAAATATTGCCAGCTACACCAATGAGAACAAGTCGATGTCCGGCTGAAGATAGAGGGAAGGCCTCAGAAACCGGTTCCAGGAAAATTTAAAAGTGAGTGTTGTTTTGTGTTATTAATCGACTCCCAATTAATTTAATTAAAAAGTTGCCAACTTCAAAAATGATAATAAGTGGTATTCTCTTCAGAAGTAATGTAAGTGAAAAAAAAAGTGCAGAGAATAAATAATGAACTGGATTGATTATGTTAGGTATGATCGTGTTTAATGGTGAATAGCAATGTATGGTTACGCTATGAAGACAGGAGCTGGGATGTTGTACATCTAAATAGAAGAGGAGCATGGAAATTTGGGAAACTTTTAAGTAAGTTGCCTGATGGGAAACGAATAAGTACAGGGGTGGATGGAAATGGGGTTAAATGTATACCTAGCATTAGCATTAGTAAAGGTTTAAATGAAAATGATTCTGTTACTAACTTATATGAACTGCATGCTAATATAAAGGGGTCAAAAAGGATTAGGAATGAATGCTGTGGCTCAGGTGTGATAAATAAACAAACTGGATTAAAGAAAATACATTGTAACCACCAAGGTAATTTATATAAATTTTTATACCAAAACATTCAATTTGTTGCAAATAAATGAGCGCAAATTGAATTACTCATTCACGAACATAACCCAGATGTTTTAATACTAACTGAACATGGTTTGAAATAGGAATTTATATAATTTAGTAATTATGCAGGTTATAAATGTATTACCAGCTACTCAAGGGAAAGCCATAAAGGGGGTGGCGTTATTATTCTAAGCAGATTTGCTCATATAAAATTTAATGTGCTAAAAAATATTCAGGATCTATCTGTTGAGAGGCAGATAGAAATTGCTGCAGTGCAGGTTACTTTAAATAAAATTGTATGTAATGCTTTAGGCATTTATCGCCCTCCATGTGCTGATTTTAACATCTTTATAGATAAGTTGCAAAGTATGTTAGATCAAATAACCACGTTAAACAAGAGTACTATTATAGCTGGTGACTTTAATTTGCATCTAATGAAAAATGACAAATGTACTTGTAAATTTACCACAGCATTAAAAGATTTTAATCTTGTCCCCACAATTCGTAAACCAACAAGGGTCACCCAGACATCTGCAACTTGTATTGACAACATAATAACTGATCGTATAAACTTGAAAAAAGCATAGGGACAGTGAAGCACAAATTAGCACAAAAGTGATTCGAGAAGATATTGCCACATTGCTTCACTCACACTGTTTATTCACAGGACATGTTTCAACAGCTTTTGCTCTTATCATCAGCTGGTACTCGATGAGTGCAAGTTGTAGTGGGTTCCTCTTTCTCCGTATCGTCAATAGATGGCGTGATGTACTTGTCAAAGATGTCCGGTGGTGGAGTTTCAAAATTCATGACTCTATAACAATTTTTGTTAATGAAGATTTTTTCCCATACGGAAAGGTCTATGGGGTGATTAACGTATTTTATTAAAGATGTTTCCAAGTTGATGTCGTGTCTAGTATTCAGAAAATGAAAAGCCACTGCTGATTTTTCTGTTTCACCATTTTTAATTTTTCTTATATGTTCTTTAGTTCTGATGTTAATATTTCTTTTTGTTTTTCCTATTTAAATTTTACGCAAGTTTCACATTTGATCTCATAGATTCCTGGTTTTTCTTTGGTAGTGATTGAATTTTTGGGAGGGCCTTTTAACAAATTTCTGATATTAAACCTATTTTGCGGTGCAAGAATTATGTTGTGTTTTGAGAAGATTTTTTGGAATTTATTATAGGCTGATGGATGGAAGGTGAATTTTTTAAAATTTTTCTTCTCTTTTTCTCCTGTAGGTTCTAGGGTGGTGGTTTCTTTTATTTTCTTAGCTTTGTTGAATCTGTTAACTGTTTTGACTACTAAATTTGGGTTGAAACCGTTGGATATAGCTACTTATTTTATGTGTAGGTATTCTTCTTGATAATCTTCTCTGTTTAGTGGAAGGTTGATCATCCGAAATATTAAACTGTTGAAAATGGCATGTTGGTGTTGTTTTGGGTTGAAACTGTTGTGCTTCATATAATTATCTGTGTGTGTCGGTTTCCTGTAAATACAAAAAGTGAGTTTGTTGTTCCTTTTTTTTTATCTTGATGTCCAAAAAGGGAAGCACACCATCCTCTTCTGTTTCCAATGTAAATTTTATAGCTGGATTTTGTATATTCAAAAGTCTAAGACCATCTTGTATGAGTTTTTTAGGTACTATTGCAAAAATGTCGTCAACATAGCAATACATAAACCTGAAATTACCCTTAGACGAGTATTTAATAACATTGATGCACCCACTTACCAACTATCAAAATGGCTGGTTCAAATCTTCAGATCCTTCACAAAATTTGAAAATTTAAGTATCAAAAATTCGTTTGAATTGTTAAATCTCCTGAAGAACACAAAGATCAACTCTACAGATACTTCAGTTTTCTTTGACGTCATTTCTTTATATCCAAGTATACTGTAACCTTGTGGGTTCGTAGAATTAAAAGGCCAAGTTGCAGAAATTAAAAATCTCCTTTATTTTCGTAGAAATACTCTTATAGATTACAGCAACATTATGTTACATACACCATCAGTCTACCAAGGTCAATCACAATAACAAACAGTGACAGCAGATTACATCCTTAGCTCTCATTACAACAAACAGCTGGCTGTCTCTCATTTCACAAATGAGAGCCCTCTTGGCCCTCTTGGCCAATCGTCGCCTCTTTAAGCACTTCACAGATAATTTCTAGATGATTCGCAAATAAACCAGAACGCGAACAATCTCTATCAGTCCAGAAGTAACTAGAAATTTCCATTTATCTCAGTTTGTATGTTTCGGTAAGTCTTTTATCTCAAGCGCTATGCTTATCTGCTTATGCAAGCTCGTTATCTACGTGAAACCTATCCGTCTGTTGTCTTCCTCTGCAGTATTGTGTACAGAAACCGCGCTTCTCTCTCGGCACCGAAACTTCCGTGCTTTTTCGCCGCGACAATACCTACCAATGAGCTTATTCCACTTCTCAAAAAATGGCTGGAATCAATACAAATAACATCTGAAGAAATAGAAGAACTTTCACAACTTACAGAAATTTGTATCAATCAGAATTTTTTCAGCTTTAATGGACAGATCTATAAACAAAAAACGGGCCTAGCTATGGGTAACCCATTGTCTCCCTTCTTGGCAGATTTATTTATGAGTGCTTTTGAAACACATATCACAAAATCTTTTCCAAATTATTTCAAAGTCTGGTATTGCTATGTTGATGACATTTTTGCAATAGTACCTAAAATACTCATACAAGATGGTCTTAGATTTTTTAATATACAAAATCCAGCTATAAAATTTACATTGGAAACAGAAGAGGATGGTGTGCTCCCCCTTTTGGACATCAAGATCAAAGAAAGGAACAACAAACTCAATTTTGGTATTTACAGGAAACCGACACACACAGATAATTAAATTAAGAACAACAGTTTCAACCCAAAACAACACCAACATGCCATTTTTAACAGTTTAATATTTCGGATGATCAACCTTTCACTAAATAGAGAAGATTATCAAGAAGAATACCTACACATAAAATAAGTAGCTATATCCAACGCTTTCAACCCAAATTTAGTAGACAAAACAGTTAACAGATTCAACAAAGCTAAGAAAATAAAAGAAACCACCACCCTAGAACCTACAGGAGAAAAAGAGAATTTTTTTTTTTTAAAAATTCACCTTCCATCCATCAGCCTATAATAAATTCCAAAAAGTCTTCTCAAAACACAACATAATTCTTGCACCTCAAAATAGGTTTAATATCAGAAATTTGTTAAAAGTCCTTCCCAAAAATTGCATCACTACCAAAGAAAAACCAGGAATCTATGAGATCAAATGTGAAACTTGCGTAAAATTTAAATAGGAAAAACAAAAAGAAATATTAACATCAGAACTAAAGAACATATAAGAAACATTAAAAATGGTGAAACAGAAAACTCAGCAGTGGCTTTTCATTTTTTGAATACTAGACATGACATCAACTTGGAAACATCTCTAATAAAATACTGTCACCCGAACATCGGAATTCCCGAGAGAACCAGCAGCTGGCAGGTAGTGGCCAGACGGGAAGCATTCAGACAACACCTACCCATTTATCTTGTAGCGTTAAAGAGAAGATGGTTGGAAAAACATCACTAGCTATCTCTTTCCCCTCCCCCTGACGTCTAGAACAGTCGGGATGATTCACTGAACTGCAAAACTTCCAGAAACAGCGATCTTCCTATAAAAGGTCTGCAGTTGGCGAGTCAGTTCAGTTCTGGGCGAGCACCATGAGGAGTGCCGTGCTAGTGAACGGACTGGAAGACCGTGTACGTGTATCAGAGGAGTTGTACGTAATTGTGAGTGTAGAGTGGACCTGTGACAGACGAACTGGTGAATTGTAATTCTGTGTGCTACGTAATTCTGTGTAATAGGCAAGTGTTCCAACTGTAATTCGGTGGAAATAAAGAACATTTCAGTTTGTGCAATTGGACTTTTAATTTCACAATCCCACAAAGTCACAACTGGTGTCAGAAATGGGACATTACAACGATGGACGCAGCTTTAGAAAAGATTTTACTGAAAATGGAAGAAATGAAGACGGCTAATGACAACCTCACCATAGAGCTGAAAGAAATGAAGGCGGCAAATGACAACCTCCCTGCGAAAACAGAAGCGGTAAATACCGACCTTGCCACAAAGTTGGAGACGACAATGACTGCAATGAAGGCTGAATTAACCACAGAAATGATAGTAGCAAACGACAGTCTGGCCACGGAATTGAAGGCTGCGAACGAGGCCCTCGCCGAAAAATTTGAAGAGCAATTGACCGGCGTGAGGGATGACGTCATGGAGCTGGGCAAGCTGATGGGTCAAGTGGACGAGCGCATTAACGACCCAGAGGGAATGGCCGAAAATAACATCAAATGCCTCGAAGACCTGGCTAACCACGTTAACAACCTGGAAGGAAAGGCCGACAGCAGCGTCAAGTCCCTGAACGCCATGGTGGAGGACGTCGTCGGCAGGGGGTTGAAGGATTTGAAGGCCGATGCGCCGGGACGCGACACATCGGCGCGCGTCAAACCTCCGAAATATGACGGCGCGTCAACGTTCGAGTCCTTCCGCCGCCAGTTCGACACGGTGGCCAGGCATAACAAGTGGTCACCGGAGGAAGAGGCCGCACAGCTAATAGCCAGCCTCTAGGGACGGACCACAGAAGTCCGAAACGCGGTCCAGACTGCGGCGGCCCCCAAGGATATCTGGGAAGCCCTGGAGAACCGTTTCGGGAACCACCGCCTAGCCGCAGCCTACCGCAGTCAGCTGAAGACAAGGTCGCAACAGCCAGGGGAGACGCTGCAAGAGTTCGCCCTGGCGATGGAGCAGCTGGCTAGCAAGGCCTTGGTTGACCTTCCACCGGAGTTCGTATCCCGGGAAGCCGCCTACACCTTTGTCGACGGGGTACGAGACACCGAGATACGTCAGCGCCTAATGCTCGGCGACTACACAACCATCCACAAGGCGCTGACGGCAGCATTGAGGATGGAGGCGGCCAAGGTTTCGGCTACCTCGACGTCGAGGACGAGGAGTGTGTGCTACACCGGAAACAGAAGACCAGCCGAGGGACGCCGGAGAAGACCTAGTGGCCTGTGTTGGGGATGTGGACCGCTGGGAGACCTGGAGAGAGACTGCCCACACCAGGGAGAGTAGCCGGGGAACGAGTAAGGGCCGTCGTGGAGGGGCACATCGGCGCCATATCCACTATCCCCTCGAGTGACACTGCGCGCCGTCAGCCGACGGATGGATGACAGCCTCATCGCGGATGGTTGGGTGAGAGGGAATCCGTGCCGCGTGCTGGTGGACACCGGGGCAGTCTTGACCATCATCAGACCCGACATAGCCAAGGGTTTGCCATCCAGGAAACCGAGTCGACCATACCAGCTAATGACGGCATCGGGTGACACCTTGCCTGTGGAAGAGGAGGCTCTGCTGAAACTGACCTTGGGACGGAGTGCCGTGCGCCTGTGGGTGTTCGTCGCGAAGGTGGTTGAGGAGGTGATTCTGGGACTGGATGCCCTCAGGAGCCACGAGGCAACGGTCGACGTCGGCAGGAAGGTCCTGCGGCTCAACGGAGAAGAGGTTATACTCCGTCAACCCGAAGAGCGCCTTGGAATCTGCAGGGTAGTCTTGAACGAAGACGTGGTTGTCCCTGCGAGGAGCGAGGTGGTGGTGACGGCACAACTGGAAGGCCTGAGAACCAGGAATATGATACTGGACCAGAAGACACCTGTACATGGACTATGTGTAGCCAGGGCATTGTTGCCGTGCCGAGAGGAGGTGCCAGTGAGACTGCTAAATCCAACGAACATCCAGGCCGGGATGGAGTTGGGAACGTGGGAGCCCGTGGTAAGCGTAACAGCAATCGACGAGACACAGGAACAGGTGCCAACGCAACACCTGGGGCCCCAGCTAGAAGGATTACTGGAGAGGGCAGCCAACCATCTGACCGCCGAACAGCTGGGGAGAGTTCGACAACTGCTGAGACGATACCAGCGCGTCTTCAGCCAAGGTAACATCGCCAAGACCCTCACCCGCCTGACAGAAGAACACCGACCTTATGTGTGGAAGGACGACGCTGAAGACGCTTTCCAGCACCTGAAGAAGACCCTGTGCAGTGCTCCAATTTTGGGATTTCCACAACCAGGTGACGCCTTCATTGTAGACACCGATGCCAGCGACCACTGTGTTGGAGGCGTCCTATATCAAGTCCAGGACGTCCACGAGCGGGTGATAGCCTACTACAGCTAGACGCTATCCAAGGCAGATAAGAACTACTGCGTGACCCGGCGAGAATTATTGGCGGTAGTAAAGACCTTGGAGCACTTCCACAAGTACCTGTACGGTCAGCCATTCCACATGAGGACTGACCATTCCGCCCTAACCTGGCTATTGAGCATTCAAAACCTGGAAGGCCAGACAGCACGTTGGGTCCAGAGGCTGCAGGAGTACGACTTCACCTCGGAACATCGCAGGGGGAAGAGCCACGGTAACGCAGACGCTATGTCCCGAAGACCCTGTCCAGAAAAGTGCGGTCAGTGTAAAAGAGTGGAAGAGAAGGAGCGTGCCGTAGCAGTCCGAGTAGTCACGGCAGTGCCTGCGGATGGCTGGGATAGCGCAGGCCTGAGGAGGAAGCAGCTGGCGGACGCAGACTTGGGGCCACTCTTGAGGGAAGTGGAGGCAGGGACAAGACCAACCTGGCAGCACATCGCACCGAGGAGCACCACCTACAAGTCGTACTGGGCCTAATGGGACTCCTTGAATACCAGAGAGGGCGTGCTGTTCTGGGTATGGGAATCACCCGATGGGAAGACGCAGAGAGAACAGTTGGTACTTTCCCGGAGTAAGATCCCGGAAGTCTTGGAGGAAGTGCACGCCGGTACTTCAGGAGAACACCTGGGAGCGAACCGACTACTGGCGCTACTACTGGCTGAGGCTCCGAGCAGAAGCTGAGAGGTGATGCCGTCAGTGTCACGTGTGCGCAGCGAGTCGCGGCCCCCAGACTAGGAGCCGCGGTCGCATGCAGCAGTACAACGTCGGAGCGCCATTCGAACGGATCGCCGTCGACATAGCTGGACCATTCCCGGTGTCCGACCGAGGCAACAAGTACCTAATGGTGGTCGGGGACTACTTCACCAAGTGGCCGGAGGTGTATGCCATCCCGAATCAAGAGGCAAAGACAATCACAGACACAGACTGCAAGTGTTCTGACAATTTGGGGTGCCGTTAGAGCTGCACAGTGTCCAGGGTACCAATTTTGAGTCCAACCTAATGAAGTAGGAAATACTAAGGTATGGGGTGAACAAGACCCGCACGACGCCTCTACATCCCCAGTCAGATGGCATGGTCGAAAGAAACATCAAGACCGTAGAGGAACACCTGAGGAAGGTCGTGGCCAGCCATCAGCGAGACTGGGACGTCAAGGTGCCACTGTTCTTGCTGGCCTACCGCTCGTCAATACACGACACCACGGGGATGACGCCAGCCAGCTTAATATTCGGCCGAGAGTTACACCTCCCTTGTGACCAGGCTTTTGGAAGCCCTCCGGAAGCAAAACACCCAGCGACCGAGTATGTGGAGAACCTGGTGGACCACCTCCACGACATGCACGAGATGGCTCGCCAGAACACCCAGAAAGCGAGCGACCGCATGAAGACCCAATACGACAGGCAAGCCAACAACCAAGGGTTCCAGCAAGGTGACCTGGTCTGGTTGTACCGCCCTACCCGGACAAGGGGACGCTGCCCCAAGCTTCAGCAGCCATGGCAAGGACCATACCGGGTGGTGAAGAGGATTAACTACGTGGTCTACCGCATCCAGAAGGTTCCCCGAGGAAAGATATTGGTGGTACACCTGGATCGCCTGACCCGCTATGATGGTGCTGTTCGGGACGACCAGCTTTGAGGAGGGAGCAGTGTCACCCAAACTTCGGAATTCCCGAGAGAACTAGCAGCTGGCAGGTAGTGGCCAGACCGGAAGCATTCAGACAACGCCTACCCATTTATCTTGTAGCGCTAACGAGGGGATGGTTGGGAAAACATCACTAGCCATCTCTTTCCCCTCCCCCTGGCGTCTGGAATAATCGGGATGATTCACTGAACCGCGAGACTTCCAGAAACAGTGATCTTCCTATAAGAGTGCTGCAGTTGGCAAGTAAGTTCAGTTCTGGGTGAGCAGCCGTGAGGAGCGCCGTGCTAGTGAACGGACTGGAAGACTGTGTATGTGTACCAGAGGAGTTGTACGTAATTGTGAGTGTAGAGTGGACCTGTTACAGATGATCTGGCGAATTGTAATTGTGTGCACTACGTAATACTGTGTAATCGGCAAGTGTTCCAACTGTAATTCGATGGAAATAAGGAACATTATGAGTTTGTGCAATTGGACTTTTAATTTCATGAATCCACAGAGTCACAATACGTTAATCACCCCATAGACTTTTCCGTATGGGAAAAAATCTTCATTAACAAAAATCGTCATAGAGTCATGAATTTTGAAACTCCACAACCGAACATCTTTGACAAGTACATCATGCCATCTATTGACGATACGGAGAAATAGGAAACCACTACAACTTGCACTAATCGAGTACAAGATGATAATAAGAGCAAAAGCTCTTGAAACATCTCCTGTGAATAAACAGTCTGAGTGAAGCAATGTGTCAATAACTTCTTGATTCACTTTTGTGATAATAACTGATGTTCCAAGGTCCTTTTTTAAAGCTGAAGTTATCAAGACAAATATTTCTGATCATAAATGTCCACTGTTACAAGTCTTGTTTAAGAAACCACAGGAAGATGGTAAACACATCTATCGTAAGGTTTATGATAAATCTTGGTATCCAGCTTTAATTATACATTTAAACAAAGAAAGCTGGGAAGAAGTAGATAAGACTGAAAATGTCAATGAGAAATGTACAAAATTCCAAAATATTCTAAATTATTATACTGACAATGTTTTTCCAATCAAAAAGTGTAAAGTCTCAAGCCAACATATTGATAAGTTGAAGTGAAATGAAATGTGTAGTGTTTAATGCCCGCTTTTACTACATACGGCACGGCAAGCGATGACACTGATGATAGATGAGAAGAAGATGGAGTAAGGGTGGAATGAGATGGCAGGAGAAACCGGAGATCCCGGAGAAAACCCGCCCCAGCGCCGTGTTGTTCACCACAAATCTCACTTTGCAGTCGCCTGGGATCAAACCCGGGCTACCTTGGTGAGAGCCAAGCGGTCTAACCACTGAGCCACGGCACGGCCTTGATAAGTTGAGCTGGATTAGTAAAGGTATATGCACATCTAAAACTAGGCTTAGACTGCTACCGGAAATGGAAAGAACCTCGGACAACCAAGTTTTTCAAGATTATGTTAAAAAGTATAGACATGTGTACAATCAAGTAGTTAGTATTGCAAAATTGTGGCACAATAACAAACTTATTGCAGGATCAAAAAAATAAGGCAAAAAGAAATATAAAAATTATTTGTGGTTGGTTTATTGACACTCGTCACTTACTTTTTCATATATTTATGAGAGACTAGTTTCAAAGGCCCTGGCCTCCATTTTCAATCTCTTCCCAACTGGCAACTGTTGTTATCTGCTCTCTCTGGTGGTGGAACTATGAACTTTTTTGTCAAATTATCTGCTGGCGGGATTTCAAAGTTCATTACGCGATCCTTATTCTTCCAGATGAATATGTTCTCCCATGTTGTCAATCTATTTTGGTTTATCACTCCTTTTAATAATTTTGGATTTGGATCAATGTCATGGTTTTCATTCCAAAAATGAAATGCTACTGCTGACTTGTCTTCTTGTTTCAATCTGATGTTTCTAAAGTGTTCTTTGACTCTGGTTTTTAAATTTCTTTTTGTTTGACCTATGTAGCATTTTTCACAATTCTTGCAATTTATTTGGTATATTCCAGATTTGTTACCTGAAGGAATTTCATCTTTTGTTTTTGAATTTAGTAATTTTAAAATTGAGTATCTATTAGTAGGTGCCAAGATGATATTTTGTTCCTTGAATATCTTTTTAAATTTATTAAATGTTTTTGGATGATATGTGAATGAACTGAATATGCTGTTGCTTTCTTTTTCTTTAATAAATGTGGTTGTTTCCTTAATGGTTTTCTTTAGTTTGGATTTTCTAATTTTCTTCAATACCAAACTTTTGTTGTATCCGTTTTCTTCTGCTATGTGTATTATTGCTTTTTGTTCCTTGAAATATTCTTCTTTTTCCATGGCAAAAAGAGCTTGGGGCCTAGTTAATAAAATAAGAGGGAAAGTTTCCAATCATACCGAGTGCAAGCAAATAGTATCTAATGGTAAGGTACTTAGAGATCCAATAGAGATAGCAGAAGCTTTCAATAACTATTACATAAATTTTAACAATAGGACAGTTAATAATAAACGAAGTAACATAGTGGAGTACAAACCTAAAATTTATAATACTAATACACTATTCTTAAATCCAACTGATACACAAGAGATAATAAAAATAATTGACTCATTAAATCCTAGCACATCTACAGGATTTGATGGTATAACAAGTAATATCCTGAAAGTATGTAAGCACTGTATAGCACAGCAATTTGTGGATATCATAAATGCATCCATGTCAGAGGGTATTTTCCCCTCTTGCCTAAAGAAGGGTAAAGTCGACAGTTAAAATTTCTATAAATCATTTATTTATTCATCCTTTTGATCATAGTACATGATATAGGACACGTCAAGTACTTATAACTAAAAATTATACAGTAAACATTTACACAACACAAGTTTAGATATGAAAATTCAGAAAATGTATGTATTATATAACAATTTATCTGAAGTTGACATTCAAAAAAATTCACCTATGCTATAAAAACAATGTTCTAATAGGAACTTTTTCACACAGCATTTAAATTTAGGAAGTGCAGATATTGTCAACCTAATATAATAAATTACACACCCAGAAGGGGTTCATGGAAAAGTATTTAAAAACTCATCAACTGAGTAAAAACAATTTTGCAATAGCAGATGTTTCACCTTTTGCTTAAATGCAGATTCTGAGGTGGTGAGTTTAAAGTAACACCTGTATTTAAAAAAGACAGGACCTTTTCTTGATCTTTCAAAAGCTTTTCACTGTGTGGATCATCAGTTTTTAATAAAGAAACTTGAAGCATACGGTATTAGGGGAATAGCAGGTAACTGTAATAGCTTATTTGTTAGACAAGAAACAAAGTAATTCCTTTCTTGGAAGTGTTGAAAACAGTGTTGTTATGATAGATTAAATTTAAAGGGAGTCGATTAATGGCACTAAACAACACTTACTTTTAAATTTTTCCGGAACATGTTTCAGAGACTTTGCCTCTATCCTCAGCCGGCCATCGACTAGTTCTCATTGGTATAGTTGACGATATTTTGTCACAGGTCTACTCTGGTGGCGGTTCAAGGAACTTGCTGAACAAATCTTTCTGGGGGATGTCGAAATTGAATACTTTGTTCCTATTTTTTGAAATGAAGATTTGTTCCCAAGTGGATAGTTCATGTTTTCCTGATGTATGTTTTAGTAGTTTTGGTTCTGGCTTTATGTTGTGGTTTTTTTCCCAAAAATGTGTGGCAACTGCTGATTTTTCTAATTGTTTATGTTTTATGTTTCTAAAGTGTTCCTTTGCTCTTGTTTCTAAACTTCTTTTGGTTTTTACCATTTTTGGATCTAAAAATAATGAGGAATAAAAACAGATTAAGCTTTGGTATTTACAGAAAACCAACACAGACAGACAACTACATAAAAGCTAATGGCTACAACCCAAGATCCCACAAACAGGCAATCTTCAATAGTTTAGCACACAGACTGGTAAACATCCCTCTCACAGCAGAAGAATACAAAACAGAATACAACAAAATAATTGAAATAGCCAAATCATTAGTAGACAAAAAAGTGAACTTAGCAAAAAAGAAGAAGCTACTAAAGGAAACCACAACCCTCTCAGCTACAGAAACTAATATGATTTTCAAAAAATTCACTTACCATCCATGGGCCTATGATGAATTCAAAAAGGTCTTCAAAAAACAAAATATTCAACTAGCACCAGTCAATCATTTCTTCTTAAAAAACCTAATTTGCTCAAACATCAAAGATGCCATTCCATCTAACAAAAAATCTGGTATATATCAAATTGAATGCAGTGACTGTAGTCAAATTTATATTGGAAAAACCAAAAGAAATTTAGAAACAAGAGCAAAGGAACACTAGAAATATGAACAATTAGAAAAATCAGCAGTTGCCACACATTTTTGGGAAAAAAACCACAACATAAAGCCAGAACCAAAACTACTAAAACATACATCAGGAAATCAAGAACTATCCACATGGGAACAAATCTTCATTTCAAAAAATAGGAACAAAGTATTCAATTTCGACATCCCCCAGAAAGATTTGTTTAGCTAGTTCCTTGAACCGCCACCAGAGGAGACCTGTGACAAAATATCATCAACTACACCAATGAGAACCAGTTGAGGGCCAGCTGATGATAGAGGCAAAGCCTCAGAAACATGTTCTGGAAAAATTTAAAAGTAAGTGTTGTTTAGTGTCATTAATCGACTCCCTTTAAATTTCAATTTAAGAAACAAAGTACCGAAATTAGGTCGACTGATGGTAAAGGTTACATAAAACAACATTTATCATTGTTACAATAATGAATATGGGGTCCCTCAAGGTTCAATTCTAGGTGCCATACTGTTCTTATTATACACAAATGACTTCCCTGAACATCTACCAACTAAAGGCACTGATATCACATTATATGCAGACGACATCACTTTACTTGTTTCAGCAAATATGAAGAGCAGTTAAATAGCAAATGTATGGAGGTGTTACAAAGTCTGGAAAAATACTTTTATACTCAAAATCTTATCCCAAATATTAATAAAACCAATTACTTACTATTTTCACTGGGCAGAAGCTATATCTATAATGGACTGAATTTGACATACAAAGAGGAAAATATATCTAGAGTGCAAAATACAAAGTTCTTAGGCATTAACTTTGATGATAATCTCTCCTGGCAAAATCACATTTCGATGGTTCACTCTAAACTTAAAAGGCCTGTGTTTTTGTTACGTCAACTAGCTAACTAACATTTTACCTCCTTAAATAATTCATAACGTATATTTTTCTTTATTTCATTCACATCTGGAAAATGGGGCTATGTTATGGGGTTCTGCTGGTAAGGCTCTTTTTGCACACCTATTTTCAATCCAAAAGAGGGCTATTAGAGTTTTAGCTAAGTTGCCACAATCTGAGTCATGTA
Organism: Mantis religiosa; assembly: GCA_030765055.1. NCBI lineage: Eukaryota > Metazoa > Arthropoda > Insecta > Mantodea > Mantidae > Mantis > Mantis religiosa. The sequence goes on along the minus strand of CM060950.1, from coordinate 276,515,659 downwards.
GACCATACTTTAAAAAATTCAAAATCTTACCCCTCTTTTGCATATAAGTAAATTCTGTTATTTTTTATGTAAAAAAACACTCAACAGTATCCCCTTGCCTAAATAAACATATACATAAACACCACACTCGCAGATTTGATTTGATTTGATTTATTGATTCATCCATTAAAACATGTACATGTTATAGGACACGTCAAATTAAAAACTAAAACAGACAAAATTTCTTCAATCATATAGGGGCCAGATTGGAAATAAAAATATTATTTATGCTGGATCAAAATACTTCAACCTTTACCAAAAAGACTGAAGTCATCAATAGACAGAAATACTTTTAAAATAGAGCTCAAAATGTAATTGTTAACCCACTGTTTTTATAATGAAGAGGAGTTTCTTATCCATAGTGGAAATTAATCACATTTTAAGCATAGTTCAGTTTTTGACATAATAGTATGCACAGATTTACATTATCAATATTAGGTCAATTCTTTAAACTTGTATTCTTTATCACATGACTGATGTGGTCTTAAGAACAAATGTCTATTTGTATATAGTGTTATTTTGTATTGTAATTATTTTGTATTATAAATTGATGTGGTCTATGTAACACTGTTTTTGTGTATACTATAAGACTGAAAATAAACAAATTAATAAATAATTAAATAAATAAATAAATGAATAAGTAAATGAATAAATAATAAATCAATAAATAATAAATAAATAATAAATAAATAAAAGCTTACAAACCGTAAGAGATCACTTAATTAGTACCGGCGAAATTAATTACGATTAACTATTAAATTTTAGATGAGTCGCATTTTTTACACATCTGCTTCACTTTCGTACCTATTTTGAGGACGTTTCGCAAATCTTCGTTTGCATCTAGATGCAAACGAAGATTTGCGAAACGTCCTCAAAATAGGTACGAAAGTGAAGCAGATGTGTAAAAAATGCGACTCATCTAAAATTTAATAATTTTTCGCTTCACTGTGGTGTTCCAATACAGTTGAATCTCGATATACGATTAACTACTTCCAAGATATTTCTTATTATTGGCATAAATTGTAAATAATTAGCACATGTTTAACTGCTAAATCACTTCACTTTCTTTTTCTCATGGTTATGCAATGGCTACAGAATTTTGAAGTCTTCACATAGTGAGCTGTTTTTAAAAGATCTGACTATTGGTTAAGCCTACTGTATTCCTCTTGTATCTGCAACAAAATGTGTAATACAACTATTTATAAAACTCTCAATTTGAAGCTGATAGAAGAACAAGGTTTTGTGAGAATTGTTTATTAAAACAGTGGGCAGAATGTCATGTGCACATAATGATACTTCTTGTCAATATGATATGTATACTGGACCAAGATTGATATTGTGATTGGAAGCTGCAGTTTTTAAATACTTAATTTCAGAGATTTAGATATTTAGTTTCTTACTTACCATAATGCACCAGGAATTTATTCCAAATTTTCATATCTATAATTTTGTAGGAAATTACAATAACTTATCCTGCATTGAGCCTTAATGGGTCAGAGCATGGTGCTGTGGTTGTGGGTCACTAATGCACATGTGTTTGGTTCTATTCTGAGGGCGCAGATTTTTCGGTCTATACATAGAACTGGTACACACTTAGCATCATGATGCATTTCAGGAGCTGGGAATAAATTTATTCATCCTTTTGATCATAGTGCATGATATAGGACATGTCAAGTACTTATATCTATACTTATACAGTAAGCATTTACACAACACAAGCTTAGAAATGAAAATTCAGAAACTGTATGTACAATATAACAATTTATCTGTAGTTGACATTCAAAAAATTCACCTATACTATAAAAACAATGTTCTAACAGGAACTTTTTCACACAGCATTTAAATTTAGGAAGTGCAGATATTGTCAACCTAGTATAATAAATTACACACCCAGAAGGGGTTCATGGAAAAGAATTAAGAACTCATCAATTGAGTAAAAACAATGTTGCAGTAGCAGATGTTTCACCTTGTGCTTAAATACAGTTTCTGAGGTGGTGAGTTTAATATTTTTGGGTAACTTGTTATATAAGGTAATTCCAGAGTGTCTTATGCTTTTGCTGAATAGTGATGTATTATGTGTAACCATGCTCAATTTATGCCTATTTCTATTGAGATAATGTTTTTCAAAGTTTGTATGAAAATAAACCAAGTGTTTTCTAACAAACATCACGACTTCTAGTATATATAGACAAGGAAGTGGCAATATATGGAGTGATTTGAATAAATTGATACAAGAATCCCTTTGTTTCTTTCCCATTATTGTTCTGATTACTTGTTTTTGAATTTTAAAGATTATATTTTCTTTATCACAGTTACCCCCAAAAAAATCACTCCAAATTTTATTAAGCTATTGAAATGAGCAAAGTATAGATTCCTCAAAGTGTTCAAATTTGCAATATTTTTTATGGTTTTGGACATAAAACAAAGCTGTCTTAGCTTAGATGCCAGTTTTTCAACATGTGTGTTCCATTTCAGGTGCTCATCAATCCATACACCCAAGAATTTAGTAGTGGGTTTATAGTGCACCAATTCTTTATCTAATTTTATTTGCAGCTTATATACATTAGTATTCTGAATATGGCTGAAGGAATTGGCTACAGATTTATTCTTATTTATTATTAACCTGTTTTGTATAAACCATTCCTACATTCTTTGGTCTAAGCTCAGTATGTCAGACTTAACATCATTGTCATTTCCCATTACATCTATGGATGTGTCATCCGCAAACAGTACAACCTTATTTGGCTGTAGATGATTTGTTAAATCATTTATGTAAATCATTTATGTACAGCAAATATAAGAGGGGTCCCAGGGCTGAACCTTGAGGGACCCCACAAGTTACCTGTTTTTTTCCCGATCTATGTACTTTGGATGTAAGATTATGGCGATTTATTTCCACTATTTCAACTAGTTGTTCACCTTGATTTAGATATGAACTAAACCAATTATTTGCTATGCCTCTTATACCACAGCATTCTAGTTTTTCCAACATTACTTCGTGATTAACTAGATCAAACGCTTTAGTAAGGTCTAAAAATATTCCTATATTATGTTCTTTCCTATCTAATGAACTATACACACTCTAAAAAATTAAATATAGCTGTTTCAGTAGATTTACCTTTTGTAAAGCCATTTTGCGCTAAAGTTAGCAAGTTATGTTTCTGAATAAATTTTTGACTTGGCCTTTTCTAATATTTTTGAGATGGAAGATAAGACTGCTATTGGCCTAAATTTCTCAGTTCTACTCTTGTCACCTGTTTTAAAAAGGGATATTATTTTTGCTGTTTTCAGTCAGTCTGGAAACACGCCTGTTGAAAAAGAAGCATTAATCAAATAGCACACTGGTGTAACAAAATGCTGATAACAGTGTTTGAAAATACAATCAGGAATCTCATCCACTCCATGAGAAGTTTTGTTTCTTATGTTTTTCAGTATTATACTAACTTCATTTGGTGTAACCGGATAGAGATACATTGTATGTGTATTCCTAGGGACATGGTTGCTCGCCCAGGGTATTTTTTGTTTATCTGAAAGCTTGTTAATTATATTTATAAAGTAATCATTAAACGACTTTGCTACTTCTTTCGGATCTGAAATGAGTACACCTTCCTCATTTTTAATGCTAGGGTTTTGCCTTTTTGAGCTTATTCCTAATTCTTTATTTACTATCTGTCATATAGTTTTTAGTTTATTTTCGGAGTTTTGTATAATCTTTTGTGTATGGTATTGCTTTGTAGCTATCAGAACCTGCCTGTATATCTTCTTGTATTTATTAAAATATACTTTAAAACTCTCTGTGTTTGCAGTTTTATTAACTTGGCTAAGATATTTTAGCCTTCTAGCAGATTTCCTAATTCCTTTTGTTACCCATGTCTTACAGTTGAGCTGTCCCCCTAATTTTATTCTCTTTTCTTGTATTGCAATGTCAATGTAGTGTTTTATTATGTTAGGAAAGGTTTTAAATGAATCATTTATATGTTTTTCCTCGTATACTTTTTCCCACATTTCATTTTTTAAGAGATCCCTAAATGCATTTATATTCTTATCACTATAAATACGCCCTATTCTGTATTTGCTCCTTGTATCATACTTAAAAGTGTTCAAGGCAATTTGGAAAGTCGGGGCTCTGTGATCTGAGAAGCCTGTTTCAACTACTTTAACATTTCTAGCTTTAAGACGACCTTGTTTTATTAATGCTTGGTCGATAATAGTTGCTGAGTGGGATGTTACTCTAGTGGGTACACTTATTACAGGTGTAAGGTTTTGAAGTAGTAAAAATTCTTGCGTAATTTTCCCTAATTTACCAGGGGTAAAATCAATGTTCCAGTCACCGATTATCACAATGTCCTTAGTCAATGGCAAGCTATCAAGAAAGGTATTTAAAGATGCTATTAAGGCGGTGATATCACTATCCGGCGCTCTGTAAAGACAAATAATAATTATGTTGTGTTTAGTTATTTCTATTACACTAGCCTCAAAGTGCATTTCTATGCTTTTAGCTCTTATCCTCGGCACCTCCCTAGTTTCTAAATTTAATTTGGTTAGTATACATGAACCTCCATACTTTTTACTATATCTACAGTAATGTGATGCAAGTTTGTAATTATTAAGACTTAGGAACTTAATTTCTTCGCTACTCATCCAGTGTTCAGAAAGACAAATTACATCGGGATCTATTTCGCCTGAGTCAAGCAAAACATCAAAAGATAATTTCTTGTTCCTAAAACTCTGAACATTTTGATGAAAAATCCTGATTGTATTTTCTACTACCTTCGCTTTGACCTTTTTATTATTTACAGTTTGAGGAATCTGTCCACCACTTACCACCTCAGAACTACTATGTGATATTGTGACTGAATCACCACCTGAACCATCATTTAGTTTCCCTGGTGTTGTTTACATATTTGAACCACTCTACTTATGGCTTTGCTAAGCAAATATGAACCTTTAAAATTCAGATGTAACCCATCTCTTCCTAGATAACTGTGGTCTATAAACTTATTTACATCACAGTACACTGAATTCAAACTTTGGCAAGCCCATCGCAAATTACTATTGATGCTGTTTATGTATCGTTCATGAACATCCCTACGTTTAATCACAGAGTTCACCACAACACACGCCCTGGGGAATTTCTTCTTTGTTTCTCTAATGGTGCCGTATACTTCACCCATCACTTCATCTGGATTATTCGAGGTCTGACTATTATTGGTACCAACATGTAGCATCACTATTTCTGAATGTTTCACAACATTATTTATATCTTGAATCTTCTTTTGTAGCTGCCCAGCCCTTATACCACGAAACACACGAATATCAACATCCTTCACTTGCACATGCTTTATCATAGAGCCACCCATTAGTAACACTTCACGTTTAACGGCTTTGTCTTTGTTCTGTTCCATTGCCATTTTGGATTTGGCGTTAGCATTCGTCCACATGTATTAGGGTTATGATTAGGATTTACTACAGAGGCAATTCGGCATGGAGACCAGTCATGTTCCATTGTACCTATGCCGCCAAGACAGGCACCACCAGGAGTAAGGATGAGGCGAGGGGAGACAGAGGGGGATCATCCCAAGGAGCCGCAACAGTGCAGACGGCAGGGTCTCTACATTGTACTAAGATAGAGACTTCCCATGGCAGGCCAGGACAACAGACATACTCCCTTACCAGCCGAGCCTGAAATTGCCCCAGCAGCTGAGCCTGAAATGGTCCCAGAAGACTGGCAACCGACCTACCAGAGGAAGAATTAGTTTTTCTCAGAGCATATCATCCTGCCATGCACTGCTGAGACACCTGCCGACACTTCTTACCCTGAAATAGACCACCGGATGAGAGATGATGTGAAATGATGATGGAAATGAAATGGAGGAACAGGAAATTCGGGAGATGTAATTAGCCTACTCAGTATTTGCCTAGCGACCTGGGAAAACCCCCCAAAAAACCATGGGTCAGGTAGGTCAGCCACAGGAATTGAACTCGGGCCTCCCAAATGCGGGCCACAGGCGAAACCACCTGAGCCATCCTGCTTGGTATTTCAGAAGCTACAACAGGTAGCACTTATAGGTCACAAAAGCGAACATTTTCGTTGGAAGAAGCAGGGTGCTTCCAAGAGTTGAAAACTTTAAGTTTAAAAATAAGCTAATATGCTTTTTCTGTCTGTGTGTATATTGGACAACTTCCCAGTATTTCTACTACATACACAAAGTATGGGTGGATATACCATGTTAAAGCAGTTTTATTAGGCTAGCTTACCAGTTGGTTTAAAGTGCCTCTTTTGAAAAAAGATTTAATAATTTGCTTGCATTATGATCAGTATGAGTAGACCATCAGATTACAGTTCATATGGAGAAATTCAACTGCACTTATGTCAGTGTTTATATAATCTTATATAGTGTGTCACTTGAAAATTGATATTTAGTTCAAGCTTTTATCAGTATGATTTAATGCATTTGGAATTGGGGTTGATTATTTTCATCAAAGTAACAAAGTAGATATTTTAACATAGAAATTTTATTCTGAAGAAAATTATTTTTATCTGAAGAACAGAACCGTATTTTGTAGCTATGTATGTTATATATATTAGAAAAGGTTGCTTTCCATCCTAGTACACTGCTCTGAGGAATACCAACCATATTTTACAGACTTGCAGGTAGAAGTGCAATCATAAAGAGAATTTTAGTTTTTGTACTGGAATTATGTATGTGTTCTGCTTTCAAGTAAATATGATTTAATTCTTTTGTGATCTTCTTACCTAACAATTTCTCATTTTTTGGATATCAGTGTTGTGATTGACATGTCAAATGCTTTGGAAAGATCAAAATTATAAGGCTCAAACTTTTTCATTTCTAAATATTTGGCTTCAAACAGTTGCTTCAAATAAACATTGCACAAAACATGTACCTAGAAGTTATTTATTTTCTAATATGGTGTGACTGTTTATTGCAGGAATATACATACATCCTGACTGCACAGACAATCCATTTTTTGCCAATTGTCGTCTGATAGTGTCAGCACAATACTGCACTCACAAGTATTATGCACGCTTCTGTTGCAAGTCTTGCACACTAGCAGGACAGCTGCCATCTCATGGGCCTCATTTAGAAAAAACAGGTACAGACATAAGCAGGAGAAGAAAATGAAGAACATCATCCCTAGTCACTCATGGTGCTTCACAATCAGGCATATAATTATACTTCAAGAACATTTGATAGACTGCTAAGACAGTGCTATGTGTTCCTGCTGCAAGTTTGCCTATTTACAAACAATAGCTATAAACATAAAAAACTCATTCCACGTGAAAAAAGTATTACCATAATTCATTAATAAATTATACTTAGATACTCTAATGTTCATACCAAATGTGGTTGAGGCAGGGTGAGAGAACCATTGGATGCTTAATTTCTTTACTCCGTTTACAGCCATCAACATACCACAGAATTTAAAATATGCTTTATGCCGTTAAAAATGTAAGCTTGGGTGTTTTTAGAGATACTGAATATTCATTGTAAGCTCTACTTACTATGCAGGTTAACTTTATTTAAGAAAAGGTGTGGATTTTCAAGATTAAGTCTTACAGAAGTTTTCTGAGTAGAGACTTAATAAGTGGTATTTGCTTATAAAAAGAGCTTTCTTTCATCATTCACTTTTTACCAGTGTGGAATGATGAAAGCTGAACATTTTGCTGCATCTTGCCTGATATGAATAGACATTTGTTTATTTAAAAATAAAGTATGCAGAATAAACAACAAAAGTTAAAGAGCAACCAGAAAGCTTAGATAACAGGAAAAATTTGCTTGCAGCAAATCTCACATAGGATACAGTGAATAAGAGATAAGAGTGATAAGAGAATATGCAAAGCATCTTTGCTTTGCAAGAAATTTCGCATATGAAACCACAGATCACAAAAATGTCAGGCAAATTATCTTAGGAATCTACTCATAACTTCAAGCAATAGCTATTTAAAGAAAAATAGAATGTGTTTAGTGTTTGTCCTATACAGTTTATTATTTTATTTAGGCATATAATAGGGTCTGTCAAGTTTAATGTGCTTAAAATTTGCATGATTTGCAAAATTCTTTGCAGAAGTTAGTACCTATGTCATTTTTAAACATCTGAATACTAAAACTTCAAAATTAAAATATTTTATTCAATTAATAAATAATTTGTTTTACAGATTTGATAACAATAAGTGAATACTATAGCCTAAAATGTTTCCAGGCATCAACATTGGAAATTTAGAGATCCTTAAAGATGTATTTTAGTACACAACAAATGTGGAACTTTCTAAAGAGTAGGCATGGCAACATATTTTGCATATAAATGTGAAGGAAGAAACTGCTTCAATATAAGACATATAAATGAAAATTGAAGCTTGCAAAAGCCTACATATGTGCATATTTTTTATATCATATACAAAATGTTGATGCCTAAACTGATAACATTAACTCTATGTCATTCTGCCTTAGGTACATTAATATTTTGATGTACAACATTACAAGTTTATTCTGAGATAGTGATATAAAATTTTGTCTATTCTTCTGCAAATAAGGGATAGTTTTGCTGACATAACATTTCCTTTTACTCATAATTCTTGCACAAATATTGCACTCATATTGTTGTACCATTATAGGCTCTGGATTCTCTATCATCCTTCCTTTTCTAGAATGTTATTACTAACATGGTAAGAAATACTTTCTCCCAAATTATGGCAGGAATTTCCCTTTGCAATTTTATTCTAGAAAACCCAACATTTCTTCTGTGTATACAAAAAGTGTTTCAGCCTGCTGACACGATTAAAAGTTTTAAGTCTCTCAGCATAAATGCTTCCTTTGCTTATATGTTTCTTCTCCTTAATGTTAGATGGTATTAATGTTCAGAGAATTTTTGAGTGATTTTATTAGCAACTTTTAGAAGGACAACTATGTACTGTCTTTTTAAAAGAAATATGGCATACAAACCCTTATTGTTACATGTTACTGGTATACAATCAAAAGCCGTTTTTAGGTTCTCATACCTGCTACAATCCTGTAAAACAAAGACCTTAGAAATGAACCGTGCGTGCAAAGTCCTCTTTCAGTTTATAAAACTCAATTACAAAGAGCAATTAGGATTACTTTTTAGGACACATAAGTAATCATACTCCAAAGCATTTAATATATTTTTGAACAGTGACTTAGTTTAAAATGCTGAAATAGTTAACTGCATCCAATATCTCTCTCCCCAATAATATATTTGAGATGATATTCATATAGTCCTCACTTAAGTATTGTAGTAATATTACCTAAAACAAATTTTATTAAGACCATCTCACCCTGCTGGAAGCAACACTATGACCAATTATACAACATCCTGGAATTTAGTCAATACAAAATAATTAACACATTATCATGTGTGCAGTAAAGTATATAAAATAGGGTAATGTGGAGAAAAGAGTCCAGAAAAAAAAAAAACATAATAAATTTGTAATGAGTCTTAATTATCTGCCTTAAAGTCATGTTATATTAAAGACACTGATGCCACATTAAAAAGGCAAGTGCAATTAATGCAAATAATTAAAGATAATTAATAAAGAGACCAGATATAATTGGTGTTAATACCAACGTTTAATAATTATGTAACATCCTCTTCTCTTTCTTTCTTCAAACAAATCTCTAACATTATTCTCCTATAACCAGGATCTTAGTGTATATGACAAGGCAGAGCCTAAAGATCTACTTTAGAAACTTTTACTTCTAAATACTTAGTAAATAATTATAGTTTGTTTGTAATTGTTGTTGGTAGGTTTTTTTTTTTAAAAAAAAAGAAAGGTGCACAATAACATCAGCTTAATAGCAGTAAGAGTTCCCATCAACATAATTTATTTTGAAAATTTGTAATGAAATTAGTTTTTATTAAGAGTTTCAAAGCACTAAACTCGTACATTTAAGCATCTAAAGCAATTGCAGCATAGAATGATTGAATACATAAATTACAGAACAATTAGTTTATAAACTGAAAATTAAGTTATCAAATGCAATAACCTGGTGTGCTTTTTGCTTTTTTTTCACTGATGTCATTTATTATATAGACTTAAAAGAACTTAACTTTAGTAAGATTTCATAAAAGTGCAAGTTAAAAATGTATGGACATTTTAAATGTAAGGAAGTATTTCAGGCTTAAGCCATTTGATAATGAGACGTTACATGCATCAGCAACTCCTAATGTCATATAGATTGTTTTTTCATGCAGAATTTTATGCCTGAATTTTGACACAAAGTTCTCCATTTTCAGCATACTTTTCTTCAGTCCGAATAACATAAGGCATTATGGACAACGTTTAATGTGTTCAAAGTGATCAGGTCTTTAATATAACAGCTCTAACAAGGAATGGAAGTATGTGACCAATGCATCATATCATGTAGCACATGAAGTCAAACTTAATATGTTATAATGTGTTACATATTCAGTCAAAAACATTCTGTTAATATAGCAATAGTTGATACATGTATGAATTTATAATCTGGTGTGAATGTTTTTTTTGGTGATGCTCAGAAGCTCCACTGCCACTCCAACTCTTGACACTCTGAGTGTTCAGAACTTGTATTATTTTGTGTACATTATTCTATGTTTTTTTTTTTAATTAAGTTATCATTAATAGTGGAAAATAAGCTATCTTTCTGCTTTCCTTAATTTCTTGTGAGATATTTTAATGTGAAAATAAGTCATGTTGTAAGTGAAATTTGAAGATAATGAATTTCATATTATTTTTATTCATAATTTGTAAATAAAAGAATGAAAATAAAATTAGTAGTTTACTAAAATTGTGTTAGTATTAACTTTTTGCCTATCATTTGTTTCCTCTCAGATGTACAGTGCTTTGTGCTCACAATGCAAAAAATGCTGAGCAGATCACACAACAACTGATGAAAGAGGTGTAATAGTCCTCCCATTTTCATAGATATAGTTACTATTATAATGATCATAATCACATACCTAATCATAAGAGTTATTGAAAATATTATCCCCATCTATTCATATATTTCCGGAACCCGCTCAAGAAATTTTTATTCACAACGGTATATTCAATAGCTGAAACTGAGTAGACTTCATGCTTAATATTCATTTTCTTTTACTTCTTTCAATGAATGGGTGTTTATTTTGTAGCTTTATCGTTCAATAACATAACATAACCCAGGGTGCGACAGCCCATACAGGGCCAGGACCTACCAAACCAACTGCCGGCCTCACATCCACATACACAAGGTAGAGGTGGGCAATCATCCGACTGATATGGGGAGCAGATGTGGTCAGCATCTCGGCATCCCCCAGCCGGAATGTTGGCTTTCGTGACCAGGGCCACTTACCTATCATATTTATTGTTCAAGCTACCCCATAAATAAGAATCAAATAAATAGACAAGCACAAGGGTCACAAACCTTTTTTAATTAAGTTATCTTTAAAAATGTGCTGAATTAGATTTAATGACTTTTCAATGGCATATGCAGTAGCAGAGTCTTGTTGGAAAAATTCAGATTGACATTCAATGCCACTCAGCTGTTTAGTGTAAAGCCAAGGACTGAAATGTTTGAAGCAAATGGTTATTCTGACATTCGAAATTTAATATTATGTACTTCAGCATAGGCCTGTATATGCCCTAGACTGAATTTTTAATATGGATAAAGGAGAAAGTTTCCAAGAACAGATTGATTACAGTGTTTTAAAATTGACTATGTTGTGCAACTGTAAATATTGCAATTTCCTTTGTTTTTAATGATCAGTAATATACTTATTTGTCAACATTATACATTTTAGAGCCCTTTCTTTTCCTTTTCTTATTATTCCACTTATACCCCGTTTTTAATGCAATGATCACATCAACTGCCTTTTACCTTTGGAACATATTGCCTCTAGGCAATGGTGTTAATTGGGTATTCAGTAATACTTGTATTTTTAAACTTAAGTTTATTGTAATTCAATATGGTGTTATATGTGATTGAATCCGGTCAGAAATAAGCTTTTACATATAAATATAAATACAAAAATACCTACAACATCTTAACAATAATGGTAACAATTTGTTTTATACATAATTTACAGAATACAAAATATCAAGTGACCAGTTAAAGGAATTAGGACATTAAGCTAATTAACTATTTATAAAATTTGCTTACACAGATATTCCTCAATACTAATGAAAGAATTACTAACCAAAAACTGTTTTAACACCTGTTTAAATTTATTACAATTACTGTGTTCTTTACATCTTTTGATAGAGTATTATAAAATTTTATTCCGGTAAAACTAGGCATCTTTTAATATAAGTGTAATCTGTGGCTAAGGATTGCATATTTTTTAGGTCTTGTGTCATATCCATGAACATCAGAGTTGGTGCACAGGGTGGAGTTACACTTTTTAAAGAGTAGAATGTTTTTTAATATATACAAGTTAGGTAAAGTTAATATTTCAATGTGTAAGGACTATGATACAATGAAGCACAAAATTAATATAATTTTGAGTCGACAACAGCTGATAATGTTAGGAAGATCCTAACGAAATGCGTTCTAGGTAAAAACTAGCAATAAGTGGAACATTGAGTACTCGTTCGACTCAAAATTATATTAAAGTTAATATATTTAATTGTCTAATGTATTTCTACAAGGCTCATTTATATTTTAGTTTGCCCTGGTATCAAACTGCTCTTTCTTGTAGAATAAATATTTTGCCAAAATTTATATTTGATGTGGTGCTCCATAGTTCAATCACATGAGCAATATGTGAATGAGTTGAAATATAGCTGCTTAAATTAATTTTAAAGAGAGTCGATTAATGACACTAAACAACACTTACTTTTAAATTTTTCCGGAACATGTTTCTGAGGCTTTGCCTCTATCATCAGCCGGCTCTCGACTGGTTCTCATTGGTGTAGTTGACCATATTTTGTCACAGGTCTCCTCTGGTGGCGGTTCAAGGAACTAGCTGAACAAATCTTTCTGGGGGATGTCGAAATTGAATACTTTGTTCCTACTTTTTGAAATGAAGATTTGTTCCCATGTGGATAGCTCTTGTTTTCCTGATGTATGTTTTAGTAGTTTTGGTTCTGGATTTATGTTGTGGTTTTTTTCCCAAAAATGTGTGGCAACTGCTGATTTTTCTAATTGTTTATATTTTATGTTTCTAAAGTGTTCCTTTGCTCTTGTTTCTAAATTTCTTTTGGTTTTTCCAATATAAATTTGACTACAGTCATTGCATTCAATTTGATATATACCAGATTTTTTGTTAGATGGAATGGTATCTTTGATGTTTGAGCAAATTAGGTTTTTAAAGGAGAAATGGTTGACTGGTGCTAGTTGAATGTTTTGTTTTTTGAGGACTTTTTTGAATTTATCATAGGCCCATGGATGGTAAGTGAATTTATTGAAAATCATATTAGTTTCTGTAGCTGAGAGGGTTGTGGTTTCCTTTAGTAGCTTCTTCTTTTTTGCTAAGTTCACTTTTTTGTCCACTAATGATTTGGGAAAGTTATTTTTTGTGCTATTTCAATTGATTTGTTGTATTCTGATTTGTATTCTTCTGCTGTGAGAGGGATGTTTACCAGTCTGTGTGCTAAACTATTGAAGATTGCCTGTTTGTGGGATCTTGGGTTGTAGCCATTAGCTTTTATGTAGTTGTCTGTCTGTGTTAGTTTTCTGTAAATGCCAAAGTTTAGTCTGTTTTTATTCCTCATTATTTTTAGATCCAAAAGTGGTAAATGCTCATCTTTTTCTATTTCTACAGTGAACTTGATGCTTTTTTTCTTGGATATTTAAAAGTTTTAGTGCATCACTGATGTGTTTTTTTGGTACTATTGCAAAGATGTCATCTACATATCGTTGCCAGAATTTGAACATCCAAGGGAAACCTTTGTTGATCCTTATTTCTAATGCACTCATGTATAGATCGGCCAGGAAGGGTGATAGGGGGTTGCCCATTGCTAACCCTGAAGTTTGGTGGAAATATTTTGTTTGAAACTGGAAGAAATTTTGTTCTATGCATAATTTGGTTAGTTCGATGTAGTCTGAAATTTCAGGTGATGCCATTCCAAGTGATTTGAGCCATTTTTCTATCAACGGTGGGAGTTGATTAACTGGTATGCTGGGAAACAGTGATTTAACATCAAACAAGACTAATGTGTCCTCTTCTTTTATTTCAGTATCCTTAATGTGTTCTATAAGTTCACCAACATACAAACTTGCAAAGTGGCTAACAAACAAATTCAACTCATTTCCAAAATTCGGCAGCCTAAGCATAAAAAACACCTATGAACTTATAGAACACATTAAGGATACTGAACTAAAAGAAGAGGACACACTAGTCTCGTTTGATGTTAAATCACCGTTTCCCAGCATACCAGTTAATCAACTCCCACCGTTGATAGAAAAATGGCTCAAATCACTTGGAATGGCATCACCTGAAATTTCAGACTACATCGAACTAACCAAATTATGCACAGAACAAAATTTCTTCCAGTTTCAAACAAAATATTTCCACCAAACTTCAGGGTTAGCAATGGGCAACCCCCTATCACCCTTCCTGGCCGATCTGTGCATGAGTGCATTAGAAATTAGGATCAACAAAGGTTTCCCTTGGATGTTCAAATTCTGGCAACGATATGTAGATGACATCTTTGCAATAGTACCAAAAAAACACATCAGTGATGCACTAAAACTTTTAAATATCCAAGAAAAAAAGCATCAAGTTCACTGTGGAAATAGAAAAAGATGAGCATTTACCACTTTTGGATCTAAAAATAATGAGGAATAAAAACAGACTAAACTTTGGCATTTACAGAAAACCAACACAGACAGACAACTACATAAAAGCTAATGGCTACAACCCAAGATCCCACAAACAGGCAATCTTCAATAGTTTAGCACACAGACTGGTAAACATCCCTCTCACAGCAGAAGAATACAAAACAGAATACAACAAATCAATTGAAATAGTACAAAAAAATAACTTTCCCAAATCATTAGTGGACAAAAAAGTGAACTTAGCAAAAAAGAAGAAGCTACTAAAGGAAACCACAACCCTCTCAGCTACAGAAACTAATATGATTTTCAATAAATTCACTTACCATCCATGGGCCTATGATAAATTCAAAAAAGTCCTCAAAAAACAAAACATTCAACTAGCACCAGTCAACCATTTCTCCTTAAAAAACCTAATTTGCTCAAACATCAAAGATGCCATTCCATCTAACAAAAAATCTGGTATATATCAAATTGAATGCAATGACTGTAGTCAAATTTATATTGGAAAAACCAAAAGAAATTTAGAAACAAGAGCAAAGGAACACTTTAGAAACATAAAATATAAACAATTAGAAAAATCAGCAGTTGCCACACATTTTTGGGAAAAAAACCACAACATAAATCCAGAACCAAAACTACTAAAACATACATCAGGAAAACAAGAACTATCCACATGGGAACAAATCTTCATTTCAAAAAATAGGAACAAAGTATCAATTTCAACATCCCCCAGAAAGATTTGTTCAGCAAGTTCCTTGAACCGCCACCAGAGGAGACCTGTGACAAAATATAGTCAACTACACCAATGAGAACCAGTCGAGGGCTGGCTGATGATAGAGGCTAAGCCTCAGAAACATGTTCCGGAAAAATTTAAAAGTAAGTGTTGTTTAGTGTCATTAATCGACTCTCTTTAAAGTTAATTTATCATAACAACACTGTTTTCAACACTTCCAAGAAAGGAATTGCAATATAGCTGCTGTTTGAGTTGAAATATAGTTTATGAATATTTCAAAACAAATAAGTTTTTGCTGACTATAGGGGAGGGTGGGGTAATTCTGATCACCTAAGGAAAAATATCTCTAATTTGCAAGAAGTTTCAGATAATATTTAATACTCTTAAAAATGTGAATTTGGAGCACTTTTCCAAAATGCTGTCAAGTTGTAGTGTAAAGAAAATATCAAATATAATATTTGTAACAGAAAAATCATTATATTGGTTTGATCATTATTACCCTACCTGGTTGGCTATTACCAATCACATAAATATGACTTTAATCTAAATTTCATCCAGTTGAAAATTCTAAAGGAATAATACTTTATGCAAACATAGTCTACAATTCTTCAAAATGCACTATATTAAGACAATAATGACAATATTTTTCAGAAGAGGGCAATGCATTGAGTCATTTTCCACAGAAGTCACAAGTATAACCCACTGGAGATTCCCATCAAGTACAAACAGCATGAGCCCATTGTCCACATGACACACAGTGATACCAGGTTATTATTTGTTGTTCCTCACATACTAAGGTATCTGAGATCATCAGATTCGTCATCACATAAGTCATCAGAAATATCTTCATCTTCTGAGGAATCCTCAAAATGGATAGCATGATGGAAGTTTCTCTTTGGTTTGTTTAGGAATATGCCTTTTACTGCAGGCTTTGACTGCTTTTTTACTTTAGTGTTTCTGGTGTCTTTTGCATTTTTAATTTTTCTTTTTCTGTCCATTTCTTCTAAGCCTCTTTCTGAGGCATTGATGTCAAAATCGGAGAATGTTGTTTTCTTTTAGTTTCATTTTCCCTTTTTCCTCTCTCTGCAATTTGGAAAGGTGATGCAGTTTGAAGTGCCATTTGATCTCATGATAGCCCTGCAGCATCTCTATTTTCAGATGGGTAAGAGGAATGTACACCACCATTTGTACTGGAAGATAACAGAATATGTACTTCATCAGAAGGTGCAGAAGATGGACCTGCCTTCAGCTCGGTGGTAGGACTGTCCACACTGATCCCTTTGACAACTCCAGTCTGCACAGGCAAAAGCTCCTCTTCATTGTATATATTGGGTTTTAATGGTACAATCCCTGCTTTTTGGAAACCAGAAGTTGCTTTCTCCATCATTGCAATGTAATGATAAATGCTTTGTTAAGTAGACTTGCAAGATTGTAAACTCTGATTCTCTTCTGCCCAGTTGGTGAAGGGCCTGGTGTTTTTTCAAATAAAATACATTCTTTGTTGAGAGCAGTCTTTAGTGGCCCATACAGCGTAAGGTCAAGGGGTTATAATTTGTGGGAAATGTGGGTTGGAATGGAGACCATGACAATTCCTGACTGCTTGCAAAACTCGTATGCTGCTAATGAAATGTGACTTCCATGATTATCACATATGAGCAGTACAGGGTCAGTGAAAGAAGGCCTCACATGTGCAGCAAAATGTTTAAGCCAAGCGATGAAAACTTCTTCATTCATCCACTTTTACTGCATTTGCATGAAGCTCCAGGTGGGCCACCTACTTCAAGAAGAGAAGTCATCCGCTCTCTTGGGAATATAAACATTGGAGACACAAATATACCAGAAGAACTCATGGCACATGACACTGTCACATTTCTACCTGTTTCTCCACTTGTTGCCACTCCAACCTGTTTTACTCCCTTCTTTGCAAATATCTCACATGGCTTATGCACGTTGGAGATGTCAGTCTCATCCTGGTTAAAAATCCTTGATGGAGGGAAGTTATATTTTTCATACATCTTTTCTAAGTACTCATAAAGCTTGGAAACTTTGTCCTTGTTAAATGCTGAGATTCTATTTAGACTTGTCGCTTCTGACTTTCATAAGGTAACAGTAGGATTGTGTTTCAAAACGCCTCTGACGCAATCTTTTCCAGCGTATCTTTAAACTTGTTGAAGTTGTGTCTCAGTCAAAGTTTCTCAGCATACTCAAAGGCCAAATGGCAAAGTTCTGTGTAAGTTATTCCATTGAATAACTTAGATATCTGTAATATATGGTAAATAATTTCCTTCTCCTGCTGAGCAATAAGAACAGGATTGCATCCCAATCTTATAGGTTCAGTAATCCCTGACATACAGTGTCAAAAATGGAATGTTAAATGCACTAGATGCCTTTTGAATCCCCATTCCATTATTAACAGCAGCTATTGCATTGCTAAAATCATCAGAACTCCATTGGGCTTTAATACTAGTTCTCACTCTATTCAGCAGCATCTGCAAATAAAATATTCTTTGATTAGGTGTTTAACATTGGGCTAGATAAGCAGCTTCAGTTTTCCCATAAGAAACCACAGGGGGCATACCGAACAACTGATCGCCATTGTACTGATTGTTGACCGGTGTAACCCCATACTGCCCTTTTACTTTATTCGTTAACCTTGCGCTCACAAAAACAAAATAATTGTGAATAAAATATAATGAATGCAAAGCCAAAACTATGATTCTTATTGTGTTAATAAGAAGTTAAACCATACCTGTGCAATGATGTGTATAGTTTTCATGCAAAATGTTAGAACTTTAGATCAATATAGGTATGAAAGCTTTCAAGATTCTAACAACAAACAAATAAGAGCCAAGAAAGATGGCTGATGCTCAGTTAGTGTAATATGACTAACACTAGATGGCAGCACCAATCAGCAACGGACAGATCACTCCAGAGGGGTCAGATTCAAGTGACCGGCAGTACCCAACTAATCGGCAATCGACCACCTTCTCCTTTCTGAGCCCAGTTCCTGTATTTGTCCAGCATAGGTAAGTGATTTATTTATATTCAGTTCTAAAAAGATTTACAAAATCTATGCCATTGAACTGGATTGTGGTTTATGGCAAAATACTGACTCATCAGTAGTTTTAAATCCTAAAGTAATTAATTGAGGAGCATTTTTGCAGAAGTTGATACAGTTGATACAGCTTTCACATTTAAATAAATGAAATAAATATTAAAAGCAGAAGCATTATTAACAGTGAAGTATTCTTCATATTTGAGTGTGTGGGGTTGGAAGATTTTAAGTTGTATTTTTCAGATGTACTTAATGTTTTTGAAATTGGTAAAGCTTTATTAACCGAAGTGATACTTTTGGATAATGGATTTTTTGGAATTATTTCATATTCTGGACTGTCTAACATAAGGTTTACTCTCTGAATATAGTCTTCTGTCTCCATAATTACTAGAGAATTACCTTTGTCGGCTTTTAGGTATACCACAGGCTTCCTATTTAAATTTCTTATTGTTTTGTTGTAAGTTTTATTGTATATTGGGGATAACTGCTTTATTATATCCAGACATTCAATTTTGGCTTTGGTTAAGTTTTCATTTTTCTTTTTTTTGGCCACAACATTAAACTGCTAAAATCTTTAAGTACACCCATAGAATTGGATATTTGGGAAAAAATATTCATAAACAAAAACCGTGATAAAGTTATACATTTTGAAATCCCGGCATTAAATGAAGTATTAAAACTTAGTGCCCCTAACACCAGATGGCAGAGTGATCGCAGCTCCGTAGTAGTGGAAGAAGAGGAAGGTTCATTTAGTCACCAAACAGCTGAGGATGAGATCGAATGATCTTGAAAAAGTTTCAATTATACAACAACAAATAAGTGAAGTTTGAGTGTAAACATAGTGACTCATAAATCAAACTCAAATAAATAAATGAAGTTTACTTATATTATTGATCTTTCAGAGACCAGTAATATAATATTGCAAAATACAGATATTTTCCTTTTTGTCTGTATAATTTGGGACCTTAAAAATGAAAGATTTTTGCAAAACTCGATAGATGCAATTTGCTTAGGATAACCTTTACTAAGCTTGCGGCAAAGGGGAAAAATACTATAATAAAAACAAAGAAATAGCAGCATCACAGTGGGTAAAATTATCCTGCCATAACAGTCTTATAAAAATCATTTGGGTCTTCATCATTACAAAATATTGCATTAATTTCGTAACACCCTTCTTCTTTGCGATAGATGCCATGTTTACTTCAGGACAAACAGTGGATTGTAACATGCTGTTGCATATTTTAATCCCTCGTTTCAGCACAGTGGCATCTGCTGGAGATGCTGTGTATGTATTACGCACTGCAGTTCTCACTTTCTGATGTTTGCTCAAAGCTTTACTGTAACTGAGGTCCCATCAGAGGGGGCTCTGGTGGCCCCCCTCAATGTTATAGGTGCCTGGGGTTTAACCACTCCAGCAACTTCTGTCACTGTAACCCACGCTGCTTACGGTGCAGTGGCACACACACCAAAAATGTCTGTTGCCGTGCAACCACTGAGGTACCTACCTGCGCTAACTGCAAGGGTGGTCACATTGCATGCTATGGGGGCTGCCCGACTAGAAAGGCTGTGATAGCCTCTAGGAGGGCGCCAGCACCAACATCAGCTAGGCAGAATCCTGCCCCCGCTGAACCAGTGCAGCCAGCTGCTTCTGGTTTAACTCAGAGAGCTCGAGGTGTGCCTACCTTTGCGGAGGTTGCGCGCAAGCCTGCGGATTTTCCGGCAGTACCACGGGCAAAACACGCACGCCCACCTAAGGCTACACAAACAGCCCCTACGACTGTGACATCCCATCTGGAAGCGCAGCAGCGTTTTCAACAACTTCATGGCACTTAATTTAAAATCCTTAATGTTCCAGTGTGTGTTCAGGAGTTTCACCATGCCATGATTTGCTAATATGTTGTAGTAATCCTTAAGGGTCAAGATATCCTCCATTTTCCTATAGTGTATTTTTATATTCTTCCAGAAACCCAATCAGGAGCCATGTAACTGTGACTCCTGATAGGAAAGAAGTGGAGAATGCTGGTGAAAGTCCTGCTTTGTTCTAAAAGTGCAATGAGTACAGCCATCATATTGCTGTTTTTGTTTTGGCCAGCGCAGGAGTCAGAAAACAGATGAATAGTGGAAGGTCAATTAGGTGTTATTGTCCTTTCTAGCTCTAACAAGAAATCTAGGAATGCAGAGGCAACTTCATTGCATCCTCTGACTGAGTTTCCATCCAGATTTAGAATGAGATGTACTTTTTATCCTGTCTTAGAATGTAACGTAATGCATAGGTTATAGAGCCAAATGCTGTCATGCATAGTAAACTTCTTCACCAACAGATAGTTTGGGCAGAGGTTGGATTTGTTGAATGTCAAAACATATGTTCACTACATTTGGATTGCTTTTTTGTTTCTCATAATGCTATAAAATCTACTTGCACAAACTTTATGCAACCTGCACTGAGTTTTAAGTTCATTTTTTTCCCATGAGATCTTTCTTGGTTATTACTTTGCAGATATCAGTATCAGATATCAATAACAAGTATCAGTATGTGTTGTTTCAAATAACAAACCAAAACAGCCATAAAATATATATTTGTAGTTTGAAAGGGAACAAACATTAAATTATTTAATTCTTTCCACATTTTTGTAAGCAGTAGTTCTGAAATAGGTACCCTCTACGAGATTTGAATTTGGAACTTTCTCTTAACATATACAATTTTATGTCACTTTTAACTGCTATAGTAAGCTCATGATGTTCCTTACCTACTGCATTACTGCCTCTGTTTTCTTTTGGTGAGAGTCCAGTTGAAATATGATAGATGCAAATGAAACATAAATTAAGATGGAAATGAAATCCTAATGGTAAGAAGACAAAATAAAATATAAATTTACAGTTAAACACAGTAAATAAAAGTCCAACAGCAAGGCAGAAAAAAGCTGAATTATATACATATAAGTAAAGGAAAAATAAGAAAATGAACAGGAAATGAGCTTCAATAGTTAAGCGGAGTCCATTATGTATAATCGTGGATAAAAGGTTTGTTTATATGAAGGAAAAACCTGAAGACTTACTATAAAATAGGAATGCATTACATGATCATTAGGATAAAACCTCAGACAATCTGAGTGCAAAGAGTGCATTAATGAGTGACGCTTGGCAAGTGGAACTTTCACTTATAGCAATAACCAATGAATCTTGAAGAGAGAGATAAACTTGAAACCAATAATAGAAAATGGGCATCTCAAAGAAAATTGTCCAGGTCGGCAGCCAACTCGAGGTCTGGGGAATGATCATTACTTGTAACTATATCGTTGTGCCGGAAAGCTGTTAGTTCATGCGCACGTTAAATTTTAACACCGTACAGAGTTGATTGGAACTTTAAATTTGTAATTTGTTTTACATTGTCACATTTTTTATGCATAGGGAATAAGTATATAATTATATAAAATATGAAGGCAGGAAATGGGAGTGCTATCAAGTGAGCTGATAGATCATGTATAGAAAGTTTTATGAAGCAGGGTAATCGGGTTTATACTCTTGTGTGCAGGGAAGCAGAAAATATTTAATAAGAAACTATACAAGCAGTTTCTAAATAAACAATAAAGGAAGGTGAAAAGGATTTTAATTCAACACTAATATGCCCTGAGATGTACACCTCCCTTTCCAGAACCAGTATTGAACCATATCCGAAATTTACTTCCTAAGCTTCTAGACCCAACTGTAAACCTGGCCCGCTACACTAGATATCTTGTATATTCTCAGCTTGTTCTAAGCCAGCAGAAAAGGTATGCCAATTAAATCAAGCATTAAAATCCAATTCAAAGTAAAACAGCATGTTATCTATCTTCTCTTCCCATCCTGAATTAATCCTAATTCATGTGGAGCACCCAATAAATCAAACTGCTACCCCAGGTTTCCATGCCCAAAACTTCAGACAGTTTGTGTTGTGTTTGCAGCATACATACATTTACAAAGCAGTAAATCGAAATCCGTTCTAGCACATTCTTCATCTCATGTATCATTAGTGTTATCAGTGTTAAAAGCGGGTGTTAAACACCCACAACTATAACTGGATGCCACTATAATTGTTGCACAGTTCATTTATGTTGTCTCTAATTCTTTACCTGTCATATGAATTACGCAAAATTAATTTTGAATGAAGAGAACTTCAGAGACTAACCATACAATTCAAAGTATCCATTTTATTTTTCTTATATCTTAGAGGTATATTTGAGAAATTTAAGAACATCAAATGCTTTTCCATGTCAAAGATATTTTGGGGTGGCGAACGTATATTAAAATCTTCAGGTGTCATTCTTGGGAAAGATATAACCTTCACGGAGGCACTGATACGTACGTATACAGGGACTTATTTTTAAAAATATACTTTTTATTGTATAAGGGTGCTTTAAGGCAAAGCAAAATCTCTGTATAAAATATATGGTTTGAGTATTGCAATACATCTACCTTATAAGTACGCGATAAAGAAAGTAAGAAACAATTTCCATGCAGCAAATACACTGTACCTATATTATCTCTAACGAATGAACATGCCTCCGAAATCAATATTCTTACACCTTTTATTTTTTCCAATTTTGATACACATTGTGGTTTTACTTTGTCGACTGAATCATGAAAACCATGTCCAAAGAGATCTTGCCTATTATCCTCTCAAGTGGAACTAAATAGTAATAACCCATGCTACGGCGTTTAGTACACCAACTAGCACTTATTTCTGCTTATAAGTATAAAACATTTTAGTTAGTTCTTTATATACCACAGTTGCAGGTAACGTCATATTTATATGAATATTGCCGCCGAAGCATTGTTAAATCGCCACGACATGCCAGTGTCGGGTACGTGCAAAATAAAGAGATAGAGAGCTACGCGCGGGCAGAAAAGAAAGAGACAGATAATGAGGGGCGCCAGCACTAAACGCTTGCCGAGAAAGAAAGAGACAGAGATAGTTCCATTGTGCTCTCGCTGTGCAACGAAAGGCCTTGAAGCGTCGGCGCGTTTCTAGAACAATGATTAAGAGGTATAAAACCTGACACAGTGTGCGTTGCCAGTCAGTTGTTAATCGAATGTGCAGCTATGTGGACGTATGGCAGACGACGTTGAGGACTGTGTTTTTGTGTGTTACGTTATTCTGGAAGGGTTGTAGAAAGCGTGTTTCTAATTGTAATAAAGAGCATTTTAAATTTCTGCAAACCGTGAGAGCCGTGAGAGATTGGTCTCGCCCGAAGGATAAGCGAGAATTGCGCAGTTTGCTGAGACTGTGCAGTTATTATCACCGATTCATAAAGGCCTTCTCCAACATCGCCAAGCCCCTCACCCGCCTGATGGAAGAACACCGACCCCATATGTGGAAGGAGGACGCCGAAGGCGCTTTATAGCAGCTGAAGAAGACACTGTGGAGTGCTCCTATTTTGGGATTCCCACAACCAGGTGGCGCTTTCATTGTGGACACCGTCACCTGTGACATTGCATTAGGGGCATCTTATCCCAAGTCCAGGACGGCCACGAGCGATTGATAGCCTACTACAGCAAGACGCTATCCAAGGCAGGGAAGAACTACTGCGTCGCCCTTCGAGGTCTACTGGCGGTAGTAAAGACTTTGGAGCACTAGAGCTCCACAACAACCAGGGCACCAATTTTGAGTCTCATTTGATGAAGGAGGCTCTGGAAAGACTTGGGGTTAACAAGACCCGCATAACATCTCTACATCCGCAGTCGGACAGCATTGTCGTGAGATACATTAAGACCCTAGAAGAAGATCTGAGGAATGTCAAGGCCAGCCATCCATGAGACAGGGACGTCAAGGTGCCACTGTTCTTGCTGGCCTACCACTCAACACACGACATCACTGAGATGACCCCAGCAAGCTTAATGTTCGGCCGAGAGTTACGCCTCCCTTGTGCCCTGGCTTTTGGAGGCACCCAGAAGGGAAACAGCCAGCAAACGAGTATGTGGAGAACTTTGTGGACCATCTCCACTATATGCATGAGATGGCTCGTCAGAACATCCAGATGGCGAGCGAACACATGAAGACCCGGTACGACGGGCAAGCCAACAGCCAAGGTTTCTCGTAAGGTGAAATGGTCTGGTTGTACCGCCCTATCCGGATCAAGGGACGCTGCCCGAAACTTCAACAACCGTGGCCAGGACCGTACCGGGTGATAAAGAGAAATAACGACGTGGTCTACCACACCTAGACGGGGCCCCGAGGAAAGATGTTGGTGATACACCAGTTTGCAGAAGTTTTATGATGGAAGAGGGGGTTGGAGAGGCAAGGGGAACAAAATTCTATGACCGTTC
>CM060950.1:276303255-276488255 GCA_030765055.1 Mantis religiosa | reverse complement strand
CCTAGGAAGAGAAGCGACGAGAGATTCACAAATATGAGGTCATCTGCGCACGCTTTCCCATGCTTTTTGAACGTGATCCTCGAGGCTTTCAGACGCATTTTCGGCCCTGCTAATCTTTTCGTTAACCATAATAGCACAAATGTGTTGAGTGGGATTCAAATCCGCGGATTTGGCTAGCCAAGGGAGAGGAAAAACTTTGGGATGTTGTTCTATTCAGTTTTGGGTAAATGCTGTTGTTATCATGAACTTAGTTAATGATAGGCATATCTTCCTCGGGATATACGCAACGAACACTTGGTAACATGGAGTCCTCTAACACCTCCAAATACTCCTCAGAATTCATTCTCTGGGATACACGGTCCAGCTGTCTCACACCGGCAGCCGACATCCAGCCTCAGAAAGGGTTGCCAATCCTGCCGCTTCTTGCTGTGGGCGCTACGTAATCTGGGTTGTAGCGTGTCTTGTCTGGACGCCAAAGTATCATCCTTCCCTCTTCGTTGGATGAGAACACCTTCTCGTCCGTCCATATTACTGCGTCCCAGAATGTCTGAGGCATTGGAAGGAACTGGAGAGCAAACCCCACACGAGCAGCTTGATGTGCTTCTGTGAGGTTCTCTTTTCGAGTTGGCTTCCTAGTGTGGATCCCGGCAGCATGAAGAAGCCTTCCAACAGTTGAAGGCGTTATCTGAAGTCCCATATGCCTCACGATTGACGTAGAAGTGCGGAACGGATTCTCTCTGGAATTCTGCACTATGGCTGCATCCATATCCGGAGAGGTAGCCCTGGGTCTTTCGGATTTAGGTCGGGTGTTTAATCCTTCTTCTCCCTCTTCCTGGAACCGCCGGATCCAGTAAAGAATGCAGTCAAACCCTCTTCCCACAGAATTAGATATTTGTGTGGTAGCAAGACCTGCTTCCCACATGCCAACAATACGGTCCCGAGTGATTTCCGAGTTTAAAGGCATTCTTCTCTATTCTTATTAACTCTCATGCACGACGATATTAAATAAACTGCAAACCTTACGCTTACCTTTGACCCCGACGAAGTAACTACCAATTGCAGATTGCATCGACCACATATCCATTTAACCACTCACAAGTTCACTGGAAGACAAAACTTTTAAAATATTCTTGAAGTAAATCTAAATTATTTCCTTCAAAAAGTGAATGAAGAAAGTGCTAACACTAACTCTTTAAATTGACCGTTTTCAGCAACGGCATCTACATGACAGTTGATTTTTCATGATCCTTGTGTTAATCTGTTACAGCAGATCATCAGAGCAGATTATCAGAGCAGATTTTCAGGCCTCTAGAGCAGATAATTGCTGCCCGATGCTTTGAACTAGAAATGCTTCAAATACATATACTATTTCTTGCTTAAATATTTAATTCTGTTATACCTGCATATATGATTAGCGTTACACTCTTATTTGACCTTTCAGGTTTTCTTTGGTATCATCATCATCATCATCATCATCATCATCATCATCATCATCATCATCATCATCATCATCATCATCATCATTATCATCATCACCATCGTCATTGTCACCCTCATCCTCCTCCTCATCCTCCTCCTCCTCCTCCTCACCACCGCCACCGCTGTCACGATTAGTTATTATTGTTGTTGTTAGTCTTATTGTTATTCTTCTTCTTCTTCTCCTCCGCCTCATCATCATCATCATCATTATCATCGCTGAGCAGGATGAC
This sequence comes from Mantis religiosa, assembly GCA_030765055.1. Lineage (NCBI taxonomy): Eukaryota > Metazoa > Arthropoda > Insecta > Mantodea > Mantidae > Mantis > Mantis religiosa. The sequence goes on along the minus strand of CM060950.1, from coordinate 276,486,546 downwards.
TTAGGTGTTGGCATTCTGATCCCAAGGTTGCGAGTTCAAGCCCATTCTAGTTCAATGGTTTCTACGTGTAGCTAAAACTGAAATGCATCACATCGGTGTTACTGAAATTTAAAGAGATCCTTCGTAAAAACTCCGGCGTGCCGGTGACGCTAACGTGATTTTGTATTTGAACTGTCATTATAAAACGAAATAATTATTTTATTTATTTCGTTGGTTGTTAAAAGTGTATATACATTTGGTGGCTATATTAATTATCGTAGTATATTCATATGAGCCGTTCTTAAGAACTGTAACAAAGGAAATAATTGATGTATTTATTTTCGGAACAAGATACAAATTTTAAATACTAATTTTGGATATTAATTGTAAATACCACGCAGTTTAACATCATAGTATCGCTAACCTATGAAAGAGGTATTTCCTTCCAGATAAAACTATTACTTTGATCATTGGAAATATATTTAAATAGAAGAAAGGGATATTATAATGGTTGAGGTGTGGTGTGCAAGAGAGAGAGGAAATAACGTTATCTAAAAAACGATCAATAAATTCCTAAATTGATACTAAGCAGTTATATAAGACCAGCTACATTACAGGTGCTAAAATTGTTTTTATTTGCCACTGAGGCTTAAATACCTTTGCGCAGAACCGTCAAGTATAAAGAAACTGAATCCTCCTGGCGCAACTAACTGATAAGAAACCCGTCTCCCTCGCGTATGTCAGTGTTGCTCGCATCGGAATACATTTGCTCGCGTCTGTACATCTGGATCGTCTGTCCCGCTACGATGCTGCTGTTCGAGACGACCAGCCTTAAGGAGGGAGCAGTGTCGCCGGAGCGTTGTTAAATCGCTGCGAGAAGCCAATGCTCTGCACGTGCGAAAGAAAGAGACGGACAGCTGTGGGCAGAAAAGAAAGAGATAGATAATGATGGGCGCCAGCGCTGAACGCCGAGAGAGAAAGCAACAGATAGTTCCATTGTGCTCTCGCTGCGCCGCGAAAGGTCTTGAAGCGTCGGCGCGTTTCTAGAGCGTCTAACTAGAACTAGATGCACAAAAGTTGGCAGTGTGCTGTGCTAACTCTCGGTCACTTTCCGTGAGAGCGGAGAGAGGCCAGAGTGTTCTGTATATTGAAGCCTGAGAAGGACCCGGTACATCCTTCAAACTACCGTTCCATAAGTCTCCTTTCTACCCTCTGGAAAGTTTAGTCCTCACCCGCTTTTCCCCAGTTTAGGGTGACATTCAAGCTATACCTGCCCATTAATTTGAATTTTGTCCTGGGCACTCGACAGTCCAACAACTACTGTGAGTCGTGGAGGCGGTTGCCCTGGATTTCCAGGAACGTGCATTCACGGCGGTGGTGTCTTTATTTGTCGAGAAGGCCTTCTCCACCACCTGGCACGCCGGACTCCTTTATAAACTTATCCACCTGGGCGTATTAACTCAACTAATCAACATATTGCACAGTTTCCTCAAGCACCGCACTTTCAAGGTCACAGTCGCGGGGAAAACATCTTCTCTTAGACCTGTGAGAGGCGGAGTCCCCAAAGGCTCTCTAATATCTCCCACACTGTTTAGTGTATACATGGCAGACTTTCCAACCAAGCCGCGCGTCGAAATGGCACAATATGCTGACGACCTGCTGCTATTCCGTAAAGACAGGCACATTCTCAGAGCCTTCCACCCAATACAAAGACACCTCCTTCTCACACAAGAGTGGTGCCGGCGTTGGCAGATATCCGTTAATCCGGATAAAAGCCATACCATTCATTTAGCGCCACATCCCCGCAGACTGTCTAAATTTCAATCTCAGAGATCGAAGGATAGAATGGGTACCCTCTATCAAATAACTGGGAGTTGAGTTAGACAGAGGTTTGACTTTTCACCGACACATCAGGGAACTCTCGGCAAGGGTTCAGGGAGCTATTGCTTCCTTATACCCTATCCTGGGTTCTCGATCGACGCCAGTGCGCGTGAAGTTATATCTCTTTCGAGCATTCATAGTCCCGTTTATGCTTTATGCCTGCGAAGTCTGGGGTATGGAAGCAGATACCTGGCTGGCATATCTTCAACGCACTCAGAATGGAGGACTTAGGTTCATCTATTCATTAGGCCGATTTTTCTCAGTAAGGTTCCTTCATGGAGCCTCTTCACTTCCATACGTGGAGGATGAAATTGGGCGCCGGGCTACAAAATTATACCCAACTTACCATCCCACAGAAGTGTACTGGTTATGTCTCTTGGTGATTATAATCCAAGTAGACGTTAGCTTCGACTTTTCCGGATTCCCCCATTACTTGCGGGCATCCGAGGTAACCACGAGCAAATCCACCAGCAGCAAAAGCTGAGCTCCCATAATCTAACCAAGAGTTGTTTGGTCTCAAAATTATCTAAAATAAATCAAACTTAATCTACTTCATCGCCAGGGTGCATCAGGCACAGCATCCTGTCTTCCTTAGAGGTGTAGTATACCATCTCAAATCTTTCCACCATCCTAATACAATAAACATCCCTCCTTTACTATCCTAATAAAAGAAAATCCTTCCTGCGGTAAAACCCAATCCTGGGCGGGCACGCAGCAAAAGTCTTTGGGCTAAACATTACCTGTCACTACCTTGTGTATGTGCCAGTCAGTTGTTAATCGAGTGTACAGCTGTGTGGACGTGTGGCAGACGACCTTGAGAACCGCGTTTGTGCGTGTTACATCATTCTGCTGCTGGCAGAGTTGTACAAGGCATGTTTGACATGTAATATAGAGCATTTTAAATTTGTGCAAACAAGACCTTTAACTCTATGAACCCACAAAGTCACAATATTGTATTTAGGACTTTCACGGTTATTTTTTAAAATATTACTTTAAATGGACACAAAGTTGATACCCTTCAAATAGGTTTCAATCCTCTAGATCATAAAAGCATTATGATTCCTAATACAAGAACGACACCCACAAAACTTAAAATGCCGTGTTTCTAAAAACAAACAAATGTATATTTATTTCATAGCTGCTTTCCGATGTTTTGCGAGTTGATTGCCATGTAATTTGTACGATCTGCTCTAATAGTTTGTTAATTACTATCATCCTTCTGCTGCCTCGGCTTTACTGTATAACCTACAATACATAACAACTCAGTATGCTGCTCGTTCAATTCTTTCTCTTCCCCCCACTACTTGCATAGATGAGTAACCTAGCAACATTGTATGAGGAAACATACTGGATCGAGGATTGGTGGGAGAAATGGGCTTGCAGTCACATGCACATGTTAAACTTCTTTCTTGAATTTATTTAAGACTATAGAATTGTATATAACACATAAAGCACAAAGATTCTAACAATTGAAAAAAGATTCTATTGATCGTCCCTGACGTAACAATGATAATAAGTCTATAATCATATAAAAGTAAATACCCATGATCACACTCAAACTTGAGTGAATCAACACTTGGTTTAAGAATACCAGAACTTTGCCTAATGCGAAATCCATCAATACATATATTCAGTACAACAGGCCCCTTTTGATTTTTGATACATTGATATATGGTATGAACACCAAAGGGGTTTCAGTCCACCTTTACTAACGTTTCAGAAGAAACATCCAGTGATTATATTATTAAACTTAGTTCCCAAAAACTCTTCTCATTAAAACGCGAATAAAACCCAAATAAATGTCTGAACTAAATATTCTGAAATTTCCTCACCTAGCATGTAATTAACAGGGATGAAGCAGTAGACTCTTCTGACGTCTGGAACTTTCCTGGTACCAATGTTACTTCCGACGTAACTCCCACTCTGTAGTATGACTCTCATAGCCTAGTCACCTTTATGACCAACTTCCACTTCCTTGCTGGGCGAACGGATATCTTGGCTTCTTTTTTCTTTATTTTGGCAAAAAGGAGTACTAGAGGTGATGGAGTCCCACAGTAAATATCTCCGTTAGTTGCGGTGGCTTCTTATGTGCGCGAAAGGAAAGGCGCAGGATTCGTGGGCTTTGCTGGCTATGGTCATAGCACGAGGCCCGGGCCATAGCACAGCGGCTCAGGCTGAGTGCTAGGAAGAAATGGAGTGAGTGGATAATAGGAAGTTATGGTACTATTTATTGGACATAATTATCTGTACACCAGTGGTGCTTGGGAGGGTGTGATTGGCTCTTGTGAGCCTAGCGGCTTCGTGTACGTGGGTGACTGTTTGGACTTAGTATGTTCTGTTGTCCAAGTAGTGTGATGACGCCGTTGTGCTGTTGTTCTGATACCTGCAGTAGCTCGATGTGATCCATAACTTGAGTGGCGTACTCATGTTGTGCTTCCCTGTACTTGCTGGTGCTGTATTCAAGCTGGGAAAGTGTAAGAAGGGAGTCTAGGTAGTTCTGCTTAGTTTTGTCAAGCGTCTTGGTCAGGTCTTGTAGTGTAGTCGTGTTGGATGTTGTAATTTTGTCAATCATGGAGATGATGGTCTGCAATGTGGTGAGTTCAGATGTGGTGTGTGCAATGAAGTGTTCCATTTTGCTTTCTACGCTGGTCTATGACATCTATTGTATTGGTGTGGCCGGCACTGAGCACGTTGACAGTGTTGATGTTGGTGGCGAATGCCTCCTCTAGGTTGGTCAGGTAAGGGCCAAGGTTGAGAACCTCTGAGTGGAAGTCCTGTATTGCCACACTAGTGGGCCCAGAGCCTGCAGTAATGGAGGTGCTGGCTGAGAGCTGCATCTCAATGGTGGCAAGTCTTATGGTGATGCTGCTGATTACAAGGTGGAGGTCCTGTAGGGATAAGTGATCATGTAGCTGCGTCCGAGGTTGGTGTGAGAGCTGTGGCAGCAAGTGGTTGCAGCATTTATCTCTCCCGGGTCGTTCGGGGGTACTGTGGGCACTGAGCCTGTCCAGTGAAATGGTTGAAGCCATTGCATATGGCGCAGTACCGGCAGCGGTTCCGGAGATTATGTTGCCGTTATGATAGGGGAAGTTCAATTAGCCGCAGTAGTGGCATCACGGCGGTGCGTTGCATGTGCTGGCTTCGTGTCCATTTTGGCAACAGTGGCCGTACGGGTGCTGGCGGACCGTGCGTCTGGGCTCAGCGCGCAGATGCTGCCCGAATAAGGGCAGGCCGTTTGCTAAGCAGCCGTGATGCCCTCCGGGTCGGTAACTTCTAGCCGGACATACTGCGTTGGCCTTCCCTGTGAAATGATACGGTTGGCTCTTAATGTAGAGGGCCAACACTGTAGTGCGGCGGCGAGAATGCAGTGAATTGGCAGGTCCGTTGGAGCGTCGCAGAGTACAATTCTCCGTCTTCCAGGGGAAAAAAGGCGGTGGCTGCAGTTGTGTTGGCGGCCTGGGAGAATTTCGTCGATTAATTTCAGCGTGCAATGGTTGTCGTTCTGGGTAGATGCCTGAGGTAGTGCCAGGTGTAGGCTGAAGCGGCTCCGACTGTGTGGGTGGGGCAGCTGTCAGGCTGCCGTCCGTTTGTGGTGCGGATGTAGATGGCGGCGGTGCAGATGACGATGCCCGAGAACCCTCAACCGAGGTTCGCGGTGACGCGGGAGAAGAGGCCCAAGAGCCCTCCACTGAGGGTGTGGCGTGTGACAATCCCTGCCGATTACTTCCCTCTTCTTTCGTCCCATTATGCGGAGGGGTGAGGATCCTTCCATTGCGAGTAACAGTGGTCGAGTAAGTCCCATGAAAACGGGTCGATTTCTTGGCCATGAGCCATGAGCGAGAACAGGTCGTCCGGGTGCTCCCGGACGGTGGACAGAGCGCCACGGTACCTAACCGCTGAGCAGATTTACCCGTGCGGTCTTATAGATTTTGTCTTTTCTCAAAGCTTTGATGTACTTTGTAAGATGATGGACCTGATTCGACCTCTGCTAGTGCTCCTGGCGGCGGGATGATCGTACAGGAAGGAAGCCAGTGTCCGATGCCACCACGCCATGAACGGCATGCCTACAGGGACTGTCCAGTGTGGCGGGGCCAGGAGCGATAGTTCGAGTTTCGAGGGAACATTTAGGTTCAGTTCGTGTTCTGGTCACACGGAGGGACTCGACTGGTGGGGGTCAGCCGACAAGTCAACTCCAGCCCCAGTATGGCCGGTACAGACGGAGTTTGCCAGTGAAGGGACGAGAGGATGAACTCACCACCCAAGGTCGTCTTTGGGGAGGCGATAGCTCTTTCTCCTTCTTGGTGCACGGTGGTCATATTGACCTAGTGTATTTACTAGTTGGTTAGGATGAGGTGTGATTCTGGCATACAATGTGCGCGAACCTGCACGCACAACGTCCTCAACGTAAGGTATGCCAAAATGGGTGTATAGGAGGTGTGATGGAATCGTACGTTCGGTATCGTAGATCATCCTGAGTGCCCTGTTCTGCACGGCTTGCAGTCTGCGGATGGTGGTGCGAGCCACCGAGCCCCAGACCTCGCATCCATACAAGATCAGTGGTGGGATGATCGCATGATACACCCGTAGTTTGAGGCGAGTGGGCATTGTTGACCGGAATATGGGGTACAACTTTCTGAGCGCAGCGTGGTCAAGGCTGATTTTTTCACGGACATGTGGCGTGAAGGTGAGGCCGCGGTCCAGTCGGACAACCGGGTATTTGGCGGATCGAACCCAAGGGATCCTTCTCCGCCTCAACCGGCCCCTCAAAATCCAAGTTCTGTGGTCCTCGTCCAGAGGGGTGCGCAACAGGAAGTAGGAGGTTGACTGATGGGGTGATGTACGGCGGGGACCTGTGCCCCAGGACCGCTACGGCTACCGAAAAGGCCCATCAGTAACTCCGAAAACTGGCAGAAGAGGCTGTGGTGTAATCTCTCGGCTGGGTTCCTCCGCGAAGTGAGTGTGCTCTTTCAAATGCCCAAACCATGGTCCACTTCGGTGTTTGACCCCATTTATGTTTTGTTCTTTTTCTTTTTCCTCCCTGAACATATGTCTGACGGGTAACATAGCGCGGGTGGTTGGAGTGGGAAGCGCAAGGGGTGACTGGGTAACGCGTAATTCCCAGCCCCTTGTTACCATGTAGGACTGCGTTCGTATCCGCTGATAAAGGTCAGTCTCGGGGATGGGGCCATTGCATGAGCTGTTACACTCCTGAAGGCAATTCGGTCCCTCTGTCTTTACACTGGGAGGTGTGACCCTAAGGTGAGTAAGGTCCAGGCCAGGACTCTCACCTAAGCCGGGGTGGCGTAAAGGATGTGAACACGCCATCGGAGACGTTTGCAATGGTGGAGGACATTACCGCAATGGTGCACTCTACTAAATCCAAAAGTGTGAAGGTTTGTGGAAAGCAAGTAGCTGAACTCTGTGGTCCTCGCTACTTGGTGGTCACTTGAACAGAAGAAGGCAAGAACTTTCTGTCCTTAAACCCTTTCGTCACCCAGAAGGGTTTGGATAAGATAGCTGGTCCTGTGAAGTCTTGTACTCGTTCACGCAATGGCACGCTCCTGGTAGAAGCGAATTCTGTCTCCCAGGCAGCAGTGCTACTGAAGGCAAACCTGTTAGGCAGCTACCCGGTGACGGTCATAGTCCATAAGAGCCTCAACTCCTCGCGCGGAGTGGTTGACACCCGTGCGTTGGACGGTATGACCAACGAGGAAATTGAGGAGAACCATAAAGACCAATGTGTGACGGCTGTTTACCGTGTACAGCGTAGAGAGCGAGGGGAATTGGTGCCTACCCGTACCCTCTTCCTGACCTTTGATCGGGTCGATCTCCCACAAAGGATCAGGGAAGGTTATGAGACAATTGAGGTGTGCCCCTTTATTACAAACCCCTTGAGGTGTTACAAATGCCAGGGCTTCGGGCACACAAGCTTCTTCTGCAACGCCGCGCCGACATGTTTCAACTGTGCGATGTCACAGCACGATGGTGGGTTTTCGTCGCCGGTTAGATGTGTGAACTGCACCGGAAAGCATCCATCTAGCTCTTGAGATTGCCCACGCTATGCTGAGGAAAAGGCGATCCAAGAGATCCGGGTGAAAGAGAAGGTGTCCTTCTGCGAATCCCGGAAACTTGCGCGTACTCGCATACCATCCCTCCCTCGGGCAGCTACTTACAGCTCTGTAGCTGCGAAGCCTGTGCCGAGGAGAGAAATCGCCACTCAGACCAGCGATATCGGTGAGGCAACAATAGCAGAAAAGATAATGTTCCATCTAAATCTCCGAAGCCGGCCAAAGCACACCTGTCTGCATCTACTACGGTTAACTCACCATCAGGAAGGATATCGCCAGCTCAGTCACCGTTTAAAGCTTCAACCTCCAAGTCAAGCAAGCCTGTCCTCTACGATGCCCCACCTAAGCAATTCAGGACCAGCTATAAGAAATCGGATTTCCTCAAGGACACAAGCAAACCTGGCAGCCGAAAGAAGAGTCCTAGGGCCTCTAAAAGTTCCTCTTCTGAGGAGTCCTCAGGTGAGGACTCTGAACGACGCCTGTCCTCCTAGTCGCTCACCGTGTCCTATCGGTTTGGGGCCCTGGAACCAAAGTTCTCTATCGGTAAAGGGGCTTCATCCGTGGAGGAGATGGAACAGGAGGATACAGATAATACTACCAGGATATCTTCCAGAAAAAGACCAGACAACTCGGACGTTAAAGAGGTTAGCCCTATACCTAAAAAGAAGGGTAAATTATTCCGGCCACCTTCCAAGTCCTCGTAAAATGGTTTAAACTTTAACATTCTCTTCCAACGTTCCAATAGCGACCTTACAGTGGAACATACGTGGGCTTAGGGCACATCGCCCAGAGCTCTCTTTATTACTTAGTAAGCACGATCATTTAGTCGTGTGCTTACAGGAGACTAAGCTATATCCCCATGATCCCTTCCAACTCAGGCGGTATAATCCCTTCCGGCGACATCTTGCTCCTGAAGAGGGTATTCCTGCGCACTGAGGCACAATGCACCTCGCTAGAGATGACGTATATGTGGAGCATATACCTGTACGCACAACCGTCCAGTCAGTTGTTACACGTATAATCCTTCCTACGATACAATTGGTCGTCTGCAGTATCTATATTCCACCTTCAGAAGACTTATCGCTTACTGCGCTACAAACTCTGTTTGGCCAGTTGCCCACTCCCTTTGTGTTTGTTGGAGACCTAAGTGCCCATCAACCTCTCCGGGGTTCCACCCGAACATCTGCGAGAGGGAGAGTGCTCTCCGACTTCCTGGATAGTAACAACCTGGTGCTCCTGAACACCGGAGAACCTACGTTCCTTTCCGATGCATTCAACACCTTTTCGCATCTGGATTTGGCAATATGCTCACCGCAGTTAGCAATCTCTCTCCAATGGAACGTCATCTCTGGAGTGCACTCCAGTGACCACTTCCCTTGTCTCATCAGCCTCATAGCACACAACGTCTGTTCCACAAGCTTGCCTACCTGGCGCTTCGATAACGCCAACTGGGCCCTTTACACCCAGTTGGCGGTTTTTAGTTATAAGAAGCACGCATCTATTAACGAGCTCGTTGAACATCTTACCGAGCGTATACTTTCCGCCGCAGAAGGATCTATTCCGCGTTCGTCTCCCTATCCCCGCCGCCATCCTATGCCATGGTGGACGGATGACTGCCGGAATGCAGTCCGAGCTCGTAGGCGTGCCCTAAGGGTTTTCCAACGCCACCCCCAGACTGGAGAACCTTATTCAGTATAAGAAGATGCGTGCCAGGTCTAGGCAAACACTTAAGGAAAGCAAAAAGACATAGTGGAAAGCTTTTTTCTCGTCTTTTAATCGCCATACACCTTCTGCTATAGTATGGGATAGGATACGGCGGGTGGCCGGAAAATCGACCCATATTCCAATCGCCGGTTTGGAAACTCCCTCAGGCGTCGTTGTGGATCCGTTATATGTGGCTAACACCCTGGGAAGTGCCTTCGGTCACATGTCTAGCTCCAATAATTATGCCCCTGACTTTCTTTCAATTAAGAATCAGGTGGAATCTCAAGGTTTCTGCTTTCCCTCTAGAAACCTTGAAGACTACAATCGCCTGTTCGCCATGCCAGAGCTAGAACATGCAATTTCATCCTCGCGACCTTCTGCGCCAGGACCAGACGGTATCCACGTGCAATTCTTACAACATATCTCCCCGGAAGGGAAGGCTTTCCTACTCGAGGTCTACAACCACGTGTGGGCTGACGGCAGTTTCCCTGAGAAGTGGCGGGAAGCCACCATAGTTTCCATTTTGAAACCTGGTAAGGACCGACATCTGCCTTCCAGCATCCGTCCTATATCCTTCACCAGTTGCGTCTGCAAGGTGATGGAACGCATGATCAATGGGCGGTTGTTGTGGTGGCTGGAAACCCACAACCTTCTGACGAACATTCAGTGTGGTTTCCGACGTCGGCGTTCTACAGTGGGCCACCTCGTGTCGATGTCGACACAGATAATGAACGGCTTTCACAGGAACTGCCAAACTGTTGGTATATATTTCAACCTCGAAAAAGCTTATGATACCTGTTGGCTTGCAGGTCTGTTACGCACCCTGCACCGCTGGAATATTCATGGGCGCCTACCCGTGTTCCTTCGGGAGTTCATGAACAATCGCGTTTTCCGAGTAAGGGTCGACTCGGTTTATTCAAACCTTTTTATTCAAGAGAACGGGGTCTCACAAGGATCGGTCCTGAGTGTTGCACTGTTTGCTATTGTGATTAATTCTATCTCTAATTGTGTTCCTTGAGGGGTTTCATCGTGCTTATTCGTGGACGATTTCGCCGTCTGCTGTACTTCTCAGCGTACTCCGTTCCTAGAGCGTCGTCTTCAGCAATGCTTGGACAACCTTCTGGAATGGAGCTCTAAGAATGCCTTTAGATTCTCTACTGAGAAGACAGTGTACGTAAACTTCTGGCGCCGCAAGAGGCGGTTTCCACCCTTACTCCGGCTAGGTCGCCATGTTTTACCATTTGCCGATGAAACTAGGTTCCTCCGACTGGTTTTTGATAGAAGGCTTAGTTGGTCGTCACATATAGCGCAGTTGAAAGCACGATGTGAACGTTCTCTTAATACCTTGCGGATACTTAGTGGGAAATCATGGGGAGCGGATCGCGCAGTGCTGCTTCGCTTGTATCGCACAGTGGTTCGATCCAGTCTGGACCATGGGTGCATCGTTTATGCTTCAGCTCGTCCATCTGTGCTTAAGAAATTAGACCCAGTGCACAACTCTGGCCTTCGGTTAGCTACTGGGGCCTTTCCAACTAGCCCCGTTGTGAGTCTCTATGCTGAAGCGGCAGAGCCTCCCCTACAATGCCGGCGGGAATTTTTGCTGGGCAATTACGGTTGCGGGCTATGCAGCGGGATGTCTTGGCATCCGACTTATGCACCGTTTTGTGATACCTCCTTTGATGCCTGTTATAGCAACACCCGCCTGAGTCCAAAGCCGTCAGGATTTCGCTTCCGGGAGATTCTTAGGCGGCATGCCCTTGAGCTGTCTAGAATGCATCCTAGGGGCGAGCGAATGCACCCTCCGTGGTTGCGTGCTGCGCCTTACGTAGATCTGGGTCTGACGGTGCACAGGAAATCTACGACGCCCACGTGTAGCATCCGTAGTTTATTTTTAGAGTTTTTATCGGGATATGAAGATTTTAAGTCCTTTATACTGACGGGGCCAAGAGCTCTGCTGGTGTTGGATGTGCGTATGTCCAGGGGATCGAACCCTTTACATTCGGTCTCCATGGCAGTACTTCCGTCTACACTGTGGAGCTCCATGCAATATACCGAGCCATTTTATATGTGCGCCGCAGCAGGTTGGGTGACTGCCTTATCCTTAGTGATTCGCTGAGCGCCCTTCAGAGCCTTCGTGAGCTGCACAACCACCATCCTCTTGCACAGCGTATCCAGGACGCCCTACACGTTCTGCACGCCACTGGCGCTAGCGTGGTTTGTGCATGGGTTCCTGGTTACGTTGGCTTGCGTGGAAATGATCTTGCGGATTCTGCAGCGAAGGAGGCAGCGATAAAACCTAGTTGTACCATACCGTACGTTACAGCAGAAGACTTTGGACTTGTTATCCGTAGGGCGGCACTCTCGTGCTGACGCGATGAGTGGTCCGCTCTGCGTGGCAACAGGTTTCGAATGGTGAAGGAGCTTCCGTTCAACTGGGTGACCTCCTGTCGCCTTTCTCGGCGAGAGGAGATTACTTTGGCTCGGTTGCGCATTGGACATTGTTATTTTAGCCATGGCGTTTTATTGAATAGGACCCCGGTTCTCGTTTGCCCAGTGTGCAGTGCTGACATAACGGTCCGTCACTTGCCTTTAGGTTGTTTTAGCCTGGCACGTCTCCGCACGTCTCTCCAGCTGCCGGCCAACTTGACGGAGATCCTCGCGAATGACGAAACGGTGGTGGGCAAAGTTTTAGCATTTGTTTTAGTTGTGGGTTTTAGAATTTAATCCCAAGTATCTTGGTTTTTTTATCCATTTTAACCTTAGTCTGGTTTTATGATTTTAACTTCTATTTTAAACCAAGCCTCCTCGTTATGGCGGTGTTCTTACCTTAGTTTTATTTGATTGTGTAGATTTCTAGAGTTTTAGACTTTTATTTAGCTTTTAACCCACTTGTTTTTAAGGGCGCTGATGACCCAATGTTGAGCACCCTAAAACCCAATCATCATCTCCGCCTCAACCGCAGGTCTCCTTCCGGGCGCCAGCGGAGCACCTTCCCCAGCAGAAGGGCAGAGCTCTTCTGAGGGCTAATGGCCATTCTCCACCTATCACTCCACGTTCCGATGGCTCAGAGTGATCGCTGCAGCGGAGGGAGGTAGTAACGGACGTTTTTGTTCTGTGCCAAAGTGAGGACGTCGTCGTTATATTGGCAGAGGACAGTGTGAAGTTCTGTTGGGAAGTCAGACATGTAGGCAGCAAAGAGTAACGGCGACAGTACACTGCCTTCCGGGACTCCAGCCGCTATGGGTCTGACGGAGGAGAGTTTACCTACGACCCGCACCCTGAGGTTCGATCCAGGAGGAAACTACTCGTTGTGGCGAAGGCCTTGTCTACGTCCAGGAGTACCGCGACGGTTTTGAGGTTATCCTGGAAACCCAGGGCAGCGTTGTCCACCAGTCACAGCAGCTGCAGGGTCGTGGAGTGGCCCCGACGGAACCCGAAGTGGTGAACCGGTAGGAGATGCCTTTCCTCGTAGAGAGAAGTCAGGCGGGCCAGGGGCAATCGCTCAAAAACTTTTGAGACTACTGGGAGGAGACTGAGGGTGCGGTAGCTAGATGGGAAGAGCGGATTCTTGCCGGGCTTGAAACTGCAGAGTACCCTCGCCTCATTCTAACAAGTTGGAAAGTGGCGGAGATAAAGGCATGCATTGTAAACCCGCGTCAAATGAATCACGGCTCTTTCAGGAAGGTTCCGGAGCATCACGGCTGTAACACCGTCATGCACTGGCGATTTATTGGGTTTGAGGCTGCAGATTTTGGTTGCCACCTGTCTGGGAGTGACAATGGGAATATGGATCACATCGTGTGGTGGAGGGGGTTCTCAAAGAGGTATTCCACCGCCTCCTCCGCGAGCTCGGTGAAGTCATTGTCCTGTGGGTCTTTCCCTGGCTCGAATTGAGACTCTAGATAGTCTGCGAAACTTCTGGCTTTCTCTTGGGGCTCAAAGGCGAGTATCCCTCGAGTACCATGGAGAGGATGCTGGTACTGATTTTAATCCTTCCGTAAGGAACGGATAATCCACGAGGGGTGCTTTTCTGTGAGGTATACACGCAGAGGGCTGAGCACGAAGCAGCCTTCTTGACAGGGATTTGAACCTCTGGTAAACTGCCTGTATCTTGGGGTGGTGGAAACGCTGCCATAGCTTCCGAACAGCTGCTTTAGCTTTAAGCAGCTGCCGGAGCTCATTTGGAATGGTCGTGGGGTTGAGTTTGTTTGTGGGAATGCGGTAAATGTGAGCACGTACAACATTTAGGATGTGTTGGGAGAAGTCCGAGGCTGCCGCTTCCAGCGCATCAATTGAATCAATGCGAGGTCGCGGGTCTACGGACTGGCTCAGGTTCAGGACGGCGGCATCCCAGCCGACCTCGTATGTCCAGTCTGGGTTTAATAGAGCTGGCATATCAACAATGTAGTCCACCAGGATTGGTTCATGGTTAGAGTCCTGTTTGTTGACAACCGAGAGGTATAGATGAAATGGAAAGCTTTAGTGAGCATGATGTCGAGCACATCCGTACTACCGTTGGCAGGATGTAACGTAGGGCCTCTCGGGCCGTGCGCGACAAGGTTTGGGCTTCCGTTGATGAGGCGGTACAGCCCGCGCCCCTTGGTATTGGATGTACGGCTATGCCAGTAGGCATGTTTCGCGTTTAAATCACCTGCGATGCATACCTCTGGGTGAAGGTCGAGAAGGAGGTTGAAGTCCGCCTCGTAGAAGCGTGCATAAAGGGATCGTAGGCCACTACCAGCAGCGTGTCTAGCCCACCAATGGCGAGCCGAATGGGATAGGCTTCCAAGTGCTGGAGTATGGGGAGCGGGAAAGGAGAGTGGGTTATATGGTTTCTGATGAAGATGGCGGTACCGCCACCCCGTCGGCCTACCCGATCAGACCGATGGGTGACATAACTAGGCAGCGAGAAGATAGTTGGAGCATCCAGATGGGTTCCACAGACCATCAGAATATCAATACCGAATGACTGGACAAACTCAAGGACCCTGGGATGATGGCCCCGGATGCTGTTCGCGTTCCAGAACGCGGCTCGTAATGGCCTCCAGACGAGTCTGGAGGCCATTACTTACCGGAACCCGGGAACAGCTTCTCCAGCGTTCTTAGCACTATGGCGTGCTTTTGCATTGGAGTGAGTGAGGGGTTCTCGGCCTGCAGCTTGCAATTGCGTATGGCAAGGAGGGTTCGCTGTATGAGGTCACCGAACCACAGGGAGAGGGCCTGAAACTCGTCCAGGTCCGCCTGGGATACCGTGCCCCCAAAGATGACGGGCTGCGGTGCAGGGCTGGCTGGTTTGGCTTCGAGAGAGCAAGCCTTATATAACAGTAACCTGAGGTGGGCAAGGGCAAGCCGTGCATGAATGCGGCAACTTAACGGGATCAAATATCATCGGGACGCTCTATTCGAGATATATCTTTGGGCGAGGTAACGTCCATGCGGCAACTTAAAGGTACCAAATATCTCCGGGCCGCTCTCTTCGAGATATATCGTTGGGCGAGGTAACATCAGTGACGTTACAATTTAAAGATTTGCTGTTCTGCCAGAACTTAATTTGAATAGAGAACATTTCAGGGTATGATTTTTCAGGATTCTAAATCATCATTATAACTCACATAATATAAAATTTGGCTTAGAAATACATTTGGCGAGGCCGCGCTATTTAAGGCAACATTTTATAATTGGTATAGACAATTCAAAGAACATTGGTTTCTACTTTGTGTTGAATGTTGAGCAGGACGCCGAAGTACTACTGACACAGATGAAAATACTGTGGTTCTTCGAGGAATGTTTGAAGAACATCTACGGACATCTAATGAATTTATTCAGGTGGCATTGAGCATTCGTATGAGTCAAAATGAAAACATTTTATATCAATGCTTAGATGTTAGAAAACGTTTCGTCAATGGATTCCAAATAAACTGACTCCAGATCAAGAACAACAACATACTGATTGGTGCAAAAAAACTCTGGAAAAATTCCAAAGTGGCACCTAAGATTTTCTTTGCAATATGATTACTATGGCAGACGCAAAATTTAATGGCGGCTGAGCGTTGACCACTAGCAGCCATGTCATAGGGCGCGGAGAAGCTATAAGCAGGAACAAGACGAAATGAAAACACTTTATAGGGAATTACTGAAGCTGTCAAGTAAACATAAACAAGCATGTGATTGGATATTGTGTTAACCAGCACCTCCTGACAACTGCCATTAAATTTTGTATCTGCTATAATGGTAATTTTATATTTAATTTTATGAAAATAAAACTCAATTGACCCTAGGTCTTTCAAACGGAACCGAAATCTACAAAAGTTCCACAAATTCGAATGTGCTGTAAGAAGATGGTTTCGCTTTTTCCTAAAACGGGCCATATTACTACTATCTATGCTTATAAGATAGAAGTGCTGTTACTGCTGCTTCATATTTGATACAAAACAATTTTAATGCAAAGGGTATAAAGCGTTCGTGAAAAACGCCTAAAAGGAAAAAAATAATTATACATTATGACAATGCATTGTTAAATAGAGCAAAAATAACAATGAGTATCTGGATGTCCCAACGGTCAGCATCAAGGATCTTCCTCAATACTGACTTGACCCAGCACCTTATTTCCTTTTCTTTTCAAAACTTACAGATAAAAATATGGAATTATCTTTTCATCACTAGATGAAACAATCGAACATTATAAACACCTGGTTTGTGAAGTACCTCAGCTGAAGTGACTCATTGCTAAAAGAACTGATGTCATAGAATGCACAAATGTAATGATGTTAAGGGGGAATATTTTGAAAAGTAATAAAATCATTTAAGTGTTTTAAAGTTAATCCTGGTTTGGTTTTCTAAAGATGTTGGCCTTCGTATATACTACTACTTTCCAAGGGCACTCACTCTTCAAATTAACAGGTATACTGATGTATAACCAATTTATAAATATATTCATGTTGAAATACATTAATTTTTATTAAAAGGGAATTCAGAAAACTTTTCCGACATTAACTGCTTGAAACCTGTGTAATAAATAGTAACACAAGCATTTTCCAGAGACACTCATTCAATAATAGGCAGTAAAGTCCTTTGAAAAATTATAGTCGCACTTACCAGCATTCTATAGACGATACAGATTGTGCTGACAATTAGCGCGATGAAATGCAGATTCACACTAGTAACTGAAATAGATAGTTGATATGATATGCTGGAATAAGTGCAAACCCATTTTGCAGTGGATTTAACTTTCAGATGTGATTGAACTCTATTATGGAATATACATTTCTGAACACACACACATGCATGCGCACGCACGCACACAGAAGTGCCATCAAGAAAAGAATAGGAGACCGTCAAAAACTGGGAAAGAGAATGGCAAAACACATTAAAAGGACAAGAGAAAACAATATTTAACCACAGTAGCAAAACAACTAGAACGAAGGATCAACGTAACAACACACCTCACTACCATCTTAGCAGAATATGGAAGATTGATTCCACGTAATCGATGATGCTACAGGCACCTACAGCAGAGGAGATGAAACGACAGATCACATCCTCTATGACTGCATCAAATGGAAGCACCAAAGGAAAAAAAAAAACAAGGATACAAATAAGCAAGAAAGGAGGGAAGTGGCCAGTAGGGAAACCAGCACTTGTGGGACAGTATCTAAAGGACTTCAGTGAATATGTAAACACAATCAATCTAGAAAGTGCAGAATAACATAAACAGAAGTGTAAATAAGGATTTTATTCTAAAATATTTAAACGATTATGTGAAAATAATCAACTTGAAAGACATATAAAAATTTTAGGACGTCAGTCAATATGAACAATCAATTCCGAAAGTGTACAATTGAACTGTTAGATTTAGATATTGAATCACATATTGAAAAATTCAAAATAACTTGTTAGTCAAAGAATACAAATGGTACACAAAGAAAACCAAGACATTTAACATTACAAATGTAATGGAACATGTGGATGAATAAAGGGTGATAGAAACTAAAAAAAAATGCACATTCACACACACATACATCGCCCGCCTCGGTAGCGTAGTGGTAGCATGTCTGCCTGACGTTCAAGATGTCCTGAGTTCGAAACTCGGTTAGAGTGAGTTACCTGGATAAGGTTTTTCCGGGGTTTTCCCTTATCCTGATAGACGAATGTCAGGTAACTCTAAGCTCCATGAACCCCAGATTCATTTGAGCATCATTTCATCAATTTCATCCATCGTCCGATATGACTTAACGTTGGAGGACGTAAACTACAAAGAAAAAAACACGCACTTACATCCACTTGGGTGCCTGCGCCATCTGTTGAAGCAGCTGGAGCAACGAGCACAGCTGCAACATACCTCTTGGAGGGAGTGACACCTGCTGGTGGGAGGAGTTACTCGAACGCCCTAAGGGGTTTGCCAACTGTGAAGAAGTGGCCGCGCCGTGGCTCAGTGGTTAGACCACTTGGCTCTCAGCAAGGCGGCCCGGGTTCGATCCCAGGCGACCGCAAAGTGAGATTTGTGGTGGACAACAAGGCACTGGGGCGGGTTTTCTCCGGGATATCCGGTTTCCCCCGCCATCTCATTCCACCGGTGCTCCATCTTCATCTCATGTATCATCAGTGTCATCGCCTGCGGTGCCGTATGTAGTAACAGCGGGCGTTAAACACTACACACACAACTGTGAAGAATGAAATCACGTACAAATTATTCCTGAAAAGCAAAAAGAACCAAAGTACTGAGTACACATGGTCGCTAGTTAAATCTAAAATTGACCCCGTGGATATGAAAGTGGGTGTTAAATCGTGCAAAACACTAGGAAATGGTCAGATCATGATAGAGTCGTCCAACAAAGAAGAAGCGGAAGTCATCTGTAAAACAATTAACGATAAATGTGGTGCAGAATTAGAACCGGCAGCGAATAAGAAATTATATCCAAGAATTATCATTTTTAATGTCGGGGATGAGATAAAAATGGAAAATGTGGCGGAAGCTTTGACTTCGCGAAACGTAGAACTGCATAGCCATGAAGCAGATTTGAAGCCAGTATTTGAATTTCTTGATAGGAAGAAAAATAGAAACTTAGTTGTGGAACTTAGTGCAACCGCTAGAAGACAGATACTAGGAAAGAAGCTTAAACTTGGCTGGAACATGTGCGTTTGGGACGACTACATTAAAGTTAGCCGCTGCTTTAAGTGCTCCAAATTTAATCATCGTGGACAGGACTGCCAAGGCAAGCAAACCTGTCCAAAGCGCTGAGGATAACATATGCTAAGGGAGTGCCGAACTCCAACAGAAAATTACAAATGTATCAATTGCATAACTTACGCTAAATACAACAACGAGAGTACTGTTGACGTGAATCACTCTGCGCTCAGCACTGGTTGCCCATGTTATCAGTGTTACGGAGGTACCAACTAAACATCGATTACTAACATGGGTAATAACAGCCTGAACTTCTTTCAGATAAATGTACAACATTCCCGAACAGCCACTAATAATTTAATACAGCTAATAAATGAAAAACATATCAACATAACCTGCGTACAGGAGCCATATACACTTAAGAACAAACTCGCAGGAATTCCTTTATCAATGAAAACGTATGAATGCGCTGACCAAAGGCGAAGAACAGCCGTAATAATTAACAGCCATAATATTGATGCCACATTAATAAGACAGTTTTCAGATGAAGACTACGTGGTAATCGAAGTAACATATAAAGGAAAAGTGTTTTACACTACAGGTACATCGACTGCGAGAGGAACATTGCCTTAGACATACGGGAAAATGAAAGAAGAAGAAGGTAAGTCAGTACCATGGCGGAGCCCACAACTTACAATAATGAGGAAGAGAATAAACGCACTCCGGCGCCGGTATCAAAGAACCTTCAACAACGAAGAATTAAGGCAAAAAGGAAACATATGTTCTTAGAAGCTAATCGGACTTACCAGCAGAAAATGATCACAAGCAAAATAGAATATTGGGAGAAATTTTGCAGTAGTACGGACCAAGCCAACTCTTGGCACTTTGTGTATAATATTTCAGCGTGGAAACTCAAAAGGAAAAGCATACTCACAACTATCAAGACTGAAGATGGGAAAGCTGACACAGAGGACACTTTAAATCAAATGGTACATCACTTCACACCAGATTATGATACGCTCAATGACAATGAACATCATGCATAGCTAAGAAGAGAAATATAAGAACCTTTGCGTACTAAGAACGACGTTGAGTTTACAAAGGAGGAAGTTGAGAGGGCACTTCATCATTTCGACCCCAACAAGACACCAGGAGAGGATGGATTAACCAGCGATGTCCTCTTAAGGTTTTTTCAACGGCTTCCACTTTCCTTCACTGGGCTATACACCATCTGTCTCAAAAATGGTTACTATCCAAAGCTATTGAAGAGATCGCTTATAACTCCTATAATAAACCGGGCAAAGAAACGAGCAAAGGCGTTACAAAGTATCGACCAATCAGTTTAATCAACATAGGTGGAAAAGTACTAGAGAAATTATTGATCGATCGGATACTCCATCATATGCACACAAATGGTCTGTTTAGTAACCGACAATACGGATTCACACCGCAGAGGAGTACAGTAGATTTTTTCAGGTATTGGTGGTAAAGAGCGGTGGTTTGGGTAGGAGAGTGGACGTGGCTTGTTGGGATTCCACTGAGCACTCCCGTTAGTACGTGAACATTAACTTTTCGCCAATGGGCGAAAAGGGCGCATCTTTGTCGGCCTGCTGCCATGACAAAGGCCATGACAGCAGCCCGGGAGGTTGCAGGGATTTAATAAAGGAATTTAGACGCATTGTTTATTGATTGGCATGATGGTTGCTTGTACATAGGATGCGCACAAATTCTTTGCAGGATAGACAAGCATTAGGAGTTTCGGCGCAGTATTGTCTTGATCTGGCTTCAGCAGAGCAGACTGTAGCAGCTGGAGCGTGGCTGGTGTGTGAGGAGTACGTAGTGTTGCTAGGATGATTAGCAGTTAGCTCGGTTGGCTTTGTGATGTGCTGCAGGCTGGCGTTAGTTGAATGGAGTAGGGCTGGGATGTCTTCAGTGGCAGTATGGTGTATCTTGTTGATTTTGGCTTCGAGCTGCACGTGCTTCTCCTCCATTCGAGCCAGTTTCCTGGTGATGGAGGCGAGGACTTCATCGTGACGTATTTGCTGGATAAGCTGCTTAAGTCGATCCCGGCGATCTGTAAGGGATGTAGTGCTGGTGGTGTGAAGTTCAGCATGTCTTTGTAGATGGTCGAGTGTGCTGCTGTGGTTGCTGGCGGCTGCTGTTGTGGATGCGTGTTCTAGCGATGTGAGTCTGGGTCCTATGCTGAGGACTTCGGCGTGAATTTCTCGTAGTTTATCTCTGGAGTCTGCTGTGGCCGTGGTGATTGTCGCTTCTATGTCTGAGAGGCGTCTGATGATGTTTTGGGTTTCTCGCTGGAGGGCATTCAACGTGTCCCTCAAATCCTCTCCAGGGGCGGCGGTCATTGCAGGTGGTGCAGATAGGTGATGGATTGGGGCTGAAGGCGGCGTTCCCGAAGTCCGCCGGTGGTCGCCACGTGGGCACTGCACCTAGCCTGTGAAGTGACCATGGCCATTGCAGGTGGCGCAGTACCGGTGGTGGCGGCGGCGGAGGTCGTGGTGTCTGCACTGCCCAGTCAGCGTTGGAGAGCCGCAATAGTGACACCGGGTCGAGCAGTGCAGTTCTCGGCGGCGTGTCCGTAGCTGCAGCATCGCCGACATGGTAGTTGGAGTACCACTCAGCAGGCCTCGGTTTTGAGCAGCCGCCCTAATAAGGGCAGGCCCGTCGTCAAGGCCGCTTCGAAGAGGGTGCTGTCAGAGAAGTGCAGTCGGACTAGCTGAGAGATTATGTGGCGTGTTCGGAGACGGTAGGCTCTGAGTGCAGAGGGCCACCGGAGTAGGGTGGCGTTAAGTATGAACCATGTTGGCACGTTCCTGGGTGCTCCACGGATGATGGGGCTGAATGTGGTTAGGTGGCCCGGTGATGTAGTGTAGGGCTCCCTGGATGCGGGCTTTGTTGGCCCAGCAGCTGTAGGAGGCGAGGGTGGGCGTCGGTCTGCGGCAGATGCGGCTTCAGTGTAGGTCAGGGTCACTGGCTGGCTGGTGGCGCGATAGGGTGCGACTGGAGATGAAGGCACCACTGGTTGCATGGCTGCTGCAGCTGGTAGCTCTGGCCTGAAGGGGCTAAGAAGGGACGATGGCTGCGGAGTGCTAGGCGCAGGTTCGGGGAGTGCGGCGTGAGTGGTTGGCCTCCGAGTAGAGGCGTTGGCCCAGAATCTCCCGGTAGGCCCATCGAGCGGCTCCCCTTCATCTGCAGAGCCCTGCAGTGAATCGGGAGACGGTGCACGAGAGCTGGCAAGCGTGGGCTGCGGTGGCTGCTGCCTGGCTGGTCTTCTTTGCAGTGTTCTTCTTTCCCACGGCCGGGAAGGTGCGCTGGTTCGGCGTTCTTCCAGTGGTCGATCTTGTGATGTTTACTCGGTGAAGTCTGACCCCGAAGTCCCAGTACAGTAGATGCGCTGATGGCAGTGAATAAACTACGTACTAGAAAACCTCAAGGAAAATAAATATATAGCTCTGATCAGTTTAGACGTTCAGGGAACTTTTGATGCAGCATGGTGGCTAGGCATCCTGAGAAACTTAAGACAAGTGAACTGCCCTAAAAGCTTATATGCACTGACCCGGGACTACTTCAGAGACAGAAAAGCAAGTTTAGGCACCATCGGGTATAGAATCGAAAAACAGGCGTAAAAAGGATGCCCACAAGTTTCAAGCTGTGGCCCCGGATTCTGGAATATTCTTTACAATACTCTCCTACAGTTAAATTACACAAAAAGAACACTGAGGTAATCGCCTTTGCGGATGACTGACTAGTTTCTTTTTTATATATAATTTACATCCTCCACCGTTAAATCATATCGCACAGTGAATGAAGTGGGTGAAATGATGCTCAAATGAGTCCAGGGTCCATTGAGCTTAGAGTTGCCTGACAGTTACTAGTTTTGACGACAGGAAAAACAGAAATGGAGACCGAAAATTATGCGAATGAAAATAGAGCGCTGGGCTAAAGACAACAAAATTAAGTTTAATGAAACAAAATAGAAAGTACTAGTCGTTACCCGGAGAAAGAGAAGACACAAAACAAGCATGAACATTTACATCAACAATAATCCAATCAACCAAGTTGAAGAAATGAGATACCTTGGAATTTATATAGACAAAGGATTCAAATTCAACAAACATATCGATCACATACATAGCTTTAACAGATTCACTGTCTAAATACGCGAAACTAAGCTGGGGACTAGGTACATTGTACACAATCTAAAAAGGAGCACTCGAACCTATTCTGTACCACCTGTGTGGTACGAAGATTTATGAAGTTCTACAAACATTAAAAAGTATAACGCATCCAAAGGCTTTCAAATATTAAAATAGCTATAGCATACAGAACAGCATCTTTTGAAGATTCCTGAATTATAACTGGCATTAAACCAATAGACATCACGATAAATGGCAAACTTAAACTATATAATGCAACTCATGAAGATAAAAATTATGATTCACCCTTAGAACCAAGACGCTGGAAACATCCCGCAGACAAAAGGACTATTCAAGAAGCACAAGCAGATACAAATTATGACATAGATATCTATTCTGACGGGAGCAACTCAGAAGAAAAGGTAGGAGCAGCTGAAGTGATATACCACCACCAAATCCTCATTCGTTAATTACAATACAGATTACACCAAAAATGCACGAATAACCAGGTGGAGAAATTAGCAGATGAAGTGATATACCACCACCAAGTTCTCATTCGTTAATTACAATACAGATTACACCAAAAATGCACGAATAACCAGGTAGAGAAATTGGCCATATGGAAAGTCTTACAGGAACTTGAAGATATTGGAGATCTTCCCAAAGAAGAGAGAGATTCTGCATTCTATACTGACAGAAATATTACGTTATCCCTGCTATAAGAGGGCCGCGCCGTGGCTCAGTGGTTAGACCGCTCGGCTCTCACCAAGGCGGCCCGGGTTCGATCCCAGGCGACCGCAAAGTGAGAATCGTGGTGGACAACACGGCGCTGGGGCGGGTTTTCTCCAGGATCTCCGGTTTCCCCCTCCATCTCATTCCACCGGTGCTCCATCTTCATCTCATATATCATCAGTGTCATCGCCTGCGGTGCCGTATGTAGTAAAATCGGGCGTTAAATACTACACATTTCATTTTCCTGGTATAAGATAATAGAAAAACAACTCACTAATCGCCGATATTCAGAATACCCTGGCTGCACTACACACACGACAGTGGATGATACACTTCGGCTGGGTGAAGGCCCACAATGGCACCGCTGGCAACGAAATAGCAGACAGACTAGCAAAAGAAGCTTCTGAAGGAGAAATAATAATGAACAAAATTCCCAAAACTACTAATAAATCAGCGATAACAGTGTCATCGCTAGAAGAATGGCAAATCAGATGGACTACCACCACAAAAGGAGCGGTAACTGAATCATACTTCCCTTCAGTTCAAGATAGATTAAGAATAAAACTTACAGCAAGAACAAAATGACAGCCATGGTCACAGGGCACGGAAAAACGAGGTCATATTTACATCGATTTAATATCATAAACGATCCAACTTGTACATGCAACAGAGCAGACAGTCAATCATCTAATTTATGAATGTGCTAATACAGAACTACAAAGGTCTATTCTCATCCGAGAAATAACATCAGAAGGAGGTACATGGCCAGTTAATCAAGTATTAATTTCACAGTATTTTAGAAGCTTTAAAAAATTCATTAAAACCCTGCACATTAAAAAAAGTTATAGCTAGTATGATACTTAGCTAATAAGATACCGTTTTACAATGATTATAAAAAAATATTGTAATTGTTCTAAAACAAGCTGTAACGATTACAAATGCAAAAGCATTATATAAATAATACATGTAAGGTTACCAAGGTAACGGGGCATGTAGCTATATATTAAATAAATTAAAAAACAAAAAACGCATACATACGTACACACGTCTGTCTGTCCGTCCGTATGTATGTATGTATGTATTTTTTTTTTTTTTTTTTTTTTGTAATTTTGCGTCCTCCAACGTTAAGTCATCGGACGATGAATGAAATGGTGCTCACATGTGTCCAGGGACCATGGAGCTTAGAGTTACCCGACATTTGTCTTTAAGGATAAAGGAAAACCCCGGAAAAACCTTATCCAGGCAACATAGCCTGATCAAGATTCGAACTCGGAACCTCTTGAACGTGAGGCAGACACGCTGCCATTCACGCTACCGAGGCGGGCTGTATGTATGTATGTATGTATGTATGTATGTATGTATGTATGTATGTATGTATGTATGTATGTATGTATGTATGTATGTATGTATGTATGTATGTATGTATGTATGTATGTATGTATGTATGTATGTATGTATGTATGTATGTATGTATGTATGTATGTATGTATGTATGTATGTATGTATGTATGTATGTATGTATGTATGTATGTATGTATGTATGTATGTATGTATGTATGTATGTATGTATGTATGTATGTATGTATGTATGTATGTATGTATGTATGTATGTATGTATGTATGTATGTATGTATGTATGTATGTATGTATGTATGTATGTATGTATGTATGTATGTATGTATGTATGTATGTATGTATGTATGTATGTATGTATGTATGTATGTATGTATGTATGTATGTATGTATGTATGTATGTATGTATGTATGTATGTATGTATGTATGTATGTATGTATGTATGTATGTATGTATGTATGTATGTATGTATGTATGTATGTATGTATGTATGTATGTATGTGTATGTGTGTATGTATGTGTGTATGTATGTATGTATTTATTTATTTATTGACTGCAATTGGGTACTACCCGGTGTCAGAGTTAAGAATACAGATCAAATTACAAATATTAGATTTACAACAATAACACAGTAAACAATACAAACATGATATTATTTTACTTTAGTCACTTAAAGCATATCTAATTACTTCTCTATTTACATATTATTTACCATTATAATTCAAAAGTTAAACTATAAACCATCTAGATTTTTTCTAAAATTCTTCAGCGACAGGGGACAGCCCTGAAAGACTGCTACAGGCAATTCATTCCATTCTTCAATGGTTCTATTAACAAAAGAAAATTTTCCTACGTCGGTTCTGTATCTTATACCCTTAATTTTATACCTATGATCGTTTCGTCCATAATAATCCGGATTATCTAACCTTACACTAACGTCCACCCATGCCTTTACACCAGCATTAGCTTTGAGTAATGCTACCAACCTATGTTTTTTTACGCCTAATTCTTAATTACTCCCATTTAGTCTCATCTCCTTTTATAGGCCCAAAATACTTGCCTCTTTTTATGAATTTTATTGCCCTCTTCTGTATTTTTTCTAATGGATCGATTTGGTTAGCTCTATACGGGTCCCAGCATGCTACTCCATATTCCATAACCGGCCGCACAAAGGCCTTGTAGGCAATTTCCCTGGACCTAGCGCTCCCCTTTTTCAATATTCGCATTATGAAATGTAATGCCTTCCACGCTTTCCTAGATGTGGAATTTACTTGTTCGTCCCATCCAGCATTACTTGCCAGGTACACTCCCAAGTATTTGCAGCTGTCCACCTGCGGAATTTGCACCCCTCCCATGTGATAGTTAACAATAATTTTGCCCTTAGTTCTACTAAAAACAATGGACTTACTTTTCTTGGCATTAATTGACATTTTGTTAGCCGCAGCCCAATTTCAGATTTCATTTAAATCATCCTGAAGAGCGGTTTCATGCACTGTATTCCGAATTTTATTATAAATGATACAATCGTCTGCAAACAACCTTATCTGGCAGTTAATATTAACAGCAATATCATTAACAAAAATGAGAAACAGTAAAGGCCCTAGTACTGAGCCTTGCGGCACATCCGAACTTACAGTTCCACTATCGGACAGCTCTTTACCTACTTTAACTTTTTGCGTTCTCCCTTTCAAAAAATGTTTAACCCATAATACTACGCGTTTGTCAATTCCTGTATTAGCTAGCTTACAAATAAGTAAACTATGTGGCACTACATCAAAAGCTTTAGAAAAGTCAATTACCACTGCATCAGTTCTTCCCCCTGCATCTACCTCCTCTGCCAAATCTTGAAATAATGAAGTAATTTGACTTTCGCACGAATACCCAGGTCTAAATCCATGTTGCGCTTCATTAAACCACTTTTTATTTTCCAACTCCTCTCTTATATATTCTGCAATTAAATGCTCCATTAATTTACATACTACTGAAGTTAGACTAACTGGCCGATAATTATTTATTTGTGTTTTATTACCCCCTTTATAAATCGGAACTATAATAGCTGTTTTCCAGTCTTCCGGTAAGGCACAGTTGTTAATTGACATGTTGAACAAGAGCATTAGATAGGGAATCATGGCTTCACCCCCAAGCTTTAATATTTCAGTGGGTATATTATCTGGTCCCCTTGATTTTCGGTTTTGCAGCATCTTAATCCTTTTGCGTAATTTGGGCGCCATTATTTGAAAAATCGTTTCTCCACTCTCCCCAATTTCCTGTTCGGAACTATCGTCGGATTTAAGAAAAACCGATACAAAATGCGAATTTAATATATTAGCTTTGTCCCTATCACTTAATACATCTATCCCATTAACGTTAAAATCTGGTATGCTCTCTTTATTTCCCCTGCGTCTTTTTACATAATTGTTAAATGATCTCCAACAATTATTTGTCCCGCTAAAAACGTTATCTAGGAATCGTTCCTGCGCTTGCAACTTTTCGTCTTTAATTGTTTAGCTAATTCTTTAAATTTGTTAAGATGCCATTCTGATATCTTCCTTTTATTATAAGCGTGCCTAGTCTTTCTTTTAAGTTTCCTAATACATTTTGTATAAAATTCTGGATCCGCTTTATGTTTAATAACTTTAAAAGGTACGTGTTCTCTAATTGTTTCCAGGATAAGTGTTTTGAAATTAACCCATGCTTCATTTACACTAGTGGCAGATTTTACAAATATCCCATATTTTTCCCGAAGAAATGTTTGGATAGCCTCCCCGTTCGCCCTATGGAAATCCCAACTAATTACTTGTTCCGTTTCAAACCGGTTTGTCTGCCCTTTCCAGTTTAGGTCTAATTGCACACACTGATGGTCACTTATACCTTTCAAGACATCGCATGCAGAAAACAATGACTCAGGTTTGCATAAAAATACGTCCAGTAATGCTGATTGTCGAGTAACAGTTTTCACTACTTGAAATAACCCCTGCTCCCAAACCAGAAAGTTAACGAGCTTTTGAGCTTCACCTCCTATTAACTGTCCGTCCCAGTTTACATTTGGCAGATTTAGATCCCCTGCTAATATAACATTTTTTTTCCCCTTCGGAAGAGATTTTCTCCACTAGTTTATGAAGAGTAGCATAATCAGTTTCTCCAGGTGGTCTATAGCAAGCTATTATTGTTAAATTATTCCCTTTGTTTGCTTGATCAATAATTTCGATTGCCATAATCTCAACCTCTTCTTCTACCCATAATGCTTTGCTGTTTAGCTCTGATTTAGCGCAAATAAAGATTCCCCCTCCCCTTCCAACCCGTCCCTCCTAAACACCCTGTAATCTGTTCTGAATACTTCTGAATCATTAATGTCAATATTCAGCCATGATTCCGTACCTATAATGACACTTGGATTGCATATTTCTACTAAATTCCAAAACTCGACAATTTTATTCATAATACTACGGCAATTTACCTGTAGCAGCCTTAAGGAATCAGCCCCTACCTGAAAGTCTACGTTTTCCTGAAGTTGGTGTCATTGCTGCCCTTGCTGCTCGTTGCCGTCAGCCCACTTCGTCACCCTCGCGAACAAAGCTGCCAGCTTTGACGATCCTCTTCGGTTCAAGTGTACTCCATCCCGTCGATAGTCCCAGTCTTCAATCCACGAATTCGGGTCCAGAAACTGAGCACCCAGTCTCTCCGCTACCCATGAAAAAGCTTCATTTACCTGCATCACCTTTCTCCAGCTGGAGGCGCGTCGTCTTAGTACTCCACTGACGACTATTTTTGCTGAAGGAAACAGCTGTTTTGTCCTTTTAACTAAGTCGTACATGTCACCCAACACATAGTTAACACTTCTCCGCAAGTCATTGCTCCCGACATGTAATATGATTGTCCGATAGTTGCCTTCCATCTCCTCTTGCTTTCTCTCGATTTCCCTCAGCAGACCGTCAACTCTTATGCCAGGATAGCAAACTACCTCCGCCGTTGGATTTCCAATGTATGTATGTATGTATGTATGTATGTATGTATGTATGTATGTATGTATGTATGTATGTATGTATGTATGTATGTATGTATGTATGTATGTATGTATGTATGTATGTATGTATGTATGTATGTATGTATGTATGTATGTATGTATGTATGTATGTATGTATGTATGTATGTATGTATGTATGTATGTATGTATGTATGTATGTATGTATGTATGTATGTATGTATGTATGTATGTATGTATGTATGTATGTATGTATGTATGTATGTATGTATGTATGTATGTATGTATGTATGTATGTATGTATGTATGTATGTATGTATGTATGTATGTATGTATGTATGTATGTATGTATGTATGTATGTATGTATGTATGTATGTATGTATGTATGTATGTATGTATGTATGTATGTATGTATGTATGTATGTATGTATGTATGTATGTATGTATGTATGTATGTATGTATGTATGTATGTATGTATGTATGTATGTATGTATGTATGTATGTATGTATGTATGTATGTATGTATGTATGTATGTATGTATGTATGTATGTATGTATGTATGTATGTATGTATGTATGTATGTATGTATGTATGTATGTATGTATGTATGTATGTATGTATGTATGTATGTATGTATGTATGTATGTATGTATGTATGTATGTATGTATGTATGTATGTATATGTCTGTATGTATGTCTGTCTGTCTGTCTGTCTGTCTGTCTGTCTGTCTGTATGTATGTATGTATGTATGTATGTATGTATGTATGTATGTATGTATGTATGTATGTATGTATGTATGTATGTATGTATGTATGTATGTATGTATGTATGTATGTATGTTTCGAGGGAACATTTAGGTTCAGTTCGTGTTCTGGTCACACGGAGGGACTCGACTGGTGGGGGTCAGCCGACAAGTCAACTCCAGCCCCAGTATGGCCGGTACAGACGGAGTTTGCCAGTGAAGGGACGAGAGGATGAACTCACCACCCAAGGTCGTCTTTGGGGAGGCGATAGCTCTTTCTCCTTCTTGGTGCACGGTGGTCATATTGACCTAGTGTATTTACTAGTTGGTTAGGATGAGGTGTGATTCTGGCATACAATGTGCGCGAACCTGCACGCACAACGTCCTCAACGTAAGGTATGCCAAAATGGGTGTATAGGAGGTGTGATGGAAACGTACGTTCGGTATCGTAGATCATCCTGAGTGCCCTATTCTGCACGGCTTGCAGTCTGCGGATGGTGGTGCGAGCCCCAGACCTCGCATCCATACAAGATCAGTGGTGGGATGATCGCATGATACACCCGTAGTTTGAGGCGAGTGGGCATTGTTGACCGGAATATGGGGTACAACTTTCTGAGCGCAGCGTGGTCAAGGCTGATTTTTTCACGGACATGTGGCGTGAAGGTGAGGCCGCGGTCCAGTCGGACAACCGGGTATTTGGCGGATCGAACCCAAGGGATCCTTCTCCGCCTCAACCGGCCCCTCAAAATCCAAGTTCTGTGGTCCTCGTCCAGAGGGGTGCGCAACAGGAAGTAGGAGGTTGACTGATGGGGTGATGTACGGCGGGGACCTGTGCCCCAGGACCGCTACGGCTACCGAAAAGGCCCATCAGTAACTCCGAAAACTGGCAGAAGAGGCTGTGGTGTAATCTCTCGACTGGGTTCCTCCGCGAAGTGAGTGTGCTCTTTCAAATGCCCAAACCATGGTCCACTTCGGTGTTTGACCCCATTTATGTTTTGTTCTTTTTCTTTTTCCTCCCTGAACATATGTCTGACGGGTAACATAGCGCGGGTGGTTGGAGTGGGAAGCGCAAGGGGTGACTGGGTAACGCGTAATTCCCAGCCCCTTGTTACCATGTAGGACTGCGTTCGTATCCGCTGATAAAGGTCAGTCTCGGGGATGGGGCCATTGCATGAGCTGTTACACTCCTGAAGGCAATTCGGTCCCTCTGTCTTTACACTGGGAGGTGTGACCCTAAGGTGAGTAAGGTCCAGGCCAGGACTCTCACCTAAGCCGGGGTGGCGTACAGGATGTGAACACGCCATCGGAGACGTTTGCAATGGTGGAGGACATTACCGCAATGGTGCACTCTACTAAATCCAAAAGTGTGAAGGTTTGTGGAAAGCAAGCAGCTGAACTCTGTGGTCCTCGCTACTTGGTGGTCACTTGAACAGAAGAAGGCAAGAACTTTCTGTCCTTAAACCCTTTCGTCACCCAGAAGGGTTTGGATAAGATAGCTGGTCCTGTGAAGTCTTGTACTCGTTCACGCAATGGCACGCTCCTGGTAGAAGCGAATTCTGTCTCCCAGGCAGCAGTGCTACTGAAGGCAAACCTGTTAGGCAGCTACCCGGTGACGGTCATAGTCCATAAGAGCCTCAACTCCTCGCGCGGAGTGGTTGACACCCGTGCGTTGGACGGTATGACCAACGAGGAAATTGAGGAGAACCATAAAGACCAATGTGTGACGGCTGTTTACCGTGTACAGCGTAGAGAGCGAGGGGAATTGGTGCCTACCCGTACCCTCTTCCTGACCTTTGATCGGGTCGATCTCCCACAAAGGATCAGGGAAGGTTATGAGACAATTGAGGTGTGCCCCTTTATTACAAACCCCTTGAGGTGTTACAAATGCCAGGGCTTCGGGCACACAAGCTTCTTCTGCAACGCCGCGCCGACATGTTTCAACTGTGCGATGTCACAGCACGATGGTGGGTTTTCGTCGCCGGTTAGATGTGTGAACTGCACCGGAAAGCATCCATCTAGCTCTTGAGATTGCCCACGCTATGCTGAGGAAAAGGCGATCCAAGAGATCCGGGTGAAAGAGAAGGTGTCCTTCTGCGAATCCCGGAAACTTGCGCGTACTCGCATACCATCCCTCCCTCGGGCAGCTACTTACAGCTCTGTAGCTGCGAAGCCTGTGCCGAGGAGAGAAATCGCCACTCAGACCAGCGATATCGGTGAGGCAACAATAGCAGAAAAGATAATGTTCCATCTAAATCTCCGAAGCCGGCCAAAGCACACCTGTCTGCATCTACTACGGTTAACTCACCATCAGGAAGGATATCGCCAGCTCAGTCACCGTTTAAAGCTTCAACCTCCAAGTCAAGCAAGCCTGTCCTCTACGATGCCCCACCTAAGCAATTCAGGACCAGCTATAAGAAATCGGATTTCCTCAAGGACACAAGCAAACCTGGCAGCCGAAAGAAGAGTCCTAGGGCCTCTAAAAGTTCCTCTTCTGAGGAGTCCTCAGGTGAGGACTCTGAACGACGCCTGTCCTCCTAGTCGCTCACCGTGTCCTATCGGTTTGGGGCCCTGGAACCAAAGTTCTCTATCGGTAAAGGGGCTTCATCCGTGGAGGAGATGGAACAGGAGGATACAGATAATACTACCAGGATATCTTCCAGAAAAAGACCAGACAACTCGGACGTTAAAGAGGTTAGCCCTATACCTAAAAAGAAGGGTAAATTATTCCGGCCACCTTCCAAGTCCTCGTAAAATGGTTTAAACTTTAACATTCTCTTCCAACGTTCCAATAGCGACCTTACAGTGGAACATACGTGGGCTTAGGGCACATCGCCCAGAGCTCTCTTTATTACTTAGTAAGCACGATCATTTAGTCGTGTGCTTACAGGAGACTAAGCTATATCCCCATGATCCCTTCCAACTCAGGCGGTATAATCCCTTCCGGCGACATCTTGCTCCTGAAGAGGGTATTCCTGCGCACTGAGGCACAATGCACCTCGCTAGAGATGACGTATATGTGGAGCATATACCTGTACGCACAACCGTCCAGTCAGTTGTTACACGTATAATCCTTCCTACGATACAATTGGTCGTCTGCAGTATCTATATTCCACCTTCAGAAGACTTATCGCTTACTGCGCTACAAACTCTGTTTGGCCAGTTGCCCACTCCCTTTGTGTTTGTTGGAGACCTAAGTGCCCATCAACCTCTCCGGGGTTCCACCCGAACATCTGCGAGAGGGAGAGTGCTCTCCGACTTCCTGGATAGTAACAACCTGGTGCTCCTGAACACCGGAGAACCTACGTTCCTTTCCGATGCATTCAACACCTTTTCGCATCTGGATTTGGCAATATGCTCACCGCAGTTAGCAATCTCTCTCCAATGGAACGTCATCTCTGGAGTGCACTCCAGTGACCACTTCCCTTGTCTCATCAGCCTCATAGCACACAACGTCTGTTCCACAAGCTTGCCTACCTGGCGCTTCGATAACGCCAACTGGGCCCTTTACACCCAGTTGGCGGTTTTTAGTTATAAGAAGCACGCATCTATTAACGAGCTCGTTGAACATCTTACCGAGCGTATACTTTCCGCCGCAGAAGGATCTATTCCGCGTTCGTCTCCCTATCCCCGCCGCCATCCTATGCCATGGTGGACGGATGACTGCCGGAATGCAGTCCGAGCTCGTAGGCGTGCCCTAAGGGTTTTCCAACGCCACCCCCAGACTGGAGAACCTTATTCAGTATAAGAAGATGCGTGCCAGGTCTAGGCAAACACTTAAGGAAAGCAAAAAGACATAGTGGAAAGCTTTTTTCTCGTCTTTTAATCGCCATACACCTTCTGCTATAGTATGGGATAGGATACGGCGGGTGGCCGGAAAATCGACCCATATTCCAATCGCCGGTTTGGAAACTCCCTCAGGCGTCGTTGTGGATCCGTTATATGTGGCTAACACCCTGGGAAGTGCCTTCGGTCACATGTCTAGCTCCAATAATTATGCCCCTGACTTTCTTTCAATTAAGAATCAGGTGGAATCTCAAGGTTTCTGCTTTCCCTCTAGAAACCTTGAAGACTACAATCGCCTGTTCGCCATGCCAGAGCTAGAACATGCAATTTCATCCTCGCGACCTTCTGCGCCAGGACCAGACGGTATCCACGTGCAATTCTTACAACATATCTCCCCGGAAGGGAAGGCTTTCCTACTCGAGGTCTACAACCACGTGTGGGCTGACGGCAGTTTCCCTGAGAAGTGGCGGGAAGCCACCATAGTTTCCATTTTGAAACCTGGTAAGGACCGACATCTGCCTTCCAGCATCCGTCCTATATCCTTCACCAGTTGCGTCTGCAAGGTGATGGAACGCATGATCAATGGGCGGTTGTTGTGGTGGCTGGAAACCCACAACCTTCTGACGAACATTCAGTGTGGTTTCCGACGTCGGCGTTCTACAGTGGGCCACCTCGTGTCGATGTCGACACAGATAATGAACGGCTTTCACAGGAACTGCCAAACTGTTGGTATATATTTCAACCTCGAAAAAGCTTATGATACCTGTTGGCTTGCAGGTCTGTTACGCACCCTGCACCGCTGGAATATTCATGGGCGCCTACCCGTGTTCCTTCGGGAGTTCATGAACAATCGCGTTTTCCGAGTAAGGGTCGACTCGGTTTATTCAAACCTTTTTATTCAAGAGAACGGGGTCTCACAAGGATCGGTCCTGAGTGTTGCACTGTTTGCTATTGTGATTAATTCTATCTCTAATTGTGTTCCTTGAGGGGTTTCATCGTGCTTATTCGTGGACGATTTCGCCGTCTGCTGTACTTCTCAGCGTACTCCGTTCCTAGAGCGTCGTCTTCAGCAATGCTTGGACAACCTTCTGGAATGGAGCTCTAAGAATGCCTTTAGATTCTCTACTGAGAAGACAGTGTACGTAAACTTCTGGCGCCGCAAGAGGCGGTTTCCACCCTTACTCCGGCTAGGTCGCCATGTTTTACCATTTGCCGATGAAACTAGGTTCCTCCGACTGGTTTTTGATAGAAGGCTTAGTTGGTCGTCACATATAGCGCAGTTGAAAGCACGATGTGAACGTTCTCTTAATACCTTGCGGATACTTAGTGGGAAATCATGGGGAGCGGATCGCGCAGTGCTGCTTCGCTTGTATCGCACAGTGGTTCGATCCAGTCTGGACCATGGGTGCATCGTTTATGCTTCAGCTCGTCCATCTGTGCTTAAGAAATTAGACCCAGTGCACAACTCTGGCCTTCGGTTAGCTACTGGGGCCTTTCCAACTAGCCCCGTTGTGAGTCTCTATGCTGAAGCGGCAGAGCCTCCCCTACAATGCCGGCGGGAATTTTTGCTGGGCAATTACGGTTGCGGGCTATGCAGCGGGATGTCTTGGCATCCGACTTATGCACCGTTTTGTGATACCTCCTTTGACGCCTGTTATAGCAACACCCGCCTGAGTCCAAAGCCGTCAGGATTTCGCTTCCGGGAGATTCTTAGGCGGCATGCCCTTGAGCTGTCTAGAATGCATCCTAGGGGCGAGCGAATGCACCCTCCGTGGTTGCGTGCTGCGCCTTACGTAGATCTGGGTCTGACGGTGCACAGGAAATCTACGACGCCCACGTGTAGCATCCGTAGTTTATTTTTAGAGTTTTTATCGGGATATGAAGATTTTAAGTCCTTTATACTGACGGGGCCAAGAGCTCTGCTGGTGTTGGATGTGCGTATGTCCAGGGGATCGAACCCTTTACATTCGGTCTCCATGGCAGTACTTCCGTCTACACTGTGGAGCTCCATGCAATATACCGAGCCATTTTATATGTGCGCCGCAGCAGGTTGGGTGACTGCCTTATCCTTAGTGATTCGCTGAGCGCCCTTCAGAGCCTTCGTGAGCTGCACAACCACCATCCTCTTGCACAGCGTATCCAGGACGCCCTACACGTTCTGCACGCCACTGGCGCTAGCGTGGTTTGTGCATGGGTTCCTGGTTACGTTGGCTTGCGTGGAAATGATCTTGCGGATTCTGCAGCGAAGGAGGCAGCGATAAAACCTAGTTGTACCATACCGTACGTTACAGCAGAAGACTTTGGACTTGTTATCCGTAGGGCGGCACTCTCGTGCTGACGCGATGAGTGGTCCGCTCTGCGTGGCAACAGGTTTCGAATGGTGAAGGAGCTTCCGTTCAACTGGGTGACCTCCTGTCGCCTTTCTCGGCGAGAGGAGATTACTTTGGCTCGGTTGCGCATTGGACATTGTTATTTTAGCCATGGCGTTTTATTGAATAGGACCCCGGTTCTCGTTTGCCCAGTGTGCAGTGCTGACATAACGGTCCGTCACTTGCCTTTAGGTTGTTTTAGCCTGGCACGTCTCCGCACGTCTCTCCAGCTGCCGGCCAACTTGACGGAGATCCTCGCGAATGACGAAACGGTGGTGGGCAAAGTTTTAGCATTTGTTTTAGTTGTGGGTTTTAGAATTTAATCCCAAGTATCTTGGTTTTTTTATCCATTTTAACCTTAGTCTGGTTTTATGATTTTAACTTCTATTTTAAACCAAGCCTCCTCGTTATGGCGGTGTTCTTACCTTAGTTTTATTTGATTGTGTAGATTTCTAGAGTTTTAGACTTTTATTTAGCTTTTAACCCACTTGTTTTTAAGGGCGCTGATGACCCAATGTTGAGCACCCTAAAACCCAATCATCATCTCCGCCTCAACCGCAGGTCTCCTTCCGGGCGCCAGCGGAGCACCTTCCCCAGCAGAAGGGCAGAGCTCTTCTGAGGGCTAATGGCCATTCTCCACCTATCACTCCACGTTCCGATGGCTCAGAGTGATCGCTGCAGCGGAGGGAGGTAGTAACGGACGTTTTTGTTCTGTGCCAAAGTGAGGACGTCGTCGTTATATTGGCAGAGGACAGTGTGAAGTTCTGTTGGGAAGTCAGACATGTAGGCAGCAAAGAGTAACGGCGACAGTACACTGCCTTCCGGGACTCCAGCCGCTATGGGTCTGACGGAGGAGAGTTTACCTACGACCCGCACCCTGAGGTTCGATCCAGGAGGAAACTACTCGTTGTGGCGAAGGCCTTGTCTACGTCCAGGAGTACCGCGACGGTTTTGAGGTTATCCTGGAAACCCAGGGCAGCGTTGTCCACCAGTCACAGCAGCTGCAGGGTCGTGGAGTGGCCCCGACGGAACCCGAAGTGGTGAACCGGTAGGAGATGCCTTTCCTCGTAGAGAGAAGTCAGGCGGGCCAGGGGCAATCGCTCAAAAACTTTTGAGACTACTGGGAGGAGACTGAGGGTGCGGTAGCTAGATGGGAAGAGCGGATTCTTGCCGGGCTTGAAACTGCAGAGTACCCTCGCCTCATTCTAACAAGTTGGAAAGTGGCGGAGATAAAGGCATGCATTGTAAACCCGCGTCAAATGAATCACGGCTCTTTCAGGAAGGTTCCGGAGCATCACGGCTGTAACACCGTCATGCACTGGCGATTTATTGGGTTTGAGGCTGCAGATTTTGGTTGCCACCTGTCTGGGAGTGACAATGGGAATATGGATCACATCGTGTGGTGGAGGGGGTTCTCAAAGAGGTATTCCACCGCCTCCTCCGCGAGCTCGGTGAAGTCATTGTCCTGTGGGTCTTTCCCTGGCTCGAATTGAGACTCTAGATAGTCTGCGAAACTTCTGGCTTTCTCTTGGGGCTCAAAGGCGAGTATCCCTCGAGTACCATGGAGAGGATGCTGGTACTGATTTTAATCCTTCCGTAAGGAACGGATAATCCACGAGGGGTGCTTTTCTGTGAGGTATACACGCAGAGGGCTGAGCACGAAGCAGCCTTCTTGACAGGGATTTGAACCTCTGGTAAACTGCCTGTATCTTGGGGTGGTGGAAACGCTGCCATAGCTTCCGAACAGCTGCTTTAGCTTTAAGCAGCTGCCGGAGCTCATTTGGAATGGTCGTGGGGTTGAGTTTGTTTGTGGGAATGCGGTAAATGTGAGCACGTACAACATTTAGGATGTGTTGGGAGAAGTCCGAGGCTGCCGCTTCCAGCGCATCAATTGAATCAATGCGAGGTCGCGGGTCTACGGACTGGCTCAGGTTCAGGACGGCGGCATCCCAGCCGACCTCGTATGTCCAGTCTGGGTTTAATAGAGCTGGCATATCAACAATGTAGTCCACCAGGATTGGTTCATGGTTAGAGTCCTGTTTGTTGACAACCGAGAGGTATAGATGAAATGGAAAGCTTTAGTGAGCATGATGTCGAGCACATCCGTACTACCGTTGGCAGGATGTAACGTAGGGCCTCTCGGGCCGTGCGCGACAAGGTTTGGGCTTCCGTTGATGAGGCGGTACAGCCCGCGCCCCTTGGTATTGGATGTACGGCTATGCCAGTAGGCATGTTTCGCGTTTAGATCACCTGCGATGCATACCTCTGGGTGAAGGTCGAGAAGGAGGTTGAAGTCCGCCTCGTAGAAGCGTGCATAAAGGGATCGTAGGCCACTACCAGCAGCGTGTCTAGCCCACCAATGGCGAGCCGAATGGGATAGGCTTCCAAGTGCTGGAGTATGGGGAGCGGGAAAGGAGAGTGGGTTATATGGTTTCTGATGAAGATGGCGGTACCGCCACCCCGTCGGCCTACCCGATCAGACCGATGGGTGACATAACTAGGCAGCGAGAAGATAGTTGGAGCATCCAGATGGGTTCCACAGACCATCAGAATATCAATACCGAATGACTGGACAAACTCAAGGACCCTGGGATGATGGCCCCGGATGCTGTTCGCGTTCCAGAACGCGGCTCGTAATGGCCTCCAGACGAGTCTGGAGGCCATTACTTACCGGAACCCGGGAACAGCTTCTCCAGCGTTCTTAGCACTATGGCGTGCTTTTGCATTGGAGTGAGTGAGGGGTTCTCGGCCTGCAGCTTGCAATTGCGTATGGCAAGGAGGGTTCGCTGTATGAGGTCACCGAACCACAGGGAGAGGGCCTGAAACTCGTCCAGGTCCGCCTGGGATACCGTGCCCCCAAAGATGACGGGCTGCGGTGCAGGGCTGGCTGGTTTGGCTTCGAGAGAGCAAGCCTTATATAACAGTAACCTGAGGTGGGCAAGGGCAAGCCGTGCATGAATGCGGCAACTTAACGGGATCAAATATCATCGGGACGCTCTATTCGAGATATATCTTTGGGCGAGGTAACGTCCATGCGGCAACTTAAAGGTACCAAATATCTCCGGGCCGCTCTCTTCGAGATATATCGTTGGGCGAGGTAACATCAGTGACGTTACAATTTAAAGATTTGCTGTTCTGCCAGAACTTAATTTGAATAGAGAACATTTCAGGGTATGATTTTTCAGGATTCTAAATCATCATTATAACTCACATAATATAAAATTTGGCTTAGAAATACATTTGGCGAGGCCGCGCTATTTAAGGCAACATTTTATAATTGGTATAGACAATTCAAAGAACATTGGTTTCTACTTTGTGTTGAATGTTGAGCAGGACGCCGAAGTACTACTGACACAGATGAAAATACTGTGGTTCTTCGAGGAATGTTTGAAGAACATCTACGGACATCTAATGAATTTATTCAGGTGGCATTGAGCATTCGTATGAGTCAAAATGAAAACATTTTATATCAATGCTTAGATGTTAGAAAACGTTTCGTCAATGGATTCCAAATAAACTGACTCCAGATCAAGAACAACAACATACTGATTGGTGCAAAAAAACTCTGGAAAAATTCCAAAGTGGCACCTAAGATTTTCTTTGCAATATGATTACTATGGCAGACGCAAAATTTAATGGCGGCTGAGCGTTGACCACTAGCAGCCATGTCATAGGGCGCGGAGAAGCTATAAGCAGGAACAAGACGAAATGAAAACACTTTATAGGGAATTACTGAAGCTGTCAAGTAAACATAAACAAGCATGTGATTGGATATTGTGTTAACCAGCACCTCCTGACAACTGCCATTAAATTTTGTATCTGCTATAATGGTAATTTTATATTTAATTTTATGAAAATAAAACTCAATTGACCCTAGGTCTTTCAAACGGAACCGAAATCTACAAAAGTTCCACAAATTCGAATGTGCTGTAAGAAGATGGTTTCGCTTTTTCCTAAAACGGGCCATATTACTACTATCTATGCTTATAAGATAGAAGTGCTGTTACTGCTGCTTCATATTTGATACAAAACAATTTTAATGCAAAGGGTATAAAGCGTTCGTGAAAAACGCCTAAAAGGAAAAAAATAATTATACATTATGACAATGCATTGTTAAATAGAGCAAAAATAACAATGAGTATCTGGATGTCCCAACGGTCAGCATCAAGGATCTTCCTCAATACTGACTTGACCCAGCACCTTATTTCCTTTTCTTTTCAAAACTTACAGATAAAAATATGGAATTATCTTTTCATCACTAGATGAAACAATCGAACATTATAAACACCTGGTTTGTGAAGTACCTCAGCTGAAGTGACTCATTGCTAAAAGAACTGATGTCATAGAATGCACAAATGTAATGATGTTAAGGGGGAATATTTTGAAAAGTAATAAAATCATTTAAGTGTTTTAAAGTTAATCCTGGTTTGGTTTTCTAAAGATGTTGGCCTTCGTATATACTACTACTTTCCAAGGGCACTCACTCTTCAAATTAACAGGTATACTGATGTATAACCAATTTATAAATATATTCATGTTGAAATACATTAATTTTTATTAAAAGGGAATTCAGAAAACTTTTCCGACATTAACTGCTTGAAACCTGTGTAATAAATAGTAACACAAGCATTTTCCAGAGACACTCATTCAATAATAGGCAGTAAAGTCCTTTGAAAAATTATAGTCGCACTTACCAGCATTCTATAGACGATACAGATTGTGCTGACAATTAGCGCGATGAAATGCAGATTCACACTAGTAACTGAAATAGATAGTTGATATGATATGCTGGAATAAGTGCAAACCCATTTTGCAGTGGATTTAACTTTCAGATGTGATTGAACTCTATTATGGAATATACATTTCTGAACACACACACATGCATGCGCACGCACGCACACAGAAGTGCCATCAAGAAAAGAATAGGAGACCGTCAAAAACTGGGAAAGAGAATGGCAAAACACATTAAAAGGACAAGAGAAAACAATATTTAACCACAGTAGCAAAACAACTAGAACGAAGGATCAACGTAACAACACACCTCACTACCATCTTAGCAGAATATGGAAGATTGATTCCACGTAATCGATGATGCTACAGGCACCTACAGCAGAGGAGATGAAACGACAGATCACATCCTCTATGACTGCATCAAATGGAAGCACCAAAGGAAAAAAAAAAACAAGGATACAAATAAGCAAGAAAGGAGGGAAGTGGCCAGTAGGGAAACCAGCACTTGTGGGACAGTATCTAAAGGACTTCAGTGAATATGTAAACACAATCAATCTAGAAAGTGCAGAATAACATAAACAGAAGTGTAAATAAGGATTTTATTCTAAAATATTTAAACGATTATGTGAAAATAATCAACTTGAAAGACATATAAAAATTTTAGGACGTCAGTCAATATGAACAATCAATTCCGAAAGTGTACAATTGAACTGTTAGATTTAGATATTGAATCACATATTGAAAAATTCAAAATAACTTGTTAGTCAAAGAATACAAATGGTACACAAAGAAAACCAAGACATTTAACATTACAAATGTAATGGAACATGTGGATGAATAAAGGGTGATAGAAACTAAAAAAAAATGCACATTCACACACACATACATCGCCCGCCTCGGTAGCGTAGTGGTAGCATGTCTGCCTGACGTTCAAGATGTCCTGAGTTCGAAACTCGGTTAGAGTGAGTTACCTGGATAAGGTTTTTCCGGGGTTTTCCCTTATCCTGATAGACGAATGTCAGGTAACTCTAAGCTCCATGAACCCCAGATTCATTTGAGCATCATTTCATCAATTTCATCCATCGTCCGATATGACTTAACGTTGGAGGACGTAAACTACAAAGAAAAAAACACGCACTTACATCCACTTGGGTGCCTGCGCCATCTGTTGAAGCAGCTGGAGCAACGAGCACAGCTGCAACATACCTCTTGGAGGGAGTGACACCTGCTGGTGGGAGGAGTTACTCGAACGCCCTAAGGGGTTTGCCAACTGTGAAGAAGTGGCCGCGCCGTGGCTCAGTGGTTAGACCACTTGGCTCTCAGCAAGGCGGCCCGGGTTCGATCCCAGGCGACCGCAAAGTGAGATTTGTGGTGGACAACAAGGCACTGGGGCGGGTTTTCTCCGGGATATCCGGTTTCCCCCGCCATCTCATTCCACCGGTGCTCCATCTTCATCTCATGTATCATCAGTGTCATCGCCTGCGGTGCCGTATGTAGTAACAGCGGGCGTTAAACACTACACACACAACTGTGAAGAATGAAATCACGTACAAATTATTCCTGAAAAGCAAAAAGAACCAAAGTACTGAGTACACATGGTCGCTAGTTAAATCTAAAATTGACCCCGTGGATATGAAAGTGGGTGTTAAATCGTGCAAAACACTAGGAAATGGTCAGATCATGATAGAGTCGTCCAACAAAGAAGAAGCGGAAGTCATCTGTAAAACAATTAACGATAAATGTGGTGCAGAATTAGAACCGGCAGCGAATAAGAAATTATATCCAAGAATTATCATTTTTAATGTCGGGGATGAGATAAAAATGGAAAATGTGGCGGAAGCTTTGACTTCGCGAAACGTAGAACTGCATAGCCATGAAGCAGATTTGAAGCCAGTATTTGAATTTCTTGATAGGAAGAAAAATAGAAACTTAGTTGTGGAACTTAGTGCAACCGCTAGAAGACAGATACTAGGAAAGAAGCTTAAACTTGGCTGGAACATGTGCGTTTGGGACGACTACATTAAAGTTAGCCGCTGCTTTAAGTGCTCCAAATTTAATCATCGTGGACAGGACTGCCAAGGCAAGCAAACCTGTCCAAAGCGCTGAGGATAACATATGCTAAGGGAGTGCCGAACTCCAACAGAAAATTACAAATGTATCAATTGCATAACTTACGCTAAATACAACAACGAGAGTACTGTTGACGTGAATCACTCTGCGCTCAGCACTGGTTGCCCATGTTATCAGTGTTACGGAGGTACCAACTAAACATCGATTACTAACATGGGTAATAACAGCCTGAACTTCTTTCAGATAAATGTACAACATTCCCGAACAGCCACTAATAATTTAATACAGCTAATAAATGAAAAACATATCAACATAACCTGCGTACAGGAGCCATATACACTTAAGAACAAACTCGCAGGAATTCCTTTATCAATGAAAACGTATGAATGCGCTGACCAAAGGCGAAGAACAGCCGTAATAATTAACAGCCATAATATTGATGCCACATTAATAAGACAGTTTTCAGATGAAGACTACGTGGTAATCGAAGTAACATATAAAGGAAAAGTGTTTTACACTACAGGTACATCGACTGCGAGAGGAACATTGCCTTAGACATACGGGAAAATGAAAGAAGAAGAAGGTAAGTCAGTACCATGGCGGAGCCCACAACTTACAATAATGAGGAAGAGAATAAACGCACTCCGGCGCCGGTATCAAAGAACCTTCAACAACGAAGAATTAAGGCAAAAAGGAAACATATGTTCTTAGAAGCTAATCGGACTTACCAGCAGAAAATGATCACAAGCAAAATAGAATATTGGGAGAAATTTTGCAGTAGTACGGACCAAGCCAACTCTTGGCACTTTGTGTATAATATTTCAGCGTGGAAACTCAAAAGGAAAAGCATACTCACAACTATCAAGACTGAAGATGGGAAAGCTGACACAGAGGACACTTTAAATCAAATGGTACATCACTTCACACCAGATTATGATACGCTCAATGACAATGAACATCATGCATAGCTAAGAAGAGAAATATAAGAACCTTTGCGTACTAAGAACGACGTTGAGTTTACAAAGGAGGAAGTTGAGAGGGCACTTCATCATTTCGACCCCAACAAGACACCAGGAGAGGATGGATTAACCAGCGATGTCCTCTTAAGGTTTTTTCAACGGCTTCCACTTTCCTTCACTG
This sequence comes from Mantis religiosa, assembly GCA_030765055.1. NCBI lineage: Eukaryota > Metazoa > Arthropoda > Insecta > Mantodea > Mantidae > Mantis > Mantis religiosa. The sequence goes on along the minus strand of CM060950.1, from coordinate 276,442,729 downwards.
GGCTATACACCATCTGTCTCAAAAATGGTTACTATCCAAAGCTATTGAAGAGATCGCTTATAACTCCTATAATAAACCGGGCAAAGAAACGAGCAAAGGCGTTACAAAGTATCGACCAATCAGTTTAATCAACATAGGTGGAAAAGTACTAGAGAAATTATTGATCGATCGGATACTCCATCATATGCACACAAATGGTCTGTTTAGTAACCGACAATACGGATTCACACCGCAGAGGAGTACAGTAGATTTTTTCAGGTATTGGTGGTAAAGAGCGGTGGTTTGGGTAGGAGAGTGGACGTGGCTTGTTGGGATTCCACTGAGCACTCCCGTTAGTACGTGAACATTAACTTTTCGCCAATGGGCGAAAAGGGCGCATCTTTGTCGGCCTGCTGCCATGACAAAGGCCATGACAGCAGCCCGGGAGGTTGCAGGGATTTAATAAAGGAATTTAGACGCATTGTTTATTGATTGGCATGATGGTTGCTTGTACATAGGATGCGCACAAATTCTTTGCAGGATAGACAAGCATTAGGAGTTTCGGCGCAGTATTGTCTTGATCTGGCTTCAGCAGAGCAGACTGTAGCAGCTGGAGCGTGGCTGGTGTGTGAGGAGTACGTAGTGTTGCTAGGATGATTAGCAGTTAGCTCGGTTGGCTTTGTGATGTGCTGCAGGCTGGCGTTAGTTGAATGGAGTAGGGCTGGGATGTCTTCAGTGGCAGTATGGTGTATCTTGTTGATTTTGGCTTCGAGCTGCACGTGCTTCTCCTCCATTCGAGCCAGTTTCCTGGTGATGGAGGCGAGGACTTCATCGTGACGTATTTGCTGGATAAGCTGCTTAAGTCGATCCCGGCGATCTGTAAGGGATGTAGTGCTGGTGGTGTGAAGTTCAGCATGTCTTTGTAGATGGTCGAGTGTGCTGCTGTGGTTGCTGGCGGCTGCTGTTGTGGATGCGTGTTCTAGCGATGTGAGTCTGGGTCCTATGCTGAGGACTTCGGCGTGAATTTCTCGTAGTTTATCTCTGGAGTCTGCTGTGGCCGTGGTGATTGTCGCTTCTATGTCTGAGAGGCGTCTGATGATGTTTTGGGTTTCTCGCTGGAGGGCATTCAACGTGTCCCTCAAATCCTCTCCAGGGGCGGCGGTCATTGCAGGTGGTGCAGATAGGTGATGGATTGGGGCTGAAGGCGGCGTTCCCGAAGTCCGCCGGTGGTCGCCACGTGGGCACTGCACCTAGCCTGTGAAGTGACCATGGCCATTGCAGGTGGCGCAGTACCGGTGGTGGCGGCGGCGGAGGTCGTGGTGTCTGCACTGCCCAGTCAGCGTTGGAGAGCCGCAATAGTGACACCGGGTCGAGCAGTGCAGTTCTCGGCGGCGTGTCCGTAGCTGCAGCATCGCCGACATGGTAGTTGGAGTACCACTCAGCAGGCCTCGGTTTTGAGCAGCCGCCCTAATAAGGGCAGGCCCGTCGTCAAGGCCGCTTCGAAGAGGGTGCTGTCAGAGAAGTGCAGTCGGACTAGCTGAGAGATTATGTGGCGTGTTCGGAGACGGTAGGCTCTGAGTGCAGAGGGCCACCGGAGTAGGGTGGCGTTAAGTATGAACCATGTTGGCACGTTCCTGGGTGCTCCACGGATGATGGGGCTGAATGTGGTTAGGTGGCCCGGTGATGTAGTGTAGGGCTCCCTGGATGCGGGCTTTGTTGGCCCAGCAGCTGTAGGAGGCGAGGGTGGGCGTCGGTCTGCGGCAGATGCGGCTTCAGTGTAGGTCAGGGTCACTGGCTGGCTGGTGGCGCGATAGGGTGCGACTGGAGATGAAGGCACCACTGGTTGCATGGCTGCTGCAGCTGGTAGCTCTGGCCTGAAGGGGCTAAGAAGGGACGATGGCTGCGGAGTGCTAGGCGCAGGTTCGGGGAGTGCGGCGTGAGTGGTTGGCCTCCGAGTAGAGGCGTTGGCCCAGAATCTCCCGGTAGGCCCATCGAGCGGCTCCCCTTCATCTGCAGAGCCCTGCAGTGAATCGGGAGACGGTGCACGAGAGCTGGCAAGCGTGGGCTGCGGTGGCTGCTGCCTGGCTGGTCTTCTTTGCAGTGTTCTTCTTTCCCACGGCCGGGAAGGTGCGCTGGTTCGGCGTTCTTCCAGTGGTCGATCTTGTGATGTTTACTCGGTGAAGTCTGACCCCGAAGTCCCAGTACAGTAGATGCGCTGATGGCAGTGAATAAACTACGTACTAGAAAACCTCAAGGAAAATAAATATATAGCTCTGATCAGTTTAGACGTTCAGGGAACTTTTGATGCAGCATGGTGGCTAGGCATCCTGAGAAACTTAAGACAAGTGAACTGCCCTAAAAGCTTATATGCACTGACCCGGGACTACTTCAGAGACAGAAAAGCAAGTTTAGGCACCATCGGGTATAGAATCGAAAAACAGGCGTAAAAAGGATGCCCACAAGTTTCAAGCTGTGGCCCCGGATTCTGGAATATTCTTTACAATACTCTCCTACAGTTAAATTACACAAAAAGAACACTGAGGTAATCGCCTTTGCGGATGACTGACTAGTTTCTTTTTTATATATAATTTACATCCTCCACCGTTAAATCATATCGCACAGTGAATGAAGTGGGTGAAATGATGCTCAAATGAGTCCAGGGTCCATTGAGCTTAGAGTTGCCTGACAGTTACTAGTTTTGACGACAGGAAAAACAGAAATGGAGACCGAAAATTATGCGAATGAAAATAGAGCGCTGGGCTAAAGACAACAAAATTAAGTTTAATGAAACAAAATAGAAAGTACTAGTCGTTACCCGGAGAAAGAGAAGACACAAAACAAGCATGAACATTTACATCAACAATAATCCAATCAACCAAGTTGAAGAAATGAGATACCTTGGAATTTATATAGACAAAGGATTCAAATTCAACAAACATATCGATCACATACATAGCTTTAACAGATTCACTGTCTAAATACGCGAAACTAAGCTGGGGACTAGGTACATTGTACACAATCTAAAAAGGAGCACTCGAACCTATTCTGTACCACCTGTGTGGTACGAAGATTTATGAAGTTCTACAAACATTAAAAAGTATAACGCATCCAAAGGCTTTCAAATATTAAAATAGCTATAGCATACAGAACAGCATCTTTTGAAGATTCCTGAATTATAACTGGCATTAAACCAATAGACATCACGATAAATGGCAAACTTAAACTATATAATGCAACTCATGAAGATAAAAATTATGATTCACCCTTAGAACCAAGACGCTGGAAACATCCCGCAGACAAAAGGACTATTCAAGAAGCACAAGCAGATACAAATTATGACATAGATATCTATTCTGACGGGAGCAACTCAGAAGAAAAGGTAGGAGCAGCTGAAGTGATATACCACCACCAAATCCTCATTCGTTAATTACAATACAGATTACACCAAAAATGCACGAATAACCAGGTGGAGAAATTAGCAGATGAAGTGATATACCACCACCAAGTTCTCATTCGTTAATTACAATACAGATTACACCAAAAATGCACGAATAACCAGGTAGAGAAATTGGCCATATGGAAAGTCTTACAGGAACTTGAAGATATTGGAGATCTTCCCAAAGAAGAGAGAGATTCTGCATTCTATACTGACAGAAATATTACGTTATCCCTGCTATAAGAGGGCCGCGCCGTGGCTCAGTGGTTAGACCGCTCGGCTCTCACCAAGGCGGCCCGGGTTCGATCCCAGGCGACCGCAAAGTGAGAATCGTGGTGGACAACACGGCGCTGGGGCGGGTTTTCTCCAGGATCTCCGGTTTCCCCCTCCATCTCATTCCACCGGTGCTCCATCTTCATCTCATATATCATCAGTGTCATCGCCTGCGGTGCCGTATGTAGTAAAATCGGGCGTTAAATACTACACATTTCATTTTCCTGGTATAAGATAATAGAAAAACAACTCACTAATCGCCGATATTCAGAATACCCTGGCTGCACTACACACACGACAGTGGATGATACACTTCGGCTGGGTGAAGGCCCACAATGGCACCGCTGGCAACGAAATAGCAGACAGACTAGCAAAAGAAGCTTCTGAAGGAGAAATAATAATGAACAAAATTCCCAAAACTACTAATAAATCAGCGATAACAGTGTCATCGCTAGAAGAATGGCAAATCAGATGGACTACCACCACAAAAGGAGCGGTAACTGAATCATACTTCCCTTCAGTTCAAGATAGATTAAGAATAAAACTTACAGCAAGAACAAAATGACAGCCATGGTCACAGGGCACGGAAAAATGAGGTCATATTTACATCGATTTAATATCATAAACGATCCAACTTGTACATGCAACAGAGCAGACAGTCAATCATCTAATTTATGAATGTGCTAATACAGAACTACAAAGGTCTATTCTCATCCGAGAAATAACATCAGAAGGAGGTACATGGCCAGTTAATCAAGTATTAATTTCACAGTATTTTAGAAGCTTTAAAAAATTCATTAAAACCCTGCACATTAAAAAAAGTTATAGCTAGTATGATACTTAGCTAATAAGATACCGTTTTACAATGATTATAAAAAAATATTGTAATTGTTCTAAAACAAGCTGTAACGATTACAAATGCAAAAGCATTATATAAATAATACATGTAAGGTTACCAAGGTAACGGGGCATGTAGCTATATATTAAATAAATTAAAAAACAAAAAACGCATACATACGTACACACGTCTGTCTGTCCGTCCGTATGTATGTATTTTTTTTTTTTTTTTTTTTTTTTTTTGTAATTTTGCGTCCTCCAACGTTAAGTCATCGGACGATGAATGAAATGGGTGAAATGGTGCTCACATGTGTCCAGGGACCATGGAGCTTAGAGTTACCCGACATTTGTCTTTAAGGATAAAGGAAAACCCCGGAAAAACCTTATCCAGGCAACATAGCCTGATCAAGATTCGAACTCGGAACCTCTTGAACGTGAGGCAGACACGCTGCCATTCACGCTACCGAGGCGGGCTGTATGTATGTATGTATGTATGTATGTATGTATGTATGTATGTATGTATGTATGTATGTATGTATGTATGTATGTATGTATGTATGTATGTATGTATGTATGTATGTATGTATGTATGTATGTATGTATGTATGTATGTATGTATGTATGTATGTATGTATGTATGTATGTATGTATGTATGTATGTATGTATGTATGTATGTATGTATGTATGTATGTATGTATGTATGTATGTATGTATGTATGTATGTATGTATGTATGTATGTATGTATGTATGTATGTATGTATGTATGTATGTATGTATGTATGTATGTATGTATGTATGTATGTATGTATGTATGTATGTATGTATGTATGTATGTATGTATGTATGTATGTATGTATGTATGTATGTATGTATGTATGTATGTATGTATGTATGTATGTATGTATGTATGTATGTATGTGTATGTGTGTATGTATGTGTGTATGTATGTATGTATTTATTTATTTATTGACTGCAATTGGGTACTACCCGGTGTCAGAGTTAAGAATACAGATCAAATTACAAATATTAGATTTACAACAATAACACAGTAAACAATACAAACATGATATTATTTTACTTTAGTCACTTAAAGCATATCTAATTACTTCTCTATTTACATATTATTTACCATTATAATTCAAAAGTTAAACTATAAACCATCTAGATTTTTTCTAAAATTCTTCAGCGACAGGGGACAGCCCTGAAAGACTGCTACAGGCAATTCATTCCATTCTTCAATGGTTCTATTAACAAAAGAAAATTTTCCTACGTCGGTTCTGTATCTTATACCCTTAATTTTATACCTATGATCGTTTCGTCCATAATAATCCGGATTATCTAACCTTACACTAACGTCCACCCATGCCTTTACACCAGCATTAGCTTTGAGTAATGCTACCAACCTATGTTTTTTTACGCCTAATTCTTAATTACTCCCATTTAGTCTCATCTCCTTTTATAGGCCCAAAATACTTGCCTCTTTTTATGAATTTTATTGCCCTCTTCTGTATTTTTTCTAATGGATCGATTTGGTTAGCTCTATACGGGTCCCAGCATGCTACTCCATATTCCATAACCGGCCGCACAAAGGCCTTGTAGGCAATTTCCCTGGACCTAGCGCTCCCCTTTTTCAATATTCGCATTATGAAATGTAATGCCTTCCACGCTTTCCTAGATGTGGAATTTACTTGTTCGTCCCATCCAGCATTACTTGCCAGGTACACTCCCAAGTATTTGCAGCTGTCCACCTGCGGAATTTGCACCCCTCCCATGTGATAGTTAACAATAATTTTGCCCTTAGTTCTACTAAAAACAATGGACTTACTTTTCTTGGCATTAATTGACATTTTGTTAGCCGCAGCCCAATTTCAGATTTCATTTAAATCATCCTGAAGAGCGGTTTCATGCACTGTATTCCGAATTTTATTATAAATGATACAATCGTCTGCAAACAACCTTATCTGGCAGTTAATATTAACAGCAATATCATTAACAAAAATGAGAAACAGTAAAGGCCCTAGTACTGAGCCTTGCGGCACATCCGAACTTACAGTTCCACTATCGGACAGCTCTTTACCTACTTTAACTTTTTGCGTTCTCCCTTTCAAAAAATGTTTAACCCATAATACTACGCGTTTGTCAATTCCTGTATTAGCTAGCTTACAAATAAGTAAACTATGTGGCACTACATCAAAAGCTTTAGAAAAGTCAATTACCACTGCATCAGTTCTTCCCCCTGCATCTACCTCCTCTGCCAAATCTTGAAATAATGAAGTAATTTGACTTTCGCACGAATACCCAGGTCTAAATCCATGTTGCGCTTCATTAAACCACTTTTTATTTTCCAACTCCTCTCTTATATATTCTGCAATTAAATGCTCCATTAATTTACATACTACTGAAGTTAGACTAACTGGCCGATAATTATTTATTTGTGTTTTATTACCCCCTTTATAAATCGGAACTATAATAGCTGTTTTCCAGTCTTCCGGTAAGGCACAGTTGTTAATTGACATGTTGAACAAGAGCATTAGATAGGGAATCATGGCTTCACCCCCAAGCTTTAATATTTCAGTGGGTATATTATCTGGTCCCCTTGATTTTCGGTTTTGCAGCATCTTAATCCTTTTGCGTAATTTGGGCGCCATTATTTGAAAAATCGTTTCTCCACTCTCCCCAATTTCCTGTTCGGAACTATCGTCGGATTTAAGAAAAACCGATACAAAATGCGAATTTAATATATTAGCTTTGTCCCTATCACTTAATACATCTATCCCATTAACGTTAAAATCTGGTATGCTCTCTTTATTTCCCCTGCGTCTTTTTACATAATTGTTAAATGATCTCCAACAATTATTTGTCCCGCTAAAAACGTTATCTAGGAATCGTTCCTGCGCTTGCAACTTTTCGTCTTTAATTGTTTAGCTAATTCTTTAAATTTGTTAAGATGCCATTCTGATATCTTCCTTTTATTATAAGCGTGCCTAGTCTTTCTTTTAAGTTTCCTAATACATTTTGTATAAAATTCTGGATCCGCTTTATGTTTAATAACTTTAAAAGGTACGTGTTCTCTAATTGTTTCCAGGATAAGTGTTTTGAAATTAACCCATGCTTCATTTACACTAGTGGCAGATTTTACAAATATCCCATATTTTTCCCGAAGAAATGTTTGGATAGCCTCCCCGTTCGCCCTATGGAAATCCCAACTAATTACTTGTTCCGTTTCAAACCGGTTTGTCTGCCCTTTCCAGTTTAGGTCTAATTGCACACACTGATGGTCACTTATACCTTTCAAGACATCGCATGCAGAAAACAATGACTCAGGTTTGCATAAAAATACGTCCAGTAATGCTGATTGTCGAGTAACAGTTTTCACTACTTGAAATAACCCCTGCTCCCAAACCAGAAAGTTAACGAGCTTTTGAGCTTCACCTCCTATTAACTGTCCGTCCCAGTTTACATTTGGCAGATTTAGATCCCCTGCTAATATAACATTTTTTTTCCCCTTCGGAAGAGATTTTCTCCACTAGTTTATGAAGAGTAGCATAATCAGTTTCTCCAGGTGGTCTATAGCAAGCTATTATTGTTAAATTATTCCCTTTGTTTGCTTGATCAATAATTTCGATTGCCATAATCTCAACCTCTTCTTCTACCCATAATGCTTTGCTGTTTAGCTCTGATTTAGCGCAAATAAAGATTCCCCCTCCCCTTCCAACCCGTCCCTCCTAAACACCCTGTAATCTGTTCTGAATACTTCTGAATCATTAATGTCAATATTCAGCCATGATTCCGTACCTATAATGACACTTGGATTGCATATTTCTACTAAATTCCAAAACTCGACAATTTTATTCATAATACTACGGCAATTTACCTGTAGCAGCCTTAAGGAATCAGCCCCTACCTGAAAGTCTACGTTTTCCTGAAGTTGGTGTCATTGCTGCCCTTGCTGCTCGTTGCCGTCAGCCCACTTCGTCACCCTCGCGAACAAAGCTGCCAGCTTTGACGATCCTCTTCGGTTCAAGTGTACTCCATCCCGTCGATAGTCCCAGTCTTCAATCCACGAATTCGGGTCCAGAAACTGAGCACCCAGTCTCTCCGCTACCCATGAAAAAGCTTCATTTACCTGCATCACCTTTCTCCAGCTGGAGGCGCGTCGTCTTAGTACTCCACTGACGACTATTTTTGCTGAAGGAAACAGCTGTTTTGTCCTTTTAACTAAGTCGTACATGTCACCCAACACATAGTTAACACTTCTCCGCAAGTCATTGCTCCCGACATGTAATACGATTGTCCGATAGTTGCCTTCCATCTCCTCTTGCTTTCTCTCGATTTCCCTCAGCAGACCGTCAACTCTTATGCCAGGATAGCAAACTACCTCCGCCGTTGGATTTCCAATGTATGTATGTATGTATGTATGTATGTATGTATGTATGTATGTATGTATGTATGTATGTATGTATGTATGTATGTATGTATGTATGTATGTATGTATGTATGTATGTATGTATGTATGTATGTATGTATGTATGTATGTATGTATGTATGTATGTATGTATGTATGTATGTATGTATGTATGTATGTATGTATGTATGTATGTATGTATGTATGTATGTATGTATGTATGTATGTATGTATGTATGTATGTATGTATGTATGTATGTATGTATGTATGTATGTATGTATGTATGTATGTATGTATGTATGTATGTATGTATGTATGTATGTATGTATGTATGTATGTATGTATGTATGTATGTATGTATGTATGTATGTATGTATGTATGTATGTATGTATGTATGTATGTATGTATGTATGTATGTATGTATGTATGTATGTATGTATGTATGTATGTATGTATGTATGTATGTATGTATGTATGTATGTATGTATGTATGTATGTATGTATGTATGTATGTATGTATGTATGTATGTATGTATGTATGTATGTATGTATGTATGTATGTATGTATGTATGTATGTATGTATGTATGTATGTATGTATGTATGTATGTATGTATGTATGTATGTATGTATGTATGTATGTATGTATGTATGTATGTATGTATGTATGTATGTATGTATGTATGTATGTATGTATGTATGTATGTATGTATGTATGTATGTATGTATGTATGTATGTATATGTCTGTATGTATGTCTGTCTCTCTGTCTGTCTGTCTGTCTGTCTGTCTGTCTGTCTGTATGTATGTATGTATGTATGTATGTATGTATGTATGTATGTATGTATGTATGTATGTATGTATGTATGTATGTATGTATGTATGTATGTATGTATGTATGTATGTATGTATGTATGTATGTATGTATGTATGTATGTATGTATGTATGTATGTATGTATGTATGTATGTATGTATGTATGTATGTATGTATGTATGTATGTATGTTTCGAGGGAACATTTAGGTTCAGTTCGTGTTCTGGTCACACGGAGGGACTCGACTGGTGGGGGTCAGCCGACAAGTCAACTCCAGCCCCAGTATGGCCGGTACAGACGGAGTTTGCCAGTGAAGGGACGAGAGGATGAACTCACCACCCAAGGTCGTCTTTGGGGAGGCGATAGCTCTTTCTCCTTCTTGGTGCACGGTGGTCATATTGACCTAGTGTATTTACTAGTTGGTTAGGATGAGGTGTGATTCTGGCATACAATGTGCGCGAACCTGCACGCACAACGTCCTCAACGTAAGGTATGCCAAAATGGGTGTATAGGAGGTGTGATGGAAACGTACGTTCGGTATCGTAGATCATCCTGAGTGCCCTATTCTGCACGGCTTGCAGTCTGCGGATGGTGGTGCGAGCCCCAGACCTCGCATCCATACAAGATCAGTGGTGGGATGATCGCATGATACACCCGTAGTTTGAGGCGAGTGGGCATTGTTGACCGGAATATGGGGTACAACTTTCTGAGCGCAGCGTGGTCAAGGCTGATTTTTTCACGGACATGTGGCGTGAAGGTGAGGCCGCGGTCCAGTCGGACAACCGGGTATTTGGCGGATCGAACCCAAGGGATCCTTCTCCGCCTCAACCGGCCCCTCAAAATCCAAGTTCTGTGGTCCTCGTCCAGAGGGGTGCGCAACAGGAAGTAGGAGGTTGACTGATGGGGTGATGTACGGCGGGGACCTGTGCCCCAGGACCGCTACGGCTACCGAAAAGGCCCATCAGTAACTCCGAAAACTGGCAGAAGAGGCTGTGGTGTAATCTCTCGACTGGGTTCCTCCGCGAAGTGAGTGTGCTCTTTCAAATGCCCAAACCATGGTCCACTTCGGTGTTTGACCCCATTTATGTTTTGTTCTTTTTCTTTTTCCTCCCTGAACATATGTCTGACGGGTAACATAGCGCGGGTGGTTGGAGTGGGAAGCGCAAGGGGTGACTGGGTAACGCGTAATTCCCAGCCCCTTGTTACCATGTAGGACTGCGTTCGTATCCGCTGATAAAGGTCAGTCTCGGGGATGGGGCCATTGCATGAGCTGTTACACTCCTGAAGGCAATTCGGTCCCTCTGTCTTTACACTGGGAGGTGTGACCCTAAGGTGAGTAAGGTCCAGGCCAGGACTCTCACCTAAGCCGGGGTGGCGTACAGGATGTGAACACGCCATCGGAGACGTTTGCAATGGTGGAGGACATTACCGCAATGGTGCACTCTACTAAATCCAAAAGTGTGAAGGTTTGTGGAAAGCAAGCAGCTGAACTCTGTGGTCCTCGCTACTTGGTGGTCACTTGAACAGAAGAAGGCAAGAACTTTCTGTCCTTAAACCCTTTCGTCACCCAGAAGGGTTTGGATAAGATAGCTGGTCCTGTGAAGTCTTGTACTCGTTCACGCAATGGCACGCTCCTGGTAGAAGCGAATTCTGTCTCCCAGGCAGCAGTGCTACTGAAGGCAAACCTGTTAGGCAGCTACCCGGTGACGGTCATAGTCCATAAGAGCCTCAACTCCTCGCGCGGAGTGGTTGACACCCGTGCGTTGGACGGTATGACCAACGAGGAAATTGAGGAGAACCATAAAGACCAATGTGTGACGGCTGTTTACCGTGTACAGCGTAGAGAGCGAGGGGAATTGGTGCCTACCCGTACCCTCTTCCTGACCTTTGATCGGGTCGATCTCCCACAAAGGATCAGGGAAGGTTATGAGACAATTGAGGTGTGCCCCTTTATTACAAACCCCTTGAGGTGTTACAAATGCCAGGGCTTCGGGCACACAAGCTTCTTCTGCAACGCCGCGCCGACATGTTTCAACTGTGCGATGTCACAGCACGATGGTGGGTTTTCGTCGCCGGTTAGATGTGTGAACTGCACCGGAAAGCATCCATCTAGCTCTTGAGATTGCCCACGCTATGCTGAGGAAAAGGCGATCCAAGAGATCCGGGTGAAAGAGAAGGTGTCCTTCTGCGAATCCCGGAAACTTGCGCGTACTCGCATACCATCCCTCCCTCGGGCAGCTACTTACAGCTCTGTAGCTGCGAAGCCTGTGCCGAGGAGAGAAATCGCCACTCAGACCAGCGATATCGGTGAGGCAACAATAGCAGAAAAGATAATGTTCCATCTCAATCTCCGCAGCCGGCCAAAGCACACCTGTCTGCATCTACTACGGTTAACTCACCATCAGGAAGGATATCGCCAGCTCAGTCACCGTTTAAAGCTTCAACCTCCAAGTCAAGCAAGCCTGTCCTCTACGATGCCCCACCTAAGCAATTCAGGACCAGCTATAAGAAATCGGATTTCCTCAAGGACACAAGCAAACCTGGCAGCCGAAAGAAGAGTCCTAGGGCCTCTAAAAGTTCCTCTTCTGAGGAGTCCTCAGGTGAGGACTCTGAACGACGCCTGTCCTCCTAGTCGCTCACCGTGTCCTATCGGTTTGGGGCCCTGGAACCAAAGTTCTCTATCGGTAAAGGGGCTTCATCCGTGGAGGAGATGGAACAGGAGGATACAGATAATACTACCAGGATATCTTCCAGAAAAAGACCAGACAACTCGGACGTTAATGAGGTTAGCCCTATACCTAAAAAGAAGGGTAAATTATTCCGGCCACCTTCCAAGTCCTCGTAAAATGGTTTAAACTTTAACATTCTCTTCCAACGTTCCAATAGCGACCTTACAGTGGAACATACGTGGGCTTAGGTCACATCGCCCAGAGCTCTCTTTATTACTTAGTAAGCACGATCATTTAGTCGTGTGCTTACAGGAGACTAAGCTACATCCCCATGATCCCTTCCAACTCAGGCGGTATAATCCCTTCCGGCGACATCTTGCTCCTGAAGAGGGTATTCCTGCGCACTGAGGCACTATGGACCTCGCTAGAGATGACGTATATGTGGAGCATATACCTGTACGCACAACCGTCCAGTCAGTTGTTACACGTATAATCCTTCCTACGATACAATTGGTCGTCTGCAGTATCTATATTCCACCTTCAGAAGACTTATCGCTTACTGCGCTACAAACTCTGTTTGGCCAGTTGCCCACTCCCTTTGTGTTTGTTGGAGACCTAAGTGCCCATCAACCTCTCCGGGGTTCCACCCGAACATCTGCGAGAGGGAGAGTGCTCTCCGACTTCCTGGATAGTAACAACCTGGTGCTCCTGAACACCGGAGAACCTACGTTCCTTTCCGATGCATTCAACACCTTTTCGCATCTGGATTTGGCAATATGCTCACCGCAGTTAGCAATCTCTCTCCAATGGAACGTCATCTCTGGAGTGCACTCCAGTGACCACTTCCCTTGTCTCATCAGCCTCATAGCACACAACGTCTGTTCCACAAGCTTGCCTACCTGGCGCTTCGATAACGCCAACTGGGCCCTTTACACCCAGTTGGCGGTTTTTAGTTATAAGAAGCACGCATCTATTAACGAGCTCGTTGAACATCTTACCGAGCGTATACTTTCCGCCGCAGAAGGATCTATTCCGCGTTCGTCTCCCTATCCCCGCCGCCATCCTATGCCATGGTGGACGGATGACTGCCGGAATGCAGTCCGAGCTCGTAGGCGTGCCCTAAGGGTTTTCCAACGCCACCCCCAGACTGGAGAACCTTATTCAGTATAAGAAGATGCGTGCCAGGTCTAGGCAAACACTTAAGGAAAGCAAAAAGACATAGTGGAAAGCTTTTTTCTCGTCTTTTAATCGCCATACACCTTCTGCTATAGTATGGGATAGGATACGGCGGGTGGCCGGAAAATCGACCCATATTCCAATCGCCGGTTTGGAAACTCCCTCAGGCGTCGTTGTGGATCCGTTATATGTGGCTAACACCCTGGGAAGTGCCTTCGGTCACATGTCTAGCTCCAATAATTATGCCCCTGACTTTCTTTCAATTAAGAATCAGGTGGAATCTCAAGGTTTCTGCTTTCCCTCTAGAAACCTTGAAGACTACAATCGCCTGTTCGCCATGCCAGAGCTAGAACATGCAATTTCATCCTCGCGACCTTCTGCGCCAGGACCAGACGGTATCCACGTGCAATTCTTACAACATATCTCCCCGGAAGGGAAGGCTTTCCTACTCGAGGTCTACAACCACGTGTGGGCTGACGGCAGTTTCCCTGAGAAGTGGCGGGAAGCCACCATAGTTTCCATTTTGAAACCTGGTAAGGACCGACATCTGCCTTCCAGCATCCGTCCTATATCCTTCACCAGTTGCGTCTGCAAGGTGATGGAACGCATGATCAATGGGCGGTTGTTGTGGTGGCTGGAAACCCACAACCTTCTGACGAACATTCAGTGTGGTTTCCGACGTCGGCGTTCTACAGTGGGCCACCTCGTGTCGATGTCGACACAGATAATGAACGGCTTTCACAGGAACTGCCAAACTGTTGGTATATATTTCAACCTCGAAAAAGCTTATGATACCTGTTGGCTTGCACGTCTGTTACGCACCCTGAACCGCTGGAATATTCATGGGCGCCTACCCGTGTTCCTTCGGGAGTTCATGAACAATCGCGTTTTCCGAGTAAGGGTCGACTCGGTTTATTCAAACCTTTTTATTCAAGAGAACGGGGTCTCACAAGGATCGGTCCTGAGTGTTGCACTGTTTGCTATTGTGATTAATTCTATCTCTAATTGTGTTCCTTGAGGGGTTTCATCGTGCTTATTCGTGGACGATTTCGCCGTCTGCTGTACTTCTCAGCGTACTCCGTTCCTAGAGCGTCGTCTTCAGCAATGCTTGGACAACCTTCTGGAATGGAGCTCTAAGAATGCCTTTAGATTCTCTACTGAGAAGACAGTGTACGTAAACTTCTGGCGCCGCAAGAGGCGGTTTCCACCCTTACTCCGGCTAGGTCGCCATGTTTTACCATTTGCCGATGAAACTAGGTTCCTCCGACTGGTTTTTGATAGAAGGCTTAGTTGGTCGTCACATATAGCGCAGTTGAAAGCACGATGTGAACGTTCTCTTAATACCTTGCGGATACTTAGTGGGAAATCATGGGGAGCGGATCGCGCAGTGCTGCTTCGCTTGTATCGCACAGTGGTTCGATCCAGTCTGGACCATGGGTGCATCGTTTATGCTTCAGCTCGTCCATCTGTGCTTAAGAAATTAGACCCAGTGCACAACTCTGGCCTTCGGTTAGCTACTGGGGCCTTTCCAACTAGCCCCGTTGTGAGTCTCTATGCTGAAGCGGCAGAGCCTCCCCTACAATGCCGGCGGGAATTTTTGCTGGGCAATTACGGTTGCGGGCTATGCAGCGGGATGTCTTGGCATCCGACTTATGCACCGTTTTGTGATACCTCCTTTGACGCCTGTTATAGCAACACCCGCCTGAGTCCAAAGCCGTCAGGATTTCGCTTCCGGGAGATTCTTAGGCGGCATGCCCTTGAGCTGTCTAGAATGCATCCTAGGGGCGAGCGAATGCACCCTCCGTGGTTGCGTGCTGCGCCTTACGTAGATCTGGGTCTGACGGTGCACAGGAAATCTACGACGCCCACGTGTAGCATCCGTAGTTTATTTTTAGAGTTTTTATCGGGATATGAAGATTTTAAGTCCTTTATACTGACGGGGCCAAGAGCTCTGCTGGTGTTGGATGTGCGTATGTCCAGGGGATCGAACCCTTTACATTCGGTCTCCATGGCAGTACTTCCGTCTACACTGTGGAGCTCCATGCAATATACCGAGCCATTTTATATGTGCGCCGCAGCAGGTTGGGTGACTGCCTTATCCTTAGTGATTCGCTGAGCGCCCTTCAGAGCCTTCGTGAGCTGCACAACCACCATCCTCTTGCACAGCGTATCCAGGACGCCCTACACGTTCTGCACGCCACTGGCGCTAGCGTGGTTTGTGCATGGGTTCCTGGTTACGTTGGCTTGCGTGGAAATGATCTTGCGGATTCTGCAGCGAAGGAGGCAGCGATAAAACCTAGTTGTACCATACCGTACGTTACAGCAGAAGACTTTGGACTTGTTATCCGTAGGGCGGCACTCTCGTGCTGACGCGATGAGTGGTCCGCTCTGCGTGGCAACAGGTTTCGAATGGTGAAGGAGCTTCCGTTCAACTGGGTGACCTCCTGTCGCCTTTCTCGGCGAGAGGAGATTACTTTGGCTCGGTTGCGCATTGGACATTGTTATTTTAGCCATGGCGTTTTATTGAATAGGACCCCGGTTCTCGTTTGCCCAGTGTGCAGTGCTGACATAACGGTCCGTCACTTGCCTTTAGGTTGTTTTAGCCTGGCACGTCTCCGCACGTCTCTCCAGCTGCCGGCCAACTTGACGGAGATCCTCGCGAATGACGAAACGGTGGTGGGCAAAGTTTTAGCATTTGTTTTAGTTGTGGGTTTTAGAATTTAATCCCAAGTATCTTGGTTTTTTTATCCATTTTAACCTTAGTCTGGTTTTATGATTTTAACTTCTATTTTAAACCAAGCCTCCTCGTTATGGCGGTGTTCTTACCTTAGTTTTATTTGATTGTGTAGATTTCTAGAGTTTTAGACTTTTATTTAGCTTTTAACCCACTTGTTTTTAAGGGCGCTGATGACCCAATGTTGAGCACCCTAAAACCCAATCATCATCTCCGCCTCAACCGCAGGTCTCCTTCCGGGCGCCAGCGGAGCACCTTCCCCAGCAGAAGGGCAGAGCTCTTCTGAGGGCTAATGGCCATTCTCCACCTATCACTCCACGTTCCGATGGCTCAGAGTGATCGCTGCAGCGGAGGGAGGTAGTAACGGACGTTTTTGTTCTGTGCCAAAGTGAGGACGTCGTCGTTATATTGGCAGAGGACAGTGTGAAGTTCTGTTGGGAAGTCAGACATGTAGGCAGCAAAGAGTAACGGCGACAGTACACTGCCTTCCGGGACTCCAGCCGCTATGGGTCTGACGGAGGAGAGTTTACCTACGACCCGCACCCTGAGGTTCGATCCAGGAGGAAACTACTCGTTGTGGCGAAGGCCTTGTCTACGTCCAGGAGTACCGCGACGGTTTTGAGGTTATCCTGGAAACCCAGGGCAGCGTTGTCCACCAGTCACAGCAGCTGCAGGGTCGTGGAGTGGCCCCGACGGAACCCGAAGTGGTGAACCGGTAGGAGATGCCTTTCCTCGTAGAGAGAAGTCAGGCGGGCCAGGGGCAATCGCTCAAAAACTTTTGAGACTACTGGGAGGAGACTGAGGGTGCGGTAGCTAGATGGGAAGAGCGGATTCTTGCCGGGCTTGAAACTGCAGAGTACCCTCGCCTCATTCTAACAAGTTGGAAAGTGGCGGAGATAAAGGCATGCATTGTAAACCCGCGTCAAATGAATCACGGCTCTTTCAGGAAGGTTCCGGAGCATCACGGCTGTAACACCGTCATGCACTGGCGATTTATTGGGTTTGAGGCTGCAGATTTTGGTTGCCACCTGTCTGGGAGTGACAATGGGAATATGGATCACATCGTGTGGTGGAGGGGGTTCTCAAAGAGGTATTCCACCGCCTCCTCCGCGAGCTCGGTGAAGTCATTGTCCTGTGGGTCTTTCCCTGGCTCGAATTGAGACTCTAGATAGTCTGCGAAACTTCTGGCTTTCTCTTGGGGCTCAAAGGCGAGTATCCCTCGAGTACCATGGAGAGGATGCTGGTACTGATTTTAATCCTTCCGTAAGGAACGGATAATCCACGAGGGGTGCTTTTCTGTGAGGTATACACGCAGAGGGCTGAGCACGAAGCAGCCTTCTTGACAGGGATTTGAACCTCTGGTAAACTGCCTGTATCTTGGGGTGGTGGAAACGCTGCCATAGCTTCCGAACAGCTGCTTTAGCTTTAAGCAGCTGCCGGAGCTCATTTGGAATGGTCGTGGGGTTGAGTTTGTTTGTGGGAATGCGGTAAATGTGAGCACGTACAACATTTAGGATGTGTTGGGAGAAGTCCGAGGCTGCCGCTTCCAGCGCATCAATTGAATCAATGCGAGGTCGCGGGTCTACGGACTGGCTCAGGTTCAGGACGGCGGCATCCCAGCCGACCTCGTATGTCCAGTCTGGGTTTAATAGAGCTGGCATATCAACAATGTAGTCCACCAGGATTGGTTCATGGTTAGAGTCCTGTTTGTTGACAACCGAGAGGTATAGATGAAATGGAAAGCTTTAGTGAGCATGATGTCGAGCACATCCGTACTACCGTTGGCAGGATGTAACGTAGGGCCTCTCGGGCCGTGCGCGACAAGGTTTGGGCTTCCGTTGATGAGGCGGTACAGCCCGCGCCCCTTGGTATTGGATGTACGGCTATGCCAGTAGGCATGTTTCGCGTTTAAATCACCTGCGATGCATACCTCTGGGTGAAGGTCGAGAAGGAGGTTGAAGTCCGCCTCGTAGAAGCGTGCATAAAGGGATCGTAGGCCACTACCAGCAGCGTGTCTAGCCCACCAATGGCGAGCCGAATGGGATAGGCTTCCAAGTGCTGGAGTATGGGGAGCGGGAAAGGAGAGTGGGTTATATGGTTTCTGATGAAGATGGCGGTACCGCCACCCCGTCGGCCTACCCGATCAGACCGATGGGTGACATAACTAGGCAGCGAGAAGATAGTTGGAGCATCCAGATGGGTTCCACAGACCATCAGAATATCAATACCGAATGACTGGACAAACTCAAGGACCCTGGGATGATGGCCCCGGATGCTGTTCGCGTTCCAGAACGCGGCTCGTAATGGCCTCCAGACGAGTCTGGAGGCCATTACTTACCGGAACCCGGGAACAGCTTCTACAGCGTTCTTAGCACTATGGCGTGCTTTTGCATTGGAGTGAGTGAGGGGTTCTCGGCCTGCAGCTTGCAATTGCGTATGGCAAGGAGGGTTCGCTGTATGAGGTCACCGAACCACAGGGAGAGGGCCTGAAACTCGTCCAGGTCCGCCTGGGATACCGTGCCCCCAAAGATGACGGGCTGCGGTGCAGGGCTGGCTGGTTTGGCTTCGAGAGAGCAAGCCTTATATAACAGTAACCTGAGGTGGGCAAGGGCAAGCCGTGCATGAATGCGGCAACTTAACGGGATCAAATATCATCGGGACGCTCTATTCGAGATATATCTTTGGGCGAGGTAACGTCCATGCGGCAACTTAAAGGTACCAAATATCTCCGGGCCGCTCTCTTCGAGATATATCGTTGGGCGAGGTAACATCAGTGACGTTACAATTTAAAGATTTGCTGTTCTGCCAGAACTTAATTTGAATAGAGAACATTTCAGGGTATGATTTTTCAGGATTCTAAATCATCATTATAACTCACATAATATAAAATTTGGCTTAGAAATACATTTGGCGAGGCCGCGCTATTTAAGGCAACATTTTATAATTGGTATAGACAATTCAAAGAACATTGGTTTCTACTTTGTGTTGAATGTTGAGCAGGACGCCGAAGTACTACTGACACAGATGAAAATACTGTGGTTCTTCGAGGAATGTTTGAAGAACATCTACGGACATCTAATGAATTTATTCAGGTGGCATTGAGCATTCGTATGAGTCAAAATGAAAACATTTTATATCAATGCTTAGATGTTAGAAAACGTTTCGTCAATGGATTCCAAATAAACTGACTCCAGATCAAGAACAACAACATACTGATTGGTGCAAAAAAACTCTGGAAAAATTCCAAAGTGGCACCTAAGATTTTCTTTGCAATATGATTACTATGGCAGACGCAAAATTTAATGGCGGCTGAGCGTTGACCACTAGCAGCCATGTCATAGGGCGCGGAGAAGCTATAAGCAGGAACAAGACGAAATGAAAACACTTTATAGGGAATTACTGAAGCTGTCAAGTAAACATAAACAAGCATGTGATTGGATATTGTGTTAACCAGCACCTCCTGACAACTGCCATTAAATTTTGTATCTGCTATAATGGTAATTTTATATTTAATTTTATGAAAATAAAACTCAATTGACCCTAGGTCTTTCAAACGGAACCGAAATCTACAAAAGTTCCACAAATTCGAATGTGCTGTAAGAAGATGGTTTCGCTTTTTCCTAAAACGGGCCATATTACTACTATCTATGCTTATAAGATAGAAGTGCTGTTACTGCTGCTTCATATTTGATACAAAACAATTTTAATGCAAAGGGTATAAAGCGTTCGTGAAAAACGCCTAAAAGTAAAAAAATAATTATACATTATGACAATGCATTGTTAAATAGAGCAAAAATAACAATGAGTATCTGGATGTCCCAACGGTCAGCATCAAGGATCTTCCTCAATACTGACTTGACCCAGCACCTTATTTCCTTTTCTTTTCAAAACTTACAGATAAAAATATGGAATTATCTTTTCATCACTAGATGAAACAATCGAACATTATAAACACCTGGTTTGTGAAGTACCTCAGCTGAAGTGACTCATTGCTAAAAGAACTGATGTCATAGAATGCACAAATGTAATGATGTTAAGGGGGAATATTTTGAAAAGTAATAAAATCATTTAAGTGTTTTAAAGTTAATCCTGGTTTGGTTTTCTAAAGATGTTGGCCTTCGTATATACTACTACTTTCCAAGGGCACTCACTCTTCAAATTAACAGGTATACTGATGTATAACCAATTTATAAATATATTCATGTTGAAATACATTAATTTTTATTAAAAGGGAATTCAGAAAACTTTTCCGACATTAACTGCTTGAAACCTGTGTAATAAATAGTAACACAAGCATTTTCCAGAGACACTCATTCAATAATAGGCAGTAAAGTCCTTTGAAAAATTATAGTCGCACTTACCAGCATTCTATAGACGATACAGATTGTGCTGACAATTAGCGCGATGAAATGCAGATTCACACTAGTAACTGAAATAGATAGTTGATATGATATGCTGGAATAAGTGCAAACCCATTTTGCAGTGGATTTAACTTTCAGATGTGATTGAACTCTATTATGGAATATACATTTCTGAACACACACACATGCATGCGCACGCACGCACACAGAAGTGCCATCAAGAAAAGAATAGGAGACCGTCAAAAACTGGGAAAGAGAATGGCAAAACACATTAAAAGGACAAGAGAAAACAATATTTAACCACAGTAGCAAAACAACTAGAACGAAGGATCAACGTAACAACACACCTCACTACCATCTTAGCAGAATATGGAAGATTGATTCCACGTAATCGATGATGCTACAGGCACCTACAGCAGAGGAGATGAAACGACAGATCACATCCTCTATGACTGCATCAAATGGAAGCACCAAAGGAAAAAAAAAAAAAAAAACAAGGATACAAATAAGCAAGAAAGGAGGGAAGTGGCCAGTAGGGAAACCAGCACTTGTGGGACAGTATCTAAAGGACTTCAGTGAATATGTAAACACAATCAATCTAGAAAGTGCAGAATAACATAAACAGAAGTGTAAATAAGGATTTTATTCTAAAATATTTAAACGATTATGTGAAAATAATCAACTTGAAAGACATATAAAAATTTTAGGACGTCAGTCAATATGAACAATCAATTCCGAAAGTGTACAATTGAACTGTTAGATTTAGATATTGAATCACATATTGAAAAATTCAAAATAACTTGTTAGTCAAAGAATACAAATGGTACACAAAGAAAACCAAGACATTTAACATTACAAATGTAATGGAACATGTGGATGAATAAAGGGTGATAGAAACTAAAAAAAAATGCACATTCACACACACATACATCGCCCGCCTCGGTAGCGTAGTGGTAGCATGTCTGCCTGACGTTCAAGATGTCCTGAGTTCGAAACTCGGTTAGAGTGAGTTACCTGGATAAGGTTTTTCCGGGGTTTTCCCTTATCCTGATAGACGAATGTCAGGTAACTCTAAGCTCCATGAACCCCAGATTCATTTGAGCATCATTTCATCAATTTCATCCATCGTCCGATATGACTTAACGTTGGAGGACGTAAACTACAAAGAAAAAAACACGCACTTACATCCACTTGGGTGCCTGCGCCATCTGTTGAAGCAGCTGGAGCAACGAGCACAGCTGCAACATACCTCTTGGAGGGAGTGACACCTGCTGGTGGGAGGAGTTACTCGAACGCCCTAAGGGGTTTGCCAACTGTGAAGAAGTGGCCGCGCCGTGGCTCAGTGGTTAGACCACTTGGCTCTCACCAAGGCGGCCCGGGTTCGATCCCAGGCGACCGCAAAGTGAGATTTGTGGTGGACAACAAGGCACTGGGGCGGGTTTTCTCCGGGATATCCGGTTTCCCCCGCCATCTCATTCCACCGGTGCTCCATCTTCATCTCATGTATCATCAGTGTCATCGCCTGCGGTGCCGTATGTAGTAACAGCGGGCGTTAAACACTACACACACAACTGTGAAGAATGAAATCACGTACAAATTATTCCTGAAAAGCAAAAAGAACCAAAGTACTGAGTACACATGGTCGCTAGTTAAATCTAAAATTGACCCCGTGGATATGAAAGTGGGTGTTAAATCGTGCAAAACACTAGGAAATGGTCAGATCATGATAGAGTCGTCCAACAAAGAAGAAGCGGAAGTCATCTGTAAAACAATTAACGATAAATGTGGTGCAGAATTAGAACCGGCAGCGAATAAGAAATTATATCCAAGAATTATCATTTTTAATGTCGGGGATGAGATAAAAATGGAAAATGTGGCGGAAGCTTTGACTTCGCGAAACGTAGAACTGCATAGCCATGAAGCAGATTTGAAGCCAGTATTTGAATTTCTTGATAGGAAGAAAAATAGAAACTTAGTTGTGGAACTTAGTGCAACCGCTAGAAGACAGATACTAGGAAAGAAGCTTAAACTTGGCTGGAACATGTGCGTTTGGGACGACTACATTAAAGTTAGCCGCTGCTTTAAGTGCTCCAAATTTAATCATCGTGGACAGGACTGCCAAGGCAAGCAAACCTGTCCAAAGCGCTGAGGATAACATATGCTAAGGGAGTGCCGAACTCCAACAGAAAATTACAAATGTATCAATTGCATAACTTACGCTAAATACAACAACGAGAGTACTGTTGACGTGAATCACTCTGCGCTCAGCACTGGTTGCCCATGTTATCAGTGTTACGGAGGTACCAACTTAACATCGATTACTAACATGGGTAATAACAGCCTGAACTTCTTTCAGATAAATGTACAACATTCCCGAACAGCCACTAATAATTTAATACAGCTAATAAATGAAAAACATATCAACATAACCTGCGTACAGGAGCCATATACACTTAAGAACAAACTCGCAGGAATTCCTTTATCAATGAAAACGTATGAATGCGCTGACCAAAGGCGAAGAACAGCCGTAATAATTAACAGCCATAATATTGATGCCACATTAATAAGACAGTTTTCAGATGAAGACTACGTGGTAATCGAAGTAACATATAAAGGAAAAGTGTTTTACACTACAGGTACATCGACTGCGAGAGGAACATTGCCTTAGACATACGGGAAAATGAAAGAAGAAGAAGGTAAATCAGTACCATGGCGGAGCCCACAACTTACAATAATGAGGAAGAGAATAAACGCACTCCGGCGCCGGTATCAAAGAACCTTCAACAACGAAGAATTAAGGCAAAAAGGAAACATATGTTCTTAGAAGCTAATCGGACATACCAGCAGAAAATGATCACAAGCAAAATAGAATATTGGGAGAAATTTTGCAGTAGTACGGACCAAGCCAACTCTTGGCACTTTGTGTATAATATTTCAGCGTGGAAACTCAAAAGGAAAAGCATACTCACAACTATCAAGACTGAAGATGGGAAAGCTGACACAGAGGACACTTTAAATCACATGGTACATCACTTCACACCAGATTATGATACGCTCAATGACAATGAACATCATGCATAGCTAAGAAGAGAAATATAAGAACCTTTGCGTACTAAGAACGACGTTGAGTTTACAAAGGAGGAAGTTGAGAGGGCACTTCATCATTTCGACCCCAACAAGACACCAGGAGAGGATGGATTAACCAGCGATGTCCTCTTAAGGTTTTTTCAACGGCTTCCACTTTCCTTCACTGGGCTATACACCATCTGTCTCAAAAATGGTTACTATCCAAAGCTATTGAAGAGATCGCTTATAACTCCTATAATAAACCGGGCAAAGAAACGAGCAAAGGCGTTACAAAGTATCGACCAATCAGTTTAATCAACATAGGTGGAAAAGTACTAGAGAAATTATTGATCGATCGGATACTCCATCATATGCACACAAATGGTCTGTTTAGTAACCGACAATACGGATTCACACCGCAGAGGAGTACAGTAGATTTTTTCAGGTATTGGTGGTAAAGAGCGGTGGTTTGGGTAGGAGAGTGGACGTGGCTTGTTGGGATTCCACTGAGCACTCCCGTTAGTACGTGAACATTAACTTTTCGCCAATGGGCGAAAAGGGCGCATCTTTGTCGGCCTGCTGCCATGACAAAGGCCATGACAGCAGCCCGGGAGGTTGCAGGGATTTAATAAAGGAATTTAGACGCATTGTTTATTGATTGGCATGATGGTTGCTTGTACATAGGATGCGCACAAATTCTTTGCCGGATAGACAAGCATTAGGAGTTTCGGCGCAGTATTGTCTTGATCTGGCTTCAGCAGAGCAGACTGTAGCAGCTGGAGCGTGGCTGGTGTGTGAGAAGTACGTAGTGTTGCTAGGATGATTAGCAGTTAGCTCGGTTGGCTTTGTGATGTGCTGCAGGCTGGCGTTAGTTGAATGGAGTAGGGCTGGGATGTCTTCAGTGGCAGTATGGTGTATCTTGTTGATTTTGGCTTCGAGCTGCACGTGCTTCTCCTCCATTCGAGCCAGTTTCCTGGTGATGGAGGCGAGGACTTCATCGTGACGTATTTGCTGGATAAGCTGCTTAAGTCGATCCAGGCGATCTGTAAGGGATGTAGTGCTGGTGGTGTGAAGTTCAGCATGTCTTTGTAGATGGTCGAGTGTGCTGCTGTGGTTGCTGGCGGCTGCTGTTGTGGATGCGTGTTCTAGCGATGTGAGTCTGGGTCCTATGCTGAGGACTTCGGCGTGAATTTCTCGTAGTTTATCTCTGGAGTCTGCTGTGGCCGTGGTGATTGTCGCTTCTATGTCTGAGAGGCGTCTGATGATGTTTTGGGTTTCTCGCTGGAGGGCATTCAACGTGTCCCTCAAATCCTCTCCAGGGGCGGCGGTCATTGCAGGTGGTGCAGATAGGTGATGGATTGGGGCTGAAGGCGGCGTTCCCGAAGTCCGCCGGTGGTCGCCACGTGGGCACTGCACCTAGCCTGTGAAGTGACCATGGCCATTGCAGGTGGCGCAGTACCGGTGGTGGCGGCGGCGGAGGTCGTGGTGTCTGCACTGCCCAGTCAGCGTTGGAGAGCCGCAATAGTGACACCGGGTCGAGCAGTGCAGTTCTCGGCGGCGTGTCCGTAGCTGCAGCATCGCCGACATGGTAGTTGGAGTACCACTCAGCAGGCCTCGGTTTTGAGCAGCCGCCCTAATAAGGGCAGGCCCGTCGTCAAGGCCGCTTCGAAGAGGGTGCTGTCAGAGAAGTGCAGTCGGACTAGCTGAGAGATTATGTGGCGTGTTCGGAGACGGTAGGCTCTGAGTGCAGAGGGCCACCGGAGTAGGGTGGCGTTAAGTATGAACCATGTTGGCACGTTCCTGGGTGCTCCACGGATGATGGGGCTGAATGTGGTTAGGTGGCCCGGTGATGTAGTGTAGGGTTCCCTGGATGCGGGCTTTGTTGGCCCAGCAGCTGTAGGAGGCGAGGGTGGGCGTCGGTCTGCGGCAGATGCGGCTTCAGCGTAGGTCAGGGTCACTGGCTGGCTGGTGGCGCGATAGGGTGCGACTGGAGATGAAGGCACCACTGGTTGCATGGCTGCTGCAGCTGGTAGCTCTGGCCTGAAGGGGCTAAGAAGGGACGATGGCTGCGGAGTGCTAGGCGCAGGTTCGGGGAGTGCGGCGTGAGTGGTTGGCCTCCGAGTAGAGGCGTTGGCCCAGAATCTCCCGGTAGGCCCATCGAGCGGCTCCCCTTCATCTGCAGAGCCCTGCAGTGAATCGGGAGACGGTGCACGAGAGCTGGCAAGCGTGGGCTGCGGTGGCTGCTGCCTGGCTGGTCTTCTTTGCAGCGTTCTTCTTTCCCACGGCCGGGAAGGTGCGCTGGTTCGGCGTTCTTCCAGTGGTCGATCTTGTGATGTTTACTCGGTGAAGTCTGACCCCGAAGTCCCAGTACAGTAGATGCGCTGATGGCAGTGAATAAACTACGTACTAGAAAACCTCAAGGAAAATAAATATATAGCTCTGATCAGTTTAGACGTTCAGGGAACTTTTGATGCAGCATGGTGGCTAGGCATCCTGAGAAACTTAAGACAAGTGAACTGCCCTAAAAGCTTATATGCACTGACCCGGGACTACTTCAGAGACAGAAAAGCAAGTTTAGGCACCATCGGGTATAGAATCGAAAAACAGGCGTAAAAAGGATGCCCACAAGTTTCAAGCTGTGGCCCCGGATTCTGGAATATTCTTTACAATACTCTCCTACAGTTAAATTACACAAAAAGAACACTGAGGTAATCGCCTTTGCGGATGACTGACTAGTTTCTTTTTTATATATAATTTACATCCTCCACCGTTAAATCATATCGCACAGTGAATGAAGTGGGTGAAATGATGCTCAAATGAGTCCAGGGTCCATTGAGCTTAGAGTTGCCTGACAGTTACTAGTTTTGACGACAGGAAAAACAGAAATGGAGACCGAAAATTATGCGAATGAAAATAGAGCGCTGGGCTAAAGACAACAAAATTAAGTTTAATGAAACAAAATAGAAAGTACTAGTCGTTACCCGGAGAAAGAGAAGACACAAAACAAGCATGAACATTTACATCAACAATAATCCAATCAACCAAGTTGAAGAAATGAGATACCTTGGAATTTATATAGACAAAGGATTCAAATTCAACAAACATATCGATCACATACATAGCTTTAACAGATTCACTGTCTAAATACGCGAAACTAAGCTGGGGACTAGGTACATTGTACACAATCTAAAAAGGAGCACTCGAACCTATTCTGTGCCACCTGTGTGGTACGAAGATTTATGAAGTTCTACAAACATTAAAAAGTATAACGCATCCAAAGGCTTTCAAATATTAAAATAGCTATAGCATACAGAACAGCATCTTTTGAAGATTCTGAATTATAACTGGCATTAAACCAATAGACATTACGATAAATGGCAAACTTAAACTATATAATGCAACTCATGAAGATAAAAATTATGATTCACCCTTAGAACCAAGACGCTGGAAACATCCCGCAGACAAAAGGACTATTCAAGAAGCACAAGCAGATACAAATTATGACATAGATATCTATTCTGACGGGAGCAACTCAGAAGAAAAGGTAGGAGCAGCTGAAGTGATATACCACCACCAAATCCTCATTCGTTAATTACAATACAGATTACACCAAAAATGCACGAATAACCAGGTGGAGAAATTAGCAGATGAAGTGATATACCACCACCAAGTTCTCATTCGTTAATTACAATACAGATTACACCAAAAATGCACGAATAACCAGGTAGAGAAATTGGCCATATGGAAAGTCTTACAGGAACTTGAAGATATTGGAGATCTTCCCAAAGAAGAGAGAGATTCTGCATTCTATACTGACAGAAATATTACGTTATCCCTGCTATAAGAGGGCCGCGCCGTGGCTCAGTGGTTAGACCGCTCGGCTCTCACCAAGGCGGCCCGGGTTCGATCCCAGGCGACCGCAAAGTGAGAATCGTGGTGGACAACACGGCGCTGGGGCGCGTTTTCTCCAGGATCTCCGGTTTCCCCCTCCATCTCATTCCACCGGTGCTCTATCTTCATCTCATATATCATCAGTGTCATCGCCTGCGGTGCCGTATGTAGTAAAATCGGGTGTTAAATACTACACATTTCATTTTCCTGGTATAAGATAATAGAAAAACAACTCACTAATCGCTGATATTCAGAATACCCTGGCTGCACTACACACACGACAGTGGATGATACACTTCGGCTGGGTGAAGGCCCACAATGGCACCGCTGGCAACGAAATAGCAGACAGACTAGCAAAAGAAGCTTCTGAAGGAGAAATAATAATGAACAAAATTCCCAAAACTACTAATAAATCAGCGATAACAGTGTCATCGCTAGAAGAATGGCAAATCAGATGGACTACCACCACAAAAGGAGCGGTAACTGAATCATACTTCCCTTCAGTTCAAGATAGATTAAGAATAAAACTTACAGCAAGAACAAAATGACAGCCATGGTCACAGGGCACGGAAAAACGAGGTCATATTTACATCGATTTAATATCATAAACGATCCAACTTGTACATGCAACAGAGCAGACAGTCAATCATCTAATTTATGAATGTGCTAATACAGAACGACAAAGGTCTATTCTCATCCGAGAAATAACATCAGAAGGAGGTACATGGCCAGTTAATCAAGTATTAATTTCACAGTATTTTAGAAGCTTTAAAAAATTCATTAAAACCCTGCACATTAAAAAAAGTTATAGCTAGTATGATACTTAGCTAATAAGATACCGTTTTACAATGATTATAAAAAATTATTGTAATTGTTCTAAAACAAGCTGTAACGATTACAAATGCAAAAGCATTATATAAATAATACATGTAAGGTTACCAAGGTAACGGGGCATGTAGCTATATATTAAATAAATTAAAACACAAAAAACGCATACATACGTACACACGTCTGTCTGTCCGTCCGTATGTATGTATTTTTTTTTTTTTTTTTTTTTTTTTTTTGTAATTTTGCGTCCTCCAACGTTAAGTCATCGGACGATGAATGAAATGGGTGAAATGGTGCTCACATGTGTCCAGGGACCATGGAGCTTAGAGTTACCCGACATTTGTCTTTAAGGATAAAGGAAAACCCCGGAAAAACCTTATCCAGGCAACATAGCCTGATCAAGATTCGAACTCGGAACCTCTTGAACGTGAGGCAGACACGCTGCCATTCACGCTACCGAGGCGGGTTGTATGTATGTATGTATGTATGTATGTATGTATGTATGTATGTATGTATGTATGTATGTATGTATGTATGTATGTATGTATGTATGTATGTATGTATGTATGTATGTATGTATGTATGTATGTATGTATGTATGTATGTATGTATGTATGTATGTATGTATGTATGTATGTATGTATGTATGTATGAATGTATGTATGTATGTATGTATGTATGTATGTATGTATGTATGTATGTATGTATGTATGTATGTATGTATGTATGTATGTATGTATGTATGTATGTATGTATGTATGTATGTATGTATGTATGTATGTATGTATGTATGTATGTATGTATGTATGTATGTATGTATGTATGTATGTATGTATGTATGTATGTATGTATGTATGTATGTATGTATGTATGTATGTATGTATGTATGTATGTATGTATGTATGTATGTATGTATGTATGTATGTATGTATGTATGTGTGTGTATGTGTGTATGTATGTGTGTATGTATGTATGTATGTATTTATTTATTGACTGCAATTGGGTACTACCCGGTGTCAGAGTTAAGAATACAGATCAAATTACAAATATTAGATTTACAACAATAACACAGTAAACAATACAAACATGATATTATTTTACTTTAGTCACTTAAAGCATATCTAATTACTTCTCTATTTACATATTATTTACCATTATAATTCAAAAGTTAAACTATAAACCATCTAGATTTTTTCTAAAATTCTTCAGCGACAGGGGACAGCCCTGAAAGACTGCTACAGGCAATTCATGCCATTCTTCAATGGTTCTATTAACAAAAGAAAATTTTCCTACGTCGGTTCTGTATCTTATACCCTTAATTTTATACCTATGATCGTTTCGTCCATAATAATCCGGATTATCTAACCTTACACTAACGTCCACCCATGCCTTTACACCAGCATTAGCTTTGAGTAATGCTACCAACCTATGTTTTTTTACGCCTAATTCTTAATTACTCCCATTTAGTCTCATCTCCTTTTATAGGCCCAAAATACTTGCCTCTTTTTATGAATTTTATTGCCCTCTTCTGTATTTTTTCTAATGGATCGATTTGGTTAGCTCTATACGGGTCCCAGCATGCTACTCCATATTCCATAACCGGCCGCACAAAGGCCTTGTAGGCAATTTCCCTGGACCTAGCGCTCCCCTTTTTCAATATTCGCATTACGAAATGTAATGCCTTCCACGCTTTCCTAGATGTGGAATTTACTTGTTCGTCCCATCCAGCATTACTTGCGAGGTACACTCCCAAGTATTTGCAGCTGTCCACCTGCGGAATTTGCACCCCTCCCATGTGATAGTTAACAATAATTTTGCCCTTAGTTCTACTAAAAACAATGGACTTACTTTTCTTGGCATTAATTGACATTTTGTTAGCCGCAGCCCAATTTCAGATTTCATTTAAATCATCCTGAAGAGCGGTTTCATGCACTGTATTCCGAATTTTATTATAAATGATACAATCGTCTGCAAACAACCTTATCTGGCAGTTAATATTAACAGCAATGTCATTAACAAAAATGAGAAACAGTAAAGGCCCTAGTACTGAGCCTTGCGGCACATCCGAACTTACAGTTCCACTATCGGACAGCTCTTTACCTACTTTAACTTTTTGCGTTCTCCCTTTCAAAAAATGTTTAACCCATAAGACTACGCGTTTGTCAATTCCTGTATTAGCTAGCTTACAAATAAGTAAACTATGTGGCACTACATCAAAAGCTTTAGAAAAGTCAATTACCACTGCATCAGTTCTTCCCCCTGCATCTACCTCCTCTGCCAAATCTTGAAATAATGAAGTAATTTGACTTTCGCACGAATACCCAGGTCTAAATCCATGTTGCGCTTCATTAAACCACTTTTTATTTTCCAACTCCTCTCTTATATATTCTGCAATTAAATGCTCCATTAATTTACATACTACTGAAGTTAGACTAACTGGCCGATAATTATTTATTTGTGTTTTATTACCCCCTTTATAAATCGGAACTATAATAGCTGTTTTCCAGTCTTCCGGTAAGGCACAGTTGTTAATTGACATGTTGAACAAGAGCATTAGATAGGGAATCATGGCTTCACCCCCAAGCTTTAATATTTCAGTGGGTATATTATCTGGTCCCCTTGATTTTCGGTTTTGCAGCATCTTAATCCTTTTGCGTAATTTGGGCGCCATTATTTGAAAAATCGTTTCTCCACTCTCCCCAATTTCCTGTTCGGAACTATCGTCGGATTTAAGAAAAACCGATACAAAATGCGAATTTAATATATTAGCTTTGTCCCTATCACTTAATACATCTATCCCATTAACGTTAAAATCTGGTATGCTCTCTTTATTTCCCCTGCGTCTTTTTACATAATTGTAAAATGATCTCCAACAATTATTTTTCCCGCTAAAAACGTTATCTAGGAATCGTTCCTGCGCTTGCAACTTTTCGTCTTTAATTGTTTAGCTAATTCTTTAAATTTGTTAAGATGCCATTCTGATATCTTCCTTTTATTATAAGCGTGCCTAGTCTTTCTTTTAAGTTTCCTAATACATTTTGTATAAAATTCTGGATCCGCTTTATGTTTAATAACTTTAAAAGGTACGTGTTCTCTAATTGTTTCCAGGATAAGTGTTTTGAAATTAACCCATGCTTCATTTACACTAGTGGCAGATTTTACAAATATCCCATATTTTTCCCGGAGAAATGTTTGGATAGCCTCCCCGTTCGCCCTATGGAAATCCCAACTAATTACTTGTTCCGTTTCAAACCGGTTTGTCTGCCCTTTCCAGTTTAGGTCTAATTGCACACACTGATGGTCACTTATACCTTTCAAGACATCGCATGCAGAAAACAATGACTCAGGTTTGCATAAAAATACGTCCAGTAATGCTGATTGTCGAGTAACAGTTTTCACTACTTGAAATAACCCCTGCTCCCAAACCAGAAAGTTAACGAGCTTTTGAGCTTCACCTCCTATTAACTGTCCGTCCCAGTTTACATTTGGCAGATTTAGATCCCCTGCTAATATAACATTTTTTTCCCCTTCGGAAGAGATTTTCTCCACTAGTTTATGAAGTGTAGCATAATCAGTTTCTCCAGGTGGTCTATAGCAAGCTATTATTGTTAAATTATTCCCTTTGTTTGCTTGATCAATAATTTCGATTGCCATAATCTCAACCTCTTCTTCTACCCATAATGCTTTGCTGTTTAGCTCTGATTTAGCGCAAATAAAGATTCCCCCTCCCCTTCCATCCCCGTCCCTCCTAAACACCCTGTAATCTGTTCTGAATACTTCTGAATCATTAATGTCAATATTCAGCCATGATTCCGTACCTATAATGACACTTGGATTGCATATTTCTACTAAATTCCAAAACTCAACCATTTTATTCATAATACTACGGCAATTTACCTGTAGCAGCCTTAAGGAATCAGCCCCTACCTGAAAGTCTACGTTTTCCTGAAGTTGGTGTCATTGCTGCCCTTGCTGCTCGTTGCCGTCAGCCCACTTCGTCAACCTCGCGAACAAAGCTGCCAGCTTTGACGATCCTCTTCGGTTCAAGTGTACTCCATCCCGTCGATAGTCCCAGTCTTCAATCCACGAATTCGGGTCCAGAAACTGAGCACCCAGTCACTCCGCTACCCATGAAAAAGCTTCATTTACCTGCATCACCTTTCTCCAGCTGGAGGCGCGTCGTCTTAGTACTCCACTGACGACTATTTTTGCTGAAGGAAACAGCTGTTTTGTCCTTTTAACTAAGTCGTACATGTCACCCAACACATAGTTAACACTTCTCCGCAAGTCATTGCTCCCGACATGTAATATGATTGTCCGATAGTTGCCTTCCATCTCCTCTTGCTTTCTCTCGATTTCCCTCAGCAGACCGTCAACTCTTATGCCAGGATAGCAAACTACCTCCGCCGTTGGATTTCCAATGTATGTATGTATGTATGTATGTATGTATGTATGTATGTATGTATGTATGTATGTATGTATGTATGTATGTATGTATGTATGTATGTATGTATGTATGTATGTATGTATGTATGTATGTATGTATGTATGTATGTATGTATGTATGTATGTATGTATGTATGTATGTATGTATGTATGTATGTATGTATGTATGTATGTATGTATGTATGTATGTATGTATGTATGTATGTATGTATGTATGTATGTATGTATGTATGTATGTATGTATGTATGTATGTATGTATGTATGTATGTATGTATGTATGTATGTATGTATGTATGTATGTATGTATGTATGTATGTATGTATGTATGTATGTATGTATGTATGTATGTATGTATGTATGTATGTATGTATGTATGTATGTATGTATGTATGTATGTATGTATGTATGTATGTATGTATGTATCTATGTATGTATGTATGTATGTATGTATGTATGTATGTATGTATGTATGTATGTATGTATGTATGTATGTATGTATGTATGTATGTATGTATGTATGTATGTATGTATGTATGTATGTATGTATGTATGTATGTATGTATGTATGTATGTATGTATGTATGTATGTATGTATGTATGTATGTACGTACGTACGTACGTACATACATACCCTTGGAAAACGTGGTGGAAGCTCTGCTAGAACAAAACAAAGAATGTGATGGTGGTACGCAAGTGATGAAGCCAATATTCTCATTTTACGATAGAAAGAAGAACAAAAATATAGTATTCAAAATCAGTTCCTCTGCCAGAAAACAACTCATAGACAAGAAGATTGAGCTGGGCTGAAACATGTGCAACTGGCAAGACTACATCAAAGTCAGCCGTTGTTTCAAATGCAGCAGATACAACCATCGCGCCCAGAACTGCAAAGGATTACATACGTGCCCAAAATGTGATGGAGATCATGTAGTAAAGGACAGCAAAGTCAGTGCTGAAGAATTTAAATGTATTAATTGCATTAACTGCATCAGATATAACAAGGACTGCGAACTTGATGTAAACCACTCGGCGCTAGATTATAACTGTCCTTGCCATCTAACAGCATTGAGGAGATATCAAATGAATATCGACTAATAAATGGCTGAACAGGAACTAAACTGCTTCCAAGTAAATTTGTAACATTCTAAGATAGCTACGAGTAATTTGGTACAACTAATAAATGAAAATAGTGTTGACATATGCCTCATAAAGGAACCATACACCGTAAATAATCAATAAGCTGGAATTCCAAAATCAATGAGAACTTATGTTTGCGGGAAAGGAAGGAAATGAGCAACAGAACTATCGACGCCACAGTAATAAGCCAACTTTCGAATGAAGATTTTGTACTCATCGAAATCCCCCATCAAATTAGGAAATTATTTTCGTGAAGCATGTATTTTGACTTTCAAACAGACATAGGCATTGATATAGGCAGAATAGAAACCATTTAAAATCACACAGAACGGCGTGGAATAATAATAATTTCAGCTGATACTAATGCCAGGAACAAACTATGGTTCGACGCAACAGGCAATGAACGAGCGCGAACCCTAGAAGATTTTCCACAACTTCGGCGCTGCACATAATCAGTGAAAACACTGGGATAGCAACCTTTGAAACCAGTAGGGCAAAAAGTTGGATCGACTTGACGATAACTAATAATCATCTGCTCACGACAGTGACAAACTGGAAATGCGGGGAGGAGGAAAGTTATTCCGATCACAAAATCAATTCCTTTGAAGTACACAGAACGCAGCAAACCTATATATCCCCTATACAGCGCAACAGTAATGCACAACTCACAGGCAACAGATATAGTGTAAAGAAGAAACAAAACTATGAACAGTTCATAAAACTTCTATACTCACCCCTGACTAAGGAATTTCAATGCGAAGCAAATGAAATAACCGTGGAACAAATTGACCAACAAATCTGTGAAATTATAAACGATTCTCGAGATGCTGACAAGGTGACAGAAAGATTCAACTCGTGCATCATAACAGCTTGTGACGGATCTTTCCACAAATCCACGTCAAGGAAAATATGAACCAAGAGCAAATGTGTATGAACACAACAAAAGGAAGAAGCAAAAAGTTCTTCATTTCTGTGCAAGAACGACTAAAACTGAGGATCCCTCTCAACGGAAAGACTACCGCCATCCTAACGGGATATGGGAAGACAATGGACTACTACAACAGATTCAAAATAGCGGAAAGTGCAATGTGCAGATGTGAACTACAAAACCAAACAGTGGATCATTTAATATACGATTGTCCTCTTCTGAACAGTGAAAGATTAGAACTAAAACAAAGCATTAGACTGGAGAGTGGCCGGCAAAAAACGGTGACCTAATCAAGCACTACCAGAAACAATTTTTAAAATTCATGAACAAAATAGACTTTGAAAAACGGTAAAAGCATAGCCAAATCATTGTCTGCATCATATATTGAAAACTTGTAAACTCGTAACACATGTAAAACTTGTAATTACTACAACTAGTTATAATAAGTTTAAGGAATGCATGTGGTGTTACGATGTAACGGAGCATGAGGTGTTAATATATAAAAAATACATACATTACATTACATGCATACAAAAGCAGCCATAAAAGAAAGAGGACATGAACAATGGCAACATAGGTGGAGCAGCACAAAAAGGGGCTCTCCGGAAAACTTTCCTCCCAAAAATCAAAGATAGGTTAAAGAGAAAACTTCCCATTACACCATAACTTACTGCTATAATCTCAGGTCATGGAAAAACTAAAGTCTACCTATACAAGTTCCACATTACTGATGATCCACAATGCACATGCAGTAACCTCCGACAAACAGTTAACCATTTAATCTTTAAATGTAAACACACACGACAGCAGAGATCCCAATTGGTGGCAGAAGTGCACAAACAAGGAGGGAAATAGCCCTCAACCAACCAGGAACTTATCGCACAATACCTGAAACCATTCTCCAAATATATTCATTCAATTAACTCATAAAAGGGTAGTTAATTTTAAATTCAATATATTTATAAATATACTAATGGAATTAGTGAAAAGACTACAAGGTTACTATAAAACAATGCAATGTAAGAATTGGCTAGTAAACTAGAGAAAGGAACTACAAAGATATAGGGTAGCAAAAGCGCAAAAGTGTATATATAAGAAAATTAGGAAACAAGTCTGTTAAGTTATTTGATGGATAGAGTCAACATGAAAAATTCAATGCCATGGCCGGGATTTGAACCACGGATCTCCTGGTTTCCGTCCAGTCGCTCTTAACCTTTGAGCTACCTTGGTCAACGTGCCTTCCTGACATTAAATTCTCCAGTTGACTCGTATATTTCCCCGGTAGACCACTAGGGGCTCTCGCATCCGAGGTGCACCGTTTGTGGCGACTTACTGTTGTAAGTACTTAAGTCCCAGGCTTCATCATTTAACTCTTATTATTTGAGTTAATTGATGGAAATTAATCATTTCTCCACACTAGCCGTATATAGGCTAAGATATTTGATGGATAGTCAACATGAAAAATTCAATGCCATGGCCAGGATTTGAACCACGGATCTCCTGGTTTCCGTCCAGTCGCTCTTAACTTTTGAGCTACCATGGTCAACGTGCCTTCCGGACATTAAATTCTCCAGTTGACTCGTATATTTCCCCGGTAGACCACTAGGGGCTCTCGCATCCGAGGTGCACCGTTTGTGGCGACTTACTGTTGTAAGTACTCAAGTCCCAGGCGTCATCATTTAACTCTTATTATTTTAGTTAATTGATGGAAATTAATCATTTCTCCACACTATCCGTATATAGGCTAAGATATTTGATGGATAGAGTGAACATGAAAAATTCAATGCCATGGCCGGGATTTGAACCAGTCGCTCTTAACCTTTGAGCTACCATGGTCAACGTGCCTTCCTGACATTAAATTCTCCAGTTGACTCGTATATTTCCCCGGTAGACCACTAGGGGCTCTCGCATCCGAGATACACCTATCCATCAAATATCTTAGCCTATATACGGCTAGTGTGGGGAAATGATTAATTTCCATCAATTAACTAAAAGTATCTTAAGCTTATAAAATTAAAATTGAACCTGTAAATTAAAAATTAACTTATGTATTGTTATGCATGTAATATTACCATATAATGGGGCATGCAGTTGATATCAATAAAGAGAAAACACACACACACATGCGCGTGCGCCATTAAGGAACAAGACTAAACAGTATTTAAGAATTAAACAGTAAGGCAGACATGTAAATATTAAAAAGTGAAATTGATAAACAGTGTAGCTAATTCTTGAGGTGAATGTTCCTAAGTTTCGAAACCCATTCGTTATCGTCTATAACATCCCTGACGACGTATCTGTGGAAAACTTCGCGGAAACCGTAATGGCTCAAAACGAAGAATTGAATACAGAAGAAGACACCGTGAAAGCAAAATTTGTGTACAAACATAAGAAATATTGCCGAAATCTTTTAGCTGAAGCCTCCTCAACATCACGGAGGAAATTGACGCAGGCTAAATTGAAGTTAGGGTGGAGCATTTACAATGTGAAAAATTATATTGAAGTGACAAGGTGCTTTCATTGCTCTAAATTTGGTCATCGAGCTCAGGAGTGTAATGCGGAAGAAACATGTCTACGATGCTCAGTAAATCACAGCCTAAGAGAATGCTAAGCCCATGAATCAGAAATTAAATGTATTAATTGTATTAACCACAATAAATTCAATCGAAATGCCCAGATAGAAGAAAATCACACATCTATGGATAAAATGTGTCCAAGTTACCTGGCAATAATAAGAAACTACATAAAAAACATGGAATACTGAATATGGTAACTCCTATAACACGAAAGGTTAATGTAAGACACAATCAAAACACAATCCAGTCCGAAATTTGTGCCGATTGGCACAGAGCCATATTGCAGGTAATTGCAAGCCTTAACTATAGGGGCAGGGGTAGTGGCTTATTGCGTTTTGTTTAGTGTTTGCCTGCGCCACCGTCTCTATCGGGAGGTCGAAGCTGCGTTCCTTGCCTTGAGCGAGGCAGTTCAGGTTTAGGGCTCGGCTCAGCAAGCGGAGTGAATTGTGAAGGACATTTTTAAAACTGTTCGTTTTCATGAAGTTTAAGGACATTCAAAGCTGATCAGTCTACTTCTATATAGAAGCAAATGTTCTATTTTCACGAATGTCCAATGTTCGTTGTCGTGAAATCATTGTACAGACTAAAATGTATTTGTAAAGGGGAGAAGTTAATTAAAGTTCTGGTGCAGTCTGGTAGCAGAGCGGTGTTTTAAATCGAGTATTTCCGGTTTAATTTCCGGTTGCTTCAAATCATTATGGCCGCCATGGTGCACATGGTGTATTTGCGTAAACCAGAACTTTTATTTGAGTTGTGTGCTCTTGGTGATGATTATCTGATGTCAGCAGATGTATCCTCCATGTTGGAAGCACTTCGTCGGGTACGGCACAATTCTATAGTTAAGTTATCAGATAATCATCCATTAATTGTGGATTCGCCATGTTTATGTGAAAAGGCCTTGACGGAATTTATAGAATTATTGTCCGACTGTGAGGCCAAGAGTGGCTTATCGAAACATCAGGTTAGAAGAATAGCGGCCCGTGTAAACCATTATGTCCAGCGTATTGATTATTTTCAGAGGTATTTTCCTAATTTTAATTTTGCCTTGCCATTGCCAAAGTTACGGGCAGAATTTGCTACCTTGATAGACCGGTTGCCGCAAGGTAGTAGTGATGACACCTCGCCGCCCGACACTGGTGAGGTCCTTTCTCCGGTTAATTCAAATTCGGCTTTTAAATATTTAAAATTGCCCCACGTATTACAACGGTACGTAGAATCACTGTGGTTGAAGTGGTTGGTGTCAGTTCTGCTCTCGATTTCCTGAAGTTTGTAATACAGGCGGAAGACTGTACCTTGTTATGTAACGTATCGGAGCCGCTGCTCTTAGAGGTCATTGCCGCGAGGGCAAAGGAGTTACATTGAATTTGTTGTTGCGAGTCAAACACGTTTCTCAACCATTACGCGCATTCCACCAGGGCGTTTTGGATTCCTTCATACCACACCGTGCATTAATAACTATAATAACGTGATCACTATCTTAAGCCCCAAGCTTTCAATGAGACCTTTGCGGATTATATGCTTATGGTTAGGATATTTGCACGATTATTGCTACTACATGATAGTGAAAAACAGGTATGTGACGTGATTTTGTCCGGTTTGACGCCTGAGGTGCGTTCAGCCTTGATATTTTCTTCTAGACCCACTACATTTTGGAGTTAGAATCACTTTTGCCTCTTTTGATAGAACAAGCTCTGGCTGATATTGCTAGAGACATAAAGGTGTCTCGCCCGCCTCCATGAGTGTTGCAGGAGAATACGAGGGGTAATGCCACGCTATCTCAAGGTAAGAAATATGCTTCTCGTTCACGAACGTATTTTAGTTGTGGTGCTTTTGATCATCTTGTGCGCCAACGTAATGCGTCACGCGGTATTCGCTCTAGTGTTGCATTGTGTTCAAGTGCAAACCGTCCTAATGCACGCCGCCCCATTTGACGCAAGGAGCTACTACAGGCTGGAGCATGTGTACCGCCTGTACGTCGCATAACTGGCGTCGCTTTCGATGCAAAACCAGTGGTTCAGGCCATTGTTGACAAGCAGCCTGTATTGGC
Source organism: Mantis religiosa (assembly GCA_030765055.1). NCBI lineage: Eukaryota > Metazoa > Arthropoda > Insecta > Mantodea > Mantidae > Mantis > Mantis religiosa. The sequence continues at coordinate 276,403,123 of CM060950.1, read as the reverse complement.
TTTATTAGATATAGGAAGCACCTTTCTTTAGTTCACGAATGATTTTTTAATATATCATTACTCAAACGTTCTAGTAAGTTCGAGTCATGCCAAGTCCAGTGCGTGTCCGTTAATGGTCAGATGTTTGAGGTCAAAGCGAGGGTTCTTTTGACAACTCGTTTTCCCCGTTTTACTTGGAAACATTATTACTACGTGCTTTCTGACCTCGCCTATAATCTTATTTTAGGGGCCGATTTTATGGCTCGTGTGGGAATGAGTTTTGATTTCCGTTTGCACCAAATATCATTTGCTTTCGCCCCGGATGTGAAAATTCCATTTTGGCGCAATTTCAGCTCGTATTCGGAGTCGTTGGTTAGGAGTGAGTTTGGAACAAGAGGGATCTCCGATGCATGGTCAGTTGTCCCATTTAACTCCAGAGCAGAGTAGGAGTATGGAACATCTCTGGTCGCAATATGGGAACTTTTTCTCCGATAAGCTAGGTCTTACTAATTTGACCACGTACCACATTGACCTTATCGATAACACCCCTGTTAAACAATCACCATACCGTCTGATCCCACCTAAGATGGTGGTCTTGAAAGCAAAAATTAACGATATGTTAGCTAGGGGAATCATACGACCGTCTACCTCTGCATACAGTAGTCCCATTTTCTTGGTGCCGAAAGGTGAAAGGATTTTCGACCCGGCGTAGACTACCGTAGGCTGAACAAGAAATACGAATCGAAGCCCAACCCATTTCGGATCTTCATACAACCGCTCATTATTTTTCCGGAGCAAGGGTGTTCACAGTCCTGGATCTCAATAATGCGTATTTTCAAATTCGTCTAAACATATAACTGCATTTGCCACGCCCTGGAGGCTGTACGGGTTCCAGCGTGTGCCATATGGGTTTGCTACTGGTGCACAAGTTCTGTCCCCTTTGCTGGATAACTTTCAGATATTAAATTCCAATATGTGTATCATTATTTGGATGATGTTGTAGTTTACTCTCAGGAATTTGATACTCATTCTGATCATCTCCGGGAGGTTTTCTCACGCTTGGAACGTGCTGGTCTCACGCATAAAAGGGAAAAGTGTACCTTCAGGACTTCACAGATTTCTTTTCTGGGTCATTTAGTGTCTCCGGCTGGTATCACTGTAGACCCTGACCGAACGAAAGTCGTTCGGAATTTCCCTCCCCCGCGTAATTTATGCGCATTAGCAAGCTTTATCGGCATGGCCAACTTATTTAGCAAGTTTATCCCCGACTTTGCTGCTCGGGCGGAGCCACTGAATCGCCTTCGGCGCAAAGGTGTGCCGTTCGTGTGGACAGAAGACCAGCAGCGTACTTTCGAAGATATGAAAACAACGATTGCAAATCCTCTGGTGTTAGCTTTTCCTGATTTTGGTCTACGCTTTGTTTTCCAGACCGACGCCAGCAAAGGTTCGTCAGCGGCTGTACTTTTACAAGATTTCCCCGAAGGTCGTCGAGCTATGTATTACGTTTCGTGTACTTTGACCGAGGCAGAACGCAAGTATTCTGTACACTAATTGGAGACCCTTGCCATAATATTTGGATTGGAAAAGTATCGTCAATATCATGAAGATGTGGAATTCACACTTGAATGTGATAATCAGGTCCTCATGTAAGCGCTTGGGACACCCAGGTCAACAGGTCGACTTGCGCGCTGGAGTGTGCGCATCGCCGCGTTTAAATTTAGGCCAGTTCATATACGTGGTGCAGACAATTGTGTAGCAGACGCCTTAACTAGAATTGTCACGGAGCCGAGTTCATCTCCCCCTCCTGTCCAGCAGGTTATGCACGTGAATGTCTGCACTACATTTCCCGAGCATTTTACTAGCATATCAGAGCATCAGCGTCGTGATCCGAAGTTGTCTGGTATCATAAAGCAGCTTGAGACTGGTAAGCAGGTGCCCCCGTTCCGTCTAAAGGATCGTGTTTTGCTTACGCGTGCCGCGTACGATGGTCCCGAAAAAATAGCATTGGCTACTGCTTTGGTGCCTATGGTTTTTGAGTACTTCCATGCTGCGAGTGTGGGTGGTCATTTAGGCATCGCCAAGACAAAGTTTAAGATTCGTGAACAATTTGTTTGGTGGGGGATGAATAAAAATATTACGGCACGCGTTATAGCTTGTCGGGTTTGTGCTATGGCTAAGCCGGCCCAATTCACCTTATGAAAGGGGTTAGCCTCCGAAATTTCTAGTACACCTATGCAGAAACTATTTGTAGATTTTGTGGGTCCTTTTCCGCGTCCTACCCAGGGAAATACTTATGTTTTAGTAATAATTGATGCATTTTCCAAGTTTGTGTGGTTAAGTGCTATTCCCAACGCTACACCACGGAATGCTATTAAGGTTCTTCTTGGGGGTTTTGCCTCGTTCGGTGCTCCGAATTTCCTAGTGTCCGATAATGGTACGCAATTCACCTCAGCGGCTTTGAAAAATTTTTGTTTCAACTGGGGTGATAAAGTCTTTACCACTACTCCTTGATACCCTTGTCCGTCTCATGCCGAAAGGTTAAATAGGAATTTAAAATCCGCCTTAATTGCCTTTCATCATAACAACCACTCTAAATAGGATTCCAATCTGTCGCGTTTGCAGGTAGCGTTTAATTCTGCCCGCCATGAGTCACACTCTACGACCCCGTCTAGCCTTATGTTAGTCTACTCTCCAGGTTCACCGATGTCTAATTTGTGGCATTTAGATGATTTGTTGCCTCAGGAATTTTCTGCAGAGTCCATCCGGAACAATTGGCAGCGAGCATTTCGTAATTTGCAATGAGCTAACGGTCTTGTCAGAAAGCGGTATGGTGAAGGTAAAAAGCCTTCTCCATACGCTATAGGCCAGAGGGTGATGTGTAAGTTCCATCCCCTTAGAGCTAAACAAAAAGCCTATTCGGAAAAGTTAGCCCCGAGATACGTAGGTCCCTATGAGATCGTGAGGATTTATAAAACTGTAGCTGTTCTCCTCAAGGATCCAACCTCCGGTAGAGAAAGACGAGCCCATATTTCCCAACTTAAACTTTTTAGTTAGTTATCCCTGTGTTTTCATTTTTACTACCATTTAGTTTAGGTTTTATGTTTGTTTTGATGTTCCATGTTTGTTTTCATCCCTTTGTTTATGTTTTGTTGTGGGAGTTTGTAAGTAGTGCAGGTTGACCTTGTGTGTGATGGGTAGCCTATACGCTACGGCGCGACGTGTTTTGTTTGTCGCGATACGCGATCTTTCGTTTAACTTTTCTTAACGTCTGCATTCCCTGTTTCTCTTAGCTTCAACTTGTGTTACGTGCGCACGTGTACATTGTGTTTGTGTATACTTATCTTAGATAATATGTGTTGTGTATGTTTTCACTGGCCAGTGTTGTGTGATCTGCTTCTGTGTGTTTTATGAATGCCTCCAGTTGAGGCGGAAGTTTTATTAATAAGGTTATTATATTTTGCTCAAAATTATAACCTGTTGTTAATTGAGCTATTGTTATATCTTTAATGTAAAGTCTGCTAGCATAAGTCATTTAATACAATTCACTAATCAATTAGTCTTTTATGATGCCATTATATAGATATTCTGATTATTTGTGATTGTTACAATTTTTATGATAGGGCTTTATATGGTTCTCAATTTGTTTATGAACAGTGTTTATAACGCTTTTATGCTGTACCTTTGTTCATTTTGGCTCCACTTGCAGTTTTGTTTGTTTTCATTTTGCAGCTCGCTCATGTTTCCCTGGTTTCGTCCTGTTAGCTACACACTGTTCCCGTTTTGGCGGCACCCACTCTGTGCTCCTAAGCTTTGTCGTCTACAAGTTTCTGATGCCTCTACAAGTTTGATTCCAGTAGCTGACTATATTGGAAGGGAAAGAAGTAGAGCAGCAGTTATAGTTAATAACAAACAATTCTATGCCCTATTAATAAAACAGCTATCAAATGAAGACAGATTAGTACTAGAGGTTAGATATAACAAATTAAGATTATATATCAAGTATGTATTTAGATATCGGTGGAAATATAAATGACAATCTGCAAAATGTAGAAGAAATTATAGGCTTTATAAAAGGAATCGGAACAGGACTACTAATAGCTATGGACAGTAGTGCTAGGTCCACAACATGGCATGATCAACTGAAGAATGCACGAGGAAGCACACTGTAGTAATTCATAATAAGTAAACAACTGTATATTTTGAATGAGGAAAATGAAGCCACCACCTTCGGCAACGGAAGAGGAACAAGTAACATTGATGTTACCATTACTAACACCGAACTACACAAGAGTATTAAGGACTGGACCGTCAGTATCGAAGAAAGTTGTTCTGACCACAAGTACTTAACTTACAATATAGGACAGGACAATCCACGTATCTACATTCCAACGAGCCACCATTCCATATGTTACAAAATACGAGAAGAAAAAATGGAAGAATTTGATAAGATATTCCTCCAACAGATAAGAGAGAAGATGAAAACTAATCCTATTGAAGAAGAAAATGGAAAACTTGATATAGAGCTGGCAAATAAGGCGAGGCATGAAGCTGTCGTCGAAAGAGTAGTAGATACACTACAAGTCTCGCTGAGGGAAGCTAGAAAGAAAGCATTTGGAGTATGCAGATCAGCAAAAACAACGAAAGGAGTAAGACAAACCTCATGGTGGACAGATGAATTAAAAGTAATGGGAAAAAAGGTCAATGCCTTGAGAAGACGTTTCCGGAAAACCGAAACAAATGAGGATCTAAGAGAACAAAGCAAAATACAATATATAAATGGAAAAAGAGAATATGAATAAAAAAAGAAAAGCTAAACTCATGGAAGCAGTACTGTAGTGTGCCAGCATCAACGAACCCCTGGAGTGAAGTATATAAGCTGACTTCTGGGAAAATGAAAATATCACCAACACTAACAACAATAGAGAAATCGGATGGAACCTTAACCACCAATATTGTTGAAATGCTAAATTGTATGCTAGAACAATTAATACCAGAAGATGACGAAGCTAATGACACTGAATATCATAAACAGATAAGGAAAATAGCTACAGAACCAATAAGTATAAAGGATGATCTGGAATTTACCCAAGACGAAATTAAAGGAGTGATAGAAAACTTTGACTACAACAAAACCCCAGGAGAAGATGGAATTACTAGTAAATTAGTCCTCTGGATCTTCAACATGTTCCCAAAATTCACAACAGAGATATACAATGTATGCTTATGACATGGGTGTTTCCCGAGATGCTGGAAAAGAGCAAAACTAATAACTATAGTCAAGCCTGGCAAAGAAAACAGCTCAGATACCACCAAATTTAGACCGATCAGTCTACTAAATACAGTAGGAAAAATCTTGGAGAAGTTGCTTATACATAGAATTATGTACAACGTTCACTGTAAAAATCAATTAAACAACAATCAATATGGTTTTATCGCATAAAAAAGCACGATAAATGCAGCAGTGAACATTAAAGAGTTTGTAGAAAAAGCTATCGGCAATAGAAAGGTAGTCGCTCTAGATAGTCTAGATGTTAAAGAAGCATTCGATGCTACTAGGTGGCCCAGCATCCTAAAAGATTTAAAAGACTTCAACTGCCCAAAAGACGTATTCAACTTGGTTAAAAACTGTTATAGCCAAAGAACAGCTATATTGACAATCAATACTGTAAATAGAGAAAGAGAAGTTATAAAGGGTTGCCCACAAGGATCGTGTTGTGAACCTGGGATGTGGAATGTAATGTACGACTCTATTTTAAATATAAGCTATTCAACATCAACAATAGCAGTGACGTTTGCAACAAAAGGAGAAAATGCAATAGAAATAGAAAATGTTATGAACAATGGAATGAATAAAATAAAAAATGGGCAAGTAACAACAAAGTAAATTTTAGTGAATCAAAATCGCAGGTCATGCTCAAATCGAGAAGAAGTAATAACAGATAATAAATTTAACTTTTCAGACCACATAAGCTATGTAGAGGAAAAATGTAAAAAGTTAATTCACTCGCTATCCAAGTCTGCCAAGCTGAACTGGGGATTGACTCATGAGGCAATCCAGATCATCTACAAGGGAGCTATTTTGCCACTGATGCTGTATGGCGCACCCCTCTGGATCGAAGCAATTAAGAAGCAGCATAACAGACAAAAATTATTCAGAGTCCAGATACTTATTAATTTCAAAATGGCGAAGGCTTTTCGCCATTTGCAGCCCTTTGTGTCATAGCTGGAATGTTGTCAATTATAATAAAAGTAGAAGAAACTGTACAACTATATAGGATCTTGAAGGGAAAAGAGAATGTGAACTGGATAATAGATCATGATGTAGAGCTGAGGAATTGGCCACACCCTGCCAAAACAATAAGAATAAGCAAAGGCAGAGAAGGAAAACCAGAATCCACATTAGAAGTATATACAGATGGCAGCAAGAGTGAGATGGGTGTTGGATGAGGAGTTGCAATATTCATGAATAATGAATTTGTTCACCAAAGAAAATATAAACTGAACAATAACTGCTCAAACAACCAGGCAGAGCAACAAGTCACCATAACAGCCCTAGAAAACTTCGACGAATTAAAAGATATAGAAAAGAAAAAGAGAACCGTAACAATATATACTCACAGTCTCGTAACATTGGATTCCATCAATTACCCTAAAATCCACAAAGCATTATTCCACAACATTCGGAATCGACACGGGGAGCTACAAGAAAGGAATTGGAAGATTAATCTTAGATGGATAGAGGCACATATAGGACATCATGGGAATGAAATAGCGGATCAACTTGCAAAGGAAGCAGCACAAGATAACGTGTTAGAAGTAACCTGCAACAAAATACCGAAAAGTGAAATAATCAGAAGGCTAAAGTACTCAAGCATGGAAAAATGGCAACAAGAATGGCAACAAACATCAAAAGGAGAAATTACAAAATCTTATTATCCCAACATAAGTCACAGAACAAAAACTAAATTAAAACTAACATCAAATCTAACGTCATTGTTAACAGGTCACGGGAAAACTAAAGTGTATTACCACCGATTTAAGATAAGTGACAAAACCAAAAGGAACAAACTGTGGACCATTTAATCTTTGAGTGTAATCTGTTAGACAAAGAAAGGGAAAATCTAACGAAAGCAATAACAATGGCTGGTGGGCACTGGACACTAGAAAAAGGTAACTTATACAAAAACACACCAAAAGTTTCAGTATATTTGTAAACAGTATCAACTTCGATAATCTGTAAATAGTCAAGTAGGATGCAAATATTTATATTAGTTTATGGAATTTTAAGGCTTGAGGAAATCTGATGATAGTAAATCAATAGTGAAAACAAAACTTAATGTAACTGTGCTCCCAAGCGTATAGTATTGCTCACAATGTAATGGAATGTGCTGTATAATAAATAGATAAAAAACATACATGGACAGACGCACGCGCACACACACTCAATCATCATCTTTGATATCCCTGAAGAAATCAAAATGGAAAATATTTGCAGAAGTTATTACTACACAAAAATTCCAGGTGGAGAACCACGGTGATCAATTGCACCCAAAATATATCTTCCCAGATAATAAAAAGAAAAGAAACATTGTCCTGGAAATCAGTTCAACAGTAAGAATACAAATAATGGATAAAACACTGAAAGTTGACTGGAATGTTTGAAATTGGCGCGACTATATCAGAATGACATGCCCAAACTGCTCAAATAACCACGCTCTGAAAGACTGCAAGGAAAATGAAGGAAACTACAAATGCTTCAACTTTTGCAATTTTAACAAATATAATAATGGGAACACAATTAATACGAACCACTCAGCACTGAACGCTAACTGTTATAGTTACCAAACAGCAATAATAAGATACAAAAAAACAATAGATTACTAAAATGGAGAGAAGTCGAACCCTACTGAAATATGTTCAGATCAATGTGCAACATTCACGCGCATCAACGTCAAACTTAATACAACATATGACAGAAAACAAAATTAATATAGCATTTACACAGGAACAGAATAAATTAGCAGGAATACCGAAGTCCATGAGGACATAAGCTCAAGGAATTGGAGGAAAAAGGACAGTAGTAATTGTCAACAACGCAAATTTCCACTTAATAACCATTTGGCAGGCGTCGGAATAAGACTGTTTGGTTATAGAAGTAAAATACAATGGTTTTACTTTCGTAGGTGCTAACATGTACTTCGACTATCGAAGGGACGTCGAAGAAGATTTACAGAAAATTAAAGATATTGTCACCTTGGCAGAGGGTGTGACGGCGGCAGCTGTGAGGAGGCCGGGGGCGGCCGAGCCACGCCTCCCATTAGTCTCTGTCACTAACTGGGGGGTGATTAAGGGAATGTCACTCGTCCCTGGACGTTTCTCTCCCCTTCTCCTATCATCTGGAATCTTCGCCTGGAAACTAGAGAAGCCGAGAAGACGGCGAGATGCCTATAAAAAGGGCTGCAGCGAGTCAGACAGTCAGGCAGTGTTTGACGTGCTAGCGAAGGAGCGCCGTGTTAAGGAACGAGAAGACTGTGCAACGGAAGACTTTACGTAATTGTGTACGTGCATCGGAACGGTAACGGACGAACTGGTGAATCGTAATTGTGTGCATTACGTAATTTTGTGTAATTGGCAATTGTTCAACCGTAAGTCGGTGGAAATAAAGAACATTGTTGAGTTTGTGTAATTGGACTTTTCATTTCACGAACCCAACAAGTCACACTGGTGTCAGGAGTGGGATGATAACCACCGAATATTACGGCCATGGAATCGGCATTGGAAATGCTTTTGGCGAAGATGAACGAGTTAACAACAAAAACGGAAGCGGCAAATAACAGCCTGGCCGCGAAGCTGGAGACTACAAATAACAACCTCACCGCCGAGTTGAAACAAATGAAGACGGCCAACGACAACATCACCGCAGAGTTGAAACAAATGAAGACGGCCAACGACATCACCGGGAAGATGGAAGAAATGAAGGCCGAATTAACAGCGAAGATGGAAACGGCAAACAACAACTTGGCTACGACAATGACCGCAAAGATGGCCGAACTGACAACGGAGATGAGGGAGGCGAACGAGGTCCTCGCCGCCAAGTTTGAGGAACGGTTGGCCGGCGTGAGGGATGACGTCACGAATCTGGGCAAGCGGATGGGTCAAGTAGACGACCGCCTTAATGATTTAGAGGAAAAGGCCGACAACATCGCAAAACCCCTCACCCGCCTGACGGAGGAACACCGGCCTTATGTGAGGACAGAGGACGCCGAAAACGCTTTCCAGCACCTAAAGGAGACCCTGTGCAGTGCTCCAATTTTGGGTTTCCCAAAACTGGGTGGCGCCTTCATTGTGGACACCGACGCAAGCGACCATTGCATTGGAGGTGTTCTATCGCAGATCCAGGACGGCCATGAGCGGGTGATAGTCTACTACAGCAAGACGCTATCCAAGGCAGAGAAAAACTACTGCGTCACCCGACGAGAATTATTGGCGGTAGTAAAGACCTTGGAGCACTTCCATAAGCACCTGTACGGTAAGCCATTCCACCTGAGGACTGACCATTCCGCCCTAACCTGGCTATTGAGCTTTAAGAACATGGAAGGCCAGACGGCACGTTGGGTCCAGAGGCAGCAGGAGTACGACTTCACCTCGGAACATCGTAGAGGGAAGAGCCACGGTAACGCAGACGCCATGTCCTGAAGACCCTATCCAGTAGAGTGCGCCCAGTGCACAAGAGTGGAAGAGAAGGAGCGTGCCGCAGCAGTCCGAGTAGTTGTGGCAGTACCTGCTGAAGGCTGGGATAGCGCAGGCCTGAGGAGGGAGCAGCAGGCGGACGCAGACTTGGGGCCACTCTTGAGGGAAGTGGAGGCAGGGATGAGACCAACCTGGGAGGACATCGCACCGAGGAGCGCCACCTACAAGTCTTACTGGGCCCAATGGGACTCGTTGAAGACCAGAGAGGGCGTGCTGTTCCGGGTATGGGAATCACCCGATGGGAAGACGCAGAGAGAACAGTTGGTACTTCCCCGGAGTAAGGTCCCGGAAGTCTTGGAGGAAGTGCACGCCGGTACTTCAGGAGGACACCTGGGAGCGAACCGAACGATTCACAAACTACGGCAGCGCTACTACTGGCTGAGACTCCGAGCAGAAGTTGGTGGTACACCTGGACCGCCTGGCACGCTACGATGGTGCTGTTCGGGACGACCAGCTTTGAGGAGGGAGCAGTGTCACCCAATTGGCGGAGGGTGTGACGGCGGCAGCTGTGAGGAGGCCGGGGGCGGCCGAGCCACGCCTCCCATTAGTCTCTGTCACTAACTGGGGGGTGATTAAGGGAATGTCACTCGTCCCTGGACGTTTCTCTCCCCTTCTCCTATCATCTGGAATCTTCGCCTGGAAACTAGAGAAGCCGAGAAGACGGCGAGTTGCCTATAAAAAGGGCTGCAGCGAGTCAGACAGTCAGTCAGTGTTTGACGTGCTAGCGAAGGAGCGCCGTGTTAAGGAACGAGAAGACTGTGCAACGGAAGACTTTACGTAATTGTGTACGTGCATCGGAACGGTAACGGACGAACTGGTGAATCGTAATTGTGTGCATTACGTAATTTTGTGTAATTGGCAATTGTTCAACCGTAAGTCGGTGGAAATAAAGAACATTGTTGAGTTTGTGTAATTGGACTTTTCATTTCACGAACCCACAAAGTCACAATATCCTAGAAAAGAACCGTCACAAAGGAATAATTATTTCAGAAGACAGTAAAGCCAGAGACACTCTAGTGAACGACAATCATACCAATCCACGGGGACATACAGTAGGAGAATCTATAATAACCAACAATCTCAACATAGTGAACGACACCAGTGAAACACCAACTTTTGAGACGGTCAGAGGAAAGCGCTAGGTCGACCTAATAATAAGCAGCAATTAGTTGCTGAAGTATATATGTAAATGAGAATGTGGGGAGAAAGAGAGCGCATACTAACACAAAATAATAGACTTTGAGATAGGCAGAATGGCCCCAAATCAAACAAGGAGACATATAAGTAAACGATTCATTGTAAATGAAGAAGGATTCCAGACTTTCGAATAAGTGATGACGGCAAATCTGATGGAAACATTCGGGTGCGTTAATACCACAAATAACACAATAGATGAAGAACTATCTGGAATAGTGACAAACTCTGCAAACACCGAACAAAACGTAGCTAAGGCCTTCAACTGCATAAATCAAGCTAGTATGAAAGCTTTTTGCAGCATTACTGGAACAAGAAACCTTGTAAAATATAAATCAGTCCCATGGTGGGCTACAGAATTAACAATCATGAGGAAACGCATTAACGCACTTAGAAGATTTCAGCGTTTCAGAAACAACGTAGAGCTTCGAGAAGAACGAAGGATGAAATACTTAGAAGGAAAACGAGAGTACCAATCCACCATAAATAATGAAAGATTTACTTCATGAAGAAATTTCTGTTCTGTTGAGGAAGGGTCTAATCCCTGGAGCGTAGTTTACAAAATAGCAGCGGGAAAGATTCGAAAACCAGTCACACTCACTACACTCCACAAAGAAGAATGGTCTTATAACACGGAAAAGGAGAGCACAATCAAGTTAATGGCTGAACACTTTGGACCTGACGACAACGACTCGGAAGACAATAATTACCACGAGGCGATTAGACAACAAGCTGTTTAACCGATGGATACCATAGGTGACGCCGAACATACCCAATAGGAAATTTTAGATGTCCTGGAAGAATTCAAGCCAAAGAAAGCACCGGGCGAAGACGGATTGACCGGTGACATTATCGCAAGGGCACATCAGAACTACCCATTGTTTTATACAATGAATGTCTCAGACAGGCAGTTTTCCCAGCAATGTGGAAAAGTACGTAAATGATACCAATAATCAAACCAGGAAAGAACGCCACAGCGCAGGTCTCAAAATACGTACCCATTAGCCTGATTAATGTAGGAGGCAACGTACTGGAGAAACTGCTGTTCATAGGAAGAATATCCCACCAGATGTACTCAAGAAATATCCTGAACAAAAATCAGTACGGCTTCACGCCTCAGAGGAGCACAATTGACGCGATAATAGTCTTTAAATAATTCGTAGAGGTAAACATTAAAGAATACAACTACATAGGCATGACAAGCTTGGACGTTAAAGGTGCATTCGATGCAGCATGGTGGCCAGGCATTCTTAAAAATTTGAAAGACTTAGGTTGCACCCAAAGCTTATACAAACTAACTAAGGACTACTTTAACAAGAGACATGCGCTACTTCATATAAATTGACATAAAATACAAAAGGAAGTGAAGAGAGGCTGTCCACAGGGGTCATGCAGCGGGCCAGGATACTGGAACATACTCTACAACACCCTTTTGAATTTTAATTACACTAACGTAAAACAAGTCTTAGCATTCGCCGACGACCTACTCATTTTAACTAAAGGGAAAAGAATAGTTCGTCCAGATTCTTAACTTCCCTTAGTTCTATTGTTTTGTATTGGAAATAAGTTTGTTAATAAATTGGACAAACTATATACTGGAAGCCGAAGCTTATGCAAATGAAGATATGAGGAAAATAGAAAAATGAGCTAAGGAAAACAAACTGCACTTCAACCAAAATAAATCCAAGGTCATGGTAATTTCAAAGAAACGAACAAGAAATAATGAAGTAATCAATCTCTATATAAACAATAAAAAACTAGAATAAGTAGAAGAAATCAAGTACCTAGGGATATATTTAGACCAAAAATTCAGTTTCGACAGCCACAGGAGCCATATCACAGAAAAAGCAACAAATCTAATACACTCACTGGCCAAAACAGCAAAATTACAGTGGGGTCTAGGCCCAAAGGTATTAAGCGTTATAAATACAGGGGCAATCACACCTATTCTCACATACGGAGCACCACTATGGGTAGAAGCTGGACAGAGAGTCAAGAACTCCTTAAAACTGCAAAGAGTCCAAAGATTAATCAATATCAAGATAGCAAAAGCCTACCGCATAATCTCATACGGTGCCTCCTGTGTTATAACAGGAGTACAGCCTATAACAATAACCATAAAAGGAAAGCAGAGCTATATAAGCCACTGAAAACTAAAGAAGACTATGACTCACCACTGGAACTTAATAAATGGAACCATCCCGCTCAAACAGTTAAAATCAAAATGACAGAATATACAGACACCGCTACCTACTTCAACGTCTACACGGATGGCAGAAAGATAGCAAACAAAGTTGGAGCAGGAGTGGCAATATTCAAAGGAGTAAACCTAATCAAATCACTAAAATTCAAGTTGAACCAAAATTGCTCTAATAATCAAGCCGAACAGACACCCATCCTAAAAGCTATGACAGAAATCAATAAAATTAATATAGCAGAACCAGAGAAGACACTTACACTCCATAATGACAGTCAAGTAACCCTGTCACTTCTCGAGAACATCAAGAAACATAATTCTATAACAACAGGTATACACAGTGTTATAGCAGCACTTAGTCAACAAGACTGGAAAATATACTTCAAGTGGGCAAAGGCACATATGGGCATTCCTGGAAATGAACTGGCAGACAAGTTAGCAAAGCAAGCAGGAGAGGAAACAGGAAAGGAAACAGTTTACAATAGGATACCAAAATCTAGATTCGAAGCAGAAATTAGAGAAAAAAGAATACGGAAGTGGCAGAATAGATGGAGCAACTGAACTAAAGGAGCAATAACAAGGAGTTTCTTCCCCTCCATTAAAGAGAGACTCAAGGTGAATCTATCACTCACGCCGTGTTTTACAGCTCTAACTACAGGACATGGAAAAACCAATTCATACAAACACAGATTCCATATCGCAGATAACACTACATGTTCATGCAACACAGGACACCAAACAATACATCACATGATATATGAATGCCCAGAAGTACAACAAAGAAAGACATTAAGAGAAGAGTTTAGGGAAAAAGGATGAAGCTGGCCAGCGACTACACAGCAGCTTGTATCCAAATATCTGAGAGACTTCCAACAATTCTGCAACTCAATAGGACTGTGAAGTGAAGTGCAGTGCAGAGTAAAACAAAGAGTTAAAGTTGTGACAGCGAGAGTGATATCAACATTGATTACAAGAAAAATAATAGGAACTACGAGTATAAGAACATAAAAAAGATCAAATCAAGAAACAAATTGAATACCAAAGAATACAAAGCATGTAATATTACTTGTAATGGGGCATGCTGTTAATTACTCTTTTAAAAAATCAGACGCACGCGTGCGCGCGCGCGCACACACACACACACACGCACACATATACATTTCTAACTGTGCTTGTTCTAAAAATGCAAATTCTGGAAAGTCTCATTATTGCATTCAAATTGTTTTTTGTAATCTTGTATGATCTGTCTCGAACTAGAATAAACATGTTGTAATCATTTGGGACGGTGGAGAAAGAAACAAAGGTAGTTTAAAGGAATGCCTTAGGCTGCTGGATGGTGAAGAAAAATATGTGAGCATGTCTCAGTGGTAGAGGCCTCAGAAGGAACTGTGTATATAAATAACCACGAATCCGGGGCCTTGGAGCGCTCCATTAAAGTAATTGTTTCTCTGCCTTCCCTCCCAAATGCTTACAACAGAATTATTCTAGTTTAGGGAAGATTAGAGTAGCCCTTCTAAAAAAGATTATTCTTCTTTTAATTGAGATAAACGCTGCAAAAATTGTGTTATGACATATTTCTTTGAATGAGCAAGAGGATAACAAATAGCATGTGTGCACAGATATGACTCCTTTGCTCACTCTTGTACAAAAAATATTAAAACTTTTACGCATTCTATCCACTTTATATTAATCGACATAGACTTCGGTAAAAATTATATAATTACCTACATATTTCCTTATAGCTACATTGGTAGTATGCTGATACAGTATGTGTAAACAATAGTTAAAGCATTTAAGAATTAGTGTTATGTAGTGGATTTAACATCAATGTTCATTGCATGGCTAGGACATAAAATGAATGACTTCCTACTAAAAAAAAATATTAAGTATTTGAGAAAGTAAATAAGTAACAAGGAATTTATTAGTAATACATAACTTCAAAGACAGGTCATATTTGTGTGCTTCAACGAGAATTACTCCAGCAATTATTTCATTCCATTCATAATTACAAATTAGCAGTGATTACAATGCTACCTAATTAGTCAATTCAATTTTGTAACAAGATTTGTCTAATACGATTTTCCCCACAATGGAGAAGTAATTCAGAATAAAGATATCTCCAGAAATTATTCCTACAAAATTCAAGATGCTGTTCAATTTGTCGTGAAAACATCTCAGACATATGTTTTTAATCAAAACTGATAAAACCTTATTTAGTAAATTAAATCTTACTGAACATTTTCGACGTAAAGGGTAGTTTTGAGGGTGATCTTAGCAACTTTCACATAAGATGTTACATTCTATTTTAATATACAGTTTTAGTAATTAAAACAAGGATCAATGCACCTTCACCAAATGCTATATTATCCTAAACTAAATCACATTGTATATGAATTTTACCCTAGTCATTTTACCACTTAGGGGAATACAACGAACTCTCATATCTAGAAGCTGATGCCATAGAACAAAGATTCACGCTTTATATCACATTCAAAAGGATCACTTAATTCAACCTAACGAAAGAGGACGGCATCATGCTGAATAAGGGATTCTAAATAATAGCTATAAGGTGCTATCAAGACACATTACATATTTATGAGAAAGAATGTTATAGCTTTTTGAGGCAACATGGTGCTATAGTAACTGAAACAGGTGAAAACCACGTTCATACATAGAGAATTTAGACTAGTCTTTCAACAAAGAAGCCCACCTGAACAAGAAAGATCAAGCACATACTAAATTACATTTGTTAGCAATTTAAAGTTTTATTAACAATATTATCATCCTGCACCGTGGCGTAGTGGTCTAAGGCATCTTGTTTCGGTTCACTGCCATGGAATACGACTGGGATCGATCCCATCCCTGGAGATGCAGACTTAAAGTACCGGGTATAGGAGTGGCGCCCACTCAGCATCATGAGGAAATTGAGGACTTGCGATAAGTAAACGATCCTGGTCAAGAAAGCCAACTTTCCGGCTGCGGATGCCGAGATGCTGACCACATCTCCTCTCCATATCTGTTGGATGATCGCCTCTCTCTACGTGGCGTATGTGGGCATGAGGATGGCAGGTCTTGGGCCTCCATGGCCTGTCGCACCATGGGTTATTATTATATATTAACAATATAATTACCAATTGCCAAAATTAAACTTAAATAAATTCCTTTTTATCCCACATTATCATTCAGTAAACTATGATTGTTCACTCTACTGTTTACCTTAAGCAATATTTCTTAACCTCTTTTAGAAGTGGTACAAAGGAACAATGTTGGGGAATACAAGCATTAATTACATTCCAATTATGGCAAGAGAATTTCCAAGCAAGTCTCCAAAATATGTGGTAAATAAATATAAATGGTTCATAACATGAACAGAATAAAATATAAAGATTGAATGAGCATTCGCAGTACTCCAGTAAATATGTAGACACAAAACTGCTCACTAGGCCTGCTCAGGATTTCAAAACTGTCTGAGTATCCGTTGATCGGGTCCATAACATAACAAAAACACAACAGCACCACACCGGAACACAACACAATACAAGCAAGGACAAAAACACTACCACACATAGGATACACAACACAAATTACTACAGAAGGAACATTCAAGAACTAATGAAATTGCAAATTACAACAAAAGACCAACATCTAAGGGATAAAACAAATAAATCAAATAATAAACACACAAAGGAAGGTGTACTGAGGTCGCAGGGTGAAGCCCAATTTCCTTACTTATTCGGGAGAGGACGAACAAACTGAACGAGCGAGCAGCAAAATAGAAAACAGATCCCCTGCGAACCGATGCGACAAGGCGAGCCAAAGAGGTCAGAATTTCAAGTGGTGGAAACTTCATAGACCTTCAAGTGGTGGAGGCATGGGCCGTAGTTTTGGCTTCAGAAACACAGTCCTGTAACAGGTAAGAGACGTCGTTAAATATTTTGAGGTTATGGTATGGTCCTACAAAACAAGGGGCGAGTCTATGTGTGAATGCTTTAGACGCAGATGAGCTCGTAGTAATACCAAGTCCCCAACATGAAATGTAGCCGGTTGGTGCTGGCGATTATAACGCTGGGCTCGACGTCGAAAATCGGCCTACAAGGCGTCTAATGCAAATGTCCACTTCTCGTAAATTGTGGGAGAATCCAAACCCTCTGGTAGCAAATTGTTAATATTTCAGACATTAGTTAATGGACATGTAGGCATAAAATTAAGCTTAAAGGCAAAAGACATTTTCTTGTGTGTCTCATGAACGGCTGTATTGAGGGTAAATTGGAAATGTGAAAGATTAAGATCCCAGGAGCTATGATTCTGAGAATTAAAGGAGATAAGTATACTTTTAAGAGTACTGTTCACTCTTTTAGCCAGGGAAGGTTTAGGGTAATATGGGGATATGCGTACAAATTTAATACCCTGTCGAAAAGAAACGTACGAAACGCACGTGCACGAAAGTAAGAACCGTTGTCAGGCACCAATGTATCTGGTGTGCCAAACGAGGTGAAAATTGAAGATAGGATTAAAGATGTGTTAAAAGCAGTAACTGCTCTGACCGGGCTCAGCCAAGTAAATTTAGTTAAGGCATCTATTACGACACAAACGTAATTTTGCCCTCGGGGAGTACGAGGTAAGGGACCCACAAAATCAATGAAAAGTCTTTCCATTGGATATTTTGCCAGTGATGAACCAAGTAAATAAACGCGTGAATTTTGAGGAGGTTCTGAACGGAGGCAAACATCACAGTGTTAATAAAATGAGCAATATCCTTATACATCCCATTCCACACAAAGTATTGACGAATTTTATGTTTTATTTTAAACACGCCTAAATGCTCCCCAAATGGAGAGGTATGCAAAAATATATTACTACAAATATGTATTAAAACTTTTGGCATCAAAATGCGAGACACCTTAGACCGTGGTAACTGGGTAAACAATAAATTGTCACGTAAGGTATAACCTGTAGAGACAATACCGGATTCTGCCTGTTGCCATAAAACATTTAAGTGAGGATCCTGTTGTTGATGCCGGGGAAACTGAAGTGAAAATCTAAGGAAATTCTTTCGGAAAGGTAAACACTGCCACAACGGAAGCAATCGGTGGGGCTTGAGGGTTGGTCAAATCCTCCGCTGAACTAAACATTCTTGAGAGGGCATCCTCCACCAAATTTACTGAACATTTAATGTGGGAAACCTTAAATTGAAAGGCACCAATCTTAGTTGCCCAACGAGCAGGCTTTCCAGTTTTACGTGTATGGGATAATATCCAAGTGAGTGCCTGATTATCACATTCAAGAAAGAAGGGACGATGCTCCAGATACGGAGGAAACTTGTCAAAAGCCGTAAGTACGGCAAGAGCCTCCAGGTCATATACCGACAACTTTCTTTTCACTGGAGGTAGCACTTGCGAGATATAGCAAATGGGACGACGTCGTCCTTGGGACCCTGTAATAAGACTCAAGCCACCGCAAAACGTGATGTATCCTCCTGGACAATAAATGGTTTGACAAAATCTGGCGTAGCCAATACAGGGGACTTCATTATGGCCTGCTTGAGGATCTCGGAAGCTAATTGTTGTGCCGAAGTAGAAACAAATTTGACTCCTTCGCGTCGAAGGACATGCAAAGGTTCAGAAATATGAGCATAATGTGGAATGAACTTAGAGAAAAAGGATGTCATTCCCAAAAAAGAAGAGCAAATTGTTTTACAGTGCGGGGTGGTGGAAAGTTACGTACCGCTATGGTCCTATCTGGATCAATCCCAACACGACGGGGAGATATAATGTGTCCCAGAAATGAAATTTGTAATGTAGCAACTTGTACTTTAGCGGGACTGACTGTTCATCCTGCAGAACGTAAGCATTGAAAGACGAGACGTAAATGATCCAAATGAGATTCAAATTCCGGAGGGTAAATAACCAAATCGTCCAAGTAATTAAAGACGAATTTAAATTTATATTCATGTCAAACTTGGCCCAATAAACGGGATAATTCTTGTGCACCAGTTGATAGACCAAAGGGCACCCTAGTAAACTAAAATAAATTCCAAGGTGTGGAAAATGCAGTCAGAGGTTCAGATACTTCCGATAATGGGATTTGATAGTAAGCTTTATTTAAATCAAGAGTAGTGAACACCTTAGCGTATCAGAAATAATATGTCGCGGTATGTATTTCCGGCATGGGCATTGAATCAACAACTATTTGTTTATTAAGATTCCTGTAATCCACCACAAGTCTCCATTCGCCATTTGGTTTTGGTACCAAAAAGCATGGGATGGAATAAGCACTGGTAGAAGGTTTAATGATACCCTTTTGCAACATATCGTCTATCTTTTGGCGTAGGATATCAAGTTTAGGCGCAGCTAAACGAAATGGTGGAGTTCGAACTGGAGTAGTATCAGAGTTTTTTTTATTTCCGTCCTCCGACGTCAAGTCATACTGGACGGTGAATGAAATGGGTGAAATGGTGCTCAAATGAGCCCAGGGTCCATAGATCTTAGAGTTACCCGACATTCGTCAGTATCAGAGTGTTGAATAGTATATTCACTACCGCGGACCACACCCAAGGTATCGGTTAAGGGCTCAGGATACTGATGAATAATGCACAAACGTGATTACTGTTGGGATTGGGTTAGAAGCAATAAACGAAAGTCATTTTGATCGGTTGCTGCCATAATAGTGTGTCTAATGTTTAGAGTGGAGGCGGCAAAGGAAAATGGTATGCACTGTGATTTTATAAAAGGAAACTCAGGGTGAACGTAGCATAGTCTAATGTGGCTTTGGTTTGAGACAAAAAAGGTAAGCCCAGTATCACAGTGAAGGGTAATTCCGGAACCACAAAAAAGCTCAAGTCCCAAGAAAAATGTTCAATTTTAATGTGTAACCTAACATGCCCTAGCATTTGTAACTGTTCCCGGAAATAGTGGTTCCTTGCAAAGAAGAAGAATGAAGCTGCCCACGTTTCTTGGTCGGAAGATATTCCTAAAATAGTTAACTGATAAGGTAAAGCGTAGAACCTGAATCTAGCACTGCATAAGAAGAAACATTGTTACAAGTGAATGTAACTGCTGGTAGAAGTAGAAAGGGGACGCCGTAAATATGATTGGATTGAGTAAAGCTCACCTGTTCTAATCAAGAGGAATTAAGTTGACGTCGATTTCTAAAACAGTGGAGTAAAATATGGCCGTGTTCCTTACAACAAAAATATCAAAATCGTACCGTAGGAGAAAGCTGATACCATGATTGAACAACACGTGTATCTTTATGTTGGTGTTCATGTGACTGCGTCGGTACTTGAATGGGTGTTAGGAAGCTAGGTGGGACGTGAGATACTGTAAAGTCTTGATTTGTAATCTTTTGTTGAACTGAAGAAACAAAATTATCTAAATCTGAGAATGTATTTGGAGGATAAATAAATGTACATAAAATACGTGTTTGTGTATTTAAACCTGTAAGAATCATATTAAAAATTTGCTGTTCTGATGTCCGAATTTACCAACAGATGTTAAAATCGACGTTAACAAATGCAACGTAACAATTGCAACAACGCTAACAAAGCTGTTGAATTCCTTGCATTTCAGCAACCTGTTTTCTGAAAATGTTAACAAATACGTGTTAACGCCAAGAAACTTGCAAATATTACCGCTATAGGAGGTTATGGATAAGTCGTATTATTTTCTGAACGTACTGCGAAGAGCTTTTGTTCTCATTTTCATCTGCACACAACTAAAAATGGCCGATAAACAAAATCGTGCACAAAAGCCGTGAACCAAGTTTCTCATCGATGGAAAAAGAATTGTTAATTGAACTGGTGACGAACTATAAGGATATCTTGGAAAATAGGAGGAAAAATGCATTGAATGTAAAAGACAAAGATGTCACGTGGGAAAAGATAGGAAACGAATTTAATTCAAATGCATGTGTCAGTACTAGAAACACGAAACATCTGCTTCAGTATTAAGTAAATTTAAAACGAGGAGCGAAGGACAAGTGACGAATGACCTGAACGTTTCAAGATGGCAGGTGGGCAGTGTATTATCCACATAATTCAGTGAATTTCAAAATCTCAAATTTATTAATACTTAAATCAAAGGCGAGATCGGCATATTCCTTTCGATGCATGTTCTAACCTCTCTTGGACTTCCGCAGTAACCTTAATAGCAACTTGTTTTGACAGCCTATTCCTCTGTAGAAAATTTTCTTCTAATAGCTCCTCAAAATAATTTCTCCTCATAGACCGTACTATATTACGAGTGCTATTTACACGGTCTTAAATATAGCAAATCGGCAACAACAGCTGCATTCACGCCCGCCATCTTGACTATTTACAATTGTTAAGGACTTAACATCAGAAATTTGACTTGTTAGTTTAACAAGAGATTTAACTCGAGTGTTAAGCTGACACGTGTTGGTGAAATGCAATTTTTGTTATAAATATTGTTAAACCTGTGTTAAGGCTTAACATCTGTTGGTGAAATCGGGCATGAGTCTGGTAAGCGAAAAATATAGGCAGATAGTTTCAGCCTGGTAACGAAGGTAATCAAATCCTCGTGTATGCTCTGAGGAGCGTAGTGATATTCGTGCAGAAATCGATTACTAATACGTACAGGAAAAAGAAATCCAGCAGTCGTAAATGAAATTCGTTTAGATCACTATTATTCTCTAATACAGATTGTAAAATGAATTTGATTTTACCCTCAAGGATTGTTTGCAACATGATGTATATATCATTCGGCTGAAAGGTTGAATGGGTACACAGGTCATGCAATTTAAGGAAACATTTCAAAAAGGATAAAGCCTGCATAGCATCATTTACTATGGAGTGTGTTTCATCAATTAAATCCTGCGTCGGGTGTTTCATTTTGAGGGCTTTAAATAACAAATTCATGTTCCAAGATAACGGAGACGGAGGTAAATGCGCGTCATTTGATTCCAACTGTATGTCTTGCGTAAGCGGTAGTGATTTAGTAGACAAGTATCGTTTAATATTGTACATAAATCTTGGTATTTTCCCAATATTATTTGTGTATGAGAACGTATGTCTCGTATAAAGGCTGAAGTCAACAGTTTTAAGCCGATCCATGTGATATAACATTCTAACTTTTAATCGACGTAATACTTCCGGTGAAAATTCCCCTAATTGTTTGTTTATTAACATTTGAAATTCGTTAAATTGTAATTAGAAATCTTTCAGTAATTAAGAAACATCCTCATTTGCAAGGCGTGTAATATCAAGCGCGACGTTTGTGTTTGTTGGTAGCAATTATAGTAAATTTGGTAAAGTATCATTTACCTCAACAGACAACCCACGTAATTTTACGTAAAAGTGTAGTTCATCTTTCCTTAATAAATCCAAATTTACAAGAGACATTTTCTTTTGTCTGTTTGAAAAGTTTGACTTCCATAGAAAAGTGAATGTAAAAAACCCCTTACTGTGGCTTCCGGTAACCCGTTGTCTCGGGGATTTTCTGATTCTGCCACTAGAAGCGCTAATGTAGTGCCAAAGCTAATAGGTGATTCCTCTTGTTAGCGCTGAAGTATTTCCTAGGAAATGGCTACAACCCCAACGGAATCCTTTTGAGGGGAGTGGACGAAATGGCACATATGTTTGTATTACTTATGTATGTACATATTGTGACTTTGTGGGTTCGTGGAATAAAAAGTCCAATTTCACCACTCAACAATGTTCTTTATTTCCACCGACTTACAGTTTAACACTTGCCAATTACACAAAATTACGTACTGCACACAATTACAATTTACCCGTTCGTCCGTTACAATTTCACTTGTACTCGCGATTACATAAACTCCGATGCACATACCAGTTACGTACAGCCTTCCGTTGCACAACCCTTTCGTTCATTTACACGTCACTGCCTAACTCTTACACCAAGAGCTGCGACTGTCTCCTCGCTCACACTCACTAGCCAACTGACTAACTGACTGACTTCACCAAAACCAACTCAACAACTGACTCACACTGTCTGTCTGTAACCCTCTTTATAGGAATATCGCCGGTTTCTGGTGTTTACACGATTGTTCTGGTAACAGAAGGATCGAGAACCAGGTGGAAGGAAAACAGACGCACAGTTATGTTTCTTTCCGACCGCTGGCTGTCACCACTATAAGACAAACGAGGGAAAGGCGTGGCTAACCGAGCCTCCCCTGTCTTCCGTTGCCAGCTGCTCACAGGGTGTTTCAGCGCTCCCCGTTACACTGCTCCCTTCTCAAAGCTGTTCGCCCTCGAACAGCCCCATCGTAGCGTGCGAGGCGGTCCAGGTGTACCACCAGCATCTGCTCGGAGTCTCAGCCAGAAGTAGCGCTAGCATCTGCTCGGAGTCTCAGCCAGAAGTAGCGCTGCCGTAGTTTGTGAATCATTCGGTTCGCTCCCAGGTGTCCTCCTGAAGTACCGGCGTGCACTTCCTCCAAGATTTCCGGGACCTTACTCCGGGGAAGTACCAACTGTCCTCTCTGCGCCTTCCCATCGGGTGACTCCCATACCCGGAACAGCACGCCCACTCCGGTCTTCAACGAGTCCCATTGGGCCCAGTGCGACTTGTAGGTGGCGCTCCTCGGTGCGATGTCCTCCCAGGTCGGTCTCGTCCCTGCGTCCACTTCCCTCAAGAGTGGCCCCAAGTCTGCGTCCGCCAGCTGCTCCCTCCTCAGGCCTGCGCTATCCCAGCCTTCAGCAGGCACTGCCACAACTACTCGGACTGCTGCGGCACGCTCCTCCTCTTCCACTCTTGTGCGCTCGTGGCCGTCCTGGATCTGCGATAGGACACCTCCAATGCAATGGTCGCTGGCGTCGGTGTCCACAATGAAGGCGCCACCCGGTTGTGGGAAACCCAAAATAGGAGCACTGCACAGGGTCCCCTTCGGGTGCTGGAAAGCGTCTTCGGCGTCCTCCGTCCACACATAAGGCCGGTTTTCCTCCGTCAGGCGGGCGAGGGGCTTTGCGATGTTGTCGGCCTTTTCCTCTAAATCATTAAGGCGGTCGTCTACTTGACCCTTCCGCTTGCCCAGGTTCGTGACGTCATCCCTCTCGCCGGCCAACCGTTCCTGAAACTTTGCGGCGAGAGCCTCGTTCGCCGCCTTCATTTCCGTGGCCAGACTGCCGTTCGCTGCTCTCATTTCTGTGGTTAACTCGGCCTTCATCTCTTCCATCTTCTCGGTGATGTTGTCGTTGGCCGTCTTCGTTTGTTTCAACTTGGCGATGAGGTTGTTGTTTGCCGCTTCTATTTTTGCAACGAGGTTTTCATTTGCCGTCTTCATTTCCGAGATTAGTTCGGCCTTCATTTCTTCCATCTTCCCGGTGATGTTGTCCTTGGCCATCTTCATTTGTTTCAATTCCGCTAAAATCTTTTCTAATGCTGCCTCCATTGTTGTAATGTTCGGTGATGTTGTTTTCCCGCTTCCTGACACCAGTGTGACTTTGTGGGTTCGTGGAATAAAAAGTCCAATTTCACCACTCAACAATGTTCTTTATTTCCACCGACTTACAGTTTAACACTTGCCAATTACACAAAATTACGTACTGCACACAATTACAATTTACCCGTTCGTCCGTTACAATTTCACTTGTACTCGCGATTACATAAACTCCGATGCACATACCAGTTACGTACAGCCTTCCGTTGCACAACCCTTTCGTTCATTTACACGTCACTGCCTAACTCTTACACCAAGAGCTGCGACTGTCTCCTCGCTCACACTCACTAGCCAACTGACTAACTGACTGACTTCACCAAAACCAACTCAACAACTGACTCACACTGTCTGTCTGTAACCCTCTTTATAGGAATATCGCCGGTTTCTGGTGTTTACACGATTGTTCTGGTAACAGAAGGATCGAGAACCAGGTGGAAGGAAAACAGACGCACAGTTATGTTTCTTTCCGACCGCTGGCTGTCACCACTATAAGACAAACGAGGGAAAGGCGTGACTAACCGAGCCTCCCCTGTCTTCCGTTGCCAGCTGCTCACAGGGTGTTTCAGCGCTCCCCGTTACAATATGTAGGTATGTAGGAACGTACGTACGTATGTTATGCATGAGCTGATCTTTGTGCTTTGTATATGCAGATGATGATGACGATGATGAGTATAAGGGCACTCAACTGCAGAGGTGATCAGCGCCCTTTTATATATGCAGGTTATCCCTTATATTTACTTCAGCTGGCAAATTGGCGGTTTTCAATAATTTATTGTTTGGTGTAGTTTCATGATTCGTTTGACAACAAATCATAAGCCACTGCAGATTTTTCTATCCATTTGAATTTTATAGCTCTCGTGTTTTGTCAATCTGGTATATAGGTCCCTTTGTTTGCCCAATGTGTATCTGGTTACAATTGGAGCATTTAATCTTATAAATGCCTAGTGTCATATTATGTAGCGGATTGCAAAGCCCTTTGTACACCATAATTTGTTTTTTTGGGACCAAAGTTATCTTTCATTTCTTGAAGATCTTGATGAATTTATTATGTAAACCTGGTTAACACGTGAATTTCCTGTAATGCTCTGTGTGCGTGTGGGTGGGTGTGTGCGTGCGTGTGGGTGGGTGGGTGGGTGGCTGCGCGTGCACGTGCACGCACAGTTTTTGAATTTCGCTATTTGTTTCTTTCTTTTGTACTTGATCATCTCTGAATCTTTGTTGTAACAATTATTAGCTGCAGCTATGAGGATATGTTTACAGTCATCTATGTATTCCTTAGGTTTCATGTGGCTGTTCACTAATCTGTAAGCCAAAGTACTGAAAGCTGCATTCTTATGACCAATGAGAATTAAACTATTGCTTTTTATGAAGTTGTATGTTGGTTTTCTGTAGATGCTAAACTCAGATGCAGGTCTTGTCGAACAATTTTTAAATCAAGGAAATGTACATAGCTTTCCACTTCAGTTTCCAATATGAACCGTATGGTTCGGTGCTGTAGCTTCAACAGGTTCAAGGAATCTTGTAAAATCTTCTTTGAAACAATGGCAAATACAGCATCCACATAATGATACTATGTTTTCAAGATGTGGGAGAAACCTTTTGTGACTTGCATTTCTAGTTGGTTTACAAAAATGTCAACCAAGACGAGGGAGAGAGTGGGCTACCCATTTTTAATATGGAAATTTGTTGAAAGATAAAACTTAAGTGTAAAGAAAATCTTGTTTCTTTACTATGCACAATTTGATTAGTTTTATGTAGTCTTCTACTTCAATGGTCAGATTGTTTTTTTTGCTTGAACCATTGTATTAAGTGTTTAGCACTATGTTTGTAGGTATGTAAGGAAATACGGCTGCTACGTCAAAAGATACTAAGTTGTCATCTTTGAAGATTTTAGTGTTGAAATTCTTTAGACCAAGTTGGAATATTTGACACTAGGTTTTCCATTATTAGGTGCAGAGGTGTATATATTGTCACATTAAGATTACGGAGCTTACTGTGGACAGTAGGAATTGAGTTGGGCACTTGAGCCAGCATTGCTGTGTCAGCGGGAGGAGCCACAGAGATCCACCTCCCTTCCGCAGACCATTACTAACGTCATAATGTAGGGGCAGTTCCTTATGTTACTGCATAGACACCATTCGAGAACTCACTAATAGGTTTTAGAAGGTAATTTAAGTTGAGCGCCCTTAAACACATATCTATCGAGAAGGACCAGTCACCAGAAGCTTCTGGCTGCGCCCGAAGGTATATAAAGCCATGCAAGGCCTAAACATTACAATAGGGATAGTTTTAGAGTTTGTGTGTAGGGCGCTTTAAGCTTCAGACGATGTGTGCGGCTCCGTGGGGTGGAGTCGGCGCCGTGAAGCAGTTCACGAATCAGTCGGTTCTTCGAGCTGTGTGAGTCGACCGAGTAGTGCATAGAAGTGTGGTACGTTCCAAGGTCCGTGGTGACGAGTCGGAAGGCGTGGAACGATGCAGGTAGCAGTTCACATGTCAGTAAGTGCAGCCCCGTATTGAGGAATCGGTGGGATGTGGAGCAGGCAAAGCAGCAGCTTACGTACAGATACCGGAGTTATGTTAAGAATCGGCGAGTAGCTCCGTATAAGAGGTGAAACGTATGTGTACATCAGAGAAATTATTAGCAGCACATTTTGGTGCGTGCTAAAGAGAAACAAACGTAAATGAGATGTGCCGAAGTTGTGTCGGCTCGGGCACGTCAGCCAGCCCCGGAGATGTGTTCGGAAAGCAGCCACCTGGAACACGCGGAGGACTGTCAAGGGGCACGTGAATGAGTCGAAAAGAACCAAGTAAGAGTCGGCGTACGGTCCATGACAGCCATATCCTCGAGTGACGCTGTATGCCTTGAGCAGGTTTGAGAACAGCATCATCGTGAACGGTGGCAGGGTACAAAAAAAGCAGTACCGGATGGCGGAAACGGGCGCAACAGTGATTAAGATCAGATATGATGTGGCAAAAGAGTGGCACACGAGGAAACCAGATTGGCCTTACCAAACAGTGACGACATTGAGCGACACCATACCTGTGGAGAAGAAAACTTGGCTGGAGTTGACTTTGGGGTGGAACGTCGTAAATCTGTGCGGCTACGTCGTGAAGGTGGCTGAGGACTGACACATGGTTTAAATGCCCTCCAAAGCCATGACCCAAAGGTCCATGTTGGCAGGAGGATCTTGCGAGTTGGAAGAAACGTGGTAACGCTCCGAAGCTCTAACGGAGGTCCTGGGGTTTGCAAGATAACCCTGTCAAATGCTACGGCTGGACTCGCTAGAAGCGAGATGAATGCTGAGAAGAGGGCCCGCGTTCATGGAAACCGCGGAACGTCGTTAGGCAGCGAGCGATCGGAGTAAGATTCGGCACGACCAGTGAACCTACAACGGAGAATTCCCGATGAAAGGCATGCATCGCACCATCTCTATTAAAGGAAGTTCCCTAGACTGCAACCCGCAAAGCAAGTAGTGCACTACGTGGATTGGCGAATCGAAGGGATAGACTGCTACGTTCAAATGGTTGCCCCGAGCAAAGATGCAAATGGTACAAGGTTGGTCGGGACGACCAGCTCTGAGGGAGCAGTATCAACATAGGATCGCATAGCTTACTCTGAAGAGTAGGAGCTGAATCGAGCAATTCAACTGCGATTGCTGTACCAGTGGGAGGAGCTGCAGACCCACGTCCCTTCGGCGGGAAATAGCTAACGTCACCAAGTGGCGGGCTCTGCAATTACTGCGTAGATACCGCTCGAGGCCTTTCCACTACGCTCTAGAAGGTAATTCGAGATGTTCCATCACCAGAAGCTTCTGCTATGCCCGACAGGATATAAAGCCAATACGAGGCTTGGAAGACATTACAGTGGTGAAAGTTTTAGAGTCTCTCTGTGTTTGGAGCTTCGAGCATCAGTCGACGAGTGCGGCTCCGTGGGGGGTGGGGGTCGGCGCCGTGAAGCAGTTTTCGAATCAGTGGGCAGTCGAGTTGTGCGAGTCGATCGAACAGTGCATAAATGATTAGTACATTTCAATCTCCGTTGTGTGGAGTCGGAAGGCCGTGAAACGGTACAGGAAGCAATTCACAGGGCAGTAAGTACGTCTTTGGGGTGAGAAATTGGTGGGCTGTGGAACAGGCAGTGGGACAGTTTACATGCCAATATTAGAGCTACGTTTAGAATCGGCGTGTAGCTCCGGGCAAGATGTGAAACCTGTATGTATGTCAGAAAGATCACTAGCAACACAATTTGGTGTGTGCTAAACAAAGAAACATGAAAGACAAATGTCGAAGTTATGTATCTATTTGAAAGAGGTGATTTTAAGTTAGCTTTGCACTAACCAGTTTGAAAACAAACTTGTGTTTTTCTTACAATATTCACTAATCATTTGGCTAATTTATATGTGGTTGCAATGATATTTCCTACTGCTCTCTTTTTGTTCCCAGATTTGTGTAGTTCAGAAGTGTATACAGTTTCATTCTTTGAAAGCATCTGAGTGTATCTTTCGTGTTCTGGTGATCTTTGAGGCATGTTTTCAATGTGTCTGTTTATACTTCCTTGTACTTTTTTTGGATTGCAACACAGCCTCTACTCTATTGGTGTCAGATTCATCAATACTACTTTGTTTCCTTTGTCTGATTTGGTGGACGTAACTGGTTTTTCTTTCAACAACTTTATTATTGGTTTACAGGGAAAGTTGTGTTGTTTGTTCATACTATAGCTTTTATTTAAGTCAAGACTAATTTAAAAAAAATCATACTTCCATACTGTACCATCCTTTGCATGGAGAACTATTTTTAATAAAGCATAAGCTTGAGAAACTTTCATGTTAAGCAAAATGATTCATCTTTATCTTTATCAAAATATTCACTAGTAAGGCTGCATTTTCCCAGACAAAGTTTGGTGTATTTTGATACACTACACACCCAATATTTTATTTCTAATGAACTCAGTGGCTGGCACATTTCAGCTTCTTTGATTAATAACTGACTCCATCTCAACCTCTTGCAAACTAAGAAATATGCAACATTGAAGCCTCTATGGATTACTGCAGAATGATTGGAAAAATATGGCTTTACATAATGACCTGCAGAATCACCACGAAATGAAATGAGGATTGTGTGACTGTAACACATCAGATATTTAGGCATTTTTTAACATAATTGCTTGAGTGCCATGTTTTTCTTTGCAAGATGAAAGAAAAGAGATACCTGATTATGCTTTTAAACAATGTAAGAACTACTGATGCTGTTAAATAAGGTTTCAAAATACCTCAAGTGTTTGTAACACTTTTATTTAATGAATAAAAAAGGGTCAGATAATTACTAAGTAAGTGACATATCATATTAACAGTTTCAAACTTACATTAATGGTGGTGATGTATCCTGATGTACATTATTTAAGCATTGGTTATTCCTTTGCCAAATTTTTAACAAGCAAAAATAATTTTAAAAATGTACAACTTGGAGTGTCTTTTTAAAGCCTATGGATTTTACTGCAGTTGGCTTCAGTTTAGATGAACAGCACAATGCTTACATATTTCTCAGTAGGGAACAATTTTTTTTGGAGAGGAACTTAAGTTAGAGCAGGCAGATAATCACAATACAGGCCATGCTTCATTAGTAAGGTAACATATTTTCCAATGTTGTATCCCTGTCATAACAAGTAGGTATTTGGAGGGGCACAAGTATCTTAATGTCAGAGTGCACTTCAACTACGACTGATTTTTAGCTTTTCTATTTGGATGAATTGCATAATATCCAACTATTTTTAGAAGTAGCAGTTCAGTTCAAGGAAAATATTTGTCCATCATTAATCAGATTAAAATGGTCTAAATGGACACTACCAATCTGGGCCTTCTGAGTAAGGTGCTTTGAACACCAGAAGAGAACTTGCAACGTACTGCAAGGGATTGCAGCTAAACCCTGCAATCCCTTGCAACCCTGAACTATAAGTTTATGAAACCAAATTTAACAAATCACTGGTGTTTATTTCCATAAGGCACCACATTTAAGATATGTACTAATATTTAAAGAATACAGTGTAATGATTTTAAACACATGAGATAACTGAAATCATGTACTATTTTTGTTAAACAATGCTCTAATTTTAAACTCTGATTTTTATAATATGTTTAGTTATATGTAACTATGTGACTTACTATATTTTATTTGTGTACTAAGCTATTACAACTGTTGAGCTGATCACCAGTATTTGGCCCAGGCCATTAATTGGTGAGCAGCCCATTGAATTACAAAATGTGTAGTACACTACTTACATTTCTATTACTACTAACATTACTACTATTGCTTACACACTATTGTTCATTTCCTTTTTTCACAGTCCACTTCCATTTATTTTTCACTTTATCTAAGAACTGACCTACATTCTTGAGATTTTTATCTATAATTTTACATATATCAGGACTTCGCTTAATTTTTCTCCAGATATATTCTTTTCGCCAAATCTCTGTTTCCCTGCATTCGAAAAGGATATGTTCCACATCTTCCTTACCCCCACACAATGGGCACTTGTCTTTCACAAACCCATTCCGCTGCCCTTTTAGCCTCCACACTCCTGCTCTCAGCCATGCTATCCCCTTCCTTTCTTCATTAATGGTTTTATCTATATACTGCTCCCTTCCCCAGCCACTTTTTAACTCAACATAATATACCAATGACCTCTTTTCACCTAACTGGCTGAACAGTTTTTGAATCTCTATATCTTCAAATCTTTTTCTAACACCCTTCCAGAAACCTTTATAATTTCTCTCTCTTTTTCTCCAAATATCCCCTAAGCCATTATTTTCTAAATTGTTTCGTAGAGTGCTTGCCCAGCCCGAGCTTTGCAGACTTGCTTCTTGATATTTTAAACATTGTTGCAATAAGAGTCCTTCATCTAAATTCAAGATCCTATGCCAGTATTTCAAGGCTCTTTCCATTATTAACCCTTTCCTTGTTACTCTCCCCATTTCAATTTGAGCAACTTCGTTTGCTGTTGCCATTGGCAGCCCCAAAACTTCCTTACAGAACATCCTGTGTATCTGATCCACAACTTCCCACCCATTCTCAAGCCCCCATATTTCAATGCCATATAGCATTCTGGCCTCGACTACAGAACTATATACTCTTTCCAACCATTTCATCTCCATCTCTGGCATTTTATATAGACACCCTCTCACAGCCATCATTGCTGCTTTCCCTTTTGCCAGTGCTGATTTCTTTTGTTTTTCCCATTTGCCTCCTGCATCCAATTTTAATCCTAAGTAAGTACAGTCACGCACTACTTTGTATTCAGCTTCTCCCTTCTTCCACTTTTCATATTTACTCAATTTAGTTCCTTTTTTAAATACTACAATTTGGGTTTTTTCGCTGTTTACCTTTAAGCCCCACTCTGAACAGTATTTCTCCACCTCTTGCAAAGATATTTTTAACCCATTAACAGTAATGGACATTATTACCAAATCGTCTGCAAAAAGTAAACCTGGGACTTGTAAGTTGTTTATTACTGGTATGAGACTATTATTCTTACTTATATTTTGTAATACATCATCAATAAATAAATTGAATAAAATTGGACTTAGCTTGCACCCTTGCCTTAGTCCTTTTCCCTCCAGTTGTATTTCTTTAGTTAGTGCCCCTTCTTCATATTTTATGCAAAATGTATTTTCATTATACAATTCTTTTAGTATAGTTACCATTTGATTACTCACTCCTTTCATTAACAGCTTATACCACAACAGTTTCAGCTCTACCCGATCGAAAGCTTTTTCCAAATCGATAAAAGCCATATATAATTTACCTTTCTTATTTTTTAGGTATTTATCTACTAGTGTTTTTATGATGAATACATTATCAACTGTCCGCCTCCCCTTTCTGAAGCCCATTTGGAATTCTGAAAGAATATTATGCTCCTCTACCCAGACTTGCAGCCTTTCTGCCAAAATACCCGTATAAATTTTTCCCACATTCGATAACAGTGCTATGCCTCGGTAATTATTGGGTATATCCATATCCCCTTTACCTTTATAAATTGGCTGAATAATAGCTTTTTTCCAACTCTTAGGTGTATACCCTTTGGTTTTCATTGAGTTGAACAATGATGTTATAACTTTAACTCGGTTCACGTCTTTGCTCCATTCCCTAATGAACTCTCCGGGTATACCATCTATACCTGGTGCTTTGTTCCTTTTAATTTTTTTAATTTGATTCATTACTTCTTCATCTGTTATGACACTGTCCAAGATTTCATTGAAATTATTTACTATTTCTGGGATTACCCTCCCTACACTAAAGCTTTCAAATGTATATAAAGTTGCAAAATACTCTAACCATTCTTCTTGAGTTATGTTAGATTTGACAATATATTTTTTGTATAATGTCTTAATACCTTTCCATATTTTACTTACATTATTTTCAGTAATAGTACTGATTAGTTTGCTGGCATTTCTTTTCCTCCATTGAGATTTTTTATTTTCCAGCAACTTATTATAATAATATTTGCTTAGCAGATATTGTTCTTTCAGTTTGATATTCCCTGATTCTCTCCATTTTACCAAC
The DNA here is from genome assembly GCA_030765055.1 of Mantis religiosa. Taxonomy (NCBI): domain Eukaryota; kingdom Metazoa; phylum Arthropoda; class Insecta; order Mantodea; family Mantidae; genus Mantis; species Mantis religiosa. The sequence continues at coordinate 276,370,035 of CM060950.1, read as the reverse complement.
TCCGCTTTTACAATACCTTTATTTATTTTACACTCCTCATCAAACCATGTGTCACTTTCAATAATTTGCCTGTTTCTAACTTTCATCTGTTCCCCTGCCCATTGCAATATGAAATTTAGGATATTCATCGCCTTTTCAATTTCAAAGGTTTCCGAATTATATAGTACCCCATACTGACATATTTTCCCTCGCTCGGAATTTAAAAGATTTTCAAAGTTTGCCTTATGGTATTCCTTCCACCTATATCTAACATGTTCTCTATTTGCTGTTATTTTCTCCCTTATTTTGTCAGCTTCCACATTTTGAGATTTGATTTTAATACATGTTAGTAATGGGAAATGACCACTATTGGTACTTATGTTAGACACTTTAAAATTAGTCACTATATGTCTAATATTATTGGACCAGAAAACAAAGTCAATTACACTCTGGCCATTTGCATTTATGAAGGTGTATTCCCCCTGCTCATCTTCACCGTATTTCCCATTAAGAATGTCAAGCGCATTTATTTCACAAAATTCAATGAGTTTTTCACTTCCTCTCTCGACGATCTTGTCCTTGCTACGTCTAATATTATCATTTTTCCCTGTTAGGTTATTATTTTCCCAATCATCTGTCAGATTTACGTCACTTTCCCCAATTCTTATATTTAGATCTCCCATTATTATAATCTCAATGTTAATGTATTTATCCCTTAACCTCTCAATGTCTTTGTCTAACAGATAAAATATTTCGGGATTATGAAACTGTGAGGAGGCTGGCGGGTTATACACTATACCTAAACATATCATGCTGTCATCTAGCTCCTTATCTTCTATTACAACCCAAAGCACTTCTTTATGCCTGGACCATGATTCTTTCATTGTTTTACACAGAGACTTCCTAATAAAGAAACCTAGGCCTCCAGATAGTCTCCCTTTCTTTGCATATGCTTCTCCCTTTCTTCCTACGTAACTAAAACCCCGTATGTCAATGACCTCATCTTTCAACCATGTTTCAACCACTGCTAAATAATCCAGCGTCCCCAAAAAGTGCTGTAAGATTCCCGTATTAATTTTATTTTTTATTCCCTCACAGTTCCAAAATCCTATTTTCCTGACTGACTGCTATTGTGAACCCGTTCTGCCCCTTGACCATACATACTTTTCCAATGTCTTTTTGCTTCTCAGCTGAATTCCTTCAACAGCTGAGGATCGTTTGTCTTTGTTTATCACCATTATACTTCCATGCGGCGAAGTTATAATATCTCCCGCCTCTGCTTTACCTCTCCTCCTGCCTTCACCACCTACCGCCCCCTCCTCTTCTTCTTCTTCACTACTACCAATAGTTTGCGTCCAGCTTCTTTCCCCTCTCTCCACCAGTCCACGTGCTGCCATAGTCTCCTCCCTCCTTGGTGACAGCCACTTTCTCCCGTTTGTTGTTACAGGTGTTGACGTCATCTTGCTGCTTTCCTCACTTCCCTTCTGTTCGACGGAGATTTGATTTCCTTTCGTCTTGTTGGATTCACTCAATGACGTATCCTCTGACGTGTTGGTTGTTACCACGTGCTGTATTACATCATCTCTGTGTTGTGTGCCGGTGCCAGACTTTGACTCCTTCGTCCCTTCCTGTGTATGTGAAACTTGGCTGGATTTTTGCTGAGTTATTTCCTCCCGTGTAGGCTCCCTGCTCCATACATCCCTCTTGCTCGCATACGTTGCGTTCGCTCCTTCTATCCAGAGTTGCAAATTTCTGATATATGCTCGTTTACCCGCAGCTCTCGCTTCCATCATCCTTCGGATTAGATTTTGCTTCACGTGTCTTTGGGCTGGTGTTAAATCCTTATTTATGAAGATTTTTGTGCCTTTCAACCTTTTAGCCCTTCCCAGTATTTCGTAGATTAATTGAGTTGTAGAGAAATGTACAATAATTGGCCTTTCCCCCACATGTCTTCCTACGCGGTAAGCCTCCACTATCTCCCAACCGTGTAGTTCTATTTGTAGTTTTTCTGTCAATATTTGGGACACTTCCTGCCATGGCCAAATACCTCTTCTCTCTTTCACTCCTATAAATACTAAATTTAGTCTTCTTCTCCGCTCATCTGCTCTTTCCAATTTCACTTTCAGTTCATCTACTTCCCCTCTTATACCTTGGATTTCTTTTCCTACTTCTTCTTTTATTTCCTTAGCTATTTTCTCCAGACTGTTGCCTATTCTTTGCTCCATCCCATCCAGTTTATTTATTTTTTCCACCAGATTCTCCAGAATAGTTTGTATTTCCTCTGGTCCAGGGTTCTGTTCGACTCCTCCTATTATTAATAACATTAGAATTATACATCCCAGTATTATGCCGCTAACCTCCATAGATCTTCCTATTTCCTTTTTCTTGATTTTCCTTTGCCTAAACAGTCCTATCCTTGCTCTGTACACTGTAAGCTCATCTCCCATTTTTGCTTCTTGTGCCACTCTTCTAGAGCTCACTGTAACACAACCTTCCTCTTCAACAGCTTGCTTAGCACTCTCCAGTACCAGTTACATGAATCCGACTTACTATATATATTTTTTAAAAATAAGTTATTTAACATTGACTGTGATCAGTACAATCACTAAGTTACATTAATTTCATACTGCTGGTTTTTGAATTATCTAAATGAAAGAGAAAAAGACTCAACCTGTAACAAATTCAAATCCTCAAGATTCACCGATTGGCATTGAGGTATCATATAATACTGATTTTGCATACTAAGGATGCTTGTAGAAAGCCAAATTCAAGCCAATATTTTATGAAGCAAGCACACTCATTATATGGTGCACAAAACAAGGGCAACTTTGAGACACTGTCAAAGATTTGGCCAATCAATTCTGTATGCAAAATATGATTAATTTAGGAGTGGCAAACTCTTCCTATGAGCTTTAGTTTGCTCTTTCACGTCGTATTTATAATAACTGGCAAAACAGTCCTTATGGAGATTAAATGATATCTGAAATGGTACACTCTAGGATCAATGTCCCTTATGTACAATAAGGAGGATATTGAACATTTTGAATGTAAAGGACCAGACATGCAGAGCTATGTATTTCTATCCACAAAATAGTTTAAAATTAGCAGAAAATGTGCTAAAAGTGGTTTATTCAACCAACAAAAAAATTAGTTAAGGTTTTAGAGTAGAATTGGAAGTGAAAACAAGTGGAATTGGACAGTAAAATGAGAGAACACAGTTGAGTACATTCTAATATGTATTTAAAATGTAAATAAGATATGTCGGCCAATGAGCCTGGGCTAAAGTCATACCATGCTCAAATGTATTTTGAGTACAATGAATAAATAAATAACTAAATAAATAAACTAAATACTTGGTAATAACACTTTAGCATCTGGAGATTAATGTCCATAAAGTACCCTTTCACATTTACTTATTCTGTTATGAAGAGAGGGAGATACAGAGGATGCTGACAGACTTGAACAAAAAGAAAGAAACCCAAGGTGAATGAGCACTATTATGCATCCTGTTACTTTTGTGTTTTCATTTTGTTTGTCTACAATAGGTGAAAGCAGCAGAGTTGGATAAGAGCCTTGACTTCATTTGCTGCATCTGCTTCTTCCTTGAATTTGTGGGTCATACTATCTATTAAATGCACAAAACTATCTATATTTAGTGCAGTACACTGTTAAAAGCAGTATGTTACAGTGTGCTGAACAATTTTCTTGTTTAAGTTGAACAAAAGCAAAAAGATAAAAAAAAAAAAAAAAAAAATACCCATGTGACACTAAAAGTAAGATTATTCAAATTATAGGTGTAAGAGAATATAGTGAATATGGACGTCTTGAACAACTTTCTTGAAATATAAAATAATTTTGCTACAAACCTCTTGGGAGAATATGTTGAAGATGACCAACAAAATGACACTTTGAAGCCAGAAGAGACATTATTGCCTAGTCTTCAAAGAGGGGAAGAAAAGAAAAACGATTTTTGGATGTACTTTCAATTATTATTTGTTGAAACAAAGTATACTGATTTCAATGCAAAGTGAAAAGTGCTGTGTTGTTCTCCCTCTCTTCTGCTTAGTCAGCTGATAAGGTCGTGCTCCCACTGGCTATCTATTAGCTTCACTGATAGTCCTCACTCTGTACAGCATTCACATAGTTGTAAGTATAGGATGAAACTGAGTATTTTTTTAGACAAAAACAAGCTTCTCTCTTTAAGTATGCAAATATTTAACAGAAGGCCATTTTGTGCCATGCTGATACCACTGTGGCACAGAATAATTTGTGAACAAGTAGGTGGACTTTTGTGTTTTATGGGAATGCTGACTGTAACGGTTAAAAACTGAAACATGATATTTCCACGTCCCTGAAAAGCCAAGGATGCATTAAAGTTCATGATTTCAAATTATGTATGTGTTTCAGAAGTTAAGCCATGTTTTAAATAAGGTAAATATAAATAAAGTTAATGAAAAACATTAAATATGGTTGCAATTTAAAGATTTTTTAAGCTGTGCATGTTAAAGTATTACTGTGGATTACATACCTTTATTTAAGCATTTTATAAACAAGTCTATTGAAACAGGTGAGGTAATATTAGAGAGAGGAGTATGCTAAGGTGTTCCATTGGCATAGCATTTTATAACTTATTTACATTTTTGCATGATCTTTACTTTCACAAATGCAGATAAAATAAAACAGCAACTTTCTTCATGTTAAGATTATATATATACAGCATGTCCCACCTAACTCTGCGACCTCAAATATCTTCAAAATGAAACAAAATATGAAAATTACAATTGGCCAGGTATGTACATATGTCAGGGGCTCACACAATAAGAAGGTATGCACAATCCATAAAGGTAAACAAATTACACTTCCAACACATAGTTGCATTTTTTTTTTTTTTTTAAATCAAACATGTATGCTTATTCTACCAAAATGACAACTAAAGCTACAATTGGTGATAACACACTTGGTTTCACGTTTCTAAACCTCATACGTTCTGAAATATGCATCATTTATGCAACACGCTCTACTCCTCCTCAAGGAGGATGTGGGATTGGAAACGCGACTATCAATTGGTTCCAGCATGTTGGATGTCCAGTACATTATGCACAAATTTCCGGAGATGTTGTGGATGCGAAGTTTTCAAATAGGTGGATAGGACAGAGAGGTCCTGTGCGATGGCCAGCTTGGTCCCCAGTCTTGATGCCATTAGACCTCTCTCTCTATGGGGCACAGTGAAAGATAGAGTGTATCAAGAACCACCAACGACACTAGAGGATATGCAACATCATATTGCTGCGGTGTGTACAGCCATATCTGTAGAAACACTGCAATCCATGCAACACTCTTTTGTTACCAGGTTCCAAAAGTGTACTAATGCAAATGGAGGGCACTTCGAACAGCTGTTGAAGTGACATGGTTTCAACAAGATGCTACTGGTGATTTGTGAGTGCATCTTCCATGCCGGATGTAATGCACAACAAAGTGTGTTATCACTAATTGTAGCTCTAGTTGTCATTTTGCTAGAATGAACATACATGTTCCATTTAAAAAAATGTAACTTGGTACTGGAAGTGTTATTTGTTTACCTTTATCGATTGTGCATACCTTCTCATTGAGCGAGCCCCTGATGTAGGTACATTCCTGGCCAATTGGAATTTTCATATTTTGTTTCATTAAAGGAAGTAAATAATCACTTAAGATCCCCCATAAGGCAAGGGATGAGGCTAGCTTGGAGTCTTTAATATACCAATGTATAGCATTTTGGATTTCTAAAATTGCTTAATTGTTGCAATGCCTAACAGCAGCAGTTTTAAAAAATGTTCTTATGCCAGTACTTGGTCAGCATCTCAAACATAATCTGTAATACTCTGAAAACAATTCATTACAGTTGTTTTACTCTTTTCTGCTCTCCTAGTGTTTTTTAAAGATGATGAGTAATGGGTAATCTTGCAGCAGATTTGCACCTGTCATGGCTGACAGTGTTAACATGCAACTTTTGGTACCAACTGCATAGCAGAAAAATGCCACATAAATAGGATATACTGGAGCAGCTGTTGTTGGAAAATGTTATATGCTGTAGTAAAAGAAGACAAGAAATAAATGTTTTATCTGCACTAAAAGAAAGCATAAAACAATAATTAAACATAATACAAGTAAATAGCGAAAGGAAACAACAACGATGTTAAAGACATGTAATAAATACAGTAAATAATAACAGCGAATGTAATGAATGCACCAAGTAACTGCAAAGCAGTAAGAAAATGTAATAAACATGCTAAATAATAACTCCTAATTAGGCAGCAATGTACTAACAAATACACTGCCAGCTCTAAAATGGCTATTTCTCCTATAAGTTGTTAATGCACCAATTTTCCAAGGGCACAGAATCATTATTCAAAATTTCAAACTCTATAATGATTCATAGGTTATCCAGGTTTCTCTCAAATAAATCACATGTGAATCATGCAAGATCATATATCCAGAACTGAATAACTGGCACCAGAATACATAATCAGAAATAGCATAACTTCCGCATTCAATAGGCCAAAACATGTTCATTCATGCAATTTCAGCGGTTTGTCTTTTCACAAAGTTACCTGCCTCATGTAATGTGGTACCCATCATGACAGGTGAAAGTCTACAGCAAGATTACTGGGCAATAATTCACATTAAATTTTAATTATCAACCACAGCTATGAAAATATTTTGACCAGTTTCATCCTTAAAATTGCTCGTCTTAATGTGCTGCTTCAAAAATGAGTTGAATCATGTTGAACAATTTATTTTTCCTTATTACTTCACTTTTTGAAATACTTCTTGTTATTCTGTATTATGTTTCCTTATTGTGAAAGCTATCTTTTAAGGAATTATGCCATAATTTTATATTAGCTATTGCGTATATCAATTAATTTACAGTTATACAGAAAAGTTTGTTCAGGATTCTGGAATCTTTCTGTAAGGAACTGATCTGCTACTTCTCCTTCAGCATGTACAGAATCTTAACTGTGTAGATTCTCTTGTTTATGAATAACATAACTTCTACCAGCTAACAAAGGGTTTTAAGCCAAATTATAATTTCACTTCGTAAATCCTCATTATCTCATACTTTTAGATGTCTAAATGCTACAAATGTACACATTTAATCACAATTTGTTTCACAAATGCTGTTTCAAGTATTGATTGCAATCCCTTGAGTTACTCCCAAGTTTGAACATTCATTTACACAGGGTTAAAAAAAACTCATACAATGAGCAAGGTTATGAAAGCAGCCTCATCTTTGGATGCTACAACAATGTTTCCTGCTTCATTACAGTTTTAATGACTTAAATAAATTACTAAAACCATTCTATTATGCATAATAAAGTAGTTCTGTTCATCAATGAGCTTTGTTCAAATACTGTCATTGTTTAACACTTATAGAAAAGGTTGAATGGCAGCTTAATATACTTTATGGTTTATGTGTACTTGGTCTTCACAGATATACTTGTATAATGTATAAACAAAGTGAACAGAAGTGGGCAGCAGAGTTGTATGGTCTTGCCAGGTACTATACAGTCTTCATAATAAATTAAGACAGGTTATTTAACTTCAAAGTGTCAAATAAAAAGTATCATATTGTATAAAGTTAAAATTATCATTCTGCTGATTAATTCCATTTCCATTTAATGCTCTTTTAGGACATCAATGAACCTAGTCAAAAATAAAATGTAGGTCCTGTGAATAATTCAGAAAGAACAGAACAGAGAGGTAGGTTACTTAACATGGTGTAACTACAGAAGTTAGACTTGATGTAGGTCAAACACAGCTGCTTTATTGTTCAACTTCCTTCATCAATTTTATGAATACAAATTTTTATAACAGGAATTCAAACATTCAGACACAGATGCAGTTTGAAGTAGCAGATGTAAATTATTCACCTAAGCCTGAACTCAGAAGTGAATGTTACTGAACAAAGATGGTGCACCTGTTAGCACCATCCAAGGTAAAAGAAGCAGACCATTTCTTTTTCTTTAGAATAACTTCTAAGTGAAATTCAAAGTCACAATAAAATTTCTTGATAAATATTGAGCATACATTACACAAAAATGAGTAGATTTAAGCCTCAAAACACATTCAAGTGGATATCCAGTTAATATTAGAAGTTTTCAGATGTTACATATATCTGGTTTTTCACACATCACAAGAAAACTTGGGCTTTAACGGGGATGTCTTGAGGTAGGTTAGCGATATTTCCTCAGTACAGTTTCTAATCTTGTGAAACTTGCAAAATTTGTTTTAGAAGGCTGAACAGTAATCATAATAATGTCTTGCACTGCACCTTAAGCTTTCATTTGTCTGGACTAATGAAGAAACTCCCATGGTGCTAATCTCTCCATTTGGTTATAGACAATTTGGTGGACTACTGAAGAAACTCCAAAGTTGTCCACCTCTCCATTTTGTTACTGACTGTGTGCAGATACTTGTACACTTAAAAAATGAAGATTTGGAACACTTCCCCCCCACCCTTAAAGTCTGGAACCATAAAACCATGGCATTAAATCTTATTTACAGAGATGGTTAACAGAAGTTAGGGAGTAAATGAAGTTGAAGGGGGGGGGGGGGGGTGGGGGTGTGGGTGTGTGGGTGTGGGTGTGGGTGTGTGTGTGCGTGCAAGTGCATTCTGGAACAAATACGTTATATATATATATGGTTTTTAAGGTCATCATAATGCATTTTCCCACATTTTTATAATAAAGTCACTTTTTAACATTTAGATGCATTTTCCGGTCATTTTCCTTCTTTTTCAAAAATGTATTGGGCATTTTCATCTGTAGCCCACATTAGGGAGGTCCTGGTTTGATTCCCATGGCTGACCTACCTGACCCTGACCAATGGGCTTTTTCAGGGGTTTTAAAATAATGTGGTTAAAAGTTAATTTGTATCACTAGTGTCATTGAAGTGAGAAAGGGTGGTTACCTTTTCCCCCTCCTAGTTAACCTTCGCAGGTGATGTAATAGATAGTGGTGTGAGGAAGAGCACAGGGAAGAATCAGTAGCAGGTTGTTGAACTATTTATTCTTATTTTAATGTGCATAGTGTGTACTCAATACCATTGTGAATTATACCTTTAAAGCTACATGTTAATAACTATTAGTTCATAATTTAAGTGGAGTTCTTATTCTTCTTAGCTATTAATTTGATGTTGGGTTCTGTAACAGGACATGTTGACTGGTCACCGCTTACTTGCATTTGTTTTAAAACACAAAGGAGTGCAGACGTACTGCAATAGCCAATGCCAGTCAGCTGTTCCCTTGCACCCCCGCACAACTAAGTGAAAAGCTGGAGAAGGGGAAAAGGAGGGGAGTCACCCTCAATTACACTTGATGGCACCTCTGATTTATATCATAATCTTTTATAAAATATTAACTTTGTAATTAACACAGGTCAGCGTCCTAATGGTGCTGATGAATTTATGACGCATCAATTCGAGGAAACGCCGATTACATCATGCAATATGTGTGGATTGCATCAGTCAGGACTTCAGGAGCTAGATGTGTCGCAGTAAAGAGAGTAGTTTGTGAGGTGTGTAAATTGTTGTGCTGTGGAATTGAGATGCCGAAACAAAAACAGACAACTGCGCCCCGTTTGAAACAGAATGTTCTAGAGTTCGGCAGAAACATATTCTCTACTGATGGAACTGTATTGTTCTGTAAAGTGTGCGAAATTAAAGTCCCTGCAGACAAACAGTTCACCGTACAACAGTTGGGCGGGAAAAACATTTTCAAGCTCTTCAAAATGTGAAGGAAAAAAAGAAAAGCTACTGTTAAAAGAAACTGCTTCAACATCAAGTAACATGTCATCTTTCTCTTATAAAGAATTATGTGACGCATTTGTTAGTGCAAATATTCTGCTAGGAAAATTAGGTAATTCCAAATTACAAGATTTTCTTGAACATCACACTGGTCATACAATTCCAGATGAATCAACTTTGTGTATAAGTTACCTACAAAATTCTAATGAAGACACAAACCAAATACACGAATGTGTGAATGGGGAAAAAAGGTATGTATCAATTGATGAGACAACCGATTCAAAGGAGCATTATGTAGCCAATATAGTGATAGGTACACTAGAAACTACTAGAGCTGGACAAATGTTTCTTCTGACCTTAAGAGGTATTGGAAACTGTTAACAACTGTCAGATATGCAAACGGTTCGATAAATCCATGTGTTTACTGTGGCTTAGTGCAATACAACATGACGTGCTCCTCTTCCTAACAGACATGGCATCTTAAATGGTAAAGGCGGCAAAATCGATCCAATCATTTTACAGTAAGATGGTGCATATTATGTGTTTGGACCATGCTTTTCATCAAATTGCGGAACAGGTCAGATAAACATTTCCAGAAACAGATACACTAATTACAGTAAAGAAAATATTTTTGAAAGCACTAACCCCAACTATGTATTTATAAGGCAAAGCCCATAATGTAGCTTTGCCAACGGCACCAATTTTAACACGCTGGAGTGCATGGTTAACTGCATGTATATGCCACTGTGAAATTTTCAAATAGTGAGAGAAGTGGTGAATAGCTTTGATAGAATAGATTTTAAGGCAATTGAGAGTGCAAAGGATCTGTTATCTGATACTCAAATCAAAGGTAAATTAGCTTTCATTAAATCAAATTTTGCATTTTTGATGGAAATTATAACCCAACTTGAAAGTGACATGACATTGGATAGGTCAATTGAGTTAGTGAGGATTGTGGAAAAGAGGATACAAAATGTAGAAGTGAGTTAGGGGACTAAATTAGACAGAAACTAAAATTTGTGTTGGACAAAAATAAAGGATACCAAACAGTTTGTCAGAGTGCCAATATCTTGTCATCAGGAGAAAACTTCAGAACTGGTATTTTTGAACAGGATTTAACAGACAGTGACATAGTGTTTTTCAAATATGCACCTATAACATGTGTGGAAGTGGAAAGAAGTTTCTCAAAGTATAAAACAGTTTTAGCTGACAACCGCCGTTCCTTTACTTTTGATAACTTGAAGATGACCATGGTGGTGTACTGCAACGCTAATTAAGGTATGTTTTGGCTAATGGGTAGAATAACCTATTTTTTCATAGTTGATAAAATGAAAATGACCTGATGAATTTTTAATTTATTATTTAGTAGCAATAATTGCATTATTTACTAAGAAAGTTAGTTTTAAAATGTAGTTATTCGAACAATATATTCATTATTAATTTTTCACTTCACTGTGGTGTTCCAATACAGTTAAATCTCAATATATTCATTATTGGTCTATGACAGTTATCAATTTATTATTATGAAAGAAAATGTTAATTTTTGTTCGGTCATTTTTTTACATCTTATGTGCATTTTATTACATTTTAAGGGCATTTTATAGCTCATTTTTAGAGAATTTTTAGGTAAACAACCTCCGGGCCCTAGTCATGACTACCTCAAAATGTGACAAACCAGCCACCTTTCACAGCAAATGTAAAGAGACAAAATACTTAACACTATACTGAATGCAACTGCTGTTCATAAATTTTATGTTCTACAGATGAACAAGTCAGGAAACAAACTTGCCCATTATTACTGCTTATTCTGAAAATATTTCATTATTCGGAAGATACTGCTTCTGTGAGGGGAAAAATAAAGCACTTAGTAGTCTTTGTTGTAGCAATGCAGAAACAATGGAAAATTCTATATACAAATATAATAATTTGTAACATAAAACTTCCCTTATAAGAAATGATGATAAAGCTCTGGCTGAGGATTTGAATAACATTTTCATGAAATCGCGACCCTAATCAATTTATAAGAAAACTTTCATCATTTCTCATAAGATAAGTGAAGTTTTTATGTAACAAATTATTATATTTGTATATATTTGTTTGCTTCTCTGTTAACAGCTTCATATTTTGGGTATTTAATGGAAATTCTGTTGACATTACTGTATGTTGTATGCACTTTTTGTGTTCTTAAGTGTTATTTACACATCTGTTATGTCTGGTGCTTCATCAGTGTTTTAATGCTGTGCCTCCATCTGTTGAAAAGCAGCTTTTCTAGGTAAAAATATTAATTATAAGCAAATTTGAAAAATTAATAAAGAAATACATTCTGGTTTATTTGAGTTCCTGGTATTTTTCCTGTCTCACAATTACTAAATGGTACTTTATAAATTATTCCCATTGAAATTTCTATGAAACCTTTCCTATAATATTGTGACTTTGGCGGGTTTGTAGAACAATATTCTGTCCAAATGAACTTATAATTCTTAATTTTCAGAATCTGCTTATTCTGATATACTGTTAGCATAATTTAGTCCACAATCACTGAAAATTCTATGAATTAACGTAAAATCAATCATATTAAGTGTTAAATACAAAAAATCAGTACCAGTTTTTAAGAGAACTTCTGACATACAAAATTAAGATGTGTACAATTGAACATTTACCATTCTTTTACATTTTTTTGAATAAAAGTTCCATCGAAAAAAGAAATGAGTCATAATTCTTAATTTTCCAGCAAGAAAACCAAAATAATTAAATCTTGTATTCCAAATCCCAAAGTAATCTACTTAAATAATGGAGTGCAAATTTCAGCCCTAAAAATGAATTTATAGCTATACATTGAAACAGTGATGTTATTTTATCCCAAGGCCATTCGTTTCTGCTTTCTATCCATGAAAATAAAGATGTGCATCTTATAAATTATGGACCTGCATCTTAAATGGGAATTTTATTTTTGAATCAGTAAAGGGCTAACCTTAATGAATTCTGCCGCACTCCTTTACATTGATCAGAACATTCAACACTTTCCCCAGTGACCTGTATGTCTCTTTTCTACCTGCACCATAGGCAATTTTACTGGGTTTTTTTCCCTAATAAAAATAGAAAACTTATACACAATAGGTAAGCTGAAATAATTCATCACTGTACTATACATTGGCTTAATTGCTTTTGAGTTTGATACAACTAAATTTATTAAAAATTTTAAAATTATAGTTTTTAAATTAACTTTATTTTTTTCCCACAAAATAATTAGTTTCTAATATCATCTAAAACATATGAGACTGATTACTATATAAAAGAAGCTCTTGTGAAATGTTCAGGCTCAAACAAAAAGATGAATGTACACATATGGTTATTTCAAAATTACAAAGATGAAAATACACAAAATGATGAAATTATTACTTTGCACTTCTGAAGGCAACAAACCCTATATTTTATCTATTTAACATTCTAAAACTTAAAGGATATAAGGAATCATCAACACTGGTAAACTCTGAGCTTCTGCAGACCATTTACATAACTTTATTCCATCATCTATGTGGGAAGAGAATTAGCATATAACTAAAGGAAAAGATAGTTCTTTAGATCTATGAAAACTATAATTGCAGTATCATATGGAATATAGACTTGGTTTATAGAATAATACTAACAAAAACCAACACAGGCTTTATGTAAAAAGTGTAAAATAAATAAAACAAACAGAAAAAAAAGAGTTATTTTATTCCAAATAATATAAAAACGGTAATGATCATTTTAATACATATTCAAGAAATCCATCACAGAGAAGGTTTATAATTCTTTGGGTCTTTTAGGTAGTGACAACTGCTTTCTTCTCATTTCTTGGTATACTTATGTATGTTTTCCATACTTATTTATGTGGACAGCATTCATCCATCCTCAACCAAGTAAGGCAATTAAATGCAGTAAAATAATGTAATAAGTATATGATACATAACAGAACTTTATGACCAAACATCATTTGAATTGAGTTTTTGCACAATAAATCACTTACACTAACATTTAGACATGTTTTGAAAGCTCTCGCTCATGCTTGGCCATAATCTCTCAACATCTAAAAGATTGAGTAGTATGTGAAATTTTACATAGCAAATTAGTGAGAATATGGAAGTCATCCCTGGGAGCAAATGCACATATTGCAAAATATTGTGCAGGCTGCTGCATTTGTTAAGGTTGTTACTATATTTGTTAAGTATATGGGGACCAAATTATTACTCAATGGCGGGCAACATGGTAGAATTTTCAGAATTTAGGAATATATGGCATTTTCCAGTATGGATTTTATAATTGTAATCTTGATTTTGTATTTCCATTTGATGATGTAAAAGGAAAGATGAGAAATAAATTACAAATCACTTACATAAAGAACAAAGTTTTAAATCATGCAGCTCTGCTTCAGTGTTATACTTACCAAATAACAAAATCACAATAGGAAATCAAATTATTCCAATAAATAAAAAACAAAACTTGAATCTAAACCTTAAGAAAGGGTAAAACATATTGTATTTTCAAGAACTGGTCTAGAAATAACTAACACCTCAATTCAGATGTATTAAATAAAAGAAAGAAAAAAGAAAAAGTCTCTTATAGGAAAACTTGTGTAAGAAATACAACTGATCCTGCTTCTGTCTACTTAAAAGTATTAAATCCATTAAAAAATAATTCAAAAGTTTGGAGCAGGATAGACTAGAATGTTCTCTATATCAGTAGCAGATTTCAAATATAGTGAAAACCTAAGAAGGGAATATCAAATAATCTGTCACTGAAATGGAAACAACTCAAAGACATATCACTTTGTTCTTTGTGAAAAATGAAATACCCAAAACAGAAAATGATAAAGGAAGATAAACTGTGCTCTGAAATAGTCAAGAGCATTTCACTTTAGAAGAGACTTGAGAAAAGAAAATTGCAGAGCTGAAAAAGTTTTTGCCTTGAAAAAAAGAGATGATAGATCTAAACCAAAAGTCACACACTTTAAGAAAACAAGATCTTGTTTTTGAAATTATTCCACAACTTAAAGAGTCAATTCAGTTGAAGAAGAAAGTGAAAACTATTGAAACATGTTCAAATTTTACTAAAAAGACAAAAGTTTCTGTTACAAATATACTCCAATATTATTACTAAATTATTAGAGCATTCAACAATTAGAGGTTCTTTGAATTTGAAATTAATCATACAAGTCTAATAACTGCAGTTACACCTTTAATTAAAACAATGGATACAGAGAGGCAGCCCATTACTTAATAATGTCCTAAACATGGAATTTTATATAAAAGAGGACTGTAAACTCAAATCATGTGCTAGATCAGTACAAGCTCCCCAATACCTCAGCCAGCTTTTACACGTATTCAATGATGTCATAAAATCAAAAGTACAAGCACCTATGACCATAACTTTGGACAAGTTTACAATAATGCTTGAAAGAGCTTTTGCACATGTAGTAATATCTGCTCTGTTGCTGTTAAATCTATTATTATTGCCACAAGTAGTCATATAATTCTTATGATCAAAGAAAACAGCTGTAATGTTCTGCTAACACAAAATACAGTTGCCACATTTTGGACTGCTGTAAAGTTGTTACAACTATTAGTAAAACATTTATATATTGTAATTACGAGCGGTTTATTTATCTCAATATTAGTAAGTCAATGTTTTTTCCTTTTTCTTCAATTGTTTAGGTAATCACATTGTTAATAATCCTTCAACATATTTATATGCATTCTTTTATCAATTTTCTTAGAAAACACTGTTGCTTAATTTTTGCACTTCCCAAACAAATAAATGTACTATCAATGAGCTGGCATTAAACCACTTTCTGTGGATAAAAGTATGAGAAGGAATGGTAAGCAGTCTAGCTAGGACACTGAACATAGGTTGCTTTCAGATGAGACAATATGTTACATTTTGTTCACAAGCTGAACCCACAAAAAGTAACAATGGTAGCTTTCACTCCATCACATACACTATGTGCATACAATAGCATACTTAGTCCTTTAGCCGTTATATATAAATATATCTATTCTTTCTCACAATGAAAAAGTGGCCAGCAATAACATTTATGAATAATGAAGACTGAGGCATATATAAAGGTTTAACGTCATCTTGCATTTTTCACTTTTTGGTTGACAACAAAGAAAAGCCTGATGACTTATGGCTTACATTAAAGCACCATATAATCTGTTAAATAAGATCAACTCTTCTGAGAATACGTTTAGGTGATAATAATATTTGTGATAACTTATTTTTAATCTTTTTTAGGTAAGGAAAAAAAAAAATAAAGTAGAAAAAGGGGGTTACAACTGGAATGCGTCCAGACTTTCACAGCAAAATTCAATGTTAATATGCCACTTAGAGGGGAGGAAAATTATTAGACCCCCCATGTATTTTCACTTTACACTGCTCTATTATGGCTGATCATGCACTCAAGCATTCACACAAAAACATACACACACTCAATTGTTACATTAATGAAAAAAAATTGCATCACAAATCTGCAGTTCAGGGAAATGAATTAAAAAAAAACACTGATAACAATGACTAAATAACAAGCGCCATATCTTTCTTATTGGGTAGTGCCACCTTCTTTCCTTGCCAGAGACTGTTGTGGATAGTGAAGGCATCGATGGTTACTGTCAGGTGTTTCGTGTGGACTTGCGAAAAGCACTTACCGCCTGAATTGTATCTAAAGGAGAAAAAAAACCAAACAAATTCAATAAACTAACAGTTCAGTTTCACATTTCATTACAACATGCATATAGAATAAATCCTACATATATCAGAGGTTCATTTACAGGGAATGTTTAATTATTTACAAAATATATCAACAGAAGATATGCACATACATTTTTCAATTGTCACATTCATGAACTATAATATTCATACTACTAAGTGAGCATAACAGTGAAGATGGCTGCTAATACTGCATCAAACAGGAACTTTTATGGTTCTGGCATGATTCATGAACATTTATGGTTTTCCTGCTGAAGGAAACAAGTAACAACAGCTAGATACCACCAAATATTAATCAAACAGTAATGCCTTTGTTGCATGAGAATAGAGGTCTGCTGAAGACAAGCCTTTCTTCTTCAACTTCCCAATGATTTAGGCAAGTTACAGTGATTTATCATGAGTGCCATGAAATACGTTGAGGCAGATTTGTTTCACTATGTTGGGATAAACTATCACCTAGATGTTTACTATGCAAGATGAGGATCCCATATTTAACATCTGTAAGTTACAACAGTGAATTTCCATATTTTATTATAAAGGATGCAGAAAAACAACGGGTATAGAAAATTGTACAGCAGAAAGACAGCAGCCAAATAAGCATTTTGAGGATAGAAACAAGTAAATAAAACAACAAAAACATTTATTAATTTTTAGATGAGTCGTATTTATTACACATCTGCTTCACTTTCGTACCTATTTTGAGGACATGTTTCGCAAATCATCGTTTGCATCTTCTGCTCTTATGCGACTAAAGCTTGATCCAGTGGTGTGGGTAATTCTGGAGTTGTTGCTGCCATCTGTTGATTTAGTGATGAACTTAAATGTGGGATTCTCTTCTGGCGGGATTTCAAAGTTCATTAGTTGGTTTTTATGTTTTTCTATGTATATTCTCTCCCATATGACGAGTTCACTATGTTTTTGTACATATTTTAGTAATTCGGTGCTATCTTCAATTTCATGATTTTCAGACCAGAAATGAGCTGCTATTGCGGACTTATCAATATTTTTGTATCTTAAGTGCCTGAAGTGTTCTTTCTTTCTAGTGCCTATGTTTCTTTTTGTCCTCCCTATGTAATTTTTTTCACAGTCTTTACACTTAATCTTGTAAATGCCTGACTTTTCCTCTGGTTTTATCTTATCAGTATTATTACTGTGAAGTAGGTTTTTAATGTTGTAATTGTTTTTTGGTGCCAATGTTATATTGTATTTCTTGAATATTTTTTGGAACTTTTTTGTGGCCCAGGGGTGGTAAGTAAATTTAGCAAATCTAATTTCTTGTTTTATTGGTGTGAGAGCTGTGATCTGTTTTAATCTCTTTTGAAGTTTGAATGATTTTAGTTTTTTATCTACAAGGTTTTTTCCATATCCAGTTTTAATTGCAGTTTTTAAGATTTGATGGTATTCGTTTTGATATTCTTGCTGGCTGAGGGGTAGATTTACTAATCTGTGTGAGAGACTGTTGATGGTGGCATGTTTGTGTAGAATTGGGTTGAAACTATTTGCTTTGATGTAATTATCTGTGTGTGTTGCTCTTCTATGGATACCAAATTATAGTTTTTCATTGCTTTTTGTGATTTTAAGGTCCAAAAAAGTTAGAGTACAGTCCTCTTCAGTTTCCACTGTGAATTGTATGCTGGGTTCTTGCAGGTTGAGTAGTTTCAAAGCATCATCTATTTGTTTGTAGGGCACTATTGCAAAGATGTCGTCTACATATCTGTACCATGTTTTAAAAATATGAGGGAAGGCTTTAGTTATGTGTTTCGAAAAAGCTCATGTATAGATTGGCCAAAAATGGTGATAGCGGGCTTCCCATAGCCAGTCCTGAAATTTGTTTATAATATTTTCCATCGAAAACAAAATAATTTTGATGTATACATATTTCAGTCATTGCCAAATATTCTTCTATTGCATTGGCATCTAGGTTTATAGAATTTAGCCATTTTTTCAGTTGAATCAAAGTTTGTCTAATGGAATGCTAGGGAAGAGGGAGCGGACATCGAAGGATACTAAAGTGTCATGAGGTTTTAGTTTAAGATTTTGAATTTTTTCTACCAGGTCTAAAGAGTTTTTTATGCTCAGAGTATGGAATTGTGGAAAGGCCTGAAATTTTTTGGATAGCCATTTTGTCAAAGGTATATGATGGCTTTTGTACATCTTTTATGCATCGGTTGTTAGAGTTACTACAACAAAAAGAATTCCAAGAAATAGATTCTAATCCACTCAACCGATGCATAAAAGATGTACAAAAAATCATCATTAATAGTAAAATTTTAACAACTGCAGAACAAAAAACCATCAAACCGGACAACTCTACTCTTGCAAGACTATATGGTTTGCCTAAAATACACAAACCCAACATACACATGAGACCCATTGTAAATAATATAAACACTCCTACTTACCTTCTGGCAAAATGGCTATCCAAAAAATTTCAGTCCTTTCCACAATTCCATACTCTTGAGCATAAAAAACTCTTTAGACCTGGTAGAAAAAATTCAGAATCTTAAACTAAAACCTCATGACACTTTAGTATCCTTCGATGTCCGCTCCCTCTTCCCTAGCATTCCATTAGACAAACTTTTGATTCAACTGAAAAAATGGCTAAATTCTATAAACCTAGATGCCAATGCAATAGAAGAATATTTGGCAATGACTGAAATATGTATACATCAAAATTATTTTGTTTTCGATGGAAAATATTATAAACAAATTTCAGGACTAGCTATGGGAAGCCCGCTATCACCATTTTTGGCCAATCTATACATGAGCTTTTTCGAAACACATATAACTAAAGCCTTCCCTCATATTTTTAAAACATGGTACAGATATGTAGACAACATCCTTGCAATAGTGCCCTACAAACAAATAGATGATGCTTTGAAACTAATCAACCTGCAAGAACCCAGCATACAATTCACAGTAGAAACTGAAGAGGACTGTACTTTACCTTTTTTGGACCTTAAAATCACAAAAAGCAATGAAAAACTAGAATTTGGTATCCATAGAAGAGCAACACACACAGATAATTACATCAAAGCAAATAGTTTCAACCCAATTCCACACAAACATGCCACCATCAACAGTCTCACACACAGATTAGTAAATCTACCCCTCAGCCAGCAAGAATATCAAAACGAATACCATCAAATCTTAAAAACTGCAATTAAAACTGGATATGGAAAAAACCTTGTAGATAAAAAACTAAAATCATTCAAACTTCAAAAAAGATTAAAACAGACCACAGCTCTCACACCAATAAAACAAGAAATTAGATTTGCTAAATTTACTTACCACTCCTGGGCCACAAAAAAGTTCCAAAAAATATTCAAGAAATACAATATAACATTGGCACCAAAAAACAATTACAACATTAAAAACCTACTTCACAGTAATAATACTGATAAGATAAAACCAGAGGAAAAGTCAGGCATTTACAAGATTAAGTGTAAAGACTGTGAAAAAAATTACATAGGGAGGACAAAAAGAAACATAGGCAATAGAAAGAAAGAACACTTCAGGCGCTTAAGATACAAAAATATTGATAAGTCCGCAATAGCAGCTCATTTCTGGTCTGAAAATCATGAAATTGAAGATAGCACCGAATTACTAAAATATGTACAAAAACATAGTGAACTCGTCATATGGGAGAGAATATACATAGAAAAACATAAAAACCAACTAATGAACTTTGAAATCCCGCCAGAAGAGAATCCCACATTTAAGTTCATCACTAAATCAACAGATGGCAGCAACAACTCCAGAATTACCCACACCACTGGATCAAGCTTTAGTCGCATAAGAGCCGAAGATGCAAACGATGATTTGCGAAACATGTCCTCAAAATAGGTACGAAAGTGAAGCAG
Source organism: Mantis religiosa (assembly GCA_030765055.1). NCBI lineage: Eukaryota > Metazoa > Arthropoda > Insecta > Mantodea > Mantidae > Mantis > Mantis religiosa. The sequence continues at coordinate 276,349,666 of CM060950.1, read as the reverse complement.
ATGTGTAATAAATACGACTCATCTAAAAATTAATAATTATTTCGCTTCACGGTGGTGTTCCAATACAGTTAAATCTCAAAACAAAAACATGTTCATTATATCATTAAAAGCTTTTGATTTAAAAGTATAGGAGTATAAAAGCAATATAAACAATATAAAAGTACAGTCTGTTCAAAAAGTATAGCGAATTTTGTATTTTTGCAAGCTACGTATATTCCATTTTCAATTGTTTAGTAGCGCTATGTTGGTACTCCATGTCCCTCACTTATGTTGACAAACTTGGTCATTTTGAATGTTCAGTTAATTGTTGACAGCTCTTTTGCTTGGAAGGGTTTTGGCTCGTCTTCGATTTTTGCCTATTCCAAAAGAAGGAGCAAAGAATCTATCAAATTTTGTGTGTAAAACAAAATTAAGTGTACGGATGCCCTCTGAATGTTGACTGTGGCAGATGGTGAAGCTACCTTGGACCAAAGCAACGTTTATCGGTGGTACAAAAGGTTCTCAGAGGGTTGAGAAGATATTAACGATGAAGAGCATCTCAGACGCCCGAGCTCGTCAACAGACAAAAACATTGAAGGGAAGAAAATAGTACTGGCAAATCATTGAATCACCATTAGAGAAGTTGCAGAAGGGCTAAACATATCGAATGGCTCATGCCATTCGATTTTGACCAATGATTTGGGCACGAGAAGGGTCACTGCAAAATTTGTACCAAAGTTTCTCAATTTCAACCAAAAACACAATCGCATTAACATTACTAAGGAGCTGTTGAACTCTGTCCGCCATGACCCAAATTTGCTTCAGAGGGTCATAACTGGTGACGAATCATGGGTTTATGATTATTACATGGAAACTAAAGCTCAATCATCCCAACGGATACTACCACACGATCCAAGAACAAAAAAGCGTGCCAAGTTCGGTTGAATGTGAAGGTTTTGCTTACAGTTTTCTTTGATTGCAGGGGTGTGGAACATCATGAGTTCTTGCCACAAGATGGAATGGTCAATAAGGAATATTACCTGCAAGTTATGCACAATTTGCGCATAGCAATTCGTCCAAAACACCTGGATTTGTGGAATAACAAAAATTGGCTTTTGCACCATGATAACGCCCCTGCTCACTCATCATTGCTAGTGCGCAAATTTTTGGTCAAAAACAACACACTTATGATGCCACAGTCACCATGCACCCCAGACCTGGCCTCCTGTGACGTTTTTCTGTTCCCAAAACTGAAGAGGCCCATGAAAGGACGATGCTACACCACGATTGAGGAGAGAAAGATGGCATCGAAGGAGGAGCTGAACAAGATCACAAAAAAACAATTTTTTAAAGTGCTTCGAGCATTGGAAAAAATGTGGGCACAAATGTATAATATCTGGTGGGGATTACTTTGAAGGGGACAAAATAGATATTCATGAATAAATACCTTAAATTAAATTTAAAGGAAGTCGATTAATGACATTAAACAACACTTACTTTTAAATTTTTCCGGAACATGTTTCAGAGACTTTGCCTCCATCCTCAACCGGCCATCGACTGGTTCTCATTGGTGTAGTTGACGATATTTTGTCATAGGTCTCCTTTGGTGGCGGTTCAAGGAACTTGCTCAACAAATCTTTCTGGGGGATGTCGAAATTGAATACTTTGTTCCTATTTTTTGAAATGAAGATTTTTTTCCCATGTGCATAGTTCTTGTTATCGTCAACTACACCAATGAGAACCAGTCAATGGCCGGTTGAGGATGGAGGCAAAGTCTCTGAAACATGTTCCAGAAAAATTTAGAAGTGTTGTTTAGTGTCATTAATCGACTCCCTTTAAATTTAATTTATTATAACACTGTTTTCAACACTTCCAAGAAAGGAATTGTAAATAAATACCTTTTGAAAAAACACAAAATTCGTGATAATTTTTGAACAGACCTTGTACATGTATTTTGTGGTAGCCATTTCTTTAAAATACTTGTATTACAAGTATCAAAGCACCATTAAAATGAATAATTTACTGAAATGCTCACATGAAATGATGCAGATCAATAGTTAGTATGGACAAGGTTATTTGTATTTGTCATATCACACTTTATTGCTTATCTATTAAATATATTAACAGTTAGTACTCAAACAAAGCATTCAATAATATCACTGAAACAAAATGAACCAGATTATATTCTGCTTAGTTCTATTATGGGCATTAGCATACAAGTTCCTTCTTATCATAGATGTAATTCTCTTAGTCAATTTGTACATCACCATAAATTATACTGCGGGTTTAACAGGGTGTAACATACTACGCTAACAATTTTATTCCTAGCAATATTGGAAAAGGCCCTAAACGAACATGAGTGCATGATGAAAAAAAATTTAAAAACAGATAAAAGAACTAAAGTTAATAAGCGAAAAGTAAAGATAATACGCTTCTGAACTGAAGACAGTGGAGCAAGTGCATTGCTTTAGACACAAGTAATATCATCAGGTTGTCAAAACAGCAAGAAACATCTTTTATTGGGCCTTGAATTAAGAGATTAGTGAAGTGCTTGGTGGATTATGGCAGCATATCGTACAAAAAATGAATGTTGTAAAGAAGTGATTAAACATAATGAGAATCTGAAGTCTGGATATGGAGAGGAATGGAATGTGTCGAAATTATATAAATAAACTATCTTAGAAAGAAAAGGTAAAAGAACAACACTGAAAAAGAATACAAAGAAACAAAACATTGGGATTACAGAATAAAAAAATGGCTTGTTGTAAGATGCACAGTGGGGAATACAAAACTAATTCTGTATTTGATACTTTATACCTTCTTGTTTACCTAAATCCCAATATAATTTATTTTGGTCCTCCCTCCAATTAAACACTGTACATTTTAGATTATGAGGTTTTTCTCCATAGTATTTTTAAGCCCCAATTCTTGCTTCATGGAGTGAAATCAATATATGCTTAACTATTAGACAAGTAACTTATCTCTCAAAAACAAACAGAAATTACGAGGAGGAGGAGAAATACTTTGTCATTTTATTACCAGTCTCTATTCTAAAGCCAAAATAAGTACTAGTAGTATTAATTACAATAAAACTTTCAAGATAGCAATACAAAATTAATACATGCACACTTACTTGAAGAACTTATCAAACATTCGGTCGTTGACCATTTTAGGTCCTGTACCATAAAGTTTGCAAACTTCTTCTTGCTCAGGACAATAAGAGTAAAGTGCACGAAACTGGCAGCCTGCATCCCTAAACAGAATGAGAAAATGCTTGCTCTCTGAGCGTGCTATCTCCTCTAGCACCCGTCGCTTGGCTTCCTTGTTTACAACACCAGGAAATACACAGTACTCTACCGCATTCAGCATTATGCCTCGGTTTGACTTCGTTGCTGGCTGTTTATACAACCGAGGACCTGGTTATTACAAAAAATAAAAATCAAATTATTTTGGGAATGATAAATGCTGATGCATCAAGATTAAAATTTATCACACAACTCAACTACCTGGATTCTTTTCTTTTGTCCTGAATACCTTTTAAAGAGTGTTTTTTTTTTATTTTTTTATTTACCCAGATTTATGAATCCTATTTTACACAGTGGTATATTAGGGTTAGAGATGATACATAAAAATACACAATTTTAACAAAAATATTTTAAATACTAGAAGGAAGAAAATATGTTATAATCTGATGCATATTAATTGAAACTATTTCAGACGTTTAAACACTGAGTTTATAAACATCATGAAGTACTTATACTGTTGTGGTTTCATTAACAAAGATGTGAGCGGAGCAGAAAATTTAGTTCCTAGAGAGTCTAGCTTGAATATTAATTCTTGTCTTTCTCTCCAGAAAATGGGACAACAGAAAAGGAGATGAACCACAGTTTGAAATTCTTCACATGCACTCGGGGTTGGATGTTAAGTGAAAGCGTGATCAGTATTCACCAAATTTACCATGTCCACTTAAAAATTGTGTCAAAACAAAATTTGGTACAAGAGTTTCACATTTTCCTCTGTCATATACACTAGGGAAAAATAATGTTTTTGTTAAACTTCCATTTGGAGTTGTTAGCCATTGTTGGTTCCATTCTTCAAGAATATGTTGATGTATTATTCTCCTTACAGTAGAAATAGGACATAAAGAGTAGGTCACAGGAAGTTTGGATTCTGCAGCCTTCTTAGCCAAGCAATCAGCTCTCGTTACCTAAAATTCCACTGTGTCCTTTAAGCCATCCCATGCAAATGTCCTGGATGGTTTTGAAGCAAGGTTCTGATTTCATGTGCTAATGAATTTAAGTTGTATTTATCATTAATAGTGAGTAGAGCTGATTGTGAATCACTAAGAATACGGGCACTGTTCCCATTAACAGTACACCATTTTATAGCATCTTTAATTGCTAAGAGCTCCAACTGGAATACAGAACATTCAGGTGACAATTTAAACATGGAGTGAGTTAGTTCCGTTTGGTTTTCATAAACCACAAAAGAACATCCTACTGTAGATATATTATCTTCAAATTGGTAACGCGAACCGTCTGTATATATGTAATAATCATGAAAATTACATATTTCCTTTAAACAGATTACAAAACTTGATGGTGTCCTGCTGTGGTAGGATGCTCCGGGATTTGTAGTTTTAAGTGAGACAGATAAGACGCACATTCAGGTTCATGTCTTAAATTCGTAATAGTTGCTGTTGATAAACCAGTGAGAGCCAAAGGTTCGATGTTAGCTATAATCTGAGCTGCATCAGTGGAGATTGTACGATATCCTCGAATTATGCGAAGGAGGAATCCCCTTTGAATTTGTGCAAGTTTTTTAACTGCCCATTTTTTATTAAGAACATCCTGGAATGCAGATACATCATACAAAATTAGGGGCACTACAGCACCTTGATATTTAATTTTAAGAATACTAGAATTCAGACCCCAGGTGGGTCTTGTTGTTGTTGCGAGGGCACCAAGGAGCTTGCTGGCTCTTTCAGCAATATAATCCAAGTGTCATCGAAATGTTAATTTACAATCCAGTATAACGCCAAGGTATTTTACTGTAGATACCACCTTCAAGTTGACGTTATTCATGGTAAGAGTAATGGGCTCCAGTTTTCTTCTTCTGGTGACAATCATCGCCAAGGTTTTGTAGGGATTAAACATAAGTTTATTTTTAATTTCCCATGAGTGCATTATTTTAAGTGCTTCATTAGTTCTTTCTTCAAGGATCTTAGCGTCATTTGATTTAACAAGTAGTAAAGCATCATCTGCATAAGCAAAAATACTACAATCTGACGGCAGTTGTTGCTGTAACAGATCATCATACAGTATAACCCAAAAACCTGGACTTCACGCAGATCCTTGGGGGCAGCAGCGTGTAACTTCCTTTGTGATAGTTTCTCCACTTACAGTAAGCAAGGATATGCGATCTCTAAAATAATTCACGATTAAATTGTAAATATTTTTTGGGCATTTTTTAGTTTTCAATTGATGTAAAATCTTGGGCTACCAAGCATGATCAAAAGCACCAGTTACATCTAAAGAGACTAAAACACCAGATTGTTTATTTAGGTATACATGTTTCATCCAGTCTACCACCTTATATATTGCCATTTCAGTTGATTTTTGAGCCATAAAACCAAACTGAAGATCACTAATTGAGCCATGTTTTAGTAAATGATACATTACACGATCAATTACAAGTTTTTCTAGGCATTTGCCTAGCAGAGGTAGCAGGCTTATTGGTCTGTAAGCAGCAGTCATTTTATTATGCACATGAGTTTTGGGTATAATTTTCACAACTGAAATTTTCCACTGATTTGGGAACACACCTAATTCTAGACATTTATTGTAAATGTTACTTATGAGAGTTGGATGTACATAATGCACATGTTTGATTATATTGGCACTAAAAGCATCATGTCCTGGAGCGTTACGGCCATTTTGTTTTAATATTATTCGTTCCACCCCATGATAAGTAAAAGGAAAGTCATCCGATGTATCAGGTTCAGTTTCCACCTCATGTCAGATCCTTCTTTGGTGGTCATCATCTTCAGTATCATCTGGGAAACATTTGCTCACTAATACATTTGCAGTTTCTATTGCATTAGCAGTGTACCCGTTTTCAGTTTGCAACTATGTTAAAGTATTATTTAAGCTTTTTGAATTCCGTGTATATTTATACACAATGCCCCATGGATTGACTTGTTCTGTACAGAATGTTTTCCAGCTGGTGAATTTTGCATTTAAGATCATTTTTTTATATTCAGCTCTTAGCACAATGTAAGTCTTTTCATATTTTATTCGCAGTAGCTCGCATTTAGCACGTTTGCATCTTCGTTGACTCGCCAACACTCGTTTTCTCATTATTGTAAGCTCCGAGTTCCACCATTGGTTTTTACAGCATTTTGCTGTTATTTTTGGGAGATGCGAATCACAGATGAACGAAATACACTTGGTTAACTTATCGACGAAGTCATTCAAGAGTGTGGGGTTGTTCACTTTTTTCAAGTCATCTAATAGATGGTCAATATTTTTCTTAACTGCAAGATGAAAATGTGACCAAAGCACATTATTAGTTCTATATAAACGTGTTAAAGAGCTATTGTTGAAATTAGTATTGACAGTATGATTTAAATTAAGTTTTATCATAATAAGGCTATGGTCTGAGAGGGTATTTTCATCTATATTCCATGAAGTAACATATGGTAGCATAAGCGAATTACACATACTGATATCAACAAAGCTTGTAGAATTTCCTCTTCGAAAAGTTAGAGTATATCCTTCATTTAGAATATACAGATTGTTTACACTACAAAAGTCATTCACTGCTCTTCCACGGGAATCAGTAAAGGGGCTATTCCAAACAGTGTGCTTCGAATTAAAGTCTCCCGCAATGATTAGCGGATTCCCTTGTACAGTATTACATATTTGAGTCAGTAAGTTAAGACCATTTTCTATATCCTTGTCAGGATCACAGTATATCGAACACACATATACATTCATTCCACCAATAGCGATATTAACTAGGACACAATCGAAAGAACAAAGTTGGCTTAATTTTATAATATTTTGATATTCCGTAATGATGCCAGCACGTATTCTTCAGCGATTGTTGTCAGTTGTAAAAGTTGGTAAATTAAATCCCGTTATTCTGTTTTCTTTTGTATTGGGTTCTTGTACACAAAGAACTTTAATAATTGAGTTGTTTGTGCAAAAATCTGTGCTGGAGCAGTGATTAGAGACAGTTATTAGCTCTTCAGTGGGTAGTATTGATTTATGTAAATTATATTGATATATGTGGAGTTCAGCCATAATTTGTTTTCGATCTAATTATTTCCACAATCTTTTTATAGGCTGGGCAGTCAAAAGAGCTAGCTGGATGGTTAGTATCGGATGCAGTAAAATTAGTTTTCTTATTTATCATTTTATTATTAAAGTTTTTACAATTAATGCATTCAATGTGCGTTTTAGGACATGCTTTAGTATCATGTTCTTCTGCGCAATAAGAACAACTTTTAAGTGATTGACAGTTAGCAACCATGTGTCCGAAGCCAGAGCAATTATGACATCTTATCACATGAATATTGTCATACACTGAACACCGTGAGTATCCAATATACAGTTTCTCCTCTTGTTTCACTGCCTTGTAGATGATAGGAGAAGTTTCAATCATGGCATATTGTGAATATCCTTTCTTGGTCGTTCTAATAAATACCTTCTTGATGAATTGTGAAGGATCTAGAAGGCACTGTTTGATTCTTGGATTTTGTTGTTGAATAGATTCAACTTATCGGGTATCTTGACATTCAGTTCTGGATTTGATTCTATATCTTGAGTAAGCCTTTTATATTCCGCTTCGGATCAAAGCTCTAATATAACAGCTTTGTTTCTAGCTTTCTTGGTACCTTTAACCCCTACTGTAACCGATTTTATGTTTGTTCACATTAATTGTAAAGTTTGCGAACTGTCTGCGACTTTATTCTGGTCCTTTGGAGTTACAAACACTAAATGTTTAGTTTCATTAGCCACAGATTTTGTCACATCCGAGTAAGAAGCTTGGAAAAAAGTAGGTTGAGGATCATAAACATTTCGTTCTGAAACAGCCTTAAAGTAGTCTAACAATTCTTTCACTTTACTTACGTGATCAAGAATAACTTCTTGCACCTTCTTAATGCTCCTTTTATCACCATTAACAATCTCAATCTCAATTTAAAGCATTTTCAGCAGCTCGATATTGACACAGTATTTCTTCTTCCACGGCCATCTTGAGAGTCCTCATGTTTAGCACTTACTTTTCGTAACACTCTTAATTGCATCGAGTTCCTGCAAGATTATCAGTTTTGTGTTCGTTTTACCCACACTTCGTAATCACGCATCACTGAATCTTTATCCTTATCGTGCTAAACTCGACATCTTTCAATTCTTAAAGAGTGTTTCCTACATCATTAACTGCTTTCATGATAAAATCTGTTTCCATTCATTAATCTGCTTGCATGATCAAATTCCCTCTAAACATACAGCATGTCCAGTGTCACTGGTAGTTTTCTTTCTTTTAATTTACAACCTCCAACAAGTAATATCAGATGATAAATGAAATGGGTGAAATGATGCTCAAATGAGCCCAGGGTCCAAAGAGCTTACAGTTTCCTGACAATCATCTTTCAGGATAAGCCACTGGTATTACAATATACTATTCAGCAGATTTTATGAACACATTTACAACAGCCAACAATGAGCTACTGTTCTTCTCTGGCAGTATGTAAAACAATTGTATGGTAGATACATTATTTGATAGGTGGATTACAGAACATGTAATTTACTGCATCACTTATAACCATGCATAAGAATTTCTAGCGCCGTGGTGTAGCGGGCTAAGGCAGCATGCCTTGGTCCCTGGCCACGGAAAGCGGCCCGGGTTCGATCCCAGCCATGTGGTGGGGATTTTAGGTCCCGGGTATGGGACCGGTATCCACTCAGCATCATGAGGAAAGTGAGGAGCTTATGCTAGGTAAGCGGCCCTGGTCACGGAAACCAACATTCCGGCTGGGAATTGCCAAGATGCTGACCACATTTCCTCCCCGTATCGGTTGGATGATCGTCCACCTCTGCCGTGCGTAAGTGGGCGTGAGGCCGGCAGTAGGGTTGGTAGGCCTTGGCCCTCTATGGGCTGTCGCACCAGAGGTTATTATTACTGTTATTTATTATTATTATTATTATTATTATTATTATTATTATTATTATTATTATTATTATTATTATTATTATTATTATTAGAATTTCTAACCATTAAAGCCAGGACAAAAGAAAACAAAACTGAACTGTCACTGGACTTTAAGCAGGGTTATCACATGTAACTAACCAACCCTATATCTCATAGTACAGTCTGTAGACATTATTCATCAGACCGTGTGAACCTTGGTTGCTGTTATTTATATTCTTGGATTTTGTCACATGGTTTGAGGGTAAATAACTTGAAGCCAAACTGCTTTAAGAATCCTTCTTATGAATATCATCTAGTAGTCGTCGTAGTAGTTGTAGTAGTAGTAGTAGTAGTAGTAGTAGTAGTAGTAGTTTTATTCATCCGTTAAGTCAATACAATGACATTGGATACGTCAATACAAATATTTAGAACAATACAAATAATATAAGTATAAAAAATAAGTTGCATCAAGTGTAATTAATAAGATCTAAGCATGAACTCATAAATATATATAGTTGCATGGCTCTACTACAACATAGCATTTAAAATGCATCACAAATATATACAATTATATGGCCAGCTACAGTGTATCTAGAAATTCACTTACATCATAATATGAATCGCTTAATAAAATTTCTTTCAACAATAGCTTGAAACACAGCATGGATTTTATGTAATTCAGATTGGCCGGTAGTTTATTATACAGAGTGACTGATGAATATCTAACTCCTTTGGAATAAAGTGTAGTTCTATGTGTTATTGTTCTTAAGTCTGTTTTACCTCTGGTGTTATGATGATGTATTTGATTATTTGTGGTGAAATTTTCAAGGTTTTGTTTTGTATAACATAGCAAACAGTATATATACAGACTGGGCAGAGTCAAGATTTTCAATTCCTTAAAGAAGTTCCTGCAGGAGTCATATTTTTTTCCTGACATTAGGCATCTAACAATCCTTTTTTGTACTTTAAAAACCAAGTGACTGTCTTTACTATCCCCCCAAAATTAATGCCTTACCTCATTAGACTTTCTGCGTATGCAAAATATAAGGTTCTCATGTCACTTGCATTCAACTCATTTTTTATTACTCTTAACGAGAATTAGAATTTATTTAACTTTATTACCAGATTCTTTATGTGTGCTTCCCAGTCTATTTAAACTATGATCTGTAGATCTTATGAAAAAACTTATGATCTGACAGCTTTAAAAGCTAACTGAGTTATCCCTGCTATTCATCTATAAGCTTTTTAAGTAAGAAAAGTACACACCTGTATACTCCATCATCGAGCTAGGAGTAGAACTTATGTCACTAGATCCATCATCAAATACTCTGCGCTTTGTCATTAAGCCTGGAGGTAATGAACCTGGTCCTAGAAAACCCAGTAAAAATATTATACTGGAAATTATAACAAAGTATAACACAAATTCAACCTGTAAATTAGAATTGCTGCAATAAAACCCATAAAATAGGCTCATTCTGAATAACCAATATTCATATTAATTTTATATCAATTTTGAAGGCAAATTTACAAAGAAAAATCAAAAAAGCAAAAGCTACACTATGCAAACAACATTTTTAAAGCACAATGCACTAGCTTTATGCTGCATCTGAATACTTCCAAATCTTAAGCTTGAGATATGCACATAATACAAAGTAACAAGTGCTATTTCTACACTACTTAGCTGTGAGTTCAACCTCAAGTGTACTGAATGACAGAAAATATAAGAAATCTAAATTATGTATAAAAGCAGTAACTACTAACGTAATTTTATATGCTTATGCCAGCAACTTATAAAATAATAATATTAAAATAAAACAAAAGGAACACAGAAACAACCTGATAAAATTAACACTCTTTGACATGCTTTCAGTCATACAAAATTAAACATGTTTTGATACTTTATTTTGCAGGTAACCAAAATAATTAATGCAGCTCTATTTCATAATGTTAATGTTACACATAAATTACACATAAATGGTTAAGATTTTTATATAGTTATTTTTCTTCTATTTTATTTTATTTTTTATAACTTCTTGCTAAATCAAAAAAAAAAAAAAAAAAAAAAGTTGAAGCAAACACTACTTACAAAACATATAAATCAAAACATGTTAAATAACCCAATGAGTACCTGATGGTGAGGGAAGGTGTCGCATACTGCTCATGCCTGGTGAGGGGGCTCGCCTTGGGGGCGTGGCACGCCCTAGACCAGAATCATTGTCTGCATAGCGGTATACAATACTGTCCTGATCTGTGCTGGAACCTGTATCAGACAAACACAGCACACATGCCACTACACACTCCCATAAGTTATTTTGTTAACTGTAATGAAAGGAAGCATTTCCCAAAATCTCATTTTCTATTCAAAACCAAAATGTTTATAACAGTGAGCTGTTCTGCAGGCATAAAATGAAGACCAATACAAGTCAGAAGCAATATACTTCTGAAAATTTGATTTTTGTGTAACTTTGATATAAAAATTAAGGATATAATCAAAGGAGTTTATAGATCATCTACTTCATTTTCTGCATACAATATTTTTCACTACAACTCTAAAACTAGTTTTTCTGATCTACCTGACATCAGTGACAGAAATAAATTGGGTTAACAAAAATGCTTGATCAATTAAGTGCTTCCATGAAAATTTAATTTGGAGTCTTTTATCAGTAAAAGCAAAATGAAGGTACAACACGTGTCTTGGTTTTTGTTCACAAGGCCCTTGTTTCTTTTTCAACCAATTTTCCAGCATTCAAGGTAATGGAATGTTTAGTTTTTTCATGCGATCTTTCAGCGTAAGTTTCACCACATGTTCATTTGTCGGGGGGGGGGGGGGGGGGGGGACCTCTCTAACTGCTGCACGATGGAATTTTATTTATAGGAGAGTGAACAAAATTTATGGATGAACTGAATAACTTACACTGAGAGTCTTTAATTATTTTTATGGAACCATTACAGAACTCAATTTTGTATTTCAAACTACGTTGAAATTGGTAAAGAATTACAGGTATATCAGATGAGAGGTCTAAAAAGAAAATGATTTTGAATTATTTATGCTGTGTTACCAATGTTACAGCATTGTTTACACCACAAAACTTGTAACTGGCCTTGTCTTTTTACACTGATATACAAATAAAAGGTATTTTATGCATGCCTACGAGTTTTTAATACAGTATATACAAATATAACAATTTGTAACTTAAAACTTCACTTATTTTATAAGAAATGATGATAATTTTCTTATAAATAGTCCGGGATCGTGATTTCATGTTAAACTTTTACACATCCTCAGCCGGAAACAACAAAGCTGTTGCCATCGTTACGAATGCTAGATGTTAATATGTTCTTGTTAGTACTACCAAAATCTGAAAATAAAACAAATTTAAAAACATAATCGACTGCCAGTATTTCAAAATTCATTATGCGATGTTTGTTTTTTAAAATAAATATCTTTTCCTGAACCATTAAATCTATTGGACCATTTAATAATATAGTATTTGAAGGATAACTCGAGAACATTTGTTGAAGCAGAGAGCAAAAATATTTTTAAAGGTAAGACAGGTGATCATTAACATTTTTCAATGCTGGAAGAAAAAACAGCTACTGCAAATAATTACATGACCTTTCTCGATCCATTACAAATTCATGTACATCTGTTACATATTATTTATTTTATATGAAAATGATTCCTCTATCTGTGTTACATTACTCACTATATATTTTAGACTGAGAATGCCATTTTATGCTAATATGCACTAATTGCGTCATCTGAAATGAATCAAATGTTTATCTCTGTGCTCCATTGATAAAGACAAAATAGCGAATTACAAAATTTCAAGCATGTTTATCAGACGATATGCTTGTTAAAGTGTAGTGTGAAGTATGGAATATTTTGAAAATACTAAAATTAAGTAAGTGAGTCAACCTTGTATATACTTTTCTCCACTTACAAGTTTTTTATGAAGACTAGTTTCTGGGGACTTCTCCCCTATCGTCAGTTCTGTGGTTGACTGATGATGCATCCAGTGTCTGCATCTGGCTTGGTGTCGTGATGCCATCTAATGTCCTGGTAAGTTTGTTAACATCATCTACCGCGGGAATTTCAAAATTCATCAAGAGGTCCTGTTTTTTCGTAATAAATATGTTTTCCCAAATCTGTAGTTCCAGAGGTTTCTTTGCCTGTTTGATCAGTTCTATTTCTTGTTTTATGTTGTGATTCTCAGACCAAAAGTGATGTGCTATGGCCGACTTGTCCATTTGTTTGAATTTAATATTTCTGAAGTGTTCTTTCATTCTTGTTCCTAGATTCCTTTTGGTCTTACCAATGTATATCTTGTCACAATCCTGGCAACTCATTTGGTAAATGCCTGATAATTGAGTTTTTGGTGTGCTATTTTTTAGAGGGTTCTTTAGTAAGTTGCGGATGTTGTGTTTGTTTTGAGGGGCTAATTTTATGTTGAAGCTCTTAAATATCTTTTCAAATTTTTTGAAGTATTTTGGATGAAATGTAAATTTTCCATATCTGGTGTTTGGGTTTCCTAGTTTTTTTAACGTAGTAATGTCCCTTAAGTTTTTGTTTCTTTTGTGTCTGTAGATCAGTTTTTTGATGAAATTTGTGTTAGTTGTTCAGTTCGGCAACCTGGTGTATGTGAGCGTACTCCTGTTCATATTCTGTTTTTGTTAGCGGAACATTCATCCTGCTCTACTTCAATGGTGAAAACTATGGATTTTTCTTGTAGGTTTAGCAACTTTATAGCATCCTTGGTCAGTCTTCTAGGGACTATAGCAAACACATTGTCGACATATCTATGCCAACATTTGAAAATATGTGGAAAGGCTTTAGGAATGTGTGTTTCCAAATTACTCATGAACAGATTAGCTAGTAATGGTGAAAGAGGGTTACCCATGGCCAAGCCTGCTGTTTGTTGGAAGATCTTGCTGGAGAACGTGAAGCTGTTTTGTTCAATACATAGGGTGGTTAATCTGATGTATTCCTCTATTTTAACATCCGCAACGTTGCTTTTGGACAACCAGTCTTTCATCAATTTTGGAATTTTTTCTATTGGTATGCTCGTGAATAGAGATCTGATATCAAAGGACACCATCACCTCTTCAGTTTTTATAACTATGTTTTCAATTTTCTTTACAAAATGAAATGAATTCTTTATGCTTAGAGATTCAAACTTTTCAAACTTGTCAAATTCTTCCACCAACCATTTTGCCAGTTTGTAAGTCGGGGCATCTATATTGTTAATAATGGGTCGCATGCTGTTGTCTGTCTTGTGGATCTTAGGTAGGCAGTATAATTTTGGCAAATTAGGGTTGTTTACAATTATGCTAATCTTATGTGGCACTATGGTATTTTCTTTAATTGCTTTTTTGGTGGTTTCTATGTATTTCTTTAATGGGTTTTTGGTTAGGGTTGTATATTCTGGATTTTGTAGTGGATGTTCGATTCGCTGGTTGTAATCATTTCGGTCCATAATGACTACCGTGTTTCCTTTGTCTGCTTTCAGATATAAAACTGGTTTTTGGTTCAATGTTTGAATAGTTTCTTTATAGTTATTTTCCTGTCTGAATGTCATCCCCTTGAGAATTTCTAAGCATTTTGATTTAACTAATGTTTTTTCGCTACCATTTTCCAAAAAGTTCGAGGTTATGGTGACGTCAGCGATGTAATCGTCTAAATTGCCCGAGTTGCCGACACAAGTCTTAAAACCTTTGTTTAAAAATTTTAACTCTTTTTCGGTGAAAGTTTGGGAAGAGATGTTGACTACATTGTCTGGTGTTTCTGTGGCACGGCGGTACTGGTTGCGTGGGAACCTCTGGAACTACAGATTTGGGAAAACATATTTATTACGAAAAAACAGGACCTCTTGATGAATTTTGAAATTCCTGCGGTAGATGACGTCATCAAACTTACCAGGACATTAGATGGCAGCACGACACCAAGCCAGATGCAGACACCGGATGCATCATCAGTCAACCACAGAACTGACGATAGGGGAGAAGTCCCCAGAAACTAGTCTTCATAAAAAACTTGTAAGTGGAGAAAAGTATAAACAAGGTTGACTCACTTGCCTAATTTTAGTAACAATGGCACTCCACTTTCTGAAATACTTCTTTTTATTCTATTTTGAAAATAGTTAATATTACAAAATATTTGACACAAATTGTTTATTTTAATAAGTGTTACATTTTTCCTGCATCAAGTTTTTGCCCTAGTTCTTATCTCTCAGTTTAATGTTACAAAATTCAAAGAACTTCACAGGCTATTTATAAAAAATTCAAGATATACACTTTATTAGTCATGTAAATATCTTAATGCACTGCATTTTAATAAAAATTGTTTAGAATGTGTCTGAGTAAAGACAAATAATAAAAAAAGTTACATGTGTATAGTAGTTTAAAGTGGGAAAGATTTTCTTTAAAATCATGTCACATCCTGGGAAGATGGAAGTAAATCCAAGTTTGGTATTTTATTCAGCTCCTTTCAGTTCTAAAGATAGATTTTCAAACTGAAATGTTTTTCTAAAAATGCATTTTTGAATTTACAGAACCTCAAAACATCTATTTATGCCAAAATCTTGAAATATAAATTTTGAGTGGATTGCAATATTTCTTCTACTTATTACGGGGAGTGAATAGAGAAAGCAAAAAAGAAAAGAAAAATAGTAAAAATTTTTTTTTAAAGAAACATATCTTAGACCCTTGTTGGAAAACAAATCAGACCTACAAAACATCAAAGGCTGCTGTCCTATTTACATGCACAATAAAAGGATAGTCTAATTATAAAAGTAACCGTAACTGCCATCATCTCAAAGATTGCACCTGCCAGTGTCTGATGTGACTTACTGCCTTAACAAATTTTCTTCATGCATTTCACCTGTTGCCTGATGGTCTAACTCACTATAATCCAAATTTTATGATTGATTTATTGAAGAAAATAAAAGACTGACTGGTTTCCATTTCCAAAACATACAATTTTACTGAAAAATAAAAACTGATTCAAAAGCTTGTGACGTGTATGTGGTGAAATTGCAGAAACAAATTTTTCAATTGTATTTTGGACAAGCTTAATCTGGCTGACACAAAACAATAACTAATTTCTTGTTAATAACATTAATTTCTTTGTTATTTGGAAATATAAGATGTTTTTCCTGTTGTATTTTCTGCATTTCATGTCCTAATTAAATTACAGCATGTAACTTCAATGTCCCATAATACTTTCACTGGCATCACATGATTGCGAGGAAATGCACAAAATGTTTTTGTTTCAATGGTTTTCCTCCACCCGACTTAAATTTTTGTACTTCTTCCTGTCATTACAACAAAAGATTTGCCTCACACTGCATACAGCACAGTTATACTAGACATACAACAAAGCAGTTTACTATAAGCCATTAATCTATCAAAAATAGCTAGGAAAGAAAAATATAAAACCATATTATCTTATATGCACACATTCTGCTTGATCAAAATGAGGATATTACCTGTCTGACCTGAAATTGCAGTCATATATGATCTAAGTAAATTGAGTGCCTTCCTTACTATACAGCAGATGATTAAGAACAGTATTGTTAAGTTATGGACAAGAAATTTTCTGAAGTCTATGACATAAACGTGTCATGTAAAGTACAACAGTCACACGAATGCTAACTTTTGTTTTTTATCCCTGTTCTTTATTTTTGTAAATGCTATCTGCTAAAAATAATGAAAATTGGCCTAGATCACAGTCAGAAATTTATAGCTGTATTAAGTTTTCTACTCTTTCTTACTGCCTAGACAAAACTGGCACTGCAACTCTTAATCAGCTAAAAATAAATGAAAATTAAAAGCATGACTCATGTGTAGTGTTTAATGCCCGCTTTTACTACATACGGCACTGCAGGCGATGACACTTATGATACATGAGATGAAGATGGAGCACCGGTGGAATGAGATGGTGGGAGGAAACCGGAGATCCCGGAGAAAACCTGCCCCAGCGCCGTGTTGTCCACCACAAATCTCACTTTGCAGTCGCCTGGGATCAAACCCGGGCCGCCTAGGTGAGAGCCAAGCGGTCTAACCACTGAGTCACGGCGAAAGCATGACTCTGGTTGATATGTAATGCTGGTGTTTAAACAATAACTGGGGTTGTAAAACTGGTAATTTGCATAATGGTTTGCATTAAAATGTTGGAAAGTGTGTAAGTATTTGATTATGGCATCTGGTATCACTAGCAAGCTTACAAGCAAATATTCAGCAGTGGGAAAATAAAACCTACAATTTTGTTTGTACTATCCAATGCACCACATTAAAGTTTATTCACCAAGAGTTTCACAATGACATGCACTTAGAATTAGCACTAGAATTATTTATAAATTACATTCCTATCACAACTAAGGTTGCACACAGGTTATGAGGCTGAGACACAAAAAGGTGGTAGTGTAGGTACAAATAGCTTTGTGTGTTGTGTATGTGTGTTGATCATATGGGGATCTATTCAGTTTGTCTGTGAGTGAAAATGAATCTTTTAAATGCAGCTAAAGGAAAGCTATGAAGACTCTTCAGTTATTGCAAAAGAAAGACCTGATGAAATGAACTTACTGATGAAGACGTACACATCGGAACACTTGATATCAAAGTTGAAGAACCTGAAGATGATTATTGCGAAGAAAATATATTAGAAACTTCTTCAGATATTAAAACTGATACTGAATCTGGTACCATACAGTAATCTGCTTCAACAAACATGCCATCTTCAGTGAACAAATCAAGAGAAATACCATTCACAGAGAGCATTAAAGTGATTAATTACTGGTTATTTCCTCAATCTCTTATACATCACAGACAAAAGTTAAACCACAGAACCTTTTCTTCCATGAAACATCACTTTTCTTGGCTTGCAAACAGTTTTGGAGCAGATTAAAGAAGCGAACCAATATACATATAATGAATTTATGATACAGACTTCACTGAAAGGAGTTGTTAAAGATAATGATTTGCAGAAAATTTCTATTTATAAAGCATATGAATTAAGGAGGAATGTCTTTAAAACTAGCTTTTGCAACAAACTAACAAATATAGGATATGACTTGGCATGATGCTACATAAAATACAAGATTCTAGAAAGCAATTTGCACACACACACACACACACACACACACACACACACACACACACACACACACACACACACACACACACACACACACACACACACACACACACACACACACACACACACACACACACACACACACACACACACACACACACACACACACACACACACACACACACACACACACACACACACACACACACACACACACACACACACACACACACACACACACACACACACACACACACACACACACACACACACACACACACACACACACACACACACACACACACACACACACACACACACACACACACACACACACACACACACACACACACACACACACACACACACACACACACACACACACACACACACACACACACACACACACACACACACACACACACACACACACACACACACACACACACACACACACACACACACACACACACACACACACACACACACACACACACACACACACACACACACACACACACACACACACACACACACACACACACACACACACACACACACACACACACACACACACACACACACACACACACACACACACACACACACACACACACACACACACACACACACACACACACACACACACACACACACACACACACACACACACACACACACACACACACACACACACACACACACACACACACACACACACACACACACACACACACACACACACACACACACACACACACACACACACACACACACACACACACACACACACACACACACACACACACACACACACACACACACACACACACACACACACACACACACACACACACACACACACACACACACACACACACACACACACACACACACACACACACACACACACACACACACACACACACACACACACACACACACACACACACACACACACACACACACACACACACACACACACACACACACACACACACACACACACACACACACACACACACACACACACACACACACACACACACACACACACACACACACACACACACACACACACACACACACACACACACACACACACACACACACACACACACACACACACACACACACACACACACACACACACACACACACACACACACACACACACACACACACACACACACACACACACACACACACACACACACACACACACACACACACACACACACACACACACACACACACACACACACACACACACACACACACACACACACACACACACACACACACACACACACACACACACACACACACACACACACACACACACACACACACACACACACACACACACACACACACACACACACACACACACACACACACACACACACACACACACACACACACACACACACACACACACACACACACACACACACACACACACACACACACACACACACACACACACACACACACACACACACACACACACACACACACACACACACACACACACACACACACACACACACACACACACACACACACACACACACACACACACACACACACACACACACACACACACACACACACACACACACACACACACACACACACACACACACACACACACACACACACACACACACACACACACACACACACACACACACACACACACACACACACACACACACACACACACACACACACACACACACACACACACACACACACACACACACACACACACACACACACACACACACACACACACACACACACACACACACACACACACACACACACACACACACACACACACACACACACACACACACACACACACACACACACACACACACACACACACACACACACACACACACACACACACACACACACACACACACACACACACACACACACACACACACACACACACACACACACACACACACACACACACACACACACACACACACACACACACACACACACACACACACACACACACACACACACACACACACACACACACACACACACACACACACACACACACACACACACACACACACACACACACACACACACACACACACACACACACACACACACACACACACACACACACACACACACACACACACACACACACACACACACACACACACACACACACACACACACACACACACACACACACACACACACACACACACACACACACACACACACACACACACACACACACACACACACACACACACACACACACACACACACACACACACACACACACACACACACACACACACACACACACACACACACACACACACACACACACACACACACACACACACACACACACACACACACACACACACACACACACACACACACACACACACACACACACACACACACACACACACACACACACACACACACACACACACACACACACACACACACACACACACACACACACACACACACACACACACACACACACACACACACACACACACACACACACACACACACACACACACACACACACACACACACACACACACACACACACACACACACACACACACACACACACACACACACACACACACACACACACACACACACACACACACACACACACACACACACACACACACACACACACACACACACACACACACACACACACACACACACACACACACACACACACACACACACACACACACACACACACACACACACACACACACACACACACACACACACACACACACACACACACACACACACACACACACACACACACACACACACACACACACACACACACACACACACACACACACACACACACACACACACACACACACACACACACACACACACACACACACACACACACACACACACACACACACACACACACACACACACACACACACACACACACACACACACACACACACACACACACACACACACACACACACACACACACACACACACACACACACACACACACACACACACACACACACACACACACACACACACACACACACACACACACACACACACACACACACACACACACACACACACACACACACACACACACACACACACACACACACACACACACACACACACACACACACACACACACACACACACACACACACACACACACACACACACACACACACACACACACACACACACACACACACACACACACACACACACACACACACACACACACACACACACACACACACACACACACACACACACACACACACACACACACACACACACACACACACACACACACACACACACACACACACACACACACACACACACACACACACACACACACACACACACACACACACACACACACACACACACACACACACACACACACACACACACACACACACACACACACACACACACACACACACACACACACACACACACACACACACACACACACACACACACACACACACACACACACACACACACACACACACACACACACACACACACACACACACACACACACACACACACACACACACACACACACACACACACACACACACACACACACACACACACACACACACACACACACACACACACACACACACACACACACACACACACACACACACACACACACACACACACACACACACACACACACACACACACACACACACACACACACACACACACACACACACACACACACACACACACACACACACACACACACACACACACACACACACACACACACACACACACACACACACACACACACACACACACACACACACACACACACACACACACACACACACACACACACACACACACACACACACACACACACACACACACACACACGGTTCTTCATTTAAAACCTAAGAGGTGCACAGTGTTCTCCTGTGCGCGATTGGGTGTGCCACTACCAGCTTTGCTCCTACATAAAATCTGCATGTAAAGCACCTATGACACTTTTACCTTATAGAACATGCTGGAAATGTCATCCACCCTCAGATAAACGAGCATTATATCGGAAGACACATTATGATTCACACAATTAAGTTGGGCCACTGTAATGCTTCTGATTTCATTTCTAATACTTTGTGTTAGTTCTTCCAATGTTTCGGGATTTGTCTCATAAACTTTGTCTTTTAGGTTACCCCACGAGGAAAAATCACACAATATTAGATCAGGGGACAGAGGGCCATACACCAACACTAATCACTATATTCAAACAATTCCCTTATTTTATTCAGAGATTCCTCTACTGTATATGCAGTAGCAGAATCTTGTTTAAACCACCCATATTATTTCTCTTCTTCTGTCAGTTCATAAAAAAATTGGGATTAAAATGTCATTTTCGTACCTCTCTGCATTTACAGACTGCTAGCAGAATATTGGACCGATTATGCATTAGTGCTAACAGTAAAACAAATTCCAATCATAACGAGGGATTTTATGAATGTGATGTGGATTTTCAGAGGCCCAGTACCGATTATCATGATTTTTTTGGGGGGTGATTTACGTCCTCCAATGTTAAGTCATATCGGACAATGAATGAAATGGGTGAAATGATGCTCAAATGAGTCCGGGATCCATGGAGCTTAAAGTTACCTGACATTCGTTTTCCAGGATAAGGGAAAACCCCAGAAAAAACCTTATCCAGGTAACTTGCCCTGACCGAGATTCGAACTCGGGACCTCTTGAACGTGAGGCAGACACACTACCATCGATTGTCATGAGTGTTGACACAACCACTGAGGTGGAACCATGCCTCATCGGAAAAGAACAGAAGCTTTGGATCAATGAAACCGTCATTCACTGATGAAACAAACCATTCACAACATTTTTGATACTGGGTCACCTTGTTTTAAAGCATGGACACCTGTACATTTATACGGTCTTGTTTTAATAATTTAGTTGCTCTATGAGCAAAATAATCTGAAATTCCCACCTGTTGTGCTACTTTTGGGATGGATTTGGTTGGTGAACTTTCAAAACAGGTGCCTAGTCGTCTAACTTTTCCTATCACACTGTATATTTATGCATTCAGCTTTTGTTTGTCACAGAACCAGTGTTTTCAAATTTCTTCCCAACCTCATGAATGCAAATCTGGAAGGAGGTACTTCACCAGTAAATGTTTGAATATACTATGTGCAAGCACAGCTTGGTGATACCCATTTATAGCTTTTACACACAACAATGCAGTGCTCAAACTGTTCATACTAGTGGCCGATATAATACTGTTGAGTAATGGGCATCACTATCTCTGTACACAATGACAGCCGGTAGTAGCGGAATCCATCAACGTTGTGCGAGAAGTGAAATGCCTTGTGCTCCGTTAGGTTTTAAATGAACAACACTGTATATTTTATATATATAAAATGCTGATTAAGTGGATTTAATAAGCAAATACCCATGGGGAAAGTACAGTCAAAAGGGCCAATGACACATTCTTACACCATTGTACCCCTAATATCACAAAGTGGAAAACTTTCATCAAAATGGTTTGTTATTTTGAAAAGTAGAATCAGAACTGAAAAATACAATGCTACAGTAGCTAAGTGCTTATAGAGCAGAGGATCTGTGGTTCAAATCTTGGCTATGGCATTGAGCTGTACAGTTCTGATGCTACCTTTCAAAATTTGCTTACACATGATTTGTGTTGTTAGAACAACCAATTATCATTGATTGCCCATATAGATGCTTTGTTATTCTCCACAAACCCAGTGGTTCTGAAGTCCTGAAGTTCAAGAAAATATGTTTAAGGCACAACATCTAATAGCAAAAAGGAGTACATAAAGTAAAATACCATAGCAGTATTTCTTTAGTTTTTAAAAGAAGCTTTTCTTCCAGTTAAATGCACCCTCCTTTTGCTTAATTCAATGTCCTTCATAGTAATAGCACATATATAACACAGATACTGGAGGAAGAACTACACAATCTTGACCATCTGTTAATAAAGATTATATCTTAGGATAAAATCTATAAAATTAAACCTTCGTTATTTCTTCAGAATTATAAGATAGACAAATACTTCACAATTTGGCTCTTGAAGATTCATCTTTAATCCTGTCAAAATAAGTACCACACTAGCTGTATACAAAGAGAAGGGAATTCAGAAGCAAATGACCACTGAACGCTCTGACTGGCTCCTAACTGAAATGCTCATTGTATCAGTGCAAAAATAGTTCTGCGATTTATTGAAATTTTTGTATAGAATGTCTTGATAGAACTCTTAAATACTTTAACAGTGTCATGTCACATTTACAATTTTGCTAAAAAACATACAAAAGATCTGTTGTGACTGAACAGTTGAACATAAGAAAAGCAGACATCAGTAGCAATATGGCACAAATATACTAGCATGTGGCAGTGATAAAAGTGATTGCTCAGGGTTACAAAAAGGATCCTAAAGGTAAACAGCTCAAATGCAGATTATGTTAAACATGCTTCATAAATTAATGGAGCATCATTTTGATGTTGCAGTAAATGATATTGTAAAATTAACTGCCAACTGACATATCAAAATACAGTGCTTTGCATGCCTGGAGGGAATTGGTACCATTAAAACACTGAGTAAAATGAGAAAAAAAAGCCTAAAACAGTTTTGAGAAGGAAGGACATCCTTTCAAATGCACAATTTGTTTAAAGCATTATGCATGTTATCAAGGAGGAATGCAGCTGGAGAATATTATGAACCATGTTGTTGACAGATTTATGATAAACCTCGGATCAGTTTTGAGTCAACCTCCGACACAAACTGCAACATTACCAGCCAGGAAGACGATTGCATATTAGATTAACGTGAGAATGCAAGTTTCCTTCAGTGCATATGTTTGCCAATGTATTTTCTACTATATATTGCATCAGTGTTTGTTTTAATATGAATTTTTATGAATCAGGGGAGGTTTGTCATAAGGCGCAAAGGCGTGCGCCCCCTATAAAATTTTACGGAGTTACATGAAAACCATGGCCTTGCAACTATTAAGGACAGTTTATTTTTATAATATGAAAAAGCTTTATATGATGGCAATAGTGATATCTTTATACCTACAGCATATGGCACGGCGTGGTAGCTACTCAAGTTGCATAAGAACCGACGATGCAAACAATGGTTCGTGAAACATGTCCTCAAATTAGGTACGTAAGTGAAGATGATGTGTAATAAGTACGACTCATCTATAATTTAATAATGTTTTCTTTTGTTTTTAGAGAAGTACGCAAAAAGTCATACACATAACAAAATATCAAGTAATGCAAGTACCAAAATCATCATGCTATATCCAACTTTAAAATTCCTACAAAAGAAGTTAAGTGGGAAATGGCTATACCCACAAAGCCAGCTGCCAGTTATTACTGCAAGGTTTCAAAATCAAAGCTGTAATTTTGTGACAGCAAGAGAATATATGACATCCACTTCTTGTTTGAAATGGAGCAGAATGGAACTCTATAGTTGTACAAATATTTTTCTCTCTTGCTTCAACATGGCCTTCAAGAAAGCAGTCAGGATGTTTCTAATTCAGTAGTAAAGTTACAATTGAGTATTTATTAAAAAATCGATAGATGCAAAATTTTACGAAATTGAATTATATATAGCGGCATAATTTTTACCTTCTGCATCGTTCTGTGAAATCAGATTTTGCAAAATTCAATTCATGTCCTGTGTAGAAAGTAGGGAATATTAGAAGTTTTTTCAAAAGTAGATAGATGCACTTGCTCAATTAAAGCAAAAGTCGATAGATGCAATTTTATGATTTTATAGTCCAGCGTGTAGCAACCTCAATACTATGAAACGCATGTTGACATTGACTGCCATCTCATTATTGCGATTCTTGGAATTCTCAATCATTTCTGCAAGCTTTGTACACTGCTGCAGCATTGGCAATAACTGCAAACTCAGGTTGTGCGCTTGTATTTCACATTTCTGAAAGCTTTGTTATACTTACATGGCATTCTTATTCTTAGTTGAGACACTGCACTGTACTATGCACAATGGACAGGAGCTCAGTTTGTGAAACTGTACCAGTCGTAGAATGTGTGTGAGGTAGACATTGCAAAAACAAGGAAAGGAAATAAAAATGCAAGTCAGGAAAGCGCATACTCCAGCAATTTCATGTTCATATGGTTTTGAGTGCACTCCATGAAATCCTAAAAGTAAAAGGCATAAGCTCTGTAATGTAGCTGATTTGACTTACAATAATATAAGTAGATTTCACCATCATCTTTCCGTGCTAAATAAAATAGATCAAGATAAATTCCTTATGAAATATATGCGTATTAATCTCCTAATCGCAGAGTGGTGAAGAAAAGCTGCAAATACGAAGCAAACTGTTAATGATGGCCAAGTATTGTCAGTATGCACTGCAAGCTTCCAAGGAATCACGGGGGTGTCAAAAGATAGATTATCTCTTCTGATTAGAAAGTTTCACTTATCTGGAAATGCACCAAAGGAAACCAGAGGAAGTGACAGAACAGGAATATTACAGAAGGGCATTTCTGCTGCTATAAAGCAAGACATTAAGAAGTACAGATATAGAGAAAAGTCACTATGGAAGAGCAAATCAAGGAGAGGATATTTACCTCCATAACTTAATATCTGAAAAATGTACAACTTTTGCAAAGAAAGAAGATTAAGAAATCTACCAGTCTGCTTATTGTCAAAATATAAATACATATTTTACAACTTCTTCAATTTTTCCTTCTGTACACTACACTGACACATGCTCCAAATGCAAAATGGAACTGATGAAGATTAAGACAGAGGCAGACGTGTAAAAGAGAAAAATGAACTAAGAATCATGTACAGACTGCACAAGTTGCATTCAAAAAGGTTTCATCAGTTATTGAAAGAGGAAAACGCTGAGGCAATCACTATTTGCTTTGATATGCAGCAGAATCAACCAATGCCTAAACTTTCTGTTAGCGATTCTATGCAAGGCAGGTATGGCTGTATAATCTATGCATAATGATTCCATCTAAAACCCAGAACAAAGACAGCTTTTCTTTGTATACATGGCTGGAAACTGAATCTGCTAAAGGCTGCAACCAGGTTGCCCACAGCTTTGCACCACTTCTTGTTGGAACTGGAAGAAAGGATGTTCAGCAACACTCCTTCTATCATTCATTTATTTTCATAGTCTTGCTCTAGTCAGAAGAAGAATACTGTGATGATGTTCATGCTTTTTGCTTTCCTGCAGAAGAGTAAAAAAATTGTCCTGCATTTCACATTTGCACTAGTTAAATTATGGTATTTGTTTCTTTTCACATTTAATGAGACAGTTTCAGGAAGGAGAATTGAATGATTAATATAGTTGCTGTTCTAACCAATTAGTATTGCCAATAAATAGAAAAAAAAAAAAAAACAGTTTTTCTCAGAAACGCATTTTCTGCATCTATTGAGTTTTGAAAAAATGTGCCTCAATGTTTCCTTACTATTTAAGAGTGACCTCAATTTTTTAATCTAGCCCGTTTACACTGCAGCTAATTTTTATGTTTCTTTTCTATAAAAAAAACTGCTTCTGAAATAGAAATTTAGTTAGGTTTCAATGTTAGGTGTTTGGTTATTCCCTAAATTCCAACATAATATTAATATGTGAATAAAAAGTAGTAACACTTTCATCATATTATAATTTGTTATATAATAATTTAGTGCAAATTCTAACTGTATTTTTTAAAAACAAAGAGTTCATAAAACTGTATTATAGCTAGCCACATGACTGATCACTTTACTGTGCTAATTTGTAGTAAACATCCAAGCAGCAAAAGAATTCAGGCAAAATAATAGGCTAGCAATTGATATCTCTAAAATATTTAGAAGTGTCAGTATTCTTTTGAAGTAAATGTTACATGGCTCTGGCAACTAAATGTGATATTTGAGAACTTTCAATGGCACTGAAAACTATGGCTATTATTTTGATGCTCATATGTGTAACAGAAATTTTCTGATGTTTCTATTCTTAAGCTAAGAACGCCTTAGGTTCATTCTTTTTCATAGTTAATTCGAGTTTTGGAGATGGACTTTAATTTCAAACTT
This sequence comes from Mantis religiosa, assembly GCA_030765055.1. Taxonomy (NCBI): domain Eukaryota; kingdom Metazoa; phylum Arthropoda; class Insecta; order Mantodea; family Mantidae; genus Mantis; species Mantis religiosa. The sequence continues at coordinate 276,321,248 of CM060950.1, read as the reverse complement.
AAACATTATGTGATACATAGCATTATCAATGATATTGAAGTACTCTTATTTAGATTTCTAATTTTGATGGGTTCTTTTAACATCAAAGACAGTTTTTTTTTTTTTTAATTATTTTAAGCTCAAGGTGAGTGGAATGGCTTTTACAAGTACAGCTTGACATTTTGTGGTCTAATATATATATATTAAGAATTACTTTTAGAATAAGATGATGTGAGAGAATATTTTCTTAACATAACTTAAGGTTTATAATTCTTTATCTATTTACCAATTGTGCATGTACCCATATTGAAGAATCCACTGCAGCCAACAGTCCCTATATCCCTAAACTATGCTGACTTGCCAGGTACATTAACAATTAATCTGAATTAACTAAACTTAACTAAATCTAATTGCTACACTAATTGGTAGACCTACCTGATATCTTTATCAAGTTCTTAGATAGGGTCCACTGTATGGTTCATGTAGTTAGCATGCCACAAATACTCACAAATATGACTGTCAATATTTTTGCATTGTCAACCCACATGCTCTACACTTCTAACGTTTTTAAGAAAATGGTTAAATGGTTGAGTTCTAATGATTTGGATAAGGAGTCAATAGAGGATTTTATGAAACTTACTACTCTGTGTTTAGATCAAAATTTCTTTACTTTCAATGGAAATGTTTTTCAACAAATTTCAGGAGTAGCTATAGGTAGTCCCCTTTCACCCTTTCTTGCTGATCTATTTATGAGTTTTTTCTTTAAATAGTCACTAAAGCTTTTCCTTCAATTTTTAGAATATGGCATGGATACGTAGATGACATTTTTGCCATAGTTCCTGAGAGATATATAGATGAGGCTTTAAATATTCTAAATTCACAGGATAAAGCTATCAAGTTCACAATAGAAATTGAAAACAATGGTTACATCCCCTTTCTAGATCTAAAAATAATGAAAAATAACAATAAATTAAGTTTTGGCATCTATAGAAAGTCAACTCACACGGATAATTATATAAAAAATAAAAGTTTTAATCCTATGTCACACAAATTTGCTGTTTTTAATAGTTTGATTTACAGACTGATAAACATACCTCTAAATGAAGAAGAATTTAATGCGGAATATAAACATATTATAAACACTGCTTTAATTAACGGCTTTAATATAGATTTTATAATCAGAAGAGCAGAAAAATTTAAATATCAAAAAAATGTTAATGATGTTTCCAATCTTAAAAAAGTAAAAAAAGATTATATTGTCACCCAGTTAGCGGAAGGCACGACCGGCGACAGCTGGAAGGGACCAGAGTCAGCCGAGCCACGCCCCCCCCCCCATTAATCTCAGTCACTAACTGAGGGGTGATTAGGGAAATGTCACTTGTCGCTGGCCGCCTCTTTCCCCCCTCCCACTGCCATCTGGAACCTTCGCGTGGATTCACGGAAACTAGAGACTTCGAAAAGACGGCGATATTCCTATAAAAACGGCTGCAGCGAGTGAAGTCAGTCAGTGAGTGCTTGACAAGCTAGCGAACGGACGAGAAGGCTGTGTACGTGCATCGGAACGGTAACGGACGAACTGGTGAATTGTAATTGTGTGCATTACGTAATTCTGTGTAATTGGCAAGTGTTTAACTGTAAGTCGGTGGAAATAAACAATATTTTTGAGTGGTGCAATTGGACTTTTCATTTCACGAACCCACAAAGTCACACTGGTGTCAGGAAGCGGGACGACATCACCGAACATTACAGCCATGGACGCGGCATTGGAAAAGATTTTGGAGAAGCTGACAGAAATGAAGACGGCAAATGACAACCTCGCTGCAAAAACAGAAGCGGCAAATAACAGCCTGGCCGCGGAACTGAAACAAATGAAGACGGCTAACGACATCACCGAGAAGATGGAAGTAATGAAGGCCGAGTTAACCACAGAAATGAGAGCAGCGAACGGCAGTCTGACCACGGAAATGAAGGCGTTCGCCGCAAAGTTTGAAGAACAGTTGGCCGGCGTGAGGGATAACGTGACGGAGCTGGGCAAGCGGATGGGCCAAGTGGACGAGCGCGTCGAGGACCTGGCGAACCGCTTCAATGACCTGGAGGAAAAGGCCGACAATAACGCCAAGTCCCTGAACGCCATGGTTGAAGACGTCGAAGACCTCGCGAACCGCGTAAACAACCCGGAGGGAAAGGTCGACAGCAGCGTCAAGTCCCTGAATGCCATGGTGGAGGACGTCGTCGGCAGGAGACTGAAGGATTTGAAAGCCGACGCACCGGGACGCGACACAACATCGGCGCGCGTCAAACCTCCGAAATATGACGGCGCGTCAACATTTGAGGTCTTCCGCCGCCAGTTCGACACAGTGGCCAAGTACAACAGATGGTCACCGGAGGAGGAGGCCACACAGTTAATAGCCAGCCTCCAGGGACGGACCGCGGAAGTCCTAAACGCGGTGCAGACAACGGCGGCGCCCAAGGACATCTGGGAGGCCCTGGAGAATCGTTTCGGGAACCACCGCTTAGCCGCAGCATACCGCAGCCAGCTAAAGACAAGGTCACAGCAGCCGGGGGAGACGCTGCAGGAGTTCGCCATAGCGATTGAGCAGCTGGCTAGCAAGGCCCTGGTTGACCTGCCACTGGAGTTCGTATCCCGGGAAGCCGCCTACAACTTTGTCGACGGGGTACGGGACACGGAGATTCGTCAGCGCTTAATGCTCGACGATTATAAAACCATCCACGAGGCGCTGACAGCGGCATTAAGGATGGAGGCGGCCAAGGTAACAGCTATCCCGACGTCGAGAACGAGGAGTGTCCACTACACCGGAGACAGAAGACCAGCCGAGGGACGCCGGCAAACACCTAGTGGCCTGTTGGGGGTGTGGACAGCCCGGACACCTGCAGAGAGACTGCCCACACCAGGAAGAGCAGCTGGAAGCGAGTGACACTGCGTGCCGTCAGCCGGCGTATGGATGACAGCCTCATCGCGGACGGTTGGGTGAGAGGGAAGCCGTGCCGTGTGCTGGTGGACACTGGGGCAGCCGTGACCATCATCAGACCTGACGTGGCGAAGGGTTTGCCGACGAGGAAGCCGAGCCGACCATACGAGCTTGTCACGGCATCAGGCGACACCTTGCCTATGGAGAAGGAGGCCCTGCTGGAGCTGACCTTGGGGCGGAGTGCCGTGCGTCTGTGGGTGTTCGTCGCGAAGGTGGCTGAGGAGGTGATTCTGGGACTGGATGCCCTCAGGAGCCACGAGGCGACGGTCGACGTCGGCAGGAAGGTCCTGCGGCTCAACGGAGAAGAGGTTATACTCCGTCAACCCGAAGAGCGCCTTCGAATCTGCAGGGCCGTCTTGAACGAAGACGTGGTTGCCCCGCGAGGATCGAGGTGACGGTGACGGCGCGACCAGAAGGCCAGACAGCAGGTTGGGTCCAGAGGCTGCAGGAGTACGACTTCACCTCGGAACATCGTAGAGGTAAGAGCCACGGTAACGCAGACGCCATGTCCCGAAGACCTTGTCCAGAAGAGTGCGGCCAGTGCACAAGAGTGGAAGAGAAGGAGCGTGCCGCAGCAGTCCGAGTAGTTGTGGCAGTGCCTGCGGACGGCTGGGATAGCGCGGGCCTGAGGAGGGAGCAGCTGGCGGACGCAGACTTGGGGCCACTCTTGAGGGAAGTGGAGGCAGGGACGAGACCAACCTGGGAGGACATCGCACCGAGGAGCGCCACCTACAAGTCGTACTGGGCCCAATGGGACTCATTGAAGACCAGAGAGAGCGTGCTGTTCCGGGTATGGGAGTCACCCGATGGGAAGACGCAGAGAGAACAGTTGGTACTTCCCCCGAGTCAGGTCCCGGAAGTCTTGGAAGAAGTGCACGCCGGTACTTTTGGAGGACACCTGGGAGCGAACCGAACGATTGACAAACTACGGCAGCGCTAATACTGGCTGAGACTCCGAGTAGATGCTGAGAGATGGTGCCGTCAGTGTCACGTGTGCGCGGCGAGTCGTGGCCCCCAGACTAGGAGCCGGGGTCACATGCAGCAGTACAACGTCGGAGCGCCATTCGAACGGATCGTCGTTGACATTGCTGGACCGTTCCCAGTTTCCGACCGAGGCAACAAGTACCTAATGGTGGCCGTGGACTACTTCACCAAGTGGCTGGAGGTGTATGCCATCCCAAACCAAGAGGCAAAGACAATCACAGACTGCCTCGTGGAGCAAGTGTTCTGTCGATTTGGGGTGCCGTTAGAGCTACACAGTGACCAGGGTACCAACTTTGAGTCCAACCTAATGAAGGAGGCACTACAAAGGCTAGGGGTGAACAAGACCCGCACAACGCCTCGACATCCCCAGTCGGATGGCATGGTCGAAAGATACATCAAGACCTTAGAAGAACACCTGAGGAAGGTCGTGGCCAGCCATCAGCGAGACTGGGACGTCAAGGACGTCACGGTTTGGCTGTGACGTGTTTTTCCACCAAGTTTGCTTTGAATTGGAGGCATTTTAATCTAAACAAGAAAATACATAAAAGCATACACATACACACAGACAAAACGATAATCACCAGTGCGATTAAGAATCACAATTTCTAAAACTTTAAAATCTTAAAGTGACGGCACCGAAGCGTTAGAAGTTACCCGGTCAAACCTCTTCACGATACTGGCCATTTCAGTGTACTGCGCATGACAGAGAGTGTAGGCCCAGCAACTGCATTCTAAACGACTGCACACACGATCTGCACCGGCACGGAACCATCGTCTGCACTGAATATATATTTTACCCAGAAATTTTGTTTTTTGTAATGCACAATTTTTTACATCAAAAACACTACTTTCAAATTATTATTTTGTAATTTGTGAGAAAACCTTACATGATACAGAAAAATGGAAAACAATTAATTTAGCACATCAAAATTAGTAAATACTCTATTACTTACTTATCACTGTTTACAGGTGTATTTTAGTTATGGAATAATTGTATTTCTTGATTGCCCAATAATTAAACTTCTGCAGTTTCCTCAATTTTTTGCATGGACTGTATTTTTTTAATCATTATATTGTAACCTTTAATTATGCATTACTGATTTATTGAATTCTTTTTTAATCATTGTATCCTTTTGTTCTTTCCATTGACGTATCCTATATCATGTACAATGATCAGAGGCTGTATAAATACAAATACAAATAACATTTTGAGGGTTATGCGACAGGTAGCATGGTTTATAAACATAAAATAACCGTAATTTCACAAGAGGCAGCAAACTTTTATAGCATTTACAAGAAAATTCAACATTTAAAACAGCAACAATCAACATCTATAGTTCTAACATAAATCACCTAGAAGTATGCCAAAATCAGGCCCTGCAACTAATAACCAGTGCAGCAAAATCAATTCCAATCACGGCAATGCAAGCCTTAACTCGGAACTATCCAATACATCTAACTTTAGAGGAGCAAGCACTAATACAACATGACAAAATGTTGCAGTTAAAAACAACAAAATGGGAGAAAAGATTACTACAACCAATCAAAATGAAAACACAAACAAGTTTCCTACACAATGTTATGGAATTAAAAACAGATCTGAATCTTCCTAATTCTAAAGAAAACATTTTAATCAAAGAAAACCCACTAACTTTTGAACCAATTAATATTCAATTAGATTTAGAACAAATAGTTACAAAATCTGAAAGTTCCAATTCTGTACTAAAAGCACTAACTAGCATTAGAAACTGTGAACAATAGATATCCACCCGAAGATGGTTACATGTCTACACAGATGGATCTAACTTGGAAAACAACTCAGGAGCAGGAATTAAGTGTGCACTGTTCTCATTCTATCAACCAGCAGGATACCACACAACAAATTTTGATGCAGAAGTAACGGCTATTTATATTTCACTCCAACACCTTCTATACAGAATAGATAAATTCAAAAATGCTGTCATACTTTCTGATCCTAAAGCAGCATTATGTGCAATAAGTTCATATAAAATGAGGTCAATCCAAATTAAAGAATGTCACAATATGTTCCAACAACTTCAAAAACTACAGAAAAGAATTATATTACAGTGGATACCTGCACATTGTGAAATTGCTGGAAATGAATCAGCTGATTTTCTTGCCAAAAAAGGTGCAAATTTAAAAAAGAAACAAAAGTAAAATCTGACCCTTTACATCCATAAAAAGATACAAAACCAATCAATATCTAACAAAGACAAAGATAAAAAATGGAACATTTTAATTAAAAATCCAGAAATTATTCTAGAAATCCCATGTAAAGCTGCAGTAGCAATTTTTAGATTACTTAAGGAACATGATTATTTGGCCAAACACTTACATAGAATAGGAATTTATACAAGTCCAAATTGTCCTCTGTGCAACAAAGAAGAGGAAATGACTGAACAACATCTTTTAACCTGTGAAGCCCTACCTGCCAGACCCACTACACAGAAATATTGGAGAGCAAGAGAGCTAATAGATTCATTGCCAAAGCTTAGCATTTGAAAATGTAAACAACATCTATAATAGCATACTGTTTTAAAAATTCACACAATATCTACCATATTAGTATTAAGTGAAGACTAAAGAAAATACAGTGTACATTTTTGTTTGACATACTTCCTCAAAGTTTCTCACATTCCAATAAATGTGAACCTTTAGGGCCCGTTTCAAGAAGAGACATGTGTGACAGGCTGACATACACAAGGATATGCAACAGATGGGCATGACTTTCATTTCATTAACATTTTTGTAGCACTTGTACAACAGTCACAGAATGAGTAACAGGTACATTTCTGCTTAAGAAGTAAGATGGTTTCTGAGAAGAAAGTTGCTTATGTAATGGTTACTGCTTAGAATACATTTTATATAAAATATGCCTATCAGCTTAAGTTATATCTGAATGATAACTTAGTGTCTATACTGAGGTTCACTGGTTGTTTACAGCATTCTTTTTTTCCCCCCCCCTCCCCCAAAAGGCTTTCAATAACTATATCTCTTTAAACTTAGTAATTTCTCTATATTCAACCCTTCTTTTACATGAGATTTGTTCCATATGAATTACAATATGCACTCTCAATTCTACCACAACATAAATTCTTTGAAATAATAGTTACTGAGTAGCCCTGGCTGTTGCACATATTTTACTTTCTTGGCCCATTCCAAAGAAATTTCCTTTTTTTTTTGACCCAAGTATTTAACCTCATTAAATTTGAATTTCTGAAAGAGTGCATCATCAGAATCTACTTCTGTGTAAAAAAAAAAATGGACTTCTTGACCTCCAGTAAGGCCAGCAGTAATCACTAATCATACAGTATACTTGGATGTTCATTGATAAAATAGTTAAAGCAAAAAGTAAGTTTGAAGAGCCTTACAGACTTCTTCCTGTACAAAAATTGCAATAATCATTTTTATGGGGACTATTTTGATGACCTATTATCCTTTAAACAATACTGCCTTGTAGAATACTAAGCATAACTAATGTTACTAGCTGGGTTAGAATTCTCAATACATCACAAGGAAAATGGACCTGTCATCCTCTTTGTGAAATTAAACATTTCTTGAGTAACTAAAATTCATCCATCACCCTACCTATGTCTACCTCTTGCTAATAGATGGTTTACTGATCACTTTGGGAAACACTCTGGTCATTTTTCTGCTTCTGAAAGGCATTTCATTTGCCATATCAATACTTGTTTTGTTAAATAGATCCGGAGTTCATACAGCTAAGGTTAACTTTGTTTGCCATTTCACAAGACTTACACAGTCGATGGGACTATAGAACATTTAAATAAGACAGCATAAATAAAACACAGCTTTCTGCAAATCATTTACCACAAATTTACATACTGCACTGCATAAACAACTAGCTTTATACTTGCTAATCATTGAAACATTTGTGAATGTACAATGATTTATTTACCTACTACTTAAAAATATTGCCTAAATTTATTAAAAGGAAAAAGCAAGAATAAGAAAGCAAGATGGCAACCGGTGGTGTAATGACGCGTTCTAGTAAGCAACTTTTAGAAGTTAATAGCGTGGAAAAAAGTGAAAAAAGAAAAAAAAAGTTCATATCGCAGCCGACGTGGATCAGTAAGAAGTGGTAATAAAGACTCCGATATCGAAAGTGGAAATGTGGAAAATGCCGGCCACAAATTGGGTGGTGATACATCGGACACAACACGGGAGGCGGAAACGAGTGTCGCTTCACATAGTGATCAATTTGTTCACAAGGGACCTCCTTAATGCTCAAAAAGAAATCAACCAACTAAAATCTGAAAACACAGATCTAAAGGATACAATAAACAGAGAAAATGCAAGTCCTTCATACAGTACCGTTACAAAAGAACCGCGGAGTGTTGAGGTTAGGGAACGTGGAAAAGAAGTTTTTTCAACCAAAAACAGGTTTGAGGTTCTGAAGAAAACGGAAGTGGCAAATGAAGAAAGCAGGGATCAAAATGCTAATCAATGTGATTAAAAAATCAGTGCAAATAAAAGGCATGTGTTAGTCATAGGTGATTCCATCTTGAAATTTTCTGGTGAGGCATGCAAAGAAAGAGGTTACGAAACGTGTTGCCTTCCTGGAATAAAACTAAACGAAATGCAAAACAAAGTGGAAAACACGAACCTAAAAGAAGATAATCAGGAAGTGGTGTTAATTCATGCTGGGACAAATAACATCAGACGGGGGCTGAGTGATGAAGAAATTCTTAATGAAGCAATAAACCTAGTGAACTCAATTCAATCTCAAGCTAAAGGGGCTAGAATTATAATAAGTGGCGTAAGAAATTCTTAATGAAGCAATAAACCTAGTGAACTCAATTCAATCTCAAGCTAAAGGGGCTAGAATTATAATAAGTGGCGTACTTCGTAGGCATGATATAAATAGCAACAGAATAATGAGAATTAACAGAGACCTTGAATGGCTTGTTCTTCCAAAGATTGCCTACTGGTAGATGGGTACTCTTGGCTGTATGACAATGACTTTGGTCGAGATGGCATGCATCTTAATCGCAGAGGGTCAGACAAATTTGGACAGTTATTAGTTAATGTAATTACATCTATACATAAGGGAAACTGAAAAGTAATGTGGTGGATGTTCAACCAGCAAAACAGTTTATACAGAATTACTCATTGTCTCTCTTTCATCAAAATGTACAAAGCATTAGAAATAAGCATACTAACTTTGAAGTGTTGTTAAATGATAAATTACAGGGCATTAATATCATAGCACTTACTGAACACTGGTTAAAAGAAAATGAAATAGGCATGTTAAACTTTGAAGGTTATATAAGGGAAAGCTTTTACTGTAGAAAAACTAAAAACAATGGGGGATCATGTATTTTTGTAAAAGAAAATATTTTGGCTAAACAGATATCTCCCTTCGACAATTTAATGTGCGACAAACACTTCGAGGGATGTATGGTGGAACTGTCTGATTCCAAAGTTATAGTAATTTAATACAATTTTGTGCTTCATTGTATCATAGTCCTTAAACAACAGAATTATAGTAATTTGTTTGTATAGAAACCCCACCAGTGACTTAAATGAATTCATCAGAAAATTAGATATTATTTTAAATCATTTTTATAGAGGGAAAAGAAATGTAATCATTGTGTAAACTTTTTGGAAGAAGGTCGAGGTAAAAGACAGATCACAGACCTACTGAGCATGTATGGCTTAGAAGCGGTTATAAATTCACCTACTAGAGTAGCTGTAGAATCAATGAGTGCTATAGATCAGTTTATCTTGAATTCCAATAAATTTGAGTTTGAAGTTGACAACTTTGAGACAGACATCTCAGATCACTACGGTCAAAAACTTAAAATAAAATTGCGTAATACTTTAAGCAACCCTGGCCAGTCATTCAAAAAGTGTAGGATATACAGTGAAGACAATATTAAATACTTTAACTACTTATTCTCCAAAGAAAACTGGATGGATGTGTATTGCTGCGAAAATGGATAAATGTTACATCGAATTTGATAAAATTCTTAATCTCAACTTGAACATAGCCATGCCTATCACAACTTTGAAAGAAAAAAAAAATGTAATAAAGCTAAGGGTATTCGGATATCAAGCGAAAGACTTTGTTTCCTAAGTAGACTAACCAAACATAATCTTACTTCCGATGATTTTAAACAATATTACATAAAGTATAAAAAAATATACAACAGAGTAGTCAGAATGGCTAAAAAACTCTACAATGGTACTCTGGTAAATAGCTCTTTAAACAAATCAAAAACTATATGGAATGTTATAAAACATGAGATTGAGGGAAATAAAAGGAAAAATATTGATTTTAGTGTGAATATAAATGGTAGGCAAGTATCTAATCCATTAATGGTAGCTCATGAATTTAACCAATATTTTTCGACCGTTGCAAAACTCATCAGAAAGAAGGAAAACGTAGCTATCAATTCGTGCATAATTACCCAAAATAATCAAATTCGGGAATCTTTATATTTTTTACCAACAACAGAAGCAGAGCTACTCTCCATTATTAAAAGTATGAAACCCAAAAAAACTGTTGGCCTGGATGAGTTTTCTAATATGCTTCTAAAAAACTGTGCTGTGCATCTGGTTAAACCATTATGTCAAATATATCACTCTGTGAAGGTCACTTCCCTGAGAATCTAAAGGTCTCAAAAATTAAACCACTGTTTAAAAAGGGTTCTAAATCTGATTGTGAAAATTATAGGCCAATATCTATTTTATCAGTTTTTTCTAAAGTAATTGAAAAGGTGGTGTACAATAGAGTCTTAGCATTTCTAAATAAATATGATATTATAACGAAAGTGCAGAACGGGTTCCAGCAAAAGAAATCAACAAGCTCAGCACTACGGAACATTATTGAAGATATACTAAAAAATCTAGACAGCGGGAATCAATGCATGGGACTATTTCTTGATCAGTCAAAGGTTTTTGATCTAGTCGACCATGATATATTATTACACAAGTTGTATAATTATGGTATCAGAGGAGTTCCATTTGAATGGTTTAAATCGTACCTAATAAATAGAAAGCAGTTAACAGAAATTGAACATGTAGTAAATGTATCGAGATTCAACTGTATTGGAACACCACAGTGAAGCGAAAAATTATTAAATTTTAGATGAGTCGCATTTTTTAACACATCTGCTTCACTTTCGTACCTATTTTGAGGACATGTTTTGCAAATCTTCGCTTGCATCTACGGCTCTTGTGCGACTGACGCTAGATCCAGCGGTGTGGGTAATTCTGGGGTTGTTGCTGCCATCTGTTGATTTAGTGATGAACTGAAAAGTGGGATTCTCTTCTAGCGGGATTTCAAAGTTCATTAGTTGGTTTTTATGTTTTTCTATGTATATCCTCTCCCATATGACGAGTTCACTATGTTTTTGTACGTATTTTAGTAATTCTGTGCTATCTTCAATTTCATGATTTTCAGACCCGAAATGAGCTGCTATTGCGGACTTATCAATATTTTTGTATCTTAAGTGCCTGAAGTGTTCTTTCTTTCTAGTGCCTATGTTCCTTTTTGTCCTTCCTATGTAAATTTTTTCACAGTCTTTACACTTAATTTTGTAAATGCCTGACTTTTCCTCTGGTTTTATCTTATCAGTATTATTACTGTGAAGTAGGTTTTTAATGTTGTAATTGTTTTTTGGTGCCAATGTTATATTGTATTTCTTGAATATTTTTTGGAACTTTTTTGTGGCCCAGGGGTGGTAAGTAAATTTAGCAAATCTAGTTTCTTGTTTTATTGGTGTGAGAGCTGTGATCTGTTTTAATTTCTTTTGAAGTTTGAATAATTTTAGTTTTTTATCTACAAGGTTTTTTCCATATCCATTTTTAATTGCAGTTTTTAAGATTTGATGGTACTCGTTTTGATATTCTTGCTGGCTGAGAGGTAGATTTACTAATCTGTGTGTCAGACTGTTGATGGTTGCATGTTTGTGTGGAATTGGGTTGAAACTATTTGCTTTGATGTAATTATCTGTGTGTGTTGCTTCTTCCCTAGCATTCCATTAGACAAACTTTTGATTCAACTGAAAAAATGGCTAAATTCTATAAACCTGGATGCCAATGCAATACAAGAATATGTGGCAATGACTGAATTATGTATACATCAAAATTATTTTGTCTTCGATGGAAAATATTACAAACAAATTTCAGGACTAGCTATGGGAAGCCCGCTATCACCATTTTTGGCCAATCTATACATGAGCTTTTTCGAAACACATATTACTAAAGCCTTCCCTCATATGTTTAAAACATGGTACAGATACGTAGATGACATCTTTGCAATAGTGCCCTACAAACTAATAGATGATGCTTTGAAACTACTCAACCTGCAAGAACCCAGCATACAATTCACAGTAGAAACTGAAGAGGACTCTACTCTACCTTTTTTAGACCTTAAAATCAAAAAAGGCAATGAAAAACTAGAATTTGGCATTCATAGAAAAGCAACACACACAGATAATTACATCAAAGCAAATAGTTTCAACCCAATTCCACACAAACATGCAACCATCAACAGTCTGACACACAGATTAGTAAATCTACCTCTCAGCCAGCAAGAATATCAAAACGAGTACCATCAAATCTTAAAAACTGCAATTAAAAATGGATATGGAAAAAACCTTGTAGATAAAAAACTAAAATTATTCAAACTTCAAAAGAAATTAAAACAGATCACAGCTCTCACACCAATAAAACAAGAAACTAGATTTGCTAAATTTACTTACCACCCCTGGGCCACAAAAAAGTTCCAAAAAATATTCAAGAAATACAATATAACATTGGCACCAAAAAACAATTACAACATTAAAAACCTACTTCACAGTAATAATACTGATAAGATAAAACCAGAGGAAAAGTCAGGCATTTACAAAATTAAGTGTAAAGACTGTGAAAAAATTTACATAGGAAGGACAAAAAGGAACATAGGCACTAGAAAGAAAGAACACTTCAGGCACTTAAGATACAAAAATATTGATAAGTCCGCAATAGCAGCTCATTTCTGGTCTGAAAATCATGAAATTGAAGATAGCACAGAATTACTAAAATACGTACAAAAACATAGTGAACTCGTCATATGGGAGAGGATATACATAGAAAAACATAAAAACCAACTAATGAACTTTGAAATCCCGCTAGAAGAGAATCCCACTTTTCAGTTCATCACTAAATCAACAGATGGCAGCAACAACCCCAGAATTACCCACACCGCTGGATCTAGCGTCAGTCGCACAAGAGCCGTAGATGCAAGCGAAGATTTGCGAAACATGTCCTCAAAATAGGTACGAAAGTGAAGCAGATGTGTTAAAAAATGCGACTCTTCTAAAATTTAATAATGTAGTAAATGGTTCGAAGGAGATTAAAGCTGCTCGCTCTAGTGTAAAAAACATTAAATATGGAGATTTAACTGTATTGGAACACCACAGTGAAGCGAAAAATTATTAATTTTTAGATGAGTCGTATTTATTATGCATCTGGGAAGCCCGCTATCACCATTTTTGGCCAATCTATACATGAGCTTTTTCGAAACACATATAACTAAAGCCTTCCCTCATATGTTTAAAACATGGTACAGATACGTAGACAACATCTTTGCAATAGTGCCCTACAAACTAATAGATGATGCTTTGAAACTACTCAACCTGCAAGAACCCAGCATACAATTCACAGTGGAAACTTAAGAGGACTGTACTCTACCTTTTTTAGACCTTAAAATAAAAAAAAGCAATGAAACACTAGAATTTGGTATCCATAGAAAAGCAACACACACAGATAATTACATCAAAGCAAATAGTTTCAACCCAATTCCACACAAACATGCCACCATCAACAGTCTCACACACAGATTAGTAAATCTACCCCTCAGCCAGCAAGAATATCAAAACGAATACCATCAAATCTTAAAAACTGCAATTAAAAATGGATATGGAAAAAATCTTGTAGATAAAAAACTAAAATCATTCAAACTTCAAAAAAGATTAAAACAGATCACAGCTCTCACGCCAATAAAACAAGAAATTAGATTTGCTAAATTTACTTACCACCCCTGGGCCACAAAAAAGTTCCAAAAATATTCAAGAAATACAATATAACATTGGCACCAAAAAAAAATTACAACATTAAAAACCTACTTCACAGTAATAATACTGATAAGATAAAACCAGAGGAAAAGTCAGGCATTTACAAGGGAGGACAAAAAGAAACATAGGCACTAGAAAGAAAGAACACTTCAGGCACTTAAGATACAAAAATATTGATAAGTCCGCAATAGCAGCTCATTTCTGGTCTGAAAATCATGAAATTGAAGATAGCACCGAATTACTAAAATATGTACAAAAACATAGTGAACTCGTCATATGGGAGAGGATATACATAGAAAAACATAAAAACCAACTAATGAACTTTGAAATCCCGCCAGAAGAGAATCCCACATTTAAGTTCATCACTAAATCAACAGATGGCAGCAGCAACCCCAGAATTACCCACACCACTGGATCAAGCTTTAGTCGCATAAGAGCCGTAGATGCAAACGATGATTTGCGAAACATGTCCTCAAAATAGGTACGAAAGTGAAGCAGATGTGTAATAAATACGACTCATCTAAAAATTAATAATTAAATATGGAGTTCCGCAGGGCTCGGTATTGGGTCCCTTATTGTTCCTATTGTATATTAATGACCTGGCCAAAAACTTTAAGATCATCAGTCAATCTTGATGTGCTTAAAATAGCCTATTTTTCCTACTTTCACTCGCAGTTATCCTATGGCATAATATTCTGGGGAAAGACGAGCTATACGAAAAGAATGTTAATAATACGAAAGAGGGCCATACGTTTAATGATGAATCTTTTCAGTAGCACAAGTTGTAGACCTTATTTCAGATCATTGAATACTGACAGTTCCATCTATATATCTCATAAACAGTTAAATATTTTTGTCACAAACGCCAAAATACATAGTCACAACACTAGAGGTAAATCACATCTTCATGTTACAGGGCATAAGAGAACCCTATATGAAAAAAAGTATACACTATAACTGTATTAAATTGTACAACAAACTTCCTCAATATTTCAAAGAATTACCAAACTTAACAATATTTAAAAGGAAATTAAATAAGTATCTAATACAAAGATGTTTTTATTCAGTAAATGAATACCTTGATGATGAACAGTGAATCAGTTTTGTTAGAAATATGTATTACATTCTAATAACCTATTCCATTCTTTTTATATTGCAATTGTAAATACTATCACCTTATTTGTTTATCCGTTCATGTGTTTACTGTTAATCTGTAATATAAAATTGTATTGATGAAGCCAATATTTCTGTAATTGGAAATCTTATGGTGAATAAATTTGATTTGAAACATACGAAGCTTCAGCAGCTGAAGGAACATTTGGTCACAACACAATTCTTTGTATCATTAAAAGCACTGACCCCTGCTAAAAACCATCTTCCTATGTCATTTGAAAATGGAAAGAAAAAATCTATACACGTGTTTGTCTTTCATTTAGAAAATTTTAGACAATGCAACTTAGTTCTGCTTAACAACACATATCAGTACAGTGTTTAATAACGCATTAAATAATCACAGAAAATTTGTTTTACTTTGCAAATCCAGGATAGTCTCAAAAGAAAAATCTATATAAAATGATATGCCCATCATCTCAAGAACATAAGTATCTCAAAAGATATTCTACCTTATGCCGAGGAAGTACCAAGCATATAGAGTGGATCTAAAAACCTGAGTTCACAGTTGGCAATAGATGCATCCATTGGTCCACAAAACATTCTTGTAACTTGTTTAGGTAATGGAGCAGAAAAGTATACTTTCCAATATGAATACTTTATTGTGATTAGTTCTTGTTTTAATTGTGAAACAGTACATATTTTTAAAATTGTAATTGTAACTTGCATGTGTGACTGGAGGAATTTAGTAACAGTGACGTCAAAATTAATTGGAAAAACTATTTGTAGTTGGTTTATTGACATTTCGTCACCTATGTTTTTATATTATTGAGGAACTAGTTTCGGAAGCCATTGCTTCAGGTTGAAAATGGAGGCAATGGCTTCCAAAACTAGTCCCTTGATATTATAAAAATTTAAGTGACGAAGTGTCAATAAACTGACTACAAACAGTTTTTCCGATGTAATTTGCATATTTTCAAATTTTATTCTTTCACTTATTTTAAAAATTCTGTATTAAAAATCTTAAAATCATTTCACAAATAAAAACAAATGTTTTAGTGCTTCTTGCTTATTAATTTCAGATGTTGGAAATAACAGATGTTTGCAAAGACAATACCAATCTTAAGATCTATTCAGTCCATCAGTAATTAACTACTGCCAATTTAGTTCTGGGTAGCTAAGCAAAACAATGAAAGTTTTAGACACTAATGAAACAAATGAACAAATTATATGCTTATGCGTGATTGAAGGAATTTAGTAATAGTGATATCAAATTTAATTGAAAAAACTATCATCGGACCTTCAAAGTTGAAAATGGACTCGATGGCTTCCGAAGCTAGTCCCTCAATAATATAAAAATGTAAGTGACGACTAGAAATAGTTTTTTCAATTAAATTCTATGCTCTTCATATTAGGTCTCTTCCTGTATCTTTGAGAATTGAAATATTTATGATAGGAGTTTTTATTTAAAGGGTCATTAGAAAGAGATTTAAAGATTCAGTATGAGTCAGAGCTTCTGCAATACAAAGCAAGGTTTTTCAGTCACAATATTTAAAGGTTAGGTCTATAGTTATAAGAACAGATGGTGCAAAACCTGAATGGAATGAAACCATCACCGGTAGCAGTTGCAATTTAACACCGGCGGCAAGCTTCTAGAAAAGAAACAAATAAAACGCACATAACCATCCACCACAGATTAGCCAACATGCTAGGTCCATGGCTGGACGCTTACCACATAGATTCATCAGCGAGTTTGATTTCCTTCCCCTAAAGTTTCCCTGATAAGTGGAATATTTCTGTCGACTTCTAATACGACCAGGTTCTGATGTGTCTGCAAATATTTAACTTACTTTAAGCATATTATAAGTTAAATCTTAAGTTTGCAATCAAGTAAATAATTCTACACACAATAAAAAGTTTCCTTTATTCTCTTAGTGCTGTACTGAAAAATTCAGTAACAATTATTACAAATAACAAAGTCAAGTACTCAATACTATCTTCTACAATATTTGTTCCGTTTAAAGGCAATTTCAAGTTAAAATAATGACGATCTCTGAGATTATTCAAATTTTTAGAGCTATATTACTGTACTACAAAGTTACAATTTACATACCTCGTGATGTTTTATAAGATCCCCTCCGCCCCAATTGTGTAGCACTACGACATGGAGATGCCCCTCGACCATCATCTGGGGAGTCTAATTAACAAATACAAAACATTGTGACATTGTTGCAAATAACCCAACTAAGTATTTCAGTAGTTACATATATGGTGCATTTTAAGAGCCGTGGTCAATTACTAACAAATTAAGCTAATGAAATATGAAATAAAGAATAAGATTGTTTCCATGACTTCAAGTACTAATTGACAAATTAGCAAAATGAAAGTTAAGTTTTACAGTGGTTTGTACTAAACAGCATTTGATTTTTAAATGCTTGTGTTGAACTTATTTAAAAGCTATAGATAGACCGCAAACAAAGTGCAGTCGGTGTGCGCATATGCGAAGCAGTCTTCTCCCCTCCTCGCCATCCAAGCAACACAGACTCCACCCCTTCATACGTTGACCAGTGCTGTGCAACTTGTGCCATGGAGGACAGGAGAGGCAACCTAAACTGACAGTAGAGGGGGAAAGCTAGAGGACTTCAGTTTTGGTAAGCCACGCCTTCAACTGCATTTTGTTCGTGGTTACCTATAGCTCTATTTCGGTATTATCTGAGTTTATAATTGAAGCTTGTATTGCAGTAATAGCAATTTCAAATTACATAAAAGTACATTTTATTTTTTAACAGAAAGGACATAAAGAAGCCATTTCTCTAATGTCTAT